>OZ059825.1:37283891-37952764 GCA_964057195.1 Orthosia cruda | reverse complement strand
GCGCATCCGCATGATCATCAAGAACGCCATCGTTGTACTCTTCGGAGCACTCGGACTCGTCGTCGGCACCTGGACCTCGCTCGAACGCATCATCGAGACTTTCGGCACAGCTGGTGTAACACACGCCACGAACACCACCATCGCTCACAACGAGACTCGTCCCGCGCACTGAAGGTCCCCGCCGAGAGCGTCGAACCCTCTCGCCACAAAGTGCCATCGCAGAACCGACCCGCATTCACAATGCAGCGATTCTTCTTAGGTACACAACATAGTTTATAGATATCTAAGTATTTTTTGATGGACGTTTTCCATGCAAACGTTAACATATAGTTTATAAGAGATGTATTATGAATTGTTAAATCATATTAATCGTAAGACAGCTTTATTTTAGTAGTAGGATAGTGTGATACTGGTATGCTGCGTGCTAGTTTGTCACGTGGTACAATAAGTTATTACCTCTACACTCTTATCCCTTGTCTCAATCATAAGCAAGTGGAGACGCCATGCAATCAAAGTAATCATAAGTTTGGAGTGATTTTTAATTTAAAGCAGCAACAATAAAATTATTTATTTTAAATTGAGTATAAATGGTTCTGAAAAATATTATTATTAATTTTTATTTTAAAACTTTGAACTTAAAATAATGAATATTGGCGTATTTTCCGAGCTGATGACAACCGTACCCGACGACTCTGATGACTTTTAATCATAATAATAATAATTAAGTTCTTGCCTGATCTGTGTCAAGCTGCTCGATAGATCAAAGCGTTAGTTTTACTTTTCATTAATTTGATCTGCACTTAGCTGCTCGATATTATATCATTTTAACACATCATTACATTCTGCAATAATTATAAATTCAAATCTGAATATATAAAATATAGATAATAAATAATAATCTACAAACTAAACTTGGCCTTGCTATAAATTTTCCCGAACAATATTTCTCCTTAAAATACAAGATTTCTTTTTTAAAACATTTATATGTATACGTGCATTTAGTTATTACATAGGTATTGATAATATTAATTTAAATATCTATTAAATACCAGTCTCATTGAAGTTGTCGGGTTGTAAGTAAGAGATAGGTAAGTTGTTATAGTTAGTACTCGTAGTTAAGCGTTTATCCTAATTCAGTGAGATTGAATGTTAGTTAAAAGGTGGCATTTTGCTAGAGTAACGTAAGTACAATCAGAGTAGGTATTATTTTTTATATAGAAACGCTTCCACGATGTTCGTAATGCAGGTCAATCAATAAAACATTGACATTTTTAAGATGGACGTATTTTTTATTTATTTATTAATTCAATCAATTTTATTATTGTTATTATATTTTATCCCTCGGCATGCCTGGTGGCAAAAAGTTACACTATGTGCCTGGTGGGTCTCCGCTAGATTCTACTGTTAGCGACTGCAGGCATTTATCTACGCATGAAATTCATAGGTACTTGAATGCAATACAAGATACTCTAACCCTCATTTCCCACCTTAAAATTATCGGAGAATTAATGTGACAAATTGTCAAGCACGCGTTATCTGCTGTGATTGGTTGAATGAATTTTCAACAGCCAATCACAGAAGATAACGCGTGTTTGACAATTTGTCACATTAATTCTCCGATAATTTAAAGGTGGGAAACTGAGGGTAAGCGATCTACTGGCAACAGACCCTACCAGGCACCTCGGCATGCCTTTTATGATGGAGAAAATGATCACATTATTTTATTAATTCAATCAATTTTATTATTACATTCTTATTATGGACGAAATTATCACATTTTTATTAATTTAATCAGCATGATAATTATGTTTATGTTGCATGTTTTTATTATCATATTAACAAAAAGCCTACATTTATCTTATGAACATCGATCAAGTTTAATTGAACGCATTAAATTTGATGTAGTTTGATTTGACTTTTTTATTTTTATACCCATATATTGTACCGCTTTACAAACGGTTTTTGAATTGTCTTTCTTTGGTTTGATTTCTTTTGACTTACTTTGCCTGGAAATAATTTTACGCAACAGACTTCACGTTAAGAAGTAGAAGCACGCAATCAAAGTCTGCGTAATCATGAAGTGTAAAATTATTTTCAGACTTAGTTATTATTGTATCGTTTTAAAATTAAATTACATTGTCTAATTTTCTATCCAATGCCTTTGTCTTTGCCAAAT
The DNA here is from genome assembly GCA_964057195.1 of Orthosia cruda. NCBI lineage: Eukaryota > Metazoa > Arthropoda > Insecta > Lepidoptera > Noctuidae > Orthosia > Orthosia cruda. Next base: position 37,950,588 of record OZ059825.1, on the reverse strand, counting down.
CAGTTATTATCGATATTAAATAAAATTTGATGTTGTTAAGTTAATTTTACTATGAAATAGCAAAATCTTCTAGTTATAAAATTCTATCCTCGCTAAAATTGTTACCGATATATCTTTTGGTTGTAGATATGTGACCGGACTAAAAATGGACATAAATCTTTTAGGCTATCTCCAATATTTTCTTGTTACAATCTAAATTGAAGTTGTTAAAAATATAATTGTTTAAAACATGTATTTTTAAATAGGGATCTCTTTTAAACAGTTCCTTTGACATATCTCTAGGGACTAGGGGGTAATGAAGGTACAAATGCCAAGCGTGTTCCGGTCATGCATATTGATACAAACTGTGATGTTGTTATAATATATTTATTAGGAAGTATTCATGTAGTGTCGATTATTTGATTGTTGTGCTGTGCGTTGGACACGGCAGTGATAATGTGCTCAGAAGTGTAACTAGGTAAAACCCAACGTAATAAAATTATTATCATAATATTTTTTGCATTTTCATTTTATATATCGCACCTACGCTGCAAAAACGTCACTTATGCAAATGATGTAATTTTTCAGGAGAAGCGTTTGAAAATTCGACATCCTCTTATAATGTATAGTTCTTCTTTATTAAAGAAATGAACTGGTAATATTTAAACTACAACTTTGAACTTCATATTAAAGTAAAAGCAAACATCTCACAATTTTGTAATAAAAAAATATAAACGTTTAAAATTTACAACCCTCCCAGTAGTGACGTTGTGGCACTAGAAAACAATTAACCGGGCAATTGTGTCATAACAATGAAAATACGAAAACATACTTTTTTAAAGTTTTATTCAGGAAATTAAAAATAATTATAACAATTTCTACTACTTAATAATAAGTAGGTACCTACTCAGACTTTTGATCACAGTTATCTTCTTAATATTAATGCGACAAATCAGTCTTTGGTATTTAAATAATTGTGTTATTTAAAAACCAAAGACTTTAAGAGTTGGGGAAACAATGTCACTGCGTACATAAGTGTCATTGTTATTTCAATAAACAAATATCACAACTAACTTATGTGTCGTTATTGCTCCAAGAGACTGCTACTCGTGCGGGGGGCCGCGCGCAACTGGCCAATGAAACGTTGTTTCTCCTAGTGGCGGCTTGATTCGCGCCAAAACAATAACGACACAACTGCCCTCACGCGGAAAGTATACGCACTACACAAATGACAATTACTCACCAGGTAAAGGGGTACATCAGCTACTTTTTCTCATACTCAGATCAATTTTGACAAAAATTGCATAAGTGACGTTTTTGCACCGTAGGTGCGATATTTTGTAGTCGTTGACTCGTTGTACCCAATATTACCTACCATAATAGGCAAATAGTTTGGCAGTCGTTGTATGTATGATGTTGCAGAATCGTATGAAATGATTTATTTACAACTAGCTTCTGCCCGTGGCTTCGCTCGCGTGTATAGTATTTTATTATCCCGAGGGAACATTATTATATTATTTTTGTATTTAATGATGGGGTCGCTTTTGACATGGCAGAAGTTGATAGGGAAGAGGTCGTTCTCAGAAGTCCTAGTAGTGACAATAGGTACTACTTATATTAAACACCGGATGGACCAAAGAGGTGAACCGGTGGCCGAACCCAGCGGCAAGAGACGACCATATCTGCCTGTAGGCTTTAAAAGAACCTAACACGAAGGTGATGACTTCGCCTTCGTGCTGTCTACACTTTATACATGGTACTTTAACATTAGGTATATGATATTATATATTATTATTATACATAATATATTCGTCGCAGCAGCCTCGGCGTTTTACGTAGGTACCTATATGTCGTAACTTACACAAACACACACACACAGTAGTATACACTGTCTACTAACTGTAAACATTTAACAAATAGCGAATATGTGACAACATTAATAGTCTCACATATTGACTAACTGTAATATGTGCAAGACACTGACTGAATCCTTTGACGATGCGGTGCTTTCAGGGGTCCTGTCCGTTACGTTCGGTATGACGAGCAACGTTACAGTAACGTGGGGCATGATGCGCGCGGTGACACGATTCACGTTTTGAGCTGCCACACGCGTTGCTGTGTCGTGCGCATTCGCTGATGTAGTGCAACGTTACTCGTATATAGGAGCTAAAATTTCCCGTCGATAATTTCTTCAGCAGACGGCACTTCTTCTTCTTCTTAGCGTGTCGATGACAAACAGACTCTTTTTAGCCTTGCCTGGCCCAGAATTCACCCACGGCAATGCCCTCCGCCGACGCAGTCATAAGGTCCTCACATGAACAGACAACAGGACATGCGGCATAAGACGAAAGGTGGGCCATGGTCTGTGGGGAGACACCGCACAAGCACCGAAGATCGGAACCATCCGAGAACCCCCATCTATGGAGATTGTCTTTGCTGCGGCCGACCTGAGTGCGGAGTCTGTTCATGGGCGCACGGTTGGCGCAGTGGTTGAGCGATAGACTGCTGCGCTGCGTGTCGTGGGTTCGATTCCCGCACGGAACAAATATTTGTATCAACTACAGGTAGTTGTATCGGCTCTGGGTGTTGTGTATGTGAGTTTTTATGCTTGTAAACGCACCCACGACACAGGAAGATATTCCTAGTGCGGGGCAAAGTTTTTAAAATGAAAGGGTCTCCGATGGCTCTAGGAAATGATCAGGGAGTTTAAATTTCTATCGCCAAAGATCTCATCTTTCCGAGGAGATGTTTCCGGTAGGTGGACTTACGCAACCAAGAAAACTATTTCGACTTTTAAGCCTCTGGGGCACCGAGGTGTCATTGTGCATTGGGTGGTGCGAGTCACTTTCTTGCTTTGCCCTTTCTATACTGCTTCCCATAGTCCTACGCACATGCGGGGGCGCGATGCCAATAAGTGGATACAACAATCGTTCCGGGTCGGTTTAAGGCAACCAGTGGATATTCGGCATGTCTCGTTTAGTGTAGTATCCACTAGACTGGAGTGGTCGGAGCGGCTCCACACTGGACAGGCATAATCACCAGCGGAGAAACAGAGCGCCATTCCAGTTGTTCGCAAGACTTGGTTGCGATGGAAAGGGTGTTTTCAAGCATTAACTTGCTTGTTGAGTCTCCGGATAGTGGTCCATGCTTTTTTGCTATTGTGCGTCATGTCAATGTTAGTTACCGTGTCCATCCACTTTTCCTGGCGTCGTTCGCATATAAGTGACAGCAGTTTTTCACCGGCTTCAACGGTTTCAGCTGAGAAGGGGTCATCGTCGTATAGTTCTTCGTACGTCTTTAGTAGTTCTCCATATTCCTGCGAAATGCCGAGGATATACGACGTGCGACACTCTCGCGGGACATATTTTCGAGATGTTTCTGAGACTACGCTTACGAATTTGTCGTTATTTGCGGGGTAGGAGGAATATTAAGCAATTCGTCATCTACGGTCATCGAAAATTGTTCCGTCAGTTTTTAAATAATTAAAGCGGCGTTTGAAAGGCATAGTCACTGGGAGGACAGCGGACTGGATATTGCACATTATAGGTCTATGTTGGGTTCGGGGGATTGGTGGACACACGATCTTCTTGCTTTGGCTGTTGATATTTGAGCTGACAAATACGAGGTCAGGATTGTAACCACGCTTCCATCGTCCACTATTAAAAGACGCAGGTTGTTTTGGATCGTGGATTAGGTTCAGATCGTTAGCCTCTGTATATTCTTCGACAGTTTGACCGTCCGAGTTCGTCGAGCTATAACCCCAGCTGGTGCTATGGCTATTGAAGTCACCAATCACAACTTTTTTTCGCTGGGTGTTGAAATTACCCGAATTGAATTCAAACGGGGTGCCAGGGGGTTTATACACTGATGTTACAGTGCGTTTACCGAGGTCTACTGTGATAATTTCGATGTTATTATCGTTAGAACACTTTGTGGAAATAATTATTACGCCGGGAACAGCAAACACTGCGTTACGCGTGCTTCGGGTGACAGATCTTGGCGATAAGTGACAGCCCATGAATGGAAGGCCTGCCCTGCGTGGAGTCCCGATGGGTCACTTGGACACATAGGATGTCAGTGTACCTTGCGGGCTAATTCGGAAAGAATTTCTGCTTTGTCGCGAGAGAACCCATCGATGTTGATTGAGACTACACACAGGGATGGTTTTGTTAGTGGACTGCTTGGCCCCGATAAGGGCCGATTGGAGTTTAAGTCGATTGCCCAGGGTACGCCGGACGTGACAGATGGTCGGATGGTACGTCGCTCGGGGACTCCTTTCATGCACCCCACGGCACTCAACCAAGACTACATCATAATAAATACATACAGCAACACGGTTGGCGCAGTGGTTGAGTGATCGGCTACTGCGATGCGTGTCGCGGGTTTTATTCCCGCACGGAACAAATATTTGTATGGACTACCTAGTTGTTCCAGATCTGGCTGATTGTGTATATGAGTTTAATTTTTGTAAATGCACCTACGGTACAGAAGAAAATCCTAGTGTGGTCGACGTATTAAAAAAAATGCCAAACAATTTGAATCTTATTGACAGACATGATTGATATTCATTACAAGGAGGCACTCAAAATATTATAATTTACCTAGGTATAGTTCTCGCCAAACTTATTGGCCGCCCTGAACTTGGCTACAATGGCTGCGCAGTAGAAAATCTCATACAAAAACAGTACCGTTTCGTGCCTCGCGCACCCGTTAAACCAACTTCAGGGCGGCCATTAAGTTTGGCGAGGGCTATACTCAATTAACATTTAAGACGAAGACAGTCGCCAACGACCTTCAGGAAACGCGCAACCACAATTCAGTTTTTTTCTTTCTTTATTATTCTATGACTTAAAAGAAAAGCCTTGGATCGTTGAACCATGTTCGTGAATAGGCGCCATCACAGAATTGGTCATAACTTGGCTGCCTTGGCCTGTTTTTATTATATTTTGGTGTTGTTTGTTTTATCTAGACGCTTTTACGTGTACACGTCTTTTTACATTGTTCTCACATCTAGGTAATTTTCTCACAATAATTATGTAACCATATACTTGTAATTGAACTCTATTGATGGAAAGGAGTGTCCGTGGAGTTTCTTGCACGTTCTTCTCGATATAAACCTACTGACGCTTGCGAATGTGAATCTAGCTTCATTTTTGTTTTTTTTTTTGTCGACAGTTCAAAAGTACCTTTAAATGGTTTAGTTGAAATAAAATATTTTGATTTGACTGAACCCACGATCACAAGCACGAGAGGCCAGGTCTGAGCCACTAGGCCACCACGACATTCAGTTAGGGAAAAGGTAAATTGAAATATGGGCAATAGCAGTGGTGTCTCATCCCATACAAAGAAACCGTGCCGACGCTCTGTACTGATTATTTTTTGTACATCGATCGCTTTCGGTTCCGTTCCACGGATATAGATGGTTATCTATCTATGGCCTTGAAACGGAACCAAACGCGATCGATTTACAAAAAATAACGGGTATAATCAGATGAAAAACGCTAGTAGAAAATCATCATCCTAATATATTTGGAGTCCGCGTCGTTTTTTTCAATGGTCAGTGAAGTCCAAAATAAACTTAGAAAGTACATTTGAATATCAATATGTTTCAAACATTTTAAAATACGATTCATTCTGGTCTTTCAAGCAGGTATTACACAGTAGCAAAAAGAAAAAAATATAATTTTCCAAAATTGTTTTATTCAAAAAAATCAACATAATTTTTCATTGGCTTAAATTACAAATGAATAAGTCATCAAAGTAAAATCGAAACAAACCTTAAATGCATGTTATTGGAATATCATCCCGAATTCAACTATTAGACTGAAACCACCATATATAGCTGCTAGGATGGTCATCCACGTCATTAAATGAGAATTATTAATTAGAGTGAGGACAGATACAGGTCAAGAATAACTAACTCTCTAACTGCCAAAATATTGTAGGTGTAAGAATACCTCTAAGAAAAGATAAATATTAACATAAAAACGAAATATATAATTATCTATCACACAAACAACGTACGTAATAGTTAAACCTCAAGAAAATGCTTACATGGGCATTCTTTAACGTGTATCTAGCCGCAAACTAATCTACTTAAAAATAATTTTATTTTTTATGTAGATAATTTTTTTCACAACACAGCATAAATAAAGCAATCAGTATCAAAGATAATTTTAAACATATTAGTACTATACGGTCAACTTAACTGTGCACCTCGCTGGAATGCTCGCCGGTCGCCCACTGCCGCCTACCCGCACGGCGACCCGCTTGTGCCTAGTGCGCCAATAGCGAGATTCGAACGTCAGAGTGACGTCACAACGTCAACGTCAGGTGTACGATTAAGTTGACCGTGTTATAAAATCATATAATTAATACGATACAAATAAATCATTTAATATTTGCACACAACAACAGTACAGTACAAATATTTTCTTAATGTCCCTCGGCAAAGTTCGTCTTTCGCCAGTCGTCGGATTTCTATCAGTTGCCCTTTGTCTCTTTTCACACGCTCCGGTTTCCGGGTAGTCGCAACCGGGTAACCGGCGGCGAATGTATAAACATGGACGCCGGTACGTATGAAAGCTTATATACATGCCTATACACTTCGCCGCCGGTTACCCGGCACCGGCTACCCGGAAACCGGGGCATGTGAAAAGGCACTGCATTTGGTGCGGACCGGGGGCATTAAGAAAATAGTTGTACTCTACTCATTTACAGTTCTTTAAAATTGCACATCATTTAGTAATATCTAAGATGTAGTTAAGGTTTTTAAGGTAGTAAAGATATTACAGTTCAGTGCGCTTATATAATAAAAAAAATAGGTAAATAAACATCATAATTAACTCTATATATAAAATAATCGAAAATTAGCAGTTTAACGTGAATTTGATAAGTAACGTGTATTTCAGCTAAATCGGGGTTCATCGAGTAGATCATTTAACCTTTTATCATTAAAACAATTTCTTACTTTAATACTAGAACCAACAAATCAGTTTAAACATCGTAACATGAGTAATAATTAATAATTAAAAACTATATTATTTGTACTATACAAGATCAAAATTGGAACACGATAATAAAGCACGTCATTCTGACAACCCAACGTTTGGAGAACTAACGACAAATAAAAAACGTCTAATTTAATCTACCAATTAGTTAACACTATTAAGCCTTGTGGTTGCGCGTAACAATCTACAACTTACTTATGTCGAGCAGAGGCATGGAGACTGATTACAATTTAATAAAAGAAATTCCGGTTTCTTAATTCAGATGCTGAAATTGAGAATTTGTCCAAAAGCTACTTTAAATTGAAAACCTTTCTAACTTTGGCATTAAAGTTTGGTTTGACACATTCATAACTCCAAATACCCAATTCAGAAGAGAGAAATTCAGAGACCGGCCCTAAACCCAGTGTCGTGCTATGGTTTGGCAAGTTCTCAGCATCAATATCGGCAATTAACTTTAATAATTAGATGGGCATGAACATTAATTTCTTCAATTATACCCAACCACGAAAGAATAGTTAAAAGTAAAAATCTTTTAAAACCAGCCTATCGTGGACATAATAGTATGAAATGTAATATCGCTTGACAATTGCTATCCAATGAGCGCAAACACGATTATGCTATCTATTTTGGTTAGGGATTTGCTATGGACACCTTCCGGTTCCATTATGAGACCAGCTCCATAGTAAGTATGGCAAGTTTCAGCTTAATCGGATAACAGGAAGAGCTACTATTATGTATAAAGGATCCAATTATTTAATTAATTACTAAAATACCTCATTGCTATAAAGCGGACACTTCATAATAAAAACCTCACATTCCTTACAATAGTTTCCAGCCACGTTCCAGCCAGCGTAACTGTATAAGCTTTTCTTTGTCTGTGTTGCACGAAAACTTGTGTATTTTGATATTTTTGAACCAGTGTTTCGAACTAAGATCGAATTTTTAATCTAACCTCAAAATTAAATTATACTCATTAATATTCTCATGTAAGTGAATTAATGTATTCTTACGAGAATAAAGATATCTCAAATCTCTCAGATATCTCAAATTGTGAAGTAAGCCTCCATAGTTTACCAAATCTAATGGCATGGTTAACATAAATGTAAACGAAATACAGTTTGAGTGTCGATATCTCCAGGCACTCAATTCACAACACTGTTCAGCCTATTACAGTCCACTGGTGGGCATAACACCTGTCCCAGGACACTGCCCGTTGCCATCATACAAAACGCTTTACTCAAGGCACTTCAACAAGGCATTCACAATACTGCTCAGCCTATAGCAGTTCTCAGGTGGGCTTAAAACCTGTCCTAGGGCACTGAACATTGCCATCATAGAAAACGCTTTACTCAAGGCACTAAATACATAACACTCCTTAGCCTATTGCAGTCCACAGGTGGGCATAACTCCTTGCCCAGGGCACTGCCCATTACCATCATACAAAAGACACACTTAACTAATTCAATTAATCTTATAGCAAGCAATACTATTGTCTGAATTATCCTTGCCAGAAACATTAACGACACCCCATAGCATAAAGAGTGAAGTTAAGCGACAACTCGGTAAATATCATCTCCCTGGATCGCCCGGGTTGCCGCGCGGCACTCCCATTCGCCACGTGCTCCAATAGCGAGAGTCGTACGTAAGAGTGACGTCACAACGCCAGCAGTCTAATTACGTAAGTGAATTCGGCAAGGCAAAGTGTTTGACCCAAACTAAACATGAACAAAAACTCTTTAAATAATTAGGTATTGCCAAAAGTTATTGGACTCTATGGAAAAGAGTATCATCACCAATGAAAGTGTCCAATAATGTTTGGCAATACCTAATTATTTCAAGAGTATTTGTCATATTCTTTCATGGGACCAAACCCTTTGCCTTGGCGTATTCACTTATGCAATTAGGCTGCAGGTGCACAGTTATTTTACCGAGTAGTAACTAGCGAATCCCTGCAGACGTAATGGCTGCACTACAAAAATCAGGCAGTACTGCTCAGTTACACTTACTTGTTTAACTTGACCCTGCCTACTTTTTTTCCAAGAAGTATATATCCACTTTTCAGTGACATGACCGACGAATGGTGTTGCCACATTACAGGCTGAAAGTTGAAGAATTTACTACAGTTTAAATGCCGCTCTAATAATTGTATTGTACTTAATAATCTACAAGCAATTAAAATTACATAATGAGGTAGTAATTATTGTTCACTTATAAGTATTAATTCCACCGCGATCTAAATACTACACTAAACTACAGCAAGTTTTCTAGGCGAGTTACAATACACATACAAGTGTATACTTATTCTATGAATTTATTTACAACTAAATTTATTTTATGGTTTTACATAAAAGCTTCGGAATTCCTTTTTGTATGCGTAGTTCGCTCCGGTACTAAATAGTCGGGCAATACCGACACATACATAAGACTAAAGGATGTATGAAAGATGCCTAAAGTAGCAAGTTTTTGAGCACATATGCTGCAGGGTAAGAAATTTATTTATATCAATTAGATCATGATTAATTAATCCAGCACCTTTTATGACAGAGCACGGAAACGACACGTTCACAGCTACCAGAGACGCCTTTACAAATATAACGAATGTATAATATAAAATACTAGCTTCTGCCAGCGGCTTCGCCCGCGTGTATTATACATATAAACCTTCCTCTTGAATCAATCTATCTATTAAAAAAACTGCATCAAAATCCGTTGCGTAGTTTTAAAGATCTAAGCATATATAGGGACAGACAGACAGCGGGAAGCGACTTTTTTTATACTATGTAAGGATAACGATGGTTGAAATGCCAAAATAAAAGAGATTGACCACGTGACATTTAGATATTGTTTGAAATTCCCATACATGCTTGACATTTTTTCAATCGCTATCGCTATGATTTCGATGATAGAATGCCACTTGTCTAGGGCCCTATGTAGGTTGTGGTGACGCTATCCGACACGCTTTGTACGTACGTAGAGTTGACTATATCGTCTCTAGCAGCGTCAACCGAGGCGTTCTCTGTGCTTTTTTATCGTTTCAAAGAGTAAAACTAGAAAGCAGTTTTAATAAGGCGATCAACAAAGTAAAACTACAAGTCGACATTTAGAGAATCAAAGTAAGTTCAAGTTTGAGTAGTTCACGCGAACTACTTAGCGATTGTACTATTTTCATTGCGAAGATTCATTATTCAGGATTATTATTGTCACCACTAAAATTGACACACTGGTGAACACAGCGACTTTACCTACGGATGGGACAGTACAGATTAAAAAGCGTTCCATCGTTGAAGATCAAATAGCCTTAATTTTTTTTACAAATTGATTTTGCATATTTGTTAGAAAAACTTACTAAACTGGACATTTACAACATCGATATAGAGCTTGAAAATGTATTTGCCGCAAACACCACATAATATTTAGACGAAAAGGTCTTATTTAATGTTATCAAGGAGTGAGGCTGTGTCCTACCTGGGTAACGCTTGCTGCGCTTATGAATACGAAACGTATAGTTAAAACTTAATCTTATTATACGTTAAGATAGATATTAAATAACACCATATCACAGTAAGTACTGTAACTGTTGCGACAAGTACTAGAATAATAGTTTGAAGTTCTACATAGCATTGGTTAATGTCAATACTTTTAATAACATAATTATTAATTTACTACCGGCTTTACTAAGGCACTCCGTCAACGATTGGTCAGATTACATCTGCCTTTCTTTGCAGCATATTTTTACCATAGGTCGCTTATCAGATCAACTAAGTTTTTTACTTGGGGCAATGGGATCTCTCACATATTTTAGAGAATTGGAGCTATGGAGTCAGTGAAAGAATCGTGCGTGAGATTACATCAATTTTTTATCAGTCTGATTGAAATAAAATGGCGAAAAAATCAGCTGTTACGCAGAAAAATACACAAGTTGATGTTTTTAAGTTATACAAACTACAGGTCAATCAAAAACTGATTTCTCTCATATTTCAGACTGACTCACAGTAAAATTTAATTCAAACATTCATGAGTGCTTTCAGCCTCTAAAGTAAATAATGAATCAATTAATCCTGTTTAAGCTTTTTCTTTATCTCTGGTTCATATGTACGCTCTATGCACTAGTGATCTAGGCACTGCCACCGACTATGTCAAAGAAAAGTGACGAAGTTTTGGCATTAAAAAATATTATTACTGTCAAACCAGCGAACCGCAGAAGAAAATTAAACAAAAAATAAAAATTAAATAGTCCTTACGCTCTTTCTACAATCCACATTATAAGCCATCCCATTGCCTCCTCGCTAAAGCCGCGTTTACACGATCAGTGCCTGCTGGGACCGAGTGGACTCGCAGGCGACCACTCGGATTGCGTTCTAATTTTCCGATCTAGCTCGGATGCGAGTAGAAACAATATGCCCTGATCCGAATCTGCACGAATCGTACGCTGTCGTCAGAGTGCGCTCGGATTATGGGTTGCCACAACACGCGTTGCATCCGAGTAAATATCGGCATCTCTAACATCCCCCTCCGACTGACTATGTTGAGCCTGCAGAAAAGCTCCCTGTAAGCCACCAACTTCCATGGCCACCCTGGAAATGTCTAAATCAAATCCGAAGCCAAGTGGGTCGCTGCAGACACAGCTTAATTAGATAAGGGTACTCCAAGGAGACGCAAAGCGATTGTGGAGCCACTTCCTAGTGCTATCTTCTGCTAGCTGTGCATCAACATCTGCACCAGGAAAGACCAAAGGTCTGAGTCAAATGCCAACGCTGCTGACGAGGCTTTCTAGGAATTCTGGTCAAAACTTATGTAATTGTGGATTCCTTGATACAACGAAAAAGAAGAGGTCCACTCGGTCCAAGAAGACTCTGATCGTGTCAACCAGCTTAACGCTCTCGTGGTACCGGCTACACTAACCCTAGTCTCAGTCTACTTCTTGCGCGCGTCGTAGCCGCCCATGATGCTGCGCAGCGCTGTCTTCAACTCCTCGTTCGGCTCCAGCTCGAACTTGGCGAGGCTCTGGCGGCAGCACGGGCATAGGGTGCCGCCGCACTTGAACGACAGCTTTATACATGCCTGCAATAAACAGGAAAGTCTTACATAAAAGAGCTACGAATAGAAACATATTCATATCATTAAATAACTATTCGGTCCTTTAGACGGAATTCGTAATACCATGATTCCCTCCAAAAAAGGAATCGCCGATTTGGGCAACAAGGCTGCTAGGTTAAAATGGGATTGGGCGGGTCATATCTGTAGAACGCATCAGGACAGGACAAGGCAAGAGTCGTTACACAGTAGGAGTCAGAGGACAGGCGACGTCCCCGAAGAAGGGCCAGGAAATGCTGGAGTGACGACTTGAAGACGTTTGTGACGGATTGGTCGGAGAAGCAACACACCAGGCAGAAAGGAAGGCTATTGGAGAACTTGGCCCAACAGTGGGTCAATACAGATAGACTAAAAATATGGGCTGAAACGCATGCGACTGTAAGAGTTATGAACAGAAGATTGAGAGAGATTTGGATGGATGGAGAGCACTGACCTCTATCATACAAGTACGCTGGACTTCATATTATCGATGACAAAATGAAGACATTTGATTTTCGCCATTTTGGCAATGATAGCAACGTGACTTAACGTGAGAGTCCATGGAACTAATATTAGAGATGGGACACAGTCTTCGGTAAAAAAATACTTTTATGGGCTTTATCGATCGTGAGAATAATTTAATACGTAAGAGAAAAAACCCAGTTATTTTCCATTTTGATTCATTTTCAAGTAATAGAATAATTACTTTAAAGGTTAACTGAAAAATATTTTCAGTCAGATTGCAAGCTATAAACTAGTGGATAGCGTGCTAGTAAAGTTATAGCGCATTACTGTCAGATCAGTGAGATTTACATATGGGGATAGGATAACAACTTATCCTTAAAACTAGTATATTTGAGCAAGTATCTCCTCGCTCAAGTACACTAGTTAGTTAATACTTACAATCGTTCGGATTCACTTGACGCCCATCGGATTCGTGAAGGGAACATCATTTATATAATAATAATAATAAATGAAATGGATAATCATTTACAACGGACGTATTTCTCGCTCTCATCGTTGAGATCCTGTCTCTGTAGTGTTAAGGTGCAAATAAGAGTGACATCACATTCCAGCAAGGTGAAGACTTATATCAGTTTTCAACTCAGTTTCAGATGCAGATAATAAATTGTTTGACTTCAAAACATTTGTTAATAAAATTATAATTATCATGATATTATTGCAGAATTAATACCAGGCTCAGGAACGTGGTGATTGGTACAAGAGAGAGGGCCTGTGCTCAGCAGTGGGCGAAGTCGGGCTGTGGATGATCATGATGATGATTCCAGAATTTAGTATTACACATTGCTTTTGAACAGGCATTTAGGCATTCTTATAACATTCATTACCAATACCAATATGAAATGTTTAGTTCCAACATACTACGAAAAGTCAATACAGTAGATGAGTGATACGCCTTGCCAAGTATACTATTTTGATATTAGTGTAATTTAAAAATATCACTAATACTGATATATTAGTTACAATATTATAATATTTCCAGGCGAATATATTAGTATTACCTAATTTTGAGAAATATCGGTATTAACCTATCTCTAAATGTGTCAATTTTAGTTCCTGGAAACCTCGAGCGAGGCGTTTTCAATCAGCACAAAAATCAACTGTAATTTCATGTAGTATGTTTAGTCCAGCGTACTTGTATAATAGAGGTCAGTGATGGAGAGGGAGAAGAAGGCCAAAGATAATAGGGATGGATTCTATGAAGCTGAGGAATGATATAAAAGGAAAGGGAGTGAACATTATTATTCACTTCATGGATAATGGAAGGAGACTTGACAGACTTGTTGCGCCGATCACAAGTAACATGAGACAAGGTGCCAAGGTGTCTTTGTAGCGACCTATCTGGGCGCGTTAAAAGGTTTTCATATATACCATTACAGTTCACGCTCAGGTGGCAGATGTTCTTTTAGGGCAGGTATCAAGTAGTTAAGAAAAGAGTGGGTAGCTTACCATACAGAAGTTGTGCAAACATGGTGTGGTCACAGGACTAACGGCTACGTCTTGACAAATGATGCAGAGGAACATCTGCGACACGTACTCGACGAACTCCTGGAGATTAATAAATATTTATGAGAAAACTTATTACATGAAGAGAACGAGATCTCTTAGAATTCCTGGCAGAGCTACTGGTCCATGAAGTCGCTGATGAGGGGATTCCTAAACAGATCGACGTGTGCATTCTGCCCATCCTAACCTATGATGTCTTCGACTGAGTCTCAAAAGTCCGAACTCAAGGTTTGCTTTAAGACGATGGAGCGTAGCGAACCGAATACGTAATACCATATTACCCACCAAAACAGGAATCGGCGATGTGGGCAACAAGGCTGCTAGGATAAAATTGGTTTAGGCGGGTCATGTCTGTAGAATGCATAAGGACACATGCAATTTAAAGATAAGGCAAGAGTCGTTACGCAGTAGGAGCCAGAGAACGGGATCGTCGACCCTCACAGATGAGATGAGAGTTGGTGATAATAGAGATGAATAGCTCGCGGGTACCTATTTCAAAAAAGTCTTTGACATCGTCATAAGTAGCAGAACGCTCAAACTCTTGTATAAAACCTTACTACAGGGGTATTTCCAAGTAATTAAACCTATATACCAACCATTTTAAAGTTGCGATGTTGGCAAAGTAAAACAGCATTTATTTTAGGGCTTAACGAATTCGATATAGAATTTTATTTCTGTTGTACATCGACGAACTTTAGATTAGAACGAACATAAAATGTTCACCTCTGCTATTAGCTGATTGAGCTCTTAGTGCTTTGTTAGTAAATATTGTACCTTCATCTTGGCCAGAGTATAGTTACTTACCTTACCACCGTACCTTACCTAGTTACCGTACCTAGTTACTTACCATACCATTGTTACCTTTACAACCGTAATGGTCGTATAAGCAATCGTTCTATACAAAATACCGGTATCAGCTGCATCTGGTTAGATGGAAGCAGTCCCCAACATTGTTAGATAAGGCTAGACAGGTGATCATGCCTATATTGCCCGAAGTGCTTAGGCTCAGCGCAGATCCTAAGCAATCCGACCGACTTAGCCAAACAACAAAACGCTTTGCTTAGCAATAAAGTGTGAAGTAAATATGTTTTTCTATTCTGTTAATATGATCAAACAGTGCCCTTGCATCATCTTTTTTGTAGGACTTGGCAGCCCCATTGAATGCTCTCATATTCTGACTCACGTCATTTGCCTTGCGCTTTCGAATCTCGACCGAGAGTGTCGAGATTCGAATGCGCACACCCATGCTAGATACGCCTTGTGTTTAACCGCGTCGGCGCGGTTACACTCAGCACCAAACCATGGTTGGTCTACACTAGACATTTTTACGTCAGATAATGGTAAATTATTAGTGTCATAAAGAGCTAAGTTGTTTAAACTGACCTTTTTTCCTCTAGCGTCCAACACAATGAGACATTCATCCCAAAGCTTGCTGTTCAGTGTATCCGCTTTAATCACAGCTCTCTCTTCTTCGCTTAGAGTGCTTGCCGCGTGTTTCTTCCGAGGAGACTTTTTGCCGGGGCTCTTAATGAATATACTTGCTAACTTAACCTTTGGACTGTCTGCGGCTTTGGTATTTGTTTTATCTGAAATTTTATTAGGATGTTAGAAAATTCATTGCATTGCAATTTCTTATGCTTTATGCTTATGTTAAAGTGTGTGAGAGGGCGGTGCTATACGGGAAGTATGACGCAAAATCCTTATTTCTGCTCACCTTGTTTTAAGGTGTTCCGTGTACCAACAGGCGACGTTGCTTCGCCCTCCGACTCCGTGGTGGTCTGATTGCTTTCTCTCAAAGCTTTCTTCTTACCAACTGAAACAATTGTACTTAGATTTAAGTATATTGATTACAAGAGGAGAAATGGGGCACATAATAATCCCTATGGTACCCTAGAAAGAAGAACCAAGGAAAAGGAAGCAAAGCATAATCAGGCTTTTAACATTGCATCAAAATTGGTTAAGCGGTTTAAGCGCGAAAACGTAACCGATTGTTACGTTTTCACGCCTAAACCGCTTCGCACACAAACAAAGTCACTCACACATTTATAATACTAATGGGAATTAACACATACAAACTAGAGCATCTGAGATGGCTTTTTAAACAGCAAATATCCTATTGATTTCTCAAATTGAATTCTAACGAGACCCTAACCTCCTTGCCTAAATCTCTAGACAAAATGCAATGCTATCGTCGATATCGATTGTCAAGAATGTACGGGATTGTCACGCGATACTGACATGCCACGTGGTCAATCCTAACAATTTAATCCAATCGATATCGCCAGAACAGTGATGGCCTATTGGTAACGGCCGCGAATTACAAGTTGTAGGTCGTGGGGAACCCAGGCAAACGCTTTATTTTGTGTAAACTATTTCATTACAACTGCTCTCATAACGGTGAAGGAAAACATCATGAGGAAAGCGGCATATCACAGAACTATACATTCGAAGACATGTGACATCCACCAGCCCGTACTGGGGCCGCGTTGATTACGGCCCATTTCCTCTCACAGAGAGGAGGCCTGCACGCACATTGGACCAAATGGGAGTCAAAGTGCGGCAAAATGGGGTCCGTCTATCCTATCCTAATCGTTATCGCCGAAGGTATGTCACTTTGTGTACAGCCACTGCTTACCTTGTTTTGAGGTCTTCCGTTTCTTCACAGGCGGCGACACTTCGCTCTCCGACGTGGTCTGATTGCTTTCTCTCAGCGCGCGCTTTTTGCTGCCCTTGCCTTTATTGCTCGCACCTTTTCCGCTTTTACTGTTCTTTTCTTTTAGAGCTTTCTTTTCAGCCTCTGCTTCTAAGTAGCCGTCGGGATACTATTAAGAAACAGACAGTTGGTTGTAGTTGAAAAGTAATTTACGGTCAAGGCTCTAACGAAATTACTAGACTATAGGTTAGGGAGGAAGTTATTTTATGTTGTTACGAATCGAATACGTGATATCGTACAGAAACTGAACGTAAACTAGTGTACTGCAGAGATTTCGGACCCATTACGAGTGCAGACCAGTGGTGGCCCAGGGGTAACGGCCCTGACTTAAGTATCGTAGGTCGTGAGTTCGAACCCAGGCAGGCGCTTTACTTTGTGTAAATTATTTCATCACCACTGCTCTTAAAGCGGTGAAGGAAAACATCGTGAGGAAATCGTCTTAGAACCAAAAATTCGAAAACGTGTGACATTCACCAACCTGAACAGGGCCCGCATGGTAGATTAAGGCCCATTACCTCTCTCACATAGAGGATGCCTGTATCCCAGCAGTGGGAACATTATAAGGCTGATGATGGACGAATGCAGATGATGGCTGGGAGTCGATAATAATCTGACGTGACCGATAAAAAATAAGAGGTTTGCTAGACTGATTTTCAACCTTCTTAACACGCCCGTATGCCGTTACTGCTGAGCATGAGGTACTAAGTTTGATTCCCGGATCGGACAGTGTAATTGGGTATTTTCCATCTGGAATTTCTCAGTAATAGTCCGGAGTCTGGACTTGTGCCTGGTTGATGACAATAAGCTCGCCCCCTATTAGATGGGACTTACTTACTAATATAACGGTAGGTATGTGAGTGTACTATAAGTGCACCTCTGCCTAACCCTGTTGTTGGGGAATACAGCCGTGATGTTATGTTATATTCTAATAAGATACAATAACTATTATTTGTTGCGAGTGGGTGTGGAAAGGGTAATAATCAATACTCACAATGATAGGATACTCCTTAGCACCGGGCTCCCACGGCGCAGGATTAGGGTCATCTCGTCTTAGCAGGTACTTCCACACTCGAAATCCTGATAGTCCCTTCTCTGGATAATACTTCACTACTTTGTATATGCCATCGTACCTAAACAAAATTGCATTAAATTGTTATTAAACGGGTATGGAGAAAGAAATGTTTGTTGTTTCATTGGTTAACTAGCGGTTAAGTAAGCGCAAATAAAGCAAGAGAAAGATAGCACAACTCAAACTGTACCTTAAAAGAGAATAATGTCTTCATCTTTTATATTTCTGCAATTTATGCAAGAGCAAGTTTACTCCTTATTAAGTCGTGCACAAAAATGGCCCACATAATATCCGCTAACAATCATTGGTTTACGATATATAAGGCAAAAGAAAACTATAAAGCAAACTACATACCTACTAGAAGATAATTATAAAGAAAAGTATTTAGTATTGTTACTAAAGACTGATTTGTTATAAAACTTGCTAATATATATGTATTATGTTGATTAGACAAATTCCAACTATTTTATTTAATATTCCTAGCGATAATTGCTTATCCTGCTAAATTCTGATTTATAAAAAGCCTAAAAAAAACAGCCTGAACCGGGGCAACCGGTTCGCCCGGTTCTAACTGCTTACCAGATCCGATTCTCAAAAACCTGGTACCGTATGCGGTTCTGAATGCCCTAAACACGATGTCAGTGATGGCGATAGACGAAATGTCAATAGTTTAAGAGATTGATCAGAGCCTCTAGACAAGTGTCATTAGATATTTACATTTCGATAGCTTCTGACATTCTCATACATTTTTAATTTTTGTCCATACGCTATCGCAATGCTTTACTTCAAGAATGTCACTTGTCTAGAGCTTCTGCACTGTTTTCAATTCAAAACCTCGAAAATAACTCGTTCTAGTAATGATACTTCAATCACTTTTTCCAACGGTTTTAGTCATAGTCCAAGAATAGCCCTATCGTGGTGTTCCGGTGACCCCACCTTGAGCAAGCACGGTGATTATTGCTTGAGCCTTCTCTTTATGAGAAGAGGCCTTTGACCTTCAGTGGGACAGTACCAGCCTGGTAGTAATGAAAACCCGTTACTGACCTGATTCCTTCTTTAGGCGCGTACTTTGGAAAGTGCTTGAGCATCTTGTAGGAGCGCACGACGCGCACCGGCTTGCCGCTGCGCCATTCGTCACCCGCGTCACCACCCTCCTCATGCACCTGGCTCACGGCGCAGTTGCGCGCTAACGCTCTGTAGAACAAAATTTGTTGTAACAACTTACAGACATATAATACCCAGCCAGCAAAAGAGGCATTGATGGACGAACGTGTAAATGTGGCCCGAGGCGAAGCCGAGACATACGTAAGTCCATCAATGCCTAGTTGTGGCCAAGGCTTGTATAGTGCTTTTCTCAAATAATGCGCGAAAATTTAATCTATGTAGTACCTAGAACTCATGTTGTCAAATACAATTACTTTTTCTTCCAACTATGCTTTAATTTCATCACAATCACACTAAAAACTCAGTACAAAGCGAGTCTTTAATGCTCTAGAGCAATAAAATGTATGAAATTTCATTATTGCACAGTTTATTTTTTAATCGCACCAAAAGGTGCCAATCTCAATGGATTAGCTCTATTCAGCCAGCCAATATCAATACTTTTTTTTTTACGTACGTATTATTCGTTTCTATCCTACTTGTTCCAAATTTAAAAAATTATTGCTGCTAACTCTGATTTAAAAATGAAAGAAATTTAAAAAGTGATTCGGCGGGAACTTTGTTAATTTTGCTTGACAATATTTTTGGAAACGATAAAATGTGATACTATCTGATTTTGAGTGCTTCGGCTTCGAATTAAAATGGAATCATCTAGCGACACATTAACTCCGGAAAACATTCTAAATTAAGCCGACAGTGTTATAGAAAATATTTTAATTTCAATAATTAAACTTCTATTTTAACTGTTTGATATGTGTTTCTTTTATCTACTATTCCTATAGGTAATAGTTGAAAGAAAAGCAGATTATGCACCTCGCCTTAAGTAATTTATATTGCCCTCGTGCCTGTTAGATTAGAGCCCTCGCTAACGCTCGGGCTCTAAATCAGGCACTCGGTGCAATAATAAATTACTTTGTGCTCGATGCAATAATCTACTATTTTAAATCAATGACGAACAACATACAACAATAATTATTCCCGCGTTAGGCTCAGCACGCACTCTGATTTTTATTCGCGCGTTATTTCACGCCCATTCTGCGGCCTATGGAATTGTATGAAGCCGCACGCGTTGCGTGGAATAATACTACAAAAATCCGCGCAAATAAAAATCACAGTGCGTTGTTTTTTTTTTTCAATATACAGATTTCTATTTGCAAGCCAGTTCGAAATTTAAATAAAACCTATGATAAGTTACCTCCTTGGTTGCCATGTTTCGGAGAAAAGGATCGTTCCATTTTTAAATTACACGACAGATATGAATTTACTATATAATTTATTTGGCCGCTACAAACGACAGATATGGATTTTCATACAACTTTTTCCGGCCGCTGCTCGCACAAATATTGCCAGTACAGCAAGTGCGATTTATCTCGAAGAAGGTTGTCAAAATAATGCTCAAATTTCCAAGCATGTTTGAGAAAAAACTTTTATCTACTCTCATATCGTAATATTCGAATTATAAAATTCAAAACGAGTTTATGCCGTTTATGGGCATACTTTATAAACACAATACCGAAATTTAAAAATAGAATCTTATTATAACACTATTTCTCTAACATAATAATGCTATAAAACAATTTTTTTCTATTATGATACAGGACAAATCCAAGAAGTTAATCACTAAGGAGATTCCATCAATTTTTTTTTGTAATGCCATTTTATAATACCTATTATAAAAAGATTTGATTACAATTTTAAATTGTCTATGACAATGCCCGCTTTAGACTTAGCAAGCACTGCGATTTTTATTCGCGCGAATTTTGTTTCCTTCTACCTGTTCATAGAGCTCAAAATATTCGGGCGGATAAAATTCGCGCCGTGGTGCGGTGGGTTCTGTGGCAAAACACGGATTTCTTGCGGTATTATTTCCGCAAGATTTCTTTACCGCAATGCGAGCATTTTCATACAATTCAATAGGTCGCAAAATGGGCGGCAAAATTCGCGCGAATAAAATTTGCAGTGCGTGCTAAGCCTTAGCGCATGCGCGGTTAATGATGTGCTGGGTTTTGGCGCCATTCATACGTTTTGCAGGTTTTGCTGTACTGAATTTCATGAGTTTTTTTAATTCTTGCTTAAAATGTCTGATATCAGTGAATGTGAAGAAAATTTGACTCCACCCGATATTTTAGATGCGGCGAAGGCAATTACTCAGAGTAAGAGTACCAGCAAAGTCGAGAAAATGATATGATAAATGCTATCACGACTTTATGGAATGGAAAATACAAAAAAAAGATATTTAGTATGTTCAATCCCAATGTATGAGTGTAGATAAAGTAGTGTATGAAACTGCACATAACTAGGTATTAAAACATTCGTGTGTATTAACACACACTCATGTTTTAATACCCCTTATTATGCAACAGTCTCATATACTACTATTTAAGGGGCTGAATACTCAAAATGGGCTTTCTTTTAAACATTTTTTAGCCAAATCTATTGAAGATGTGGCAGCAGAAAAAAGATATGTTAATCTTGATCATATTTCCGAAAACTTTGTTGTGGCCGAAACACGTTTACGCACAAAAACCTCGATACAATTGAATGGCAAAGTAACCTCTTACCGTGATCTTCAAAAGATTTTTCCGGTAATACTGACCAGCGTACATTTGTACAATTAACACCAATAACGTATCATAAAAGGACGCAAAACTTCATTGTCTTATATATTGAAGTTTCACTCATTATTTTTAAGTAATTCATATTATTATGTTTTGTAAAAAAGTCTATACAAATTCCATCGTGCTTCTCTTTCCATCCAGAGCAATTCGACAGTGACCGCTTTGCGGCGTTGCTAGGTGGACGTATGTCGCTTTTTTCCGCAAAAAGCAAAAATAATATTCAATTTATTTCTCGTCAATTCAATCTGTCAAAAAAATATCAGGTATAATGCAGCCAGATCATGTAGCCTGGTGGCTTTAATTGGAACTAAAGAAATCACAAGTAATATTGTCAAAGTCTGTATTATTTTTATTTTTTGGCACTACCGCTGTCACTGGCATCTATATTTTTGTTGTATTATAAACGACTCACGTCGTTTAGTTTACTTACTAAGTCCATAACTAAAAAGTATTTGAACCTCTTTGAAAATACAACAAATGTTATCTCAATTTGAATTAAACAATATTTAAAATATAGGTAAGGTCGAATACTGTTTTAACCTTCTTCGTTCATGTGAAAACAATAGAAGCAAAAAACACAGAACATGGAATGGTCATACCAACCACGCTGGCAGTGTCTCGAAATGACAGAACTAATAAAATTCTTCGTATCCATTTGTTTCAATCTTTGTTTCTTTCTAACATACGGCACTTAGAACTGACCAAAAAATTTCAAATTCGTGAGAAATGATAATCTATTTCTCACGAATTTGACATTTTTCGTCGTTTCAACCAAAAATCGTCCACATGTGGACATAAAGCACACCAAGAATCATCACATTGATCAGTCCTGTATTTCTCGCAATTAACTATCCCAATTGCAATAACGGGCTACAATAATAGTTTGTTAGTCTATTAATATTGTTAGGCTAATTATTAATTGATCTTATCATTTTGCCAAATCGGCACTGACAATTCTTATTTATTAACAAAAAATCCGCCGATCGCCCTGGAGAGTAAACTCAAAGACTTACACTTGGGGATTGCCAGAGATTTACGCAGCATTCTGGATGTAAAAAGAACAGACCGAATACGGAACACGCTGTGTTCCCAAACGGGCATAATAGACGTGGGTAAAAAGGCTGTTCGGCTCAAATGGGCCAATGCAATGCAAATTGAGCGCTGGGCAAGTCTCCACAATCTTGAAGATGGAACGCACCGTTGAGGCCGGTCCAGAAATAGGTGTCGAGATGATTTGGACGCGTACCGTGAGGGCTGGTTCTAGACGGTGCGGGAAAAGAATGTCTGGAATGACTTAGGTGTACTCTTATGAATTTAATTGGGGATGGATGAAGAGGGAGGGGACGGCCAAAGAAAAGATAGATGGACTGTGTGAGGAGTGATATTAAAGAAAAGGGAGTCAATTATAGCGTGGTGCGGGACAGAACGATATGGAAGAAGAAAACTTGTTGCGCCGACCCCAAGTAACATGGGACAAGGGCAGGTAGATGGTGATGATGACAATTTCGGACTTTCACCGGTAAGACTTAGTAAATGTGTTTTACCGATAAATAATAAGTTTCATCATAGTTTTTTTTTTAAACTGAAACAACAGTTCGGATTTTACAGTAACATATACGTGGTTGTGAGGCATACACTGTTTTTAGTATTTATGTTTTCCTTTTTAGGGTTCCCTAGCCAAAAGGCAAAAAACGGAACCCTTATGGATTCTTCATGTCTGTCTGTCCATCCGTATGTCACAGCCACTTTTTTCCGAAACTATAAGAACTATGCTGTTGAAACTTGGTAAGTAGGTGTATTCTGTGAACCGCATTAAGATTTTCAAACAAAAATAGAATAAAACTGAAACTCAATTTTTTTTTTCATCCTACCTGTACATGTGGGGTATCTATGGATAGGTCTTCAAAAAAGATATTAAGGTTTTTAATATATTTTTTTTCTAAACTGAATAGTTTGCGTAAGAGACACTTCCAAAGTGGTAAAATGTGTCCCCCCCCCCCTGAAACTTCTAAAATAAGATAATGATAAAACTAAAAAAAATATATGATGTACATTACCATGTAAACTTCCACCGAAAATTGGGTCGAACGAGATCAAGTAAGTAGTTTTTTTTTAAATACGTCATAAATCGTAAACCACAATTTAACAAGTACGGAACCCTTCGTGCGCGAGTCCGACTCGCACTTAGCCGGTTTTTCTATGGCATTCGTTGTGCCTGGCACATATAAACATTTTCTTTCTTTCTATATTATCTTTAAACACCTACACTGTACCAATACTTATAAAAATAAATTATTGATTGATTGATTGATATATAACAAACAATAGCAACAAATAGTTTCAGCCGTTCTCTAGTGAGACGCTTACAATCACATACAGCATTTTTAGGGTTCCGTCTATCTCCCTGTCTGTCTGTCCGTCTGTCACGAGGCTGTATCTCATGAACCGTGATAGCAAGGCAATTAAATTTTATACAGATGGTGTATTTCTGTTGCCGCTATAACAACAAATACTAAAAACAGAACAAAATCGATATTTAAGTGGGGCTCCCATACAACATACGTGTTCTTTTCTGTTTTTTTGCGATAATGGTACGGAATCTTTGTGCGCGAGTGCAACTCGCACTTGGCCGGTTTTTTTTATTTATATAGATAGATAAAGTTTACATGACCGTGTTTGTTGCGCCCTGTCTATTTGTTTTTTAACTCTAATATACAGAAAAGCGGCACCACGTGACCTCACCATAGAGGGCTGATGTATATCAAAACCCAGTACGTGCTTTGTAATTATTATATTCCAGGAGAGCGGAAAGTCATCTTGTATTAGTAACTAAATGATATATTAAGATTTCAAGAGAATACTAAACACGGAATATGAACCTACTAATTGTACAAATGATATTAATAGCGTCATACATTCTATTGCATATTTTAAACATGCCTAAAAAAGACAATTCCAAACCTAGTAAATTTTGGATATTTGCTAATTTAAGTTGTCTTTACAATTTGATGTGACTTTCCTATTGTAAATAATGATAAAATTGATTACTGAAAGCACCAAATCTCAATTCAAATTTAAAGTTTCCAGTTTAATATTGCACAGTCCATTTCAGTATAGTAAAACTCATTAAAATAATATAAATAAAATTATCTAGCTATTAAACCAATATAGAAAAATGTAACGTACTGTGTTCTTATATGTGTTCTATGCAGTCGCATAGAAGCAGACTTATTTATAATATTTATTCAATTTGCACGGCAGACTCGTATGACACTAGCCAGATTACCTATTTTAGTGATCTTTATTTTCGTAGAAATAAGGTTGCATTCATAGACAAAATAACAGTGAACGATCTGATGTCAGATGCTAGCCAGTTTGAAATAAGAACTTGCGCGGTTATATTTTTGTAAAAAAACCATCGGAAGAGTCCGTTTATGATATGGGCCTCTGTGGTCGGCCTTGTGTATTTAATTTTCAAATACTTTTCGCTCCAATTTAAGTTTCCCCTAAACTATCGATGACAGTGGGCGTGGCTTAGAACCTCAGATGTCGATTGTCAACTGTTCGTCCTCAGCCCCTTAACCATAAGTCAGTTTAAGTTTCACTTCCGATTACAACGGCCTGTGACACTGGCATTCGCGGAAAGAAGATATTAAGCGCCATATAACGCCGCGTTCTAGTCCAACCACATGAATACCAATTGCCACGGCAATTTGACTTAAGTGATATAGATTTTACCTTACATACAAAATATTTTCATAAACCAATTGGCAAAAAAAAAAGTCATCATATTTTATTTATTTTTAAATCTCAGAAGATTCGCGGCGACTTAGATTATAATTATATGGCTCTGACAGCTCTCTTTTGTAATATAAATGTGGATTCAATGTCACCCAATTTGTTTTGGGGTCAACGAAGCATGTCTTCGTCTTTCATACTTCTGACTTCTTTAAAAGGAAGAAGTTTTCAATTTACTCTATTTTGATTTGCCGAAATCTAATGAATCGTTTTACAGCTACGAAGAAACAGACAAACCATACATAGCTTGACAATCTCATAACACTTCCACGTCATAAAAACTAAGAAGGTCCATACTTGTTTTCTCTGGTGAGTGTTTGGTCGCAGGATTGCTCTGCGGTGCGCTTGTTGCCGGAGAGGTCTCGGCCGCCGCTGCCCGTGTATGTGAACTCGTTTCCGTAATCCACATCATCCTCATAGCCACCTGAAAAAACGTATGTTGCTAAGATCATTCACATCCTCACATAGACTAAGAACCACTTGCATCACCCTGTGTTATCTTTATAACTCCGAGTTTGCTAGCCCTATATTATTTATGACATATTTTAATTTAACCTCGTATTAGTAACTAACTGTGAGTTAAGTGTTTCAGGCAAGTGGGCCTAAGGGTATTTTAGCATGCTAGTATAATAGTCATCGAATTGTGGCTACGGCGGCCAAACTCAATGGAGACTAGCCATCGGCGAAGGCTATATTATGGTGCACAAGCGTGTGCGCAAACCTACTTGGCCAGGGTAGTGTCAGATTTCAGGCTTTTGACTACCCGTTACGACTGTCAAAGATCTTCAAATTACTGCCGGGACCAACGGCTTAAGGTCTATCCACACATATCAGGGCCGTGCCCGGGACGTGGACGGACCGTGCCCCGTCAGGGGCTCGAAAAAATATCGTTGTGTACATTTTATATGAACTCGTTCACACACGTCCGTGCGCGGGCCAGTGATGAAGCTTCAATGATTGGGCCCGGCCCTGTCACGGCCCTGATATGTGTGGATAGACCTTTAAAGTACTTGCCAAGGCGGAAGCGTTGCTTAACCATGAAGATCGACCCGTGCGGCTGTTACCATCACATGACACAGGAACATAATATATAATTGGTATACCATATAAATCATAAAATTGAATTTGTTTGTAGCATCGTCCCATTGGGTATCAACGTTTTTGTGTGTTCTTACCTGATAACACAATGCTGTAAGCGCCTTCTACATCACGCCCATGAATTCCCGAAACAGGCGGTCGGTGGACTCCCGTTTCAGATAACTGGAATAATAATAATAATATAACAATACCAGCCTGTAACAGTCCTACTGCAGGGCAAAGGCCTCACACAGAGTAGGCTTGGATTAAAACAAAAATATTATTATTTGGATGGAGTAGGATGAAATTAAAGCATAAGATAAGTTTTAATGGATTGTATAATGTAATGTTTGTAATTGTATTCTTTTTTCGAGTCGAAGATCATTTAACCCTTATGACAGAGTCCAGTAGATGGCCAAGATGACCATGATCTGGATGGGGATACTTTTTATCTCGTGTTGGGATTTTTGCTCAACACACGCGAAAACGTTGAAACGCAAACATTGTAAAAGAATATAACGTTACCTGTATTCTAAATCTCCAGCACATGCCGACTTCAATTCCGGGGATAGGTCCGAAGTGGTTAGGCGGCATCGCACAAGTCTTTGTCTTACCTGTAATGTCGAACGCGTATATTATATTTAAAGAAATTACTGAAACATTATGTATGACCTATGTATGAATAAAAATCTCAATACGGATATTTTCACAGAGCATAATAACCAAATCTTAAATAATACATATAAATTGTATTGTGAAAAGACACAACATCACGCACTTTGCGTCAACATTCGCCACAGAGAAAGACAGAAGGTTATACATTACGCCTGTTGGTTTTGCACATGCTTAGCATATCATAATCAGCCAATAATCTCTCTGCTGGAAAACAGGTTTCCCTCTGTGAGAGGGTATGGACTATAATCTACCATGCAGGCCAGTGCGGTTTGGTAGATGTCACATGTTTTTGAATTTATAGTTCTAGGAGGCCAGTTTGCTCACGATGTTTTTCTTCATCGTTTTGAAAGCAACAGCAGCTGAGTAATGCGTCTGCCTGGGTCCGAACCCACGACCTATGACTCATAAGTCGCGTCCTTAAATACTGGGCCACCACTGCTCACATGGACATCGGCTTAGGCAGCGGCATCGGCTTTGGACATTCGCTTATTGTTAATAATCGCAGCAGTTAGTTCACCGGACATCTAATGAGATATTCAATATCGAAAATCCAATAAAACATGCTCTGACTACTGGGGGCAACTTGTAAACATTTGGAGTGGGAGGTACTACCACTACTACTACTGTTTCTGACGCCAAGCAGTACTGAGGGCTTACTGTATTGTTCGAACGCCATCATGATTCAATTGTAAAATGTATAGTGCTATACAGAGAGGTATAGCTCCGTCTCTCTCTCACAGTGGAAAAATGATAGTATTGAAACATCGGACTAATACACCTGACGTATTTTTGTAAGAAAATGGGTGTTAGTAAAATTACAGACACCAATTATAACTGATCTTGAAATCGGAGATTATAAATGGTCAACACTTGCAGACAAATCATCCTGATAACGAAAAATAACTGTGATCATTATAATATGATAATTCACACGTGTTTTTATCGTCGTCTTTCTGCCAACAGACGCCTCCAACTACTGGACTTAGGCCACCACTACTACCGTTCCATTGCCTCCCGCCACCAACGGACTCGTCAACCTTGTCACACAGCTTTAAAAATAATATTTTACTAACAGCATTCGCAAACAGCACATGCAAAGCAACGTTTATTAGTACAGATAGGCACGCATTTGCTATACAATATCACCATCATCAGCCTATTAATTTGCCCACTGCTGGGACACAGGCCTCGTCTCTGTGAGCGGGAATGAGCCTTAACCACCACGCGGACCCAGTGCGGGTTGGTGGATGTCACATGTCTTAGTATTTTTGGTTCTAGGACATGCTTTTGGTTTCCTCACGATGTTTTCCTTCAGCATTTTGAGAGGCACAGACAATATAATACTAGCATACAGTTGCCTCATCCCATACAAAGAAACCGTGCCGACGTGACTAGCGTTTTTCGTCTGATCAAACCGATTATTTTGTGTCCATCAATCGCGTTCGGTTCCGTTCCACGGAGATAGATAGATGCTGTTTGCAAGCGACTTGCAAGTAAAAGGGTATACTCGGTTAGTGAATATTTTTCTTGAAACACAGTGAAGGTTTGTTTTATAGTATTTTTTGCTCGTTTTTACAGTTTCTTAATCAGCCATATTTAGAAACTATTCAGAACAATAAAAAAATAGTAACTAAACTTGCGCAATAAGCCATAAAAGGGTGGCACTAGACATTCTGAAGACCTCACTCTACACCAGCGCCCCTAGCAGCAAATTCTTTTAGCTAAAGGTGGAATTATATTTAGGTAAAGGAGGCTAAAATTAACACAGATTCAGTTTTCGTGGCTGCTATTGAGAAAGACCTGAATAGGAACATGACAGTGCTGTTTGCCAAACCTGGAGATCGAATTCAAGTACCCATGCTCATATATTGGCAATTAGCACCAGCCAGAGAGACGAAATATCGATAAGAGCTCAATCAATCTGCCTGGCCTTCTCCCAAGTATGTTGGGATCCGAGTCTAATCGGTTGCAGCTGCGTTCCAGTATTTAATATAAATGCGAATGTGCGGGAGTTTGCTACGCTTTCACGCCTTCACGGCTGAACGGAATTGTATGAAACTTGGCATATGGATTGACCAGAACCTGAATTAGGATTTGGGGTACTTTTCATGTCGGTATAATGTTTCCTTGGTATAATAAAACACTTTGAACGCGGACGAAACCGCGGGCAGGAGCTAGTATACAATATTTATAAGAGCTGATAAAATTATGTTGTAAACTAGTAAATGTCGGTAGTACTCATATCACGGCACAAATACTTTAATCACTGAAATGATAATAGCATTGGCATTTATTTGAGCAAGCATTCTTGTACATAGTTGTATTGAATAGATAATGCGTTAGTTTATCTAGCTTGATAATATGTAGAAATAAAGTTTATTCTCTGATTTAAGTGCCACAAACAATAAACTAAACCTATTGTTAAACCACGGGTGTTTTACTTTTAATTTGCATGCAAAAGCCTTTGATAACCCTACTGATACTATAAGGTTGACTTTAAGCGACTCAATTGTGGAACATAATTATACAAAATATCTTCATCATTGAGATTATTTCAGAAGAGTGACGTCCTCCGCTGGACATAGGCCAACCCAAGGCGTCGCCACATGGACCATTCTTTTCGCATCCAGCGACCGCTGCGGCCCTCATCAGTTCAAATATCATAGTTTCATGAAATTCAAAGTTGTCTAAGTCTTTCAATGCATAGTAGACGCAGTTCTGTTGCTAACATTTTATATAAGATGTACATCGCGAGTTGTCTCAAAAAAACAATATAAACGAGCATACAAGTAATTCGCATTGCAGGCAAGGTTTTCAGCCACATCAACATGCTAAGTTCTAAGGGAAAGACGATTCTGAGAACCATCAGTATTTCGCAGCATAGCTACCACATACACACAAAAAGTCGGAGCTTTTCTGCCCCGAGAGCCTGCTATTCTTAGTAAAGACAGCTGAAGAAGCATATAAACACATACCAACCAAAACCATCCTAGTTTTGTTCGCAAAAACAAATAACTCAGAACAGTCAAATTCACTTACAGAACAACAATACCGAACCTCAAGGATATATAAACCACTTACATAAATCTAATTAGATAACACAAGTCCCTTCAACTGAATGAAAGACAAGCGTGCCACTATTTCACATACAATTTAAGAACAAAATTATTTACCAATGATAGCAAATGTTTCTGCCCTTGGCCAACCTTTTTTACAGATTTTGCAGCTAAATAAAGCACAATTAGGCCTTTTTCTAGATTTCAGTTGATGTCCGTTAAATTAAACACCGTCAAAAGAAGAGCATTGCTCCCTTTTGACACGCAAAGTACATAGAGAATTGAATTTGTTATATGTTTGTACTGAAAACTCTAAGAGGCAAGTGTGCCTCATCATCGTCGACCACATCATCGGATATCATCTGGTGAGATAGTGGTCAAACGCGAGCCCAACAATAATAAAAAAATAACTGACCAACACAAGCCATTCCGCGTCCCCAATCCCGCTTGGTCTTGGAAACCTTCTTCGTTTGCTTGGCAGCTCCGGGGGCGATGACATCATTAGGGTCTCGCTTGCAGGACGGACAGTACCAGTCTTCTTCGGGCAGCTCTGTGAGCGGCGGGTCTAGGCAGATCATGTGGTAACCGTTGTTGCATTCGTCGCATAGAACTATCTGTATGAATGTATTTGGCAGTTAAAAACTCTCCTTGAATAGTGATAATTATTTTTTTGCCTGCTTGAAAAGCTTTTTTAACATTAACAGACTACAGCAGTCCAGTGTTGAACAAAGGCCTCTCCAATCGAGCGCCATTCATCTCGATTGTCAACCAGCTGCTACCAAACAACTACAAAGATCTTCTCTCCTGAGGGCCTCCCAACTTAACTTAGCCGATTCAACTAAGATTTTCACATTTAGTTAGTGTCATTAATAGAGAGATGTAAAGGACAATGTTAATAAAAAACAACAAGTAAATAAATGTTTATCAATCAATCTGAAAGTAGTCCCAATTAGTGAGTAATAAAGAACAACACTTTAACATGTTGTTAAATATCTCCTATAACCCATGGATTCAGCTGATTAAAAAACTTATTATTACTCATTGATATATATTGTTGTGATTGATGATGATTTTCGTAAATACAACTTGAGTATTATCCTTTCTATCATACAGAAATTGTTTACAGAAGAGCACAACAACTTATAAAACTTACTTTCTCTGGGAACTCCTTTCCTGAACATAGATAGCAACCACAGTCTTTGCACAGAGTGTCTTCGTCGTCGCGACATGTCAAGCAGTTCAGTGGTACAGATCCTAAAAGTATACACAATCCATTTTAGTCCAATACATAAATAAACTCACGCCTTTTTCTCCTAACACCTGCTACGATCCTTACATGTTCCTTTTGCTATATTTACATTCATACATCTACTCTTAAACGCACACTGGTTATAAATACTATAAATACCTGGCCTTTTAGTAAAATAATAATTTAGTAAATAAAGAGTTTAATTTAACAGTCCCATCATGAACTGACAGATGAAACCATGAACCACATTGTGATCAATGTATATTATTTGATTTGAAGTCAGTAAAAAACATACAAACACATCTACCAACCCTGCAAGCAATGTGTCCTGCCCGCTGCCTCTTAAACTTGGCAATGCCTGGGGTTATGTCGGTAACCCTGGTTCTCCTACAGATGTCATCTTTTCTGATTAGTTTATATCACATTGAAACTTACTCTTCTCCAGTGGTGTGACCATCATCTGCTTATAAGCGTCGGTCCTCTGAGCTAGTGGCACAACTTCTTCAATGGCGTATATCTTATCTTGTACTCTCAACTTAGTGTCATTCTGTGGAACAGCTTCAGGTCCCAGGTAAATAGTTCCTAACAACTCATATGTTGCCCGCAACTTCTTTATCTCGGCCACTTTGAAGTCATACCTGTGGGCAGACAGTTATTTTTTTTATTGATAGGCACAGGTTTTTCCAGGTAGGTTTTCAGTCTTGAATTAAATACCCTCTGACTGTGGCTATCAGGAATTAACAGGCAGGTAAATGGCGGAATTGAACTCGGCAATCCAACAAGGTGGAAGTTGTTTCTAGTTGTAATACAACTATTATTTCTTACTTACCAGTATCCTCTTTCCAAAGGCTCGTCAGTATTGTGGTTCAGCATCACCTTCTGTCCTACTTTAAGATCTTTAATGTCTATTTCTGTTCTTGCTCTGGGCCTGATTTCTTTTAATTTACAATACATATTTGAATCTTCTTCACTGAAAAAGATATAAAATGTTTGTTATGGCTTATTGCTGATAGAATGAAAACTTTGTGGTCGGCAATCTCTTAACTACACAATTAAAAATAATGGTTATTGTCATTAATATCAAATTGTGTATTCTACTCACTCAGGCTCAAGTTCCACTTTATAAAGCAGCAGTGAATCTAAGTCCTTGGGTTCCTCAGTTTTACTAACTTCCTTGTCTGTCTGTTTCTTCCGCACGGCTTTAGGTGATTTACTAAAATACCTAGCAATGCCTTTGCTTTTACTCTTTGCCAAACTGTCACCATTTGACGTCTCACTCGGTGGTTTGTTCTCCACATCATTCTCTTTGTCAAAACTCTGGTCACTCTTGTCAGAATTTGTTCGTTCTGATGCATCATTTGTTGATGTGTCTTTTGAATCGGCAGAATTTGGAATGTTAGGATCATAGACTATTCTAGTTATTTTTCCTTCTAACCATGAGCCTTGCTGACGGTCTCTCATATCTATTAGGTCACCCACTTCGTATAATGTACTTGTGGCATCTGTTAAGTAAGGCAGGAATAAAATTAACTTTCAAAATTATGACTGTGATAACTATTATAAAGGTTTTATCTAACTGTACAAATAACATAAATAACAACAACCCACCTTTGTACTCTACATTCTTCTCAGTAGATCCTTCGGCCTCTTGTTTGGTATCTTCAGTCTTAGCGTCAGTCTTCTCCTTGGGACTGTCTTCGGGCTGTGCCCGCACCATGAGCTGGATAACGTCATTGAGTTTGATGTTGTAGTCGTGGAATGTATAGCCATTTTCTAGCTGGAATTTTAATTTACTCCATTGGTATTAATCTTTACTAAATTTATTTATGATAATGTATTCCAAACATTTTAAACACTGTTTGTTTCTTAATTTCTTATTCTTTTAAATACCTGTTACTAAAAAGATAGACATAAATAGTAAAATTATAGCATTTTTCCCACTATACTATAGATGCTGTGATGAGCAGTAAGAAGCTATTTCGCGTACGAATTAGCACTTTTGCAAATTTGTAGCAAAATGGATGATGATTTAGAAAGAAAATGAGTGCGCAAAATTAAATAATCTGTTCAAAATAAAATTATTTGCATTGTTGAACTACTAATCTATCCATGTATGGTGGCTGTTTTGCAATTTGCTGTTTTCCTTCTTCTTATGGTATTTATTTACGCCCAAAGATGCATTAAAATTAGTGTTGAAATATGGAACTTTCGAGACATAAGTTTCAAATATATATTTTTCTTCGTTTTTGTTTCCATACATGGCTAGATAATGATGAGACAAATTGATATTGTTTTTAATTTTTAATGTACATCATCAAACAGTGGAGTAATACAGACTACATTTGTGTGGAAGAATGATCAACTAGTGTAACCTTAAGCAAAATAAATATACCAATAAATATTAAATAGGTAGAAGGTCAGGTTAGGTTAAAACGGGCTGGCTTCCACAACCAAGCGCATATTTTGCGTAGAATGTTTTTTATTTCTTACACAACATTTGGTTGAATTTAATCATTCAGTTTGTAGTAGTATTCAATTGAAGTATCATGAGTAATAATAGAGCCATTGTTTTATATTCATTTCATAGGAAATTAGTATTTTACAATAAAACTGACAGCAGATGATTGTTGAAAAAAGATACCTATTACAATGAGATTCACTACATATTATAAAATAAAGTCCCACCCCATGTCTGTACATGATAAAGTCAAATACTACTGAATGGATTTTCACGTGGTTTTCACCAAGGGTAAGAATGAGAAACAAAGTTTTTGTGTATAATTTGCAACAATTCACAATAGTAGCTAGAGTTTATCATGATGTAGACATCCTTTAGAGTAGGATTTAAATAATTAAATGCATCTCGCCTAGTATGGCAGTGGTGTCTTCTGATATCACATTATAAAGGTAACTAACCCTATTCGTCTACCATTGTTAAGCCAACAACGAGTCATTTTCTTATTTGCATCAATGACAGAACATTTATGTTAGTCGGTGATAAGGTAATTGTCTCTAACTAGGTGTTTGATGGATGTTCCAACTTGAAAATTATTCATCTTAGAATTTGACAGCCATGCGGCTCAGCATGTGTACATATGACAGGCAGTTCAGGAGTTCATACAATACAATCAAGTTTCAAGGCAAAAGTAAAATCATGTCACTGTTAGCACTTCGCATCGCAGCATTTTTAACGGTCGCGATGTGTCGACGTCACAACACCTGCTTACGTGAATAAACACTGAATTCAACATGATAACACTTATAAAATATGACCTCTTACTTGTGTACTCATATGGGCAATTAGAATAGATTTTAGGTACATATTTGGTATTTTTGCTTACCAGCTTCCCGCCGTAAAATAATCTCTGTTGTTTCGGTTGAACATCAAACTTCTCCTTTATAACTCGCCGGAACTGATCTATCTTTGTCAACTTAGACTCGACAACTACGACAGTATCTGGTTTCCCAAATATCCGTATACGCACGTGCATTTTGAATATTTTAATAATTTATAACAATATTTTACTTGACACAGGCATTCATCGCTTTTTCTAATGCGACCGTGCGAGATGCGTGACAAAAAATTGAAATGACATGACATAACAGCAAAATGGCGCGAAATTTTCGCTGTCAATAGTGTCAATGTCAAAAACTCAAAAAATATTTAAGTAAAAGTACTAAAAAGTCTAAAGCCTGTGCTACACGGTTGCCGACCAAGACAAAAACCAATGTGACCTTGGTTGCAACCGCGTGGGGCGATGCCAGCTACACGGTTTGAAACAAGCTCCAAACTAGAGGTGAGACGTACTAGGTAAAATGCGTACTTAGTCTTATAAGTACGCGTCCGCTTAAATACTTATTCCAAAAACTAAGTCCACGAGTATTTAGGCGTCTCGAGTTTATTGACGTTTCCATAGCTAGCGAGTCTTCGTAATATCGAGATCGAGTAGCCGCTAGTTGGAGTAATGTAATGGAGTATTTTCGGTTTATGGGTTCTTCGGAGCCATTGTCAATTTGAATATAGAATTAAATAAATAAACAATAACACAGTACACACTTCAACAAATCAAACAAAAGTAAGTTATCTGTACACCAAAAGTCACTTTTAATTTTCAAACATATCCACGTAAACGGTAGGTACCGTTCCTGTGACGTACGGATTTAAAAAACAAACATTGCTAAACTTTTTCAACTCTGCCTTCCAAAGTAACAGTGATTCTATTGTTATAGAAATTAGGTTTAGAAACGCGAAACAAATAAATCGACTCGCAAACTTTGAGTGCCGAACCGAACGTCTCCGAAAGTCCCTGGAACTGACCGAGACTGTAGGTCGCCCGCCGCAAACACTAGACGCGAACATGTTAAACGCTATACGCTTAAATACTCGAGACGCGTTTATGTGGTGGGCACGGAATAAGTCTTTACACGTCCGGCCAAAAACCTATTCCAGTATATACGTCTCCGGTCTCACTTCTACTCCAAACCTCAGTATGTTTGGAACGCTGCGCAGAGAGGACGTATTTACGCTCGTACCGTACGTTCATTACTACGACGTCATGGCGCCTAACCTATCAAAACTTCAAAAAGAATATACTAATAAACTTTAAATACTAAACTCCTTACTATCTACTCACTGTTATTATAAATGCGAAAGTTTGAACGTTTGTGTGTATGTTTGTTGTAAATGGCTGAACGGATCTGGATCAAATTTGCCACACAGATAGATTATAGTCTGGAATAGCACATAGGCATAATGTCCCGGTATAATGTTCCCTTGGGATAACAAAATACTTTTCACGCGGGCGAAGCCGCTGGCAGAAGCTAGTATATTTAATACAGGTACTTTTTAATGTAAAAGAATATACTTTAAAAAAATAGCCCATGCATTTATTTTTCAGTTGAGTATTTCAATGACTCTGATGCCAAATCCCAAAGACAGGGCAAGTCTCTGTACATATCGATAATACTTTACGTTCATTCTGTTGAGTCATTTGCCAACGAACTGGTCGGCCTTTCTACCAAGGGCGTTGAAAGGTCATGCTAAATTTGGTTTGAAACCACTGTCTACACGGTTTGAAACGGCCGCTTCAGACCAAGATGACCTTGGTTTTTAGTTTAGTTGGCAACCGTGTAGCACAGGCTTAAGAAAAACATGGTCATCCAAGCAATTGATTATTCGAAGCTCCATAGTCATATTGTTTAAATTATGATGAATTAACCCTTTGCTGTAAAACCAAAGCATTATTAGTTGCACAGTAAAATACAAAACTTAAGCAGAGACTTACAAATCTATAATTAAATTATTACTTGTTCTAGTCGATTGGTTTTAGTCGATTATTAAGGGATTTTATATTCTTATCTTCCATTTAGCAACTAAAACTAAACGAGAAAAGAACCAATAAAGTGCTCATAAAAATATTTTTCATACTGTATTACCTTAGTATTACAGAACAAAACAACACCTTAAAGACTTATCCAGTAAAAAAAGCTTAACAGTCGCTTGCAAAAAACTTACCAACCTGCGTTTTGCTGATCATGATATCATCGTATTTGCATTGGCTGGTATCTACTGCCGCCGAATTACTAAAAAGTTCCTATCAATGAATATACCCAAGTTTTTTACTTACTCGCAGAATGGAATAACTGAGTTATCGAAAAACACCTGGGGAAGAGTCATCCAGTTGATTCTTGAAACCATCCTAGAACTGCTCATCACAATAACCTTTGTGGGGTTAACCATAAGTCCATATATTTTGCTCTATTCACATGTGCGGGCCGATCCAGAGATTTATTATTACGATAGCCTCAGATAGAAGCCCGAGAGGAGCTCGCGAATAAATTTGTAGATCGTCCGCATAAAGATGGTAGGAAGAAGTTAGTTCGAAAAGTAAAGGGGATAAATCGCCACCCTGTGGTACCCCAGCAAAAGTACTACACCAGGAAGACAAAGTCTTTCCAATGCATATACGATGCCGGCGACCGAACAGGTAACTACGAAACCAGTCAATTACCGATGGAGATATAATAAGAGAGCACAGAATGCCAAGCAACACATCGAAATCGACAGTATTAAAAGCATTACTGAAGTCTGGCAACGCCAATACCGTCAGATTACTGTTATCCATGGCTGACTTATATCATCCGTAATGTTGAGAATTAATAAATAAATAAATTGGACGGTATTCAGAAAAGGATGTAGATTGGACTTTCTGGGTAATGGCATAATTTGAGCATCTTTCCATGAACATGGAAAGACACCACTGGACGCAGAAAAGTTTAGAATGTGGCAAATGACCGGAAGGATTACGTCCAGCACTGGGAGTAACATTTGACGCCAGATACAGTCACTTCCTACTACATTGGAAGTTATCGATAGTATGCTCTTCCTAACATTACATGCATACTCGTATAATGCAGAATGCACCACGACAGATGGGCCAGAGTCGTCACGTAGTGTGAGGCAGAAGACGGGCGTCATCGTCACTGAGGGAGAATTAGGAAACGACGAGGCGTGACGACTTGGACACTGGTTGGAGAAGCAGAAACAACGCCAAGATTGTAAGGCTTTGTGGAGACCTTAGCCCAGCAGTGGGACAATATAGGTTAAAAATAAAACAGTATAAGAATGATAAGAATTTGAACCCTAATTACTATGTACACATTTTAAAATTGTAGGTACAGTTAGGATTTTCGTTCCTTGACTGTTCATTCAATAGATGGTTCATAAAATGCATTGTTCTGGTTGTATTTACTAACCTGTAACAATACACTTATTGAATTAGAGTCTTTTGCAATGAGAATAGAATAGAATAGAATACTCTTTTATGTACACCATATAAGCAAAAATGAGCAATTTCACCAAATCTACTTGTCTCATTATTTTTAAACGGCCTCATAAACCAAAAAAAACCAAAGTATACATATACACAAGCAAAAGGTTTTTTAGCAGTGTTAACGATTAATTGACTTATTACACAAAAAGCTATAAACTGAGCCAATTATATTTTAACAAGTAAGTAATGGTTAGTTGATTTCGTTAGTAGGATTGTTGCCTTTAGTTAAAAAACTTCGACCATGTCAGCTGTTTGGTTACTTTTAACTATCTTAGCAATATTCTTTGAGAATGCATGTGCAAAGCTGGCGTCTTTGGTAAAATTATGTTAGGTATTCATGAGAAAATATATATCAGATTATGTACAGTTTTATTTCTGAATTACTCTCATCTCTGTTTTAGCATCCGGTTCTAGTGGCCCGTTCTTCCCTTGATTGGATGCCAAGCCGGGTCAATTCTCTGTATTCGGATGTCGGAGCCTGGAGCGGAAAATTTGTATGTTTTAAATATAATACTCAATATATTATGTTAACAAATATTGCAAAATAAGTACTACTATCATACATTACTTTTCAGAGACCAGTGATGGACGAAATAGAATCTGACGAGGCTTTAAGATTTTACCAATTTTTAAACTACTTGGATGGATCAAGTTTTGGAACAGGTGGATGGATTACGAAGTATTTAATTTTTATTTGCAAAGATGGACTCAAATAATAAAACAATGTTTTCTATTTCCAGGGCCCATTGATGAATTTGTAGATGCGATGGGTAGATTAGCAAATTACATGAAACAACAGAACAGTAGAGAAACACAAGCACGTGGGATGCGTGAACTTGAAGCAATAAACGGTGAAAAAGGTAAATGCAACATGATTTCTAATGTATATAGACGAATTGTGACTATTTTAAGGATATGATTTATACTATCATTGTTTTTTGACAGAGTAATCTTTATGATTAACAAATATCTATCTAATTCCTTTAAATAAGCAAATCTTGTATATATGTATATATATAATCTGAATCTTGGAATCGGCTCCAACGATTTTCATGAAATTTTGTATGCAGGGGGTTTTGGGGGCAATAAATCGATCTAGCTAGCTTTCATTTTTAGAAAACGTCGTTTTGTCTATTTTCACCCGAGTAGAGCTCGTTCGCCCAGGTACTTTGAATAATAAGCGCAGGATAATTTTAGCTTTTACGTTGATATATTAATTTTTATTTTAGGAAATAGTATCAAGACCGTGTTGGAGATTAGTACATTAATCATGAGAAAAAAGCGCAAGTTCTTCTGCACTGGAGAAGTAAAGGAACCAATCGTTAACAACAAAATTATTTGCAAGGTACTGTTTGAGAGTTCTTTAGTCAGCTAACAATCTGTGAAAAGTTTGATAAGTCTTTCTAACAAAATCCGTTGTAAAATTAGGACAGGATACTACTACCTATTGCTGGTGCTTCCTGCAGGGATGCTATAATGTATTGGCACCCTGACTTAACTGAAGAACATTATTGTGTTGGCGCACTTGAAGCAAAAAGTGCCGTTCATATAATGGATGTTGAAGGTAATTTTTAATTTAATCATCGGTTGCTGTCGAATGTTCATTATAATTTTCTTATATACTTATGATTTATATTGTTCTCAGGTGATATGTTTTGCAAAGGAGACGATTATTCGAAGAGAGAGTTTCTCCTAGCTTGTGATTTTTATGAAGACCAAGAAGCTCCCGTTGCAGATTTACTTCAGTACTATCCCGATCCTGATCCTGAAATTACTCCAAGACTATTCTAACTAACATTAATTAAAGTTATAAATCCCTTAAATTAAATTCATTTTCTAACTTCCTGCATTAACCGAACACGTTTGATTATACAATCTACAACCATTGAGCTAGGACTTTTTGTATTATTAATGTGTGTGTGTTCCGTGATTAACACAACCATAGCATCGGCAGCCATTATATGTGCCATTTTAAGGTTTAGGTAGGCACGTTTTTTTTGTAGGTATTTCGAGTCCATACTATTTATTAGGTATATGTCTACAACAAAGAGCACGATGTTTAAAGTTTTCCAAAATACGTAGTTTTAAAATATAGCACGGTATTAAAAAAAGTGGACTAAAGCGATAATCTTAATCGTCATAATCTTCTTGTATTATCAATTTGCAAAATCATTAGTGTCCAGTGTCCACGACTACGCTTTTATGTTGGTATTCATGACTATGACTGACACACACTGACCTCTATTATACAAGTGTACAATGTATGATAGAGGTCAGTGCTGACACAGGACACCACAGAGAAATAGTAGTTTAGTAGCCCATAAAAGTATTTTTTTACCGAAGGCTGTGTCCTATCTCTAATAAACACATCAACACGGTCTAGGGATATTTTTAAAAAAGCGAATTACTATCAATGTTTTAATTATTTATATGACATGTATCTATTTAAAACACGTTATTTAATATTCTACCATTTTTTAATAATGGTTAAGGTACTTCGATTAAAATTTCAGAATTTAATGGATAAAAAATGAAGCATAGACGGAAACCGTATATGAATTAACTTTTAATTTATGAGTAAAAACTGAAAAAAATAGAAAAATTATTTAATTTGTGTTTATAAACTTGAAGTTAGTAGTCTGAGAAAGCGCCCATGATGTTCATAACACATCGGCAACGATTCGGCATGCTCAGAACAAGGTTGTCAATGTCTTGCTGCGGAATATTGTCCCATGTCCTTCTGAGGTGCGCAAAAAGTTGATCTTCTGTAGCCAGATTTTCAGGAACTTCCTTCAGAGCTCTTCTTTGCAACATATCCCACGCATGCTCAATGGGATTTAGATCTGGCGATTGAGCAGGCCAGTCTAAGGCCCTAACATTGTGTGTATGTAACCAAGCTGCTACCGTTCTCGCCGTGTGTGCCCGGGCATTGTCGTGCATGAGCAGGAAATCTTGCCCCATTTGTGTTCTGTGGGGCAAGATTACGGGCCCCACAGAACAGGTGCGTTGGACGTATCGTTCTGCCGTCATATTGCCCCGCACCCAAACGAGATCCGTCCGTCCTCCAAGACGAATTCCTGCCCAAACCATAATTGTTCCTCCTTGGTATGGGTGAACTTCCTGAGGGTTCTGAAGACGGCTCCATCGTCCAGGAACTCGCCAAACACGCGTCCTTCGTGAATCTGGATGGAAGCCGAACCTGGGTTCATCCGTGAACAGCACATTGGACCATTGCTCACGGCCCCAGTCCACGTGGTTCCGAACCCATTCTAATCGTCGTCCACGATTGCCTCTTCGTAAAGGTGGGACCTGAGTGGTCTACGAGAGCGTAAATTGCTTTCATGCAGTCGCCTTATTACAGTTTGGTCACTCACAAGCACTTGGTGTTCCACTCGCAGCCTTTGGACCAATTGAGTCGCCTTTGCATTTGGTTGAGCTCGCGCAGTAATTTGCAAAAATCGGTCTTGTCTGGGGGTAGTGATGCGACTTGGCCCCCGGTGCCTCTCCGCTACTTCACCTGTGGCACGATAGCGTGTCCACAATCTTGAAATTACATTTTGGTGGGTCCCTATGGCCTCAGCAACATTACGCTGAACAGACCCAGCTTCCAGCATTCCCACAGCTCGTAACATCTCCGCCCTCGTCAAATGTTGGCGTTGCATGGCTACAATACCTCAATTTTAAATTTATCTTTCGTTTAAAAATGAAAAAAAACTGTAACTAAACGTAATTCGTATTGTTTTCTAAATTTCGCACAAATGACAATTCCCTCTCCTACACTTCAAGACATTTTTATGCCATCGAAACAAAAGAATTTTCAAAAATTTGAATTTGGAATTAGTCTGAGATAAATTACAAACAAATCGGTGTATAAAAGATTCCAATGCGGCCAGTACTTTTCGAGTTATTTAATTGAGTATGAAATATCCCTAGACCGTGTTGATATGTGTATATCAGTCATCACCAATACCAATAAGAGATATTTAGTTCCAACATACTACGAGAAGTCAATACAGTAGATGAGTGATACGCCTTGCCAAGTCTACTATTTGATGATATTAGTGTAATTTAAAAATATCACTAATACTGATACAATATTATAATATTTCCAGGAGAATATATTAGTATTACCTAATTTTGAGAAATATCGGTATCATCCTATCTCTGAATGTGTCAATTTTAGTTCCTGTGAACCTCGAACGGGGCGCTTTGAATCAGCACAAAAATTAACTGTCATTTCATATAGTATGTTTCTTGTTTAATCCAGCGTACTTGTATCATGGAGCTAGGAAAAAGATGGAGGCGCCCTATTATTCTATACATACATTAGCTTATACAAATATGAGTGAAATAAGATACTGAATGTGAAACATCATTTTGTCTCATTTCTTCTAATGTAGTAATCGTATTTGACAAAAAACTACAAACCAAAAAATTACTTTCTTTTCCGAAGTCGGTGTCTTTTGTACCCATTTTTTTCAGTTTTTCGACACCGACTTCGGAAAAGAAAGTTATTTTTTGCTTTGTAGTTTTTTGTTCTGGAAGTTGGTTTGATTTTTTGTTAAAAAGTTTTTTATTTTTCTCTTTTTAGTTTTGGTAGGTATCTCCAATTAACGTACGGCCAAAGACACATTTATGGCCAAAGTACATCTCATGACGATTCCAATAAGCCCAAGCACGACTAGGCTACATTGTTTAATTTCAATGTTCCAGTGCCTACCTTCCGGCTTCATCATCAGAACAGTTCAATGGTACCATTTTCATCAGTACCATTCATTTATAAGTATTTGCTTCATCATAGTCGGTTAACTATTTGAAATATTTTATACCAGTGACATACTTAGCATTTAGGAGTTCCAGTGGCCATCTGTGGTCTTCTTCATCAGTTCCACTTCACCAAATTATACTTTCTGAGTACAAATGATTGCATTGTTGATGAAAATACCAAAATCACTATATGTATGCCTATAATATTTGAGGAGTTCCCTCTTTTGCTCTAGGATCCCAACATCAGATCCTGACCTGATGACTATGGGACCAACTAAGAAGTATACCCTTCAAAACAAAAGAAGATTTTTTGAAATCGGTCCAGGCGTCTTTGAGTAATCGGGGAAAATACATAAAAAAAAAAAAATGATTCCGACGAATTGAGAACCTCCTCCTTTTTTTGAAGTCGGTTAAAAAGAGACAACAATATTTCAGTTGTTGCTCATTATGGCAACATTTTGTTATGACGTAGTGACATCTGTCAGTACGTGCCATATTCGCCATATTAGTTGCCGAAATTTGTGGTTGTGTTCGTGGTAGTCCTGCTGTCAAATGGTTGTTTACTTTTTGTATTATTAATGTGTGTGTGTTCCGTGATTAACACAACCATAGCATCGACAGCCATTTTAAGTGCCATTATAAGGTTTAGGTAGGCACGTTTTTTTTGTAGGTATTTCGAGTCCATACTTTTTATTAGGTCTATGACTTGTATGATAGAGGTCAGTGTGTGACACTGAAGGTGGAAACAGATTATTGAAACCCCACCCGACGCCACGCCACCCGACGCCTTCTGACGCATTGACGTACTAATCTAACCCATACATTTAGTATGGTCAGAGACACATAGTCAACACGCCATGCAATCACACGCATTCCCACGTGTCAACACGCAGTCGGTTTGGATCAGCGTGTTGCCGGGAGTGGGGGAACACACGCCACCCGACGTTTCGACACAGTGTGTCTCTAGTTAACACCCGATCCCACGCGTCAGTCAGTCGAGTGTTGCCAACAAAGGGTAATTTACCCTAATTTAGAGTAAAGTTTCATCAGCACGGTCATTTAGGGTACAAAATCGATGAGGGTAATTTTTATGTTTATGCTATAATAGAAATTAGTAACTTATTTGAGTCAGATTTGCAATGATATGGACTTAAGTTTAAATATTTCCCTTGAAACCGCAATTTCCTAAAACTTCTTTTTCGATACGCCTATCATAGTTTCAATGAAGTAGTCAAGTACTTGGTATCGTACAAATCTAAAAAAAAACTGTTTTTTTATGGTTTCTATTATTGTTATAGTAAAACTGGTCTGTAATTATTTTATAGATTATAATGTCTCGTCTTTTGTATAATCTTGCATGAAATGTATCAACTATATATAGAACGGAGAGGGAAAGCAAATTAATAAAAAAAAAATTTTTTTTCATATAACTTAAAATCAAGACATGTTTCCAAATCTTTTTATAGTCCGTTCAACCGATTTTGGGTTCTATCCTGTAAACATAAGGATGACATAAAAAGCATAAACCTGTTACCAAAACCAACTGTTTACTGCAGCTATCATTTGTCGTATCACAAACGCAATAGAAGTTAAAATTTAATTATTTTTAACAACT
Source organism: Orthosia cruda (assembly GCA_964057195.1). Taxonomy (NCBI): domain Eukaryota; kingdom Metazoa; phylum Arthropoda; class Insecta; order Lepidoptera; family Noctuidae; genus Orthosia; species Orthosia cruda. The sequence goes on along the minus strand of OZ059825.1, from coordinate 37,905,867 downwards.
TTATGTAATTACCCATATTAGCAAATAAATGATTATGAATTATGAATAAAAAGTCGGTTGAATGATATAATTTAAACGTCTAATGTTATCGAAAATGGAGTATAGGGTACATTGAGATCAGACTTGGGATAAAACAAAAACGAGACCTGGCAATACTGGCTATGACATTAGCGAACGTGTTGTAGCATCATGTGGGGTGTTGTATATGTGCACGGTGCGCGTCGGGTGTCGACACGTCGGGTGGCGTGGGGTCGCGTGGGGTTTCAATAATCTGTTTCCACCTTGACTGAGCTGTGACACTAAGGCTTAGCACGCACTGCGATTTTTATTCGCGCGAATATTTTTCCGCGCATCTGTGGCCTATGGAATTGTATGAAGCTGCACGCACTGCGGAAAAAAAATCGCGCTCAAATAGTACTAAAAAATTCGCGCGGGAAATAATTCGCGCGAATAAAAATCGCAGTGCGTGCTATGCCTAAGTTTAGTATTGTGAGTATTGTGACCAAGTTAGGAAGTAAGTAAGTTAGTTTAGTATCATGTATAGAATAATCGGGCGCCTCCATGTTTTTCCTAGCTCAATGATTGCGATGTCAAGTGAGATAAATAATTGATTAGATGAATAATCGACTAAATGAGTTTCTTCTTCTTGATAATATTGATTCCTCACAACAAGAAAGGTTTATTTTATCTGTGTCTCTTTTAATGAAAATAGCAGCACAACGAGGTAGCGCGAACCGCGAAAATTTTCGCTAAATCAAGCTAAATCGCTTTGCGCCGCAAATTGGCCGCATGTGTCCGTCTCCGGGAGAGATTGCGTGCGCCTAACGTTGCCAATATTATTTTTTCCTTATAGTGTTATTTGTTTTGATCTATCGTAAATCATTTCAATGAAGTAATCAAGTAATATTACAGTTTGTTGAGACCACCAAGGATTTTAATTGCATGCTAATTAGAAATGTGAAAGATTAATAGCGTCTTTTTAGTTAGGTTAACTAGGATTGGCAAACATAGTGTTTCTTTGGGATTGGCGAATACTGCATCTGTCGTAAGAGCATTTTAAAATTTGTAATCGTTGAATAAAACTGCAACAATGAGTGATGAAAAAGTAAAGATGCGGAAGCAGCTTGGGCTGCTCGAAGGGGTAGCTATTATTTTGGGAATAATATTCGGTAGTGGTATTTTTATATCGCCCAAGGAAGTTTTAGAAAAAACTGGGTCAGTATGGGGCGCTCTCTCGGTCTGGGCTGCGTGCGGAGGCCTGGCGACGCTCGGTGCTATGTCCTACGCAGAACTAGGTAAGTCAAAAGTACCCGTTTATTTATATTTATAAAAATACGCTGCAATTTCTTTCACATAAATACGTCGCGATAATTTGTGTGGATTGATTTGTTGGTATTTAATCTATGATTGAGCACTACTCCCTTTCATCTGCCAAACTATGAGCTGAATACCTTAGAAAATAATTTATTTGTTGAATGTCAAAGAGGACAAGATAGAATTCTTTAAAAATTGAAACTAAAAATCAGATTATAATACCTACTTAGAATAATATTTGTTTAATAATTATGGCCTGGTCTACAGTTATTGTGGGAGTGTATTCTTTGGCAGAATGAATGCAATATTATGTTGGATAATGTACAGGCTGCATCTAGAGTTATTTACTATATGGACCTTGTGGAAACTAGATCAAATTTAAAATTAATATTAATGCTTATTTTTATCCGTGGTGCTAGGCAACTAGGCTTATCCTAGTTGTAAACAACCCTTTGTGCCTATTGGCCTTCTTTGTTCCGTCTCCTGCTTGATATGGAGGGAAGTGAAAATTTGAAATTTTTCTACTCCTCTGTGTTCTGGCTTCCTTCCGTTCTTTTCTGATCAATTATGTTGCAGGATCCAAGACAGTTACATTCATTCTCCGGAACTTGGTCGAACTTCATTGCCATGTCGCTTTTCTGGTGGTTGTCACGGTTGATTCTGGCTTTCAGGAGTTGCAGTGGTTTGGGAATATTGCTGAAGGACAATCGATAAAAAAATAAAAAATAAACATCCCTGGAATAATTTTTGTTTACAATTAGTGCCTGGTTAACAGTTATTGTACTAAACATTTATCAGTCATGATAAAATGCTAAAGAACTCCAATATTCACCAAGAAAGTTAATTAGAAATAACCTGAATTCTGATTCCATGAAGAACCAGGACAGATGTACTCTTTATTCCATTAAATATAATAAATCTGTTAATATAGAAACCATTAATTTGGCCGGTATAAAAATTGCTAATGAAATAATTTTTGAAAACGGATTAACTTCCAGCAATAAACGTTTACCAACATATAATCAACCAATGTTACCTTACAATATGTTTTGACCTTTTTATTAATTTCTTGACCATTTCAGATTCATTGACAAATATATTACTCTGCCAAATAGATTTTTTTTTGTATTCATAATAATATCAATAGTTGGTATAGTTGGCAGATTGGAGGTTTGGTGGCACAGACTGGAGAGTGTTGGCTTGAAATTGAGCAGAACTGAAACAGAATACTTGTTCTGCAATTTTGACGGTCTCTCCAGTTCCGTGGCTATAGCTCTCGCTGTAACACCCATACCGATGTGCTCCGACTTCCAGTACCTAGGGTCGCTTGTCCAAAGGGATACCGAGGCAGACCGAGACGTAACGCACCGGATCAAAACGGGATAAATGAAATGGCGACAGGTCATTGGACTTACTTGCGACCCACAGACAAGACAAGACAGAAAAGAGATTGCATGTACCAGAGATGAGAATGTTGTGAATTTGAGATGGATGTGCAGAGTGATGAAAATGGATAAAGTGATAGATGAGTATATTAGAGGAAGTTTGAAAGTGGCGCCAGTGACAGAAAAATTGAAAGGAAACTGTTTGTCCTGGTATGATCATGTGCTGAGGAGGGATGAAACGCATGCTACTAAAAGAGTTATAAATAAAAATGTGGAAAGATGGAGAGGGACGGAAAAAAAAAAGATGGACTGTGTGAGTCTCATCGGATCTGTCATTTATTTTATTTTCATTTATTATATTTTATTTGAAGGTATACATAGACCTTATTGGTGATGCTCTTAACAAAGACCTTAAGACCTACCTATGATTAGATAAATGACCATAAATGAAGCAAAAGGAGTGCATATGTAAGGATCATAGCCAATAGTCTTCTGTAGCTTCTGCCTAATCTCATGGAAAAAAGGCTTTAGTTTATGTATCTGTGTAACAATAGTCTTTAATCAGATGTGACCAGATTTCATATTTCCCATACAGGTACCACATTGGCTCAAAGTGGTGGCGATTACCACTACATCAACGAAGCATATGGACCATTACCTGCCTTCCTCTATCTGTGGGATGCTAACTTAGTATTTGTGTAAGTAATATTATTTGTACTAAATAATGTAATGTAAAAAGCTCAATCATTATATTAACTGTTGCATTGCTTTGCTAAGGGCGAATATGATAATAATTATTGGTGAATTGATAACAAATGCTCTACTGGTGCAAACATTCATTTTGATATTTACGGCCGAATGATATAAGAAGGAGCGACTATTTATGAAATCGAATGTAAAGACGGGCAAAAGATATAAATTTTTTTGCTCACAGGATTGTCATTGGGTCTGATATTACACCAAAATGCATCTTGGTTGCCTGCTTACAAGGTTTTTTATCTATCAAGCCTACTGTATTTAAATTGTTATTTTTATACAAAAACTATAAGTTAACTTTATAATAAAGCTTGCTTGAAAGTCATACGCTTTCCATTAAAGCATCTTATCCACTAGGAGCGTTACTAAACCAATGTTCCTTGTTGCCCTTCATCATGATGGGCAAAATGTTGTACATCATGTCGCGCGTCAAATGTTGCCTAGTGGATACGACTCTTCATGGTAAAAGTTGCGCAATACGGTTGCAGCAACATGACACTGTGATGCTAGTAACATAATACGTTCTATTGATCATGTTGCATTAACAACTTACGAGTTCATAATCGTTGATCTACTACTCGTAACTATATAGATATTTCTGGACCGATGTCATGAAATCTATCAATTAGCTGCACAATGATGATTTCTTTTATTGATGCTTGAACTGGAATGATCCGGTAATTTGCGCCATAGCTTGATCATGATGTTTTGTTAGCGTGTTTTACATACATACGTAAATTCTAAACATACTAATTTTATTAATATACATACAAGAAAACAAGAAAAATAGGTGCAAAGGTGATGCATATTTCGAAAGAAATCTATTTGTAGCATAATTGTAAAACGAGAGTTGAAAATAAATATGTAGACTCCGTGTTTAAGACTAGAGAGGGGAAAATTAAAAAAAAAACATATAATTCTAAAGTAATTAATAATTATAACATAGAAAATATACCTAGTGTGTGTTTTTGTTCCTTCCATTACTTTTACATTGCGTGGCCAAGTAATTAATAAAACGTTCAAAGGCGAAATCTAAAACCACTTAAATTACCTTTAAGCGTCTTTCGTGATGGCTCGGCGCGATCCGATTTATATCACAACAATATGCGATTTTCACAAAGCGGAATTGCTGATTGCACTTGGAACACAATACAATTTGACCGATTTACACTAGAAATTTTCTTTAAAAAAAATATGTTCGCTATATTCTCCATCGACGTAGGTAATTTAAATTGCGTCGCGCCATCAGGAAGGTCCCTAAGCTATAGATTACGGATGTTACGGAGGTGATGATATCGGAACCGAAGCCGGAATCGGAGGTTTTAAATTTGGTTTTATCGGAATCAGAGGCGGAGGCTGAAGAAAGATGTGTTAATAGAAAGGAGTTTTAATAAAATAAAACAATACCTGCTTACATTATTAATCAGCATTTTTAATTTCGGCTCAAAAACAATACATCTAATTAGACGTTGAAAAAAAAACAAACAAGTTTTCTAAAATCATAATCAGTATTAATAAACAAGTTTGTACGCTGACTGCCTCCAATACGGGCGATAACCTCAAATTTAAAAGTTTCGGAACCAAAATCGAAATCGGTGTTTTAAAAACAATCGGAAGTGTCGACTTTTCGGCATCGAAATCGAACCTCCCTAACATCCCTACTAAAGATACTTAATTAGCCTGTAATGATCTTCCTGTCGGGACACGTGACTCCTTTTGTAAGGGGGAGTGGGCTGTAATCTGTTATCCTCCACGCGCCTCGTGTGGGTTGGAGACACAAATGGTTCGACTTTCTTCCTTTTTAGTCATCAATAGTTATTAATGTCAAGTTACAAATATACCTATTTCCTTCCATTCTTTCTTTCTAACTTTAGAAAAAAATACCTGTAAATATACACCTACACAATAAATACTGCGCGATACATCCAGCTCAGTTGCGAATCTCGACCCGACCTATCAACACCAAATATTCTCACGGGAGCTTAAGCCCCGATTTCGGGATTGAGAATTTGAAGTTTAGAATTTGTCAAGCTTTGCTAGGCTAGAATTTAGAATAGGTAGAGTTTGGCAAGTTTTCAACTTAGGATTCTCCATTCTGAAATCGGGGGCAAAGTTATCGAAAGAGCTTGTTAACGAGTTCGCAATAAAGATTGGTGATTTAATGAAAATCGAAATGATGATTAAAATTAACTTGGTGTTGATAGATACAAAAAAGGAAGTGTGGTTTTAGGAAGATTAATAGAGCAAATTAATTGTTTGTTTTAGACCGAGCACGAATGCTATAATGTCTCTGACTTTCGCCAACAACATTCTGGAGCCGATATTCCCCGACTGTCCCATCGACCCCTTGTGTAGAAAACTTATCGCTGCTGTCACTATATGTGAGTATTAACTAACATCACGCCTTTTTCTGTGTAGCCGTAGGCAGAAGCGGTAGGTACTGCAACGAGTACCTACGAGTTTGCATTGAATCCAAACCATAAGATTATACTGGCACGAAATGCTTATGTTGTCAAAGTGTTTCTCATAATTTATATCAAAGAGTTTTGTAGTTTTTAAGAATTTATTGATTTCGTCCAGGTCGGCATTCTTTTAATAGCTTTCAGAGGCAACATAATTTTTGCACTACCTTGTCTATTATGTAACACATTGTTTAAGAAATTCGTTTAGAAATATGAACATTTAGACATAAGAAAAATTAAAAAACAAAATTACGTAATAACAGTTACGAAATGACTTCTGTATGGAGTTTTGATATCATTATGTAACTACAACGTAATTATTTTCTTTTTGGCGGTCAAGTACGAGTGAAACAATTTGCAATTTAAAGAAAAATAGTAGGTTGTTGGTAGACGAATTCTGCTGCTACGCTCGTGCTTTTCCACCGCCCCATCCGGCAGAATGATACTGAACCTATTACATCTCCAAAAAGCGCGTTGATTGTGTGTGTGTATTATCTGTGGTTTTTAGTCTGAACGAAAAACTAAAATGTTTCTATTAAATTGTTGTTGGAACTTATTTGTATTTAATTAAGTAAGCTCATCAGGTAGTGGAAAAAGAAACGCTCGTGTCGCGCATAAAAAGGCTTTATTTTAATACTTGCATGTAGCTTTCGACGTTCGCTTTCGCCTCACGTTGAAATTGGCTACATCGCTCGTGTTAAAATCCTCAAGCGATTTAATTTAATAGTATTCCTGTGTCCTCTTATAGTACATACTTACCTTTTTGGTAACTACTAGCAACCGGTAGGCGATTGCTGAATACTGGTCAGCAATCTTCGGACAGTTACCTTTACTTTTAGCCAAGTGTGATAGGTGAAAGTCTGGGCACAAATCTTCCTCCTGAAAAAAAACTAATAGGTGTAGCAGCCCCACTTGCGTCCATAACCTAGAGTGCAGTATGCAGTGTATATCCAACGAGGCAGTTATTTCGGTCGGATTTTTTAGTTCTTTTAATATTTCATTTTATGCTTTTTGATTTCCCGGTCTTCTCGCCAAGAAGTGTTGTACCCCCAGACATAAATCTAACAAGATACCGCAAGTCCCTCCAGCTGTAAGAACACCAAGCGTGCCACTTTTTCAACCACAAATTGTAGAAACTGCGAAACTAGTAATCGGATCGTGATCATTATTTTTATTGGATTGAGTATCTCTCAACTTAGGGAATAGTGCAAGTTTCAGCCGTTTTTATCAGGTTCTCAGTGCCATGTACTACATACTCGTATGGTCTGCAGTATTGTTGTAATACTCGTAACTATTGTTTTCGCTAGGGATATGGAACCTAGATCCGAACTCCTTGGCGACAAATAGCACGAATGTGTAAATCGATTTTTTATTGGTATATTTTTAATCCTATAGGTGCCTTACTATAGAACTTGTCCCCTTTTTAGTGATCTAGTACCAAAACTAAAAACATAATTAATTACCCTCCTTTGGCAGTCGGGTGAAAAGAGAAAATTAAAAACATTTTCATTAAAAAAATAAACCGACTTCAAAAGCAAAACACTAAAAAGCGCTAAATAACTTTCGTTTCGGAAATCGGTGTCCCAAAACGATAAGAACAAGAGGTACCAAATACACCAACTTCCTTCTTGATTTGCTTTTGAAGACAGTTTATTTCTTTGTGAAATAGGTTTTTTTTGACCAACTTTTTCTACAGTTTTTACAGCTCCATACGGCATAATTAGTCATATTTCTAGATTTCGGTTGTTGTACGGTGCTAAATGAAACAGTGTCAAAGGAGAGCATTGGTCTTCTTTTGACACGCGAAGTACATTCATTCGCGTCGTCTCGTTAGATATAAGTCTGTGGTTGTACCTATAACACAAAAAGATGTACAAGCAAAAACACTTGTGGTTTTTACTTTACCTAAACTTGCTGTGTAGTTAAATGATTTTTCAATGAAAAATAATCATTCACATTACTGTGCGATTTGCAATGCTAAGCGACTGGTATGTTTAAATAGCTCATTTGCGTGTCGCTCCTATGGAATATTTTAATGGGTCAGCAACTTGAATAAATTAATATACAATTGGCATTTTACCATATTGACAGAGCTTGAAGTGTGCTGGTGATTATTACATTGTTGTTTAATAATGAGGCACTTCAAGACCTGTAAGGGTCAGTAAAGCCAGAACCTAAACCAGTACCTAAAGGAATCTTATCAAGGAAGTGCCTTTTTGTAATACAATGTTGTTAATATTCACGTGGCAACACGCCAACACTTAATCCGCCTCTCTAAACAATAGCGTGTTTCTAGGACGCTAAAACCACGCGAATTACCGTTAGATTTCTCAACGTAACCAAAGCAGTTTATTTACTTATATTATCAATGCAAAATCTCGAATGCCTTGAATTTACATAAGAAGTTTGGCAAAAAAAAACTCAAACAATCCGATGTTCCTTAAATCTGTCGATGGAAAAATCTTAATAATGTTTGTTTTTCTAGGTTTCCTGACGTTTATAAACGCCTACGACGTTAGGTTCACGACCAGGATACAGAATGTCTTCATGTTCACCAAGATTACGGCGCTGGTCATCATTATCATGGGCGGAATCATTTGGATGAGCAAAGGTATGTGAAACTAGCATCTAAGTCTTATGTAATCATTGTTGTATATAGGGTTATTCTCCTGGGGGGTTGTCCCTATGATGCGGTGTCCAATGAAGCTGAGTCGGCGAATAAAATAGATTTAAAAAAAAATAGCGCCTCACCTCGGATAGGCTGAGCATGATTTAGAGTTCTGACCGCCCCAAGCTAACTTTCAATAAGCGTCCCCCACCCTGTCCAGCATATGCCTGTGCTGTTTTTTTTTTCTCGATTTCGCCATAGTTTTAGTTGCGAGCACTGAGGGTAGTAAAAAGACACAGTATTACTAAACACGTAGAGACTGTCCGAAAAGAGTAAGGAAAATCGAAATCATAGCACCTCGCCGCGGATTTTTTATACGTTCATCTAATCGAATTTATCCTGACTCTATTTCTATATTTATATTCATAGGAGTTACTGTGTCGACTCATGCAAAAAATCTTGTTATATGAGATTTTTAGCACCCTGCCTCGGATAGGTACTCTTTTTTTGAAATACAATAAAACGGGCTAGAAGAGCATAGTAGAGGTTGTCTAAAAAAATATACCAGGCTGATAGGGCCTGGATTGGCCACAGTTCGCTGTCTTCCGCCATGGCTCTCTTGGCCCGAGGGTAAATACGCTACTGCGTGACTGCGTCTGAGGCTGAATGAGGTAAAGCACGCTAAATTAATTGAACTAGTGTAATAAGCGACATTCTAGATAATTATATAGGAAACAAATACGTATGAGAAACCGTGTCCGGGAAAACTTAAAATTTAATACGTGCTTCAGTATGTTACGTCTGATTGTAAACTAACTTTTATTCTAAGTTTTTTTAATTTAAGCTGACATGGTCACAATCATTAGAATTAATATTGAGCTCTCAACCAAAATCTAACTAAATATACATGGTCAAAATCCCGAAACAAATATTAATTCTAATAACTTTAATTCTGTAAAAAGTGGTGCTTGCAAAGGCAAGCTTGGTACCCCTTCGATCCTCGCGCCCCAGGCGCATGGCATGACGTACAGGCATATTTAGCCTGTGGGTAAATCAGGCCCTGCGGATAAGTATAATTTTCACTTTACGTTCATCTAAATGAATATACAGGGTGTCCCAGAAATCGACGTCAAGCCGTAAATGGGTGATAGACCAAGTTATAACAGTTCTCAGAAAAATACGAAAAAAAATCTATCTCATGTTTTTAAAAAATTATGTTCACTTTAAAAATTTACTAAAAAAATCAATCCCTGTAATGGTTCTTTAACTCCAATTGCTACAAATCCCATAATTTATCAATTTTTTTTATTATTATGTAATCTTGAATAATGCTTGTGTAGATTTTTGCCTAAAATTTAAAGCCAACTCCTCCTACTTAGAAGAAAATTAAACTTTTTCAAAACCAAATTATTCAAATTTACTGTTTCGCCCAACTTTAACTGACTGTACTGAAAAAAAAATGTACTACGCTAGTTTGGCAAGTAACATGAAAAATTGGCGCATTTAATAAGGATTCAAAAATGGTGTAACACTTGCTAGATTACGTTTTCAATAATTGGTCAAATTTTTTTTTGTAAATAGTATCGGTTTTTACCCAAAATGTCCATACTTCCTTAAAATGACTTTAGCTTACCTAAAGCTTTGCTAAACTCCGTTTCTAATTCGATAGAGACGGAGAGAGTCATTTTACGAAGTGTGAGCGAGATAAGAAATCGAAATTTTACGTAATTTAAGAGCAAAGTTATGATAGTGATTCAACCTTTTTACTTTAAGTCAGGACCAGTTTTCTCATCTTAGAAAAAAAAAACAAATTATCAGTTTTTTATTTTTTTTATTTCAATAAATGTTCAAACTGCCTTCCTTCGACGGCAATGCAAGCACGACATCTTCTTAAAAAAGATCTGGTTATTTTCCGGGCAAATCTTCCCCTATTTACAAAGACAACGGCTTCCGTTATTCTTTCCCGCAGCTCGGCTAAATTCTCTATTGTTTTTGAGTACACTTTCTCTTTTACCGCTCCCCAGTAAAAAAAATCTAGGGGATTTAAATCAGGCGAACGGGGTGGCCACAAGATTGTCCCACCGCGCCCTATCCACCTGAGCGGGTATTCTTCATCAAGATGTTCTCTTACTAAACGGGCATAATGCGCTGGGCAGCCATCTTGCTGGAACCACATTTCCCTGTAAACGTTCAGTGGCACGTCTTCTAATAAATCTGGTAAAGTATTTTGAAGAAAATCCAAATAAACTGCGCCATTCAAATCTCTGGCAGATCAAAAGGTCCAATTATTTTGCCATTTAGTATCCCGGTCCACATGTTTACTTTAAATCGATACTGTGACTTATCTTGCCTCATCAAATTTGGATTTTCTACATGCCACTCGTGCAAATTGTGCAAATTCATGTAGCCATCTTTTTTAAATGTTGACTCATCGGTCCATAAAATCTTCTCTAAGAATCGAGGGTCTTCTCTGTGCCTTTCTAGCATCCTTTGGCAAAACGCAACTCTGGGAGCGTAATCCCGTGGTAGTAATGATTGTACTCTCTGTACATGATACGGGTGGAACTCGTTCTTTTTTAAGATTCGGTTGGCGGTACTCTTAGATACACCTGTGCTTGTTTCGATTCCACGTACAGAAGCACTTGGGTCTTCTTGGACTGCTTGTAGTACGACGTCTTCGTACGGATTACGATGTCTTCCTTCACCATGTACTTGGTTAGGGAATCGTCCCTCTGATAGTGAACGGTGCACATTAATAAAAACTCGATGATCTGGGTGACGATTGTTCGGGTACCTCTCACGATAAAGTCTAGCGGCTGCATTGGCATTGCATCTGCATTCCCCATAAACGAGGTGCATGTTCGCATATTCCAATGCAGTGTACACAGCCATGGTATTACTACACAATCACAGGATCAGTAACAGTCCAGAGTAAAGCACAGGTCGTCAGAAAGAGGAATTAAACAGTCCAAATCACAAGCAATTAAGTCCAGAAAACAACGCAAAAAGTGGTAAGTACGGAATCAACATGAACGAATACGGAGATGCGCAGTAAACAAAGCAGCGTAACGTACTGATTTGTAATTGTGTGTGCGTCTGCGCTTACAAAACAGAACAATAACTACTGCTCTCTCATTCGCACTCATCGGTAAATTGTATCTCCGTTTCATGATAAAGGTTGTGTCACTGATAAAGGTGGCGTCACTCTCTGTCTCGCTCACACTTCGTAAAATGACTCTCTCCGTCTCTATCGAACTAGAAACGGAGTTTAGCAAAGCTTTAGGTAAGCTAAAGTCATTTTAAGGAAGTATGGACATTTTGTGTAAAAACTGAGACTATTTACAAAAAAAAACTTGACCAATTATTGAAAACGTAATCTAGCAAGTGTTACACCATTTTTGAATTCTTATTAAATGCGCCAATTTTTCATGTTACTTGCCAAACTAGCGTAGTACATTTTTTTTTCAGTACAGTCAGTTAAAGTTGGGCGAAATAGTAAATTTGAATAATTTGGTTTTGAAAAAGTTTAATTTTCTTCCAAGTAGGAGGAGTTGGCTTTGAATTTTAGGCAAAAATCTACACAAGCATTATTCAAGATTACATAATAATAAAAAAATTAGATAAATTATGGGATTTGTAGCAATTGGAGTTAAAGAACCATTACAGGGATTGATTTTTTTAGTAAATTTTTAAAGTGACCATAAATTTTTAAAAACATGAGATAGATTTTTTTTCGTACTTTTCTGAGAACTGTTATAACTTGGTCTATCACCCATTTACGGCTTGACGTCGATTTCTGGGACACCCTGTATACTGAGGCTATTTCTATATTTGTATTCATGGAAGCCAATGTGTCAACCTTTAAAAAAATCGAGCGAGCCATGCGAAATTGATTTTTTTAGCAACTTGCCATGAATAGGTAAGGTTTATTTTTGTCAAAACGGGGCGGCAGAACCCGTAGTAGGCTTGTCTCAAGGCTGTTACCAGGCTGGTAGGACTGGATTGCGCCGCCTTTCGCTGTCTCCGGCAATGGGTCTCTTTGCGTAAGGGTAAATACGCTACTGCGTGACTCTGACTAAGACTGACTCAGGTAGAACACCGTAAATTAATTGAAGTAGTGCAATAACTAATAACAAGATTTGTAATGTCTAAATGCATTGACCACCCGCCTCTCCCCTCGCCGTATACGCCAATGTATGTAATAAATGTAAGACAGCAGCGGGGGAGATCACATACTTTTTGATGTTATGTAAAACCCCATACGCCACCATAGTTCTCTGCCTATTCTGTCCTGTTTCCTTTGCTATCTGGAAAAAGATTGACCACGTCAAATTTCGGTCGCATAATGTTTAAAATGCCACCCCATTTAATCTTATTTTGATCGTTTTGATACCTAACATTTTTTCGCTCATAGATAGGACTGTGAATGTCTAGGATACGCATTTATTTTTAGGGTTCCGTACCCAAAGGGTAAAAACGGGACCATATCACTGAGGCTCCGTGGTCCGTCTGTCTGTCTGTCACCAGGCTGTACCTCATGAACCGTGATAGCTAGACAGTTGAAAGTTTCACAGATGATGTATTTCTATTGCCGCTATAACAACAAATAAAATACATATTTCAGTGGAGCTCCCATACAACAAACGTGATTTATTTGCCGTTTTTATCGATAATGGTACGGAACGCTTCGTGCGCGGGTCCGACTCGCACTTGGCCGGTATTTTAATTCTCATGCCTATAGCTCTCGCCAAACTTATTGGCCGCCTTGAAGTTGGTTTACCGGATGCGCGAGTCCGGTTCGCACTTGGCCGGTTTTTAAGTTATAAAGGTCATTACATTTTTCAAGATGACAAGTTAGAAATTAAATATCTAGGAAAATAAAAAATATTTTAAGTCCATAGACGAAATAGGAAAGGCTATGAAACTTGTCATAATAATAATATGATTTACTTAAGTCATCAAATTCACAAATATGTTTCCTCCGACTGCACAGCATAATTTTGTTCTTGTTTATGTACATATTTTTAGTTCGCTTCTTAAGCATTCGGGCTTTTTGATTTTATAAAAATTAAACACATTTTTATTTTTTCGAACCTTTATTCGCATAATAACAAATCTCAAAATAGCATTCTCAAAATATTAGATTCGCTAAATATTATGTTCTCAAAATAGCTGAATTTGTATATTTGACTCAAGAAGTGCATTTTTTTTTTTTCGCACCTCAATTAACATTACAGACATTGTTACAATAAGGTACATGATTTTATATTTAATGAACTTTATGTGATTCGTTCGATAAAAATATCCGGTCAACTTATCATGACTCGGCTACGAGTAGTCACATTAAATTGCTATGAGTACCTAATTCTGACAAAAATAAGTCTGGAACCACAAACTGGCGTTGTGGCAACCAACAAGATTGCCGATTTGGCTCCCGCTATCCTCTATAGACAATTGTCGTTTTCGAATAGGTGTGATGAAAAATGAATGAAAGAACGAATTTAAAGAACTAATTTAAAGTATTTTCGGTCCGTAACAATTAAAAAAGGTAACCCAGCCAATGCAACCACGTTACAGTACTTTATTTATGAATGACGTCCCGTACAAAGCACTCGTGGCAGTCGCGACTGAGCTCGGTCCAATATTGCCCAATAATCCCTGTAAAATCGCAATGGCAATGTGTGTGTGCAAAATGACGTTTTGTTCGTAGTGGCCTCTGTTTGCGCGCCGCCGCTTACGTACTTTGCGACTATACCCTCTGTCAGCGGAGTACGGAGGGTTATGTGTAGGGTTACCTTTCGAAAAATGCGAAGTTCTAACAAAAAGCCGGGCTTTTGAGAAAAAGTCCGAACATTCAAATTACGAAAGAAAAATAGTTTAAAAACTAAAACCTGACTGAAAATCAATCTGAAAAGTATAAGACAAGAAAATATTCTCAAAATAGCCGTGGTGGTATGAAAAAAACATATCATTATGTCCAAGCGCAAAACCGGACCAATTAGAAGGCCGCCCGGACAGAAAGCTAAATGTCCGGACATGTTCGGATAAAGATTGACGAATGGTTACCCTAGTTATGTAGGACTCCTAGCGATTAAAATCTCACAGTCTTTACTGATGATAAAGACTCGGGGGCTGGCTGGAATGCAATTAAATTCAAGCGCATCCTCGACCCCTTTGAAGACCTAGTTCTCGACGTCGGCTCAATCAGACTCATGTTTTCGAAAGGCTCGTCTGGAATTAGCTGTTTTCTCCAATCATTATTCACAGCCCATTGCCGATCGGCACTTGATTTTGTCGCCGAGATTTATAGTAACGGGAAGGGGTGGCGGTTCCAGCCTTAGCTTATCTCCAGAGGTGTTTAATAAAACTTTTATTTACCTTGCAATGTTTGTATGCCCGAACAATCGGGTTAAATCTTGCAACTGAATTTAAAAGCGGTTGTCCTCAAACGTTTGATCAGAAAATTTGAATACACGTTTGGTTCGGATGACAATTCACGGTAAGCTGAAAAGCTGACATTATATTTACCATTACATAATAATTAGGTACCATTATTATCTATACATTGCTGCCATCTGATCTGATAGGAAGGTCATTTAAAGCTTTGCGATAGAACTCTCGTGATCTAGATTCGACAAACTGTGTGAAAGGATTTTGTACTGCCTCCTGAGAAGAAAACTTTTTCACGTAGAAAATTGTCCAAATCACGAAAGAAATGGTAATCCGTTTTAGCAAGGTCTGGCGAATACGGAGGGTGTCGAATGGTTTCTAATTGCAGTTCTAGTAGAGTTAAAACGGTTTCTCGTGCTGTATGAAGTCTCGCGTTATCATGGAGCAATAATGGTGAAGATCAATTCATGAGTCGGGGCTGTTTCACTGCAAGTTTTGCTATTATTGTTCGGAGTTCGACACAGTAGACATCTTCCGTCATTGCTTGACCAGATCGGAGAAAGCTATAGTGAATAACACCAAACAGTTACCATTACCTTTTTATTGGTAAGTTTTGCTTTAGGACACTGTTGCGGCGTTTGACCTGGGGTCATCCATTGAATTTTTGTAAAGAATCCACTTTTCATCAAATGTCGGGGTCACCCATTGCATTTTCGTAAAGAATCCACTTTTCATCAAATGTCACAATTCGATCCAATATTCCTTCATTTCTGTATCGATTCAACAAGGCAACACAAGTTTCAACACGCATTTCTTTCTGCAGATCAGTCAAATCATGAGGCAACCAATTATCATATTTTTTTATTTTATTGATTTGACGCAAATGATTCAATATTGTTGGTAAGGTAACGTTAAACCATGCCGCTAATTACTGGGTAGTTTGGCTCGGATCGGCTTCCACCATCTCTTGCAATTCATTGTTATTCAGCTGTGTGGGCGGTCTACCACGTGGTTCGTTCTTCAAATCAAAGTTTCCATCACGAAAGCGTTTATATCAAAATCGCACGGTGGGTTCATTAGTAGTCCCCTCTCCAAACGAAACATTGATATTGCGAGCTGCTTCTGCCGCGTTAGTTCCGCGTCGGAACTCGTATTCAAAAATCACTCAAATTTTTGAAGTATCCATCTTTCTTGTCTAAGCTGAACTAAAAACAACTGAAAGTCGATAATCGTATGTTGCACATTTTTCAAAGAAGAACTTCATAGGTACCATGTGAAAAAGTTTCACTCAAAAATCTCAAACCATGAAGGTTCTATGTCAATTCGAATTACCTATTACAATAAAACAGCAATTCCTATTATTTTGTATTTTTAAACAATGGGAGTTCCGGACTTGTTTGAATCTCATGGGTAGTAACTTCTCCGAACTGTGTCTTAAAAATGTATTGAGAAGCAGAAAACAATGGATGTAACCGAATCTGTGGGTAGAGTACATTAGGTGGACATACAATAAGGTAATTTACCGGATGTAGGGATCTTATTGTTTTAATTGTACAAGGCCACAAGTTGATTCGTATGTAGGTGGTAGTTGTAGGTGTGTCGGTAAATCCCCGGAATTTTTACTGGGGTGTTTCGTACCATGCGTAACATTGGAGCTTCTCTATGTGAAAAGGAGACACGGCTATAGGGACTAGGCAAAAGTTGTATCTGCAATTATCATCATGGGAAAAGGTAGAAGAGTCTGGCTTAGCAGTTTTTCTTTCTTTCTTTCTTTCTTTCTTTCAGTTGTAAGAATTTTTTATGATGTCTGTACTTTGATCAATAATACACTTATCGAAGTGTCTGTAATACTTATGAATCATTAGATAATTTACAGCATCAGCAAATCGATTTCGTACATTATTTGCAAGCCTATAGCGCCACGAAAATGAAGAAAAGGAACACGTTTAAAGAAGCCCAGCAATTTCTTTCATTATTTTTCATGTTTTCGACGGTTCATCTGTGCATGTAAACTTTTATAGTTTCGTTAACATAAGTTATAATAATAATATGACAAAACCAAAAGTTTAATGCACATGAGTATTTCAAGCACAGGACAAACTCAAAAACAGTCACCTAACCTAACCATAACCGGGATAAAGCGGTTTTTTTTCCTCCTTGATTCAGTGAAACACCTATAGCGGGCGAAATTGGCAGTAATCAAATCGATTTTTCGCCGTTTGATTGATTTGACATATTTAAGTTGAAATCTAATTGATTCGATTCAGAACTCTATAGATAAAGTAAGTACACTAGTTACTCTCTCTCAGCTTGTTATTTTACATAAGACAGATGCACGCTTAAGAAGTTTCATAATTATTAAGACGAAGACAGTCCCCAACAACCTTGAGGGAACAAAACAGCGCACTCGTTTCAAACCCCCGCGACCCAAAATTCAGCAGTTTTTTGTACTTTCCTTATTATTCTATGACTTTAAAAAAAAGCCTGACATCAAAATGTAGATAATTAAATTGTCTATGATATGGTAAAAATTTAATTAAAATACGCCCGGTTTTGGTGCGATTTAACTTTACAAATTAACTACACTTTGTTATACGTATAAAACTTAAACAGTCTTATTACAAAAAGCGGTTTAACTAAAAACCCAGGTTTGAATCTCTATAAACTGTGGTTTACACAAAAATGATATTACAAATAATGGTTTAGCGATACACCATAGTCCAATGGTCTAACGCTAAACCTCGGCGGCCCCTAGTTTAACGATGGTCTAAGTCGTATCTGTCAAAGTTTTTCTTTTAGGTTAAAGCATCTTTTTTATTGGGTTGTGTTGTTTTTACCCGAAAATGGATATTAACATGGTTGATTTAATTAATTATTTAGGATAATATTACTTTTTCCTCGGTACTCCAATTCTCAGATCGTTTTTTTTGTTGGTCCATCACAATATAATATTATATACATTATTAACAAAGAGGCAATTGTTCTATTAGAAACTTCGATAACTTAAAAATTCCAAAGCTTAGTGAAGTTTGTTCAGCTTGCGTTGGTTTCATATAACGCGCGAGAATGTTACGTTTCGTTACACGTACGTAGATAGATGTATTATTAGTAATTAATACGAATTTAAGTAATTTGCTTAAATCTAAACAAAACTTCAATCGATTAATCAAATCAAAATAACGAAGTCTCAATATTTTTAACACTCCTAAACATCATTTAATCCTTATCATATTATCAAAACGTTGTCTTTTCTGGGCATACGGAACGTTGCAATAGAATGACATTAAGGTGAATGAATGATATTTGTATTAATCTGTGGTTGATTTATATACAATGGTTCAAATGACGGTACTAAGAAGACCACGGTTTATTTAAGTTTTATAACACGGACAAACTTAGACCATGGTTCTGCAGATAAGCCTGGACTTGATAGTACAGGTTTAAACCATGGTTTATTTCGTTTTTTTGTAATAAGACTGAAAATGTTCATAGATAGAAGAAAATTATCTAATGTAACATATCTTTTCCAAAAAATTACGACTAGCCGTTTAACGTGATTCCAATTTAGAATCAGGTACTGAGGGGTATCTGCGCCTTAACAGGCAACCATAGATAATAAAATGCAATACTTCATGGACGCTTACAGTAGTGAAGCGAAGTGCTTACTCGCTCCGTTATTCCGATAAATTAAAATTCACAGGTAAATCGAATTTACGTAGTAGTAAATATCGCGATGTAAAGGTGTGAAGGTTAGATTTTGAAAAAGTATTATTGGATATATAAATACAGATAAACAGCAAATAAAATAAATAAAATTCTTACGAGTGTATTATGATGAATCATTGGATTCTTCTCCATATAAACTGGAATCATCACTTGAGTCCTCAGTAACATTATTAATTCTCGAGTGTACAAATTGTGCATAACAATGTGCTAAATTTATTAAAATTTCATCATTGAAAAAGTCGATTGTTCTAAGAACTCGATCGGTACCGCATTAGTTCATCACTAAATGGTAAGATTCTGAGCTGCCAAATGTAATATTATAGGCTGGACGGAGAGTAGTGGTCTACTGTCACAACCGTCTTAAATTTAAATGTCCCGATTTTTTTATGGTCGCTCTGTTTGTGCAAAGGTCATAGCATTTTAACACTCTAAATTTTGCCTTCTCCGGCCAATCCGTCAAAAACGTGGCCATTCCTCAAAAACCTGGCGAATCCTTGAAAAAAGTGTCCAAACGCTAGCGTAACCGAGGCCTGCCTCGGTTACGGCGCCTGTCTTCAGGTTCCGTAATAATAATGGAAATGTTTAATTACCGGTTTGTTAAGAATTAATTAACATGATGAAGATCGTCATATTGCGCGTGAGAAACATGCTTGTGCCTCCATACGTCTCACGACGACTCGTCTGTTTAATTGTACATGATTGGCCTCAAGTGGATGCAGAGAAATGAGCAATTACATCGCACAAAACTTGGATTTCTTATAAGTGCTCTAGAGTCTAGAAATTTTCCATCTGGACTCTAGATGGAAAATATTGTTTAAGTATTTTGATATAGTGAAAATAGTATCTAACCTCCAATTTCTGAATTAAGCATTTGATGTTGACTACTTATCAAACTGTATCTGAGAACCATTTGTTAGCGTAAGGACAGATTCGCTTTACGCCAGATTCGCCTTACGTCAGATTCGCGTTAAGACAGATTCGCTTTAAGACAGAAGTATAGTCGGATAAAAAGTAATTTTATGAATTAATACGAAACATCAGCGAAAATTAAAAAGACCTTGCAGGTATCATAACTAATCAAAAATAAATTCCCGGTACAAATGTTTAATCCTACTTTTTTCTATATTAACCAAATTTCCTAAATGTTTTAAACACTCTAAAGTTGTAATTTGTCCTTGCCTTACAAGGAAAAATTACAACTTCAGAGTGTTTGTTAGTCTTCTAGCCTTCGTCTTTTCCCTTGACTGTAAAGACATTAATTTTCTTTCTTGTATTTATTTTTCTTTTTTTAGCAACTGAAGAAAATGATAAGAGGCTAGTTTGGGCTGTATTTTTGAATTCAGTCTACGATGGTAACCCTTCACCCCATTTGTTGACATTTCTACATTAGAAGACTTTCTTTAGCCACTGGGTCGAAAAAGAGTTTTGAAACTTAACAAATACCCCTGTAGCCCTGCTAGGGCCAGCTTCTAATAAAGATAAGTAAGCCTTAGGGATTAAATTTGCAGGTAACAGTGCTAATTGAGTACCTAAACATCCCATTGTTAAACTTTTGCCCACGTTTGTGTTATCCAGGCCAATTTTCTTACTCATTTTATATATTGCATTTAAGTAATGGTCAAAACAGCCCTTCATTTTTACATTTGTATATATAATCTTAACGGCAATTTGCCATTTCAAAATCACACATATTCAACAATGTCAAATGATAAATTGTTTTTTAAGATTCTAAACATTCTTTTGTATGTCTGTTGAGACTTATTTGGTAGCAAACAGTAAATTGATGGCACGAAATTAACAAATACTCCTTCATTTGATGTTGTTGTATTAACATGCATCGAATAAATTTGGTTAAATGGTTTCGGCGTCGCTTATATGTCGCGTCGCCGTAGTATCTCCTAAGACTTTTTTTCTCTTCACCTTCATCATCATCATCATATCAGCCGAAAGACGTCCACTGCTGGACATAGGCCTCCCCCAAGCGTCGCCACATTGACCGGTCCCGTGCGTCCCGCATCCAGCGGATTCTCGCAACCTTCACCAGGTCATCGGTCCACCTGGTGGGAGGCCTTCCAACGCAACGTCTTCCGGTTTGCGGTCGCCACTCCAGAACGTTTCTGCCCCATCGGCCATCCGTTCTGCGAGCAATGTGCCCTGCCCACTGCCACTTAAGTTTGGAAATTCTTCGGGCTATGTCGGTAATCCTGGTTCTCTTGCGGATCTCTATATTTCTGAAACGATCACGCAAGGAAACTCCGAGCATAGCCCTCTCCATTGCCCTTTGGGTGACTGTAAGTTTTCTGATGAGACCCACTGTGAGCGACCACGTCTCAGAGCCATAGGTTATAACTGGCAACACACACTGGTCATAGACTTTCGTCTTGAGATACTGTGGTAAGTTGGACGAGAAGATACCGCGCAACTTCCCGCAACTTACGCTGCCCAGCCGGATTCGACGGTTGACCTCTTTCTCGAAGTTGGCCCTACCCAACTGGATCGTTTGTCCCAGGTAGACATATAAAACTAAATCCTACCTTCATGAAATAAAACTAAATTTTCAACCACAACCGCACATCTTTGACATTTCGAAAAGTAATTTTCAAGTAAAGAACTTTATGTTGCGGTCTGTACATATTCTGTCTTAAAGCGAATCTGACCTAATGCGAATCTGACCTAACGCGAATCTGGCGTAAAGCGAATCTGTCCTTATGCTAACAAAGGCTGAGAACGTGTGGCTGAGAACCTGTCAAAATCTATACTAATATTATAAAGAGATAAAGTTTGTGGGTTTGTGACGTTGTAAGGTGTAATCTCTGGACCTGCTGAACCGATTTTGAAAATTCTTTAACCAGTAGAATGTTACATTATTCCTGAGTGTCATAGGCTATAATATAATTTCAAAAACTTTAGAGATCCTTGATGAAAATTGCAATAATGTAATCCAAGGTAGCAAAATGTTGCCTGTAAAATAAATTATTTGGCGTGCGCTGAGAAAACTATTGATGATAGATAAAAATTATTAGGTTGGTAGGCAGGGTACGCAGGGTAGGCAGGATAGGCAGGAAATCTAAGGTAGCCAGGTTAGCCAGGGTAGGCAGGGTAGGGGTAGGGTAGCCAGGGTAGCCATGATAACCAGGATAGACTGGGTACGCAGGGTAGCCAGGGTAGGCAGGGTAGATAGATAGTTAGCCAGTTGACGGGAGCGAAGCCCCGAGGGTCAGCTAGTTTGGCAATAAAGTAGTTTTTATTTGAAAAGATCTTAACTCCAAATGCGCTTTTCAGAAATCATCCCTAATTTGTACACATGAAACAGACGTAGTTATCTATTGAAGCACAATAACGAAAGTAGTTTTTATTTGAAAAGATCTTAACTCCAAATGCGCTTTTCAGAAATCATCCCTAATTTGTACACATGAAACAGACGTAGTTACCTATTGAAGCACAATAACGAAGGTATCTAGTAATTGGTATAGATAGTTGTTAACTCGATAAATTTGTACATACGAGTAATAGTAAAAATAACATTCAATTGAATCCTAATAACCATGGTGATGGTGCTCCATACTTAATCAGTGTAGCTTAATAAATAGCTTTTTTCTCGATAAGTAGAAACAACTTTTTTTTAATACATCGCTCACCTAGTCAGATATTGGCACATCTACGTTTTTCACATTTTACAGACGAGAAACAAAGATTTTTTAAATGTTTGTATTGAATTTATGGATTCATTTTACGTTTATTTGCAGACTTTATGGGTTTGGTATTTGGAATATCTATTGACGACTACACTAATATAGACGACAATAGATATTCAGGGATGAAAATTTCGACGACAGTCTTTCAGGATATACATCATAAACGAAGTGAAAAAGTCATGCACTTATGCCGTTATCGCTTTGAACATCTTACAAAAATGTAATTTATGCACCCGGAAGCTTACAGAACCCTGTGTGAATGTCAAGAAATAAAAGAACCTGTTGATGGAAAATAAATATTTTATCTTGCACGAAATCTACTAAAACATGTATTTAAACTGAAAGTTGAGCAGCTGTACATTGTAGTTACAGCCTGGAAGTACCTTTTCACCTTTGCAAGGATGCCCAACTTTTTGGCAGCCAGCTTGAGCCCTTTTGCCTCAATGTATGAACCCAAATCGGGGTTCGATGTCAAAGTAACATCAAGAAGCCCAAGATGGAGAGTTATCGACACGCTCACACCCCTGGAAGATGAAGCCGGGTGGAATTGGCGCTTTTTAGCGGAAAAAATGACTTACCTGGGTCTTAGCAACATTGGAACTGACCAGATTGGCTTCGCCTCATTCGGAGACTGTCTCCAAGGACAAGTTTAAGCGCTCAACCATGGCCTCACGGAGACACTAGGCTGCTTCTGAGGGCTTAGACTAGGAATGACTAAATCGCTAAATAGTCATTTAATTGACAGAGACTATAATTGACTAATTCATGTAATGTACAATTCTATAAATGACTGATTCTACAAATTATCGATTCAAAAATTTACTGATTCTACAATTGACTGATTCTATAAATGCCTGATTCTACAATTGGCTGATTTCACAAATAACGTTCTCTAAGCGACAGTGCTGTCGTCTGCATACCCAAAGATGTTTTAGTAGATCATTTAAGTGAAGCAAAAACAATTTTGCTGAGAGTACCGACCCCTGAGGGCCCCGGCATTAATATCCAATCGGTAGGACAAGCTGCCATCAATAACCACTCGAAAGGACCGATCTCTCGGTACTCTCAGGAAGTCTGCAATCCAATCACACAGACAACCGGGCAGACCGAAAGAAGGAAGCTTACTTGTAAAGCTTTCGTGCCAGACCCGTCAAAAGCCTTCGAGATTTTTAAGGCGACGGATAGCGCTTCCCCGTGTCTCTCACTCCAGATGTGAATGGCATACACTAAAAGATCCCCAGTGGATCGATTTCGGCTGAAGCCATATTGGTCACTCAGGATGTCGATAGCTTCTAGGTATGCCAGGCGCTTACTGTTGAATACACGTCCATACTCTTACATAGTTGGCCTGGTCAGCTCTACTACGGGCTGTACGTTAGCTTACTTCCAAGCATTCGGCATTTTCCAGCCTCTAACGAAAGGCGAAACGTTGGTCGAGATCAGAGATAGTTCAGGTGCACAAGTTCTGAAAAAGTTGCTGGTATTCCATCGGGGATCGGGCCCACTGGCATTGTTCACATCTAGTTTACGCAGCACCTTACGGAGGTCCTTTTGGTGGATGCGAATTTACTACATACTCATCTCACATCCATCAGTAGTGGCAGGGGCCTGCGCATCACAAATTGTAGACGGAGAATCGGCAAAAACAGAGGCAAATGGGCTTGCTTTCTCCTCAGCGAAGTGGGCCAGCGACCCGTCGGAGTTTCAGCAGTGGTGAGGGGCTTGCAGAAGTTGATTCAACCGACTTTAGCCAGGGGTCAAAACCTGGATCAGCTGAGTGACATTTAACGCTATTTGCGGCTCTCGTCTACAATGGTGCACCGACCGACCTAGCTTTTTACCCAAATATAGATTAGCAACATTTTAACTTATGACATAAATACCAAAAAAAACTGCATTTAATTTGGTTAAAACGGCACATCAGTCAAATGAGTCGTTGGTGTTTTTGTATTAATAGTACTAGGTAAGTAAAAATTTAAGAAAAACACTTTTGTCAAAAGTGTTTTTTTTTTACTTATTAATTTAATTTACTAGCCGAGTGGCTCACACAATTGACCAATGAGCGGTAGTTTTCCCCGGATGCAGGGGAAAACAACAATAATGCTATAGACACTTTCGCCCTATCTTGATGTATATGAAAACTAGCGCTGTGCCGTTTTCATCATCATCATCATATCAGCCGCAAGACGTCCACTGCTGGACATAGGCCTCCCCCAAGCGTCGCCACATTGACCGGTCCCGTGCGTCCCGCATCCAGCGGATCCCTGCAACCTTCACCAGGTCATCGGTCCATCTGGTGGGAGGCCTTCCAACGCAACGTCTTCCGGTTCGCGGTCGCCACTCCAGAACCTTTCTGCCCCATCGGCCATCCGTTCTGCGAGCAATGTGCCCTGCCCACTGCCACTTAAGTTTGGCAATTCTTCGGGCTATGTCGGTAACCCTGGTTCTCTTGCGGATCTCTACATTTCTGATTCGATCACGTAAGGAAACTCCGAGCATAGCCCTCTCCATTGCCCTTTGGGTGACTGTAAGCTTTCTGATGAGGCCCATTGTGAGCGACCACGTCTCAGAGCCATAGGTCATAACTGGCAACACACACTGATCATAGACTTATGTCTTGAGACACTGTGGTAAGTTGGACGTGAAGATACCGCGCAACTTCCCGAACGCTGCCCAGCCGAGTCGGATTCGACGGTTGACCTCTTTCTCGAAGTTGGCGCTACCCAACTGGATCCAGTGGCGGTAGCTTCATATAAGCCCAAAAGCACGGCTTGCCTTACTAAAATGCTCGATAGAGAATCAATATCAAACCTGAACTATTTAAAAGGTCGCGCGCTTAATTCTTATCAAAATAACACAAAGTATCTACCTATGCCACACTACTTCACATAGCGATTGGTCGCGCGCAGAGTTTCGCATTTGCAGTTGTAGCATCTACATATAGCTATCTCGCTTACACGCACTGGCTTTTACCGGGCTTTCAAATACTATATCTGTCTCTTTCGCACTTATAGCGATGTGCCGTATAACGAGTTAGAAACTTGTGCGTCTTTGTAGACGATCAGTTTGAAGATTTAAGCAGGGCTTGCGTGTGAAGTTGCACGCGTATGCGTGACCTTGTCACCTTGCCAACTCTGCAGTGTTGCCGTTTTAGCGACGTTGTGAGATCTTGGAGATTTTTAACGAGTTTGGTGACTTTTTTTAAGATTTAGCAACAATAAAAACTAGCGACTTTTGAAAATAACGAATATAAATATTCAAGCAATATCTTAAAAATAAAAAAATTGCGACATCTAGCTAGATTTTTCATATAACTGGCGACTTTTTTTTGCCAAATGACAACACTGCAACGACCCGAGTGCAACTCACTTCAGTTCATATCTCTTAGTACCAACTTAGGGATTTTGTCCCTAAATTTAGGGACTAGAAGTGTTAAAAGGGAAATTTTTGGGGACTGGAATATTTTGGGGATTTTTTTAGGGATTTCGAACAAAACTTACCAAATCGAAAACAAAGCGTGTGTTTTCTGTTTTGTGCGTAGAAAGGAACGCACGATATGTAATTCATATCCCCTAAAAAGGTACTATGTACCATGATGGTACGATTTTCCTTATAAATCGGGATTATGGATCGTGAGTAAAACTTAATCATACTGTGGACACGATCAAGAACTTCATCGTACATATGTATGACTTCAAAAATGAGACGTCAAATGAAAAGGAGCAACAGGATGATGATGTGGTTCTAGAAATAATTAACAAGTTTGCATAGTTGTATTTTTCAATTTTTTTTATCAACTTAATATATAACGTTATATTTACCTACGAAATAATTTAGGTACTAAATAAGTATGTAGGTATAACACATATAAAATTCTATTTAGGGATTTTTAGGGAAATTCGGAAAAAAATTGGGGAATATTTTTATTTATGGTTGGTAACACTGTCTTAGTAGCCTGTGCTTCAGTTTAATTTGCTTGAGTGGGAAAAGTTTTGGAGTTTTTTGTGTTTTCTTAGATTTTCTCAGTGATACAATTGTTTTGGTGACTTACCTACAACAATGGAGGTAATTGTACCTTGTGAGGATTTAAAATGCGTTCAAGTTTTGATTGGCGAAGATAAGGTAAAATCTTTAAACTTTGCTCAGAAAAACAGTTAATTTCTTCATTAAAACCGACGCCTAAAAAGCCAATCTGATCTGAAAGATCGTAATGTTTTCGAATTAATTGATTTCATTCATGAGAATAACCTCGAAGATGCCTTTTCCGAGCTGTTAAAGTTAGCGTATCTTGTTGTAACTATTCCGGCTACCAGTTCTGCCGCGGAACGTGCTTTTTCGTCTCTTAAACGTATCCATACCTATCTGAGAAATACACAAGGTCAAGAGCGTCTTTCCGAATTATCAATGATAGCTATGGAAAAACAGTTGTTGGTAGAATTAAAACGATCACCAACATTTTACTCTGATGTAATTAAATCATTTCTTAAGAAAGATAGACGATTCCAATTAGAATATAAATAATTTATTTAAATTCCTTATTACATTCTATCTAGCTATTTTTTAACTTTCGGTTTTGTTTTTTTTTTCGTCTGTAACCTGTTAGTCCTGTTACGAAGCAAGCAACTACTTATCATTACTTTGTTCCCTCAAGCAATGAAGCAAACTAAACGGCTTTTTTTAAAGCCACCGGAGGTATGCAATTGCTGATATGTTTATTATATTCAATCTAGCACTAGCATGCCTTCAGTGTGCTTTGGTTACCTCATTAACCGCACGACAAGCAAGAGTGAAATTGAAGAAAGAAGAGGAAAGAAGAAGATGGATGAATTCACTTTTAATTTATTATACCTAACCAGTAGTTTATGAGAAAATTGCGATGATATACATATACGTAGGTACCTACATACTCAGTCGAACAGCGTTTTTTTTTTTAAATCGTTTTAAATTTTATTGGGCTTGCCTTATTTTGAAACCCTAGGCACGCCACTGACTGGATCGTTTGTCCCAGGTAGACATAGTCATCCACAACTTCGAGTGTAGAGTCTTCGACCCTGATAGGAGTGGGTGTGACATGGGCATTCAACATCATCTTGGTTTTGTCCATGTTCATCCTAAGACCCACTCTTTCGGAAGGTCTACTGAGGTCATCGAGCATTGTATTGAGGTCCTCCATATTCTCAGCCATGACCACTATATCGTCGGCAAACCGAAGGTGAGTGATGTACTTGCCATTGACGTTGATGCCTAGCCCTCTCCAGTCCAGAACCTTGAAGACATCCTCCAGTGCAGCGGTGAACAGTTTCAGAGATATGACATCTCCCTGCCTCACACCTCGCTGCAGAAAGACAGGTTCCGAGGTCTGATCCTGAAGTCGAACTGACATGGTGGCGTTTTTGTACAAACACTTCAACACCTCGATGTACCGGTAGTCAATTTGGCACCGTTGGAGAGACTGCAGCACAGCCCAAGTCTCGATCGAATCAAAGGCTTTCTAGTAGTCCACAAACGCTAAGCAGAGAGGCAGGTTGTACTCTTCGGTCTTCTGTACAACCTGCCGCAGCGTATGTATGTGGTCTACGGTGTTGAAAGCCTTTACGGAAACCGGCTTGTTCAGGAGGCTGGAAATCGTCAAACCTGCGCGCGAGACGATTCGTGATGACTCTTGAAAACAGCTTGTAAACATGGCTAAGAAGTGAGATGGGCCTATAGTTCTTTAGTAGGGCATTGTCGCCCTTCTTGAAGAAGAGTACCACCACACACCTGCACCATGCCTGTGGCGTTTTGCCCTCGAGTATGACGGAATCAAAAAGCTTCTGAAGGGCCTTAAGGACCGGTTTTCCACCCGCCTTCAGGAGTTCGGCTGTTATTCCGTCTTCTCCCGGCGCCTTGTTGTTTTTAAGCTGTTTAAAAGCCATCCTAATCTCATACGTTTTTAGTTGCACCATCGGGGCTTTGCCAGGTCCACTTCCTGTGCTCACGCTTTCTGAAGAAGGAGTTCATCATATAGAGGCCCTCCTTCTCCATAAAGTTGGCCAGTAGGTGACCCCGGTGGTTCCGATGTCCAACTCCAAATTGGCCCACTTGCAGCTCATCCTCGTCTCGTTTGCCCAGTATCGCGTTGAAGTCCCCCATGACAACGGTGAAGTGAGTTTTGAAACCATGCATGGCTCTAGAAATATCCTCATACATGGTCTCTACCTCGTCGTCGGGGTGTGCGAGGTCGGGGCGTTGGCCTGTATAACCTTCAGCGAATATCTCGAGGATATTCTGAGTATAAGGTATGCCACCCTGTTCGATACACTCTCGATATTCACCACGTTGTTCACAAGGGACTTGTGGACGATAAACCCGACACCACCCTGGGACTGCCGGTCACCCTCTCGAAAATAGAGCAGGTTACCGGATTTGAGGATTATCGAGTCCTCCCCCTCTCTTCGGATTTCAGATAACCCTATAATACTCCACCGCAACCTGCTCAATTCTTCCTCGAGTTCGGCTATCTTCTCGTCGGTCCGGAGTGTTCGCGTGTTATACGTTGCCAGGTCCAGTCGTCGGTGTTTATTAGGGTAGCCGGGTCCACTCCGGGGATTCTTCGCACCCCTTGCCACGCCATCGCCTCGACCGCTACCGTAGTCGAGGGTAGACGGGCTGCCGGGCACTCGGGGCCGTTTTTTCCTTGTGCTTTTCATTTTGGTTTGGGGGGGTTTGCCTTAATCGCCACGCTTGGCAGGCGGGTTGGCGATCGCAGTTTGTTGTTCAAGTGCACAGAGAACGCTGCTGCCCATTCTCTGGAGTATCCCTTAGTCGCCTTTTACGACACCCATGGGAAGATATGGGATGGTGAGATTCTTTACGTCCGACACCATACGGAACTGTGACGTTTTACCACTTTATAAATAATGCTCTTTTGAATACGTAGGCCGTATAAACTTAATTTCGCTTTTTTGCAGATATGCAAATATAATTAATATAAATAAATATGATAGGTGAGCGATATCATAAAGTAAACATCAATAATTGAAATGCACAAAAGAGTTGTGTGAGTCGTCCAGACTAGATCCTTGAATGGATGGGTACTTGAAAAGTAGTGAGAAGTAAATATTATTTACCATCGAATAATGATGTCTGGTAGAAATACCTAATTGGTTCTTAGAATCCCATAGAGAGGCACCTTGCGAGCTGCTACCGACGGGGGTGGTTCACCCCCACTGGGCAGCGCCGGCTGGGTGGAACGGCCAGACGCCCCTTAATGTCAAGTTAAAGTAATCAATAAAATACATGGTATCGGAGGTAATTTCATTGTTTGGTCATTCAACGAGATCGCTGGTTTATTAATATTGCGTCTTCTCTCGTTTCTTTTCTGATCTTTTATTAACTTGTTGGCAACAGTTTTATAAGTACTTGTAAAGCTTCTTGTGGAGCCTTTCACTTCAGTTATATTAATACTAGCACTCCACTCGCGACTTCGTTCGCATGATTTCGTATTTTATTCAACTAAATTATGTGCAGTTAGTGAAGGCGATCAAAAATAAGCTATAGTTAATAAGTTGTCATCATTCGTTTTTCAGAATTACTCCCAATTATAAGTTGCCATCATTAGTTTTTCAGAATTACCCTCAGAAGATGTTTTAGGTGTGTCAACGGTTTTTTGAATAATCTTACGGCACTAAGATGACCTCTTCCTCGATTTGGAACTACCGAATTGGACCGTTTGTCCAGTGTTGTTTGACGGAGATATCGGTAAACATACACAAAAATAATTAAGTACCTTACTAAAGTCAAATTGCCTATTAGGTCTACCTAAAAAGTATAAAATAATAATCTATTTTACAAAAAAATACTACCTTCATCCAACTAAAAACACTACAAAGTGAAAAATAACTTTCCTTTTCGAAGTCGGTGTCCATAACGAAAAAAATTGGTACCTACTAAAGACACCGACTTCGAAAAAGAAAATTATTTTTCACTTTGTAGTATTTTTAGTTGGAGGTCAGTAATATATTTTTGTAAAAGTTTTTATACAAATAAATGTGTCTTTAAAGGTTGAATTTCCAAAACTCCCTCCTTAGTGCTCATCAGAAACTATGTGTAATAAAATACTTCAAAAATCTTGATCACTCCCTAAATAGTATTTTGGGGATAGCTCCAAAAAACGAATAACTAATAGCAACCCACATTATCTATTAAGGTTAGTATTTGTGTCAAATTTCAAGTTTATTAAATCAAGATCTTCAACACCCCCCTTATCATCTTTTAGGGGTAGTTTCGAAAAACTAATAATGATATCCATTATTATTTACTTAGGTTAGTATTTGTCCCAAGTTTCAAGTTTATTAATCCAAGAAATGAGATTTTCCATAGAAACTTCAACATTCCTTAAATCGTATTATAGGAGTAGTTTTAAAAAACTTGTAATGACAACCTTTACTTTAAAATCAATAAAAAAATATATAAAATATTTGCTGTTAGTATTGATGCCAAGTTTCAAATATATAAGCCCAACAAAATGCCACCTTTAACCTCAGTTAGGGGTAGAATTCCCGGAAATCAATATACTCATTACTTTTTTTATTAATCAAGAGCGTAAACCTACTATTTTAGATATTCTACCTTCCAAACCGAAGAAATTTCATATGAAGTTTCAATCCCTACTTTATTCCCCTTAGGGGTAGAATTTCTAAAACCTTATAATTACATGAATCCTTTTTATCAACTCCAACTCTAACTTACAAACTATAGAAATTACATACAAACTTTCCTTCCCTTTTTAGCCCCGTTAGGGGTGGCATTTCCAGAAATAATTAAACTCATTGTTTTTTATTAATCAGGAGCGAAAACCTACAATTTTAGAGGCTTTTCCTTCCAAACCGAAGAAATTTCATATAAGGTTACAACTACTATTTTATCCCCATAGGGCTTGAATTTCCAAAAACTAATAAATACATGGTTTTTTTTTATCTACCTAGAGATTAAATCTAAAATTTCACGGGTCCAACTTTCAAACTGTAGAAATTACATACAAACTTTCAACCCTCTTTTTACCCCCTTAGGGGTCGAATTTCCAAAAACCAATATATTAATTAATTATTTTTATCAACCAAGAGTGTAAATCTAAAATTTCAAGTGCCCATCTTACAAACTGTAGAAATTACATACAAACTTTCAACGCCCTTTTTACCCCCTTAGGGTTGGAATTTAGAAAAACCAATAAACACATTAATTATTTTTATGAACCAAGAGCGTAATGTAAAATTTCAGTGTCCAATTTGCAAACTGTAAAAACTTCATACAAACTTTCAACCCCCTTTTTTAGGGGTCAAATATCCAAAAAGTAATAAATACATTAATTCTTTTTATCAACGAAGAGCGTAAATCTAAAATTTCACGTGCCCAACTTTCAAACTGTAGAAATTACATACAAACTTTCAACCCCCTTTGGGGTGGAATTTCCAAAAATCCTTTCTTAGTGCTCACTTACGCCACATGAGGAACCTTCCTGCCAAATTTCATTCTTCTAGGCCTAGCAGTTTAGGCTGTGCGTTGATCGATCAGTCAGTCAGTTTCTTCTTATATATATATATAGATTACAAAAAATCTTGTGGTACTTTTCAACATTTTCCTTTGGTAAAAGAAACAATGCATCGGTTCGACAGGGTAACGACCGGGCTCTTGTTACGCACAATTATTGTGGTGTCTAATCAATCACTTACGTATGTCATCTTTGTGCGTGCATCGGGTCAAGAGGCCTTAGTCTAAGGCTTCGCGAATGAGGGTCGATATAACTTGTCGTCGAACCAATCACTGGACAGTTTTATTGATATGCATCTTGTTTCGTTTGACTGAAAACATAACTATAATGTGCATAGACTGTGTTTGTGGTTAGGCTAGCATAACTCTGCTCTCAGTTTGAAGAGTTTTAGGGCCGGTTTCTAAATTGACAACTTGCAGTTAAATACTTGAGTAGGGTTCACAGATTTTCAGGCTTAAGTAGAGTTTAACAAATATTCAAGTTCAAATTCTTAATTCAGAAATCGGAAAAAAATAATATGAAAGGCTGCTGACTAACTTGAATAAGAAAGACTTGAGTCGACGCAACATGTTTCTTCTTTCAGTCTCCCCTTCAGCTTTCATTGCTCACATTTCTTTCAAGTTCATAATACTAATAGGTATTATTTATTTATTAAAACTTTATGGCGGACTTAATGCCTTGGGTAATGCTTGGGTTGGTTAGGTATTAACACTCAGACAGAAAGGGATTTCACAAAAAGCTTCATAACAATATTGTCTCATTGTGAAAGCAACCCTCTAAGTTTGTTTTTACAAGCTTGTTAATAACTGCCTGGAGGAGATCGTAGCTAAATAAGAACAGCCGCACTGGTCGATCATAAAGGTTAAGCAACGCTTGACAAGGTCGGTCCGTGGATGAGTGACCATTTCAACATACCGGGTTTCCTCCCGTTTTCGGTCCCGGTTGTCTTTTGAAGATCTTTGACAGTAGTTATGGGTAGTCAGGAGCCTCAGATCTGACACCAGTCTTGCCAAGGGGTACCGTGTTACCTAGTTACTGGGTTGTGGAGGTCAGATAGGCAGTCGCTCCATGTAAAACACTGGTACTCAGCTGAATCCGGTAAGACCGGCTAGACAGATTGATTGTTAATACCTGCCTGGTTACTACTTGGTTATCCAGTTTTCAAACACCCCACATCAGATTAAGCTTAAACCAAAGATAGTTATTATCTTTGAAGACGTAATGTGTTACTATGAGGTTGGTCTGATCGTTTCGGTGTCGTGGTCCAATTATAATGTCCAACTAGTTGGACTACGGGTCTTCGGTAGGGGCAGAGTTGTCTAACTAAAAATAATGATTGGACAACTGCCCCTACCGAAGACCCGTGGTCCAACTAGTTGGACATTAGAGTTGGACCACGACCCCGAAACGATCAGACCAGCTGCAGATCCAGAGCAGATTTTGACAAATTCAGTAAGCTGATAAGCGTGTTTACTATTTAGTGAAAGACATAGAACAAATAATGTTTTGGAAGGGGTGCGTGCAAAACTAAGTCGTATTTAAAATACGTAGTCCAATTAGTTGGACATTATAGTTGCACCACGACCCCTAAACGGGTCTGATGATGCAGCATACCTTCTTATGAACTTTGACGACAATGCAGTAATATGGTCTGATAATGCATCCGTAAGATGGCTTTAGGGACTCCTCAAGCAAACGATGAAGCACCATCGTGTTTAGAACATTGGATGATAATTAAATTCACCGAATTATTACAGACACCGGAAGATAGTTGATGTGATAAATGGTGATGATAAAAGTCATAATTTAAAATAATATACCCGTGTCTTATTGAGAGGAAAGAGTTCACAATCTCACGCGATTTGTTATAAACGTACGGTGTTTGCAATAATCCGGTGAAAACGTCAAGCGATATCACATTTAGTTGTTTTAGAATGATTTTTAATGTACATTTTTTCTTCAACAGGTGGAACGGAACACTTTGAAGACGGATGGGCTGGCACGAAGTCCTCGGTCAGCGACTGGTCTGTCGCATTCTACTCGGGCATCTTCTCTTATTCTGGCTGGTAAGTCCATGCCATAAATTATTTAATGAGGATTACTAAAAACGGTGAAGGAAAACATTGTGAGGTTATGTGCATGTCCTAGAATTAAAAAAAACGTAAGCATGTGACGTCTACCAACACTCACTGGGCCTGCGTGATGGATTAAGACCCATTCCCTCTCTCACAGGTGAGGAGGCCTGTGTCCTATTATTAGGGCGGTTAAAAAGCTGACTATACTTATCTACTATTCCTCCATTATTATTTTCTATTAAATCATTATTTTCATCGTACATGTGTATCGCAGTGCGCAGGATGTTCGTATTTAATTCGGAAGAAGGTTATAATAATATCAACAAAAATAGAAAAAGATAACGGAAGGAAACTTCCTGGATCCGCAGATAGAACTTCGTCGAACCTTAAGTCGTTCGAAGTCGCGTCGAACGTTTAAGTTACAGCTTCTTTATCTTAAGAGAGTTTTATTACCGAGTGAGGTAGTTTATTACATCGCGATTTTAATTAAGATTGTGATGGAACCTGCCAACCTGAAACTTAAGCGACTAACCGACAATATTTACTATACATCAGGCGCGGCATAATATCGTGGTTTGAAGTCTCTCATCTAAAGTACCGATATACAGATATTTCTGCCTAGATTAGGAACAAAACTAAAATAATCTGAGCAACAACACAGACTGCAATTCTTAGCCGGTTCACCATAACTTGTTTGGCTACGATGAGTTGTACCATAAGCCACCAACACGCACTGGGCCTGTGTGGTGGTTTATGGTCCGCCCCCACTGAGAAGAGCCCTATGTTCCAGCAGTGAGAACGACAACTGCATAATTTTTGTTTTAGTTACGTTGAACAACCGACTGCGCCATTCGCTCGTTAGAATTTTGTGCCAGCCAACTGCAAAATTAATTTTTCAATACAGTTGTTAAACATGGCGTACTTTCAGAGGCCATAATTATGATTCGAAAATTAAATCTTTTTCATAGGCATCTTTCTGTTACGCGGTCGTGACTTTTGTTTACGAGCTCGATAATTACTTTTGCAGTTGAGTATTAAATTTATAAGTCAATTTAAAAAAGTTTAGTAGCAAGATGTTTTCATACATAAAATAAAATGGGATGGATTTTATACGAGAAAAATGAATGATTCCGTACGTTTTAGCATTGAATTCTCAAAAGTCTTTTAAATGGTTGTTTAATATATTTAATTACCAGTTTTAATTTAATTATTTTCACAGCAACATTTGTCAAAAATCGAATAGGCTGTATAGGCTGTTTTCGTTTTAAAAAAATATGTCCAATTACAAAACGCGCCATTTTCTGAAATCTTTATATTTTTGTGAATAAACAACTCTAATTCTTTAAAGTGTTTATACTACTCGTATTTCCCACAACTGTATTTAAAAACGTCGTGTGATACACGGGTGTATAGGTTATTGCAAACTCGTGTCATTAAAAACCCTCGCCTTCGGCTCGGGCTTGTTAATGAAAGCTCGTTTGCAATAACCTACTTACCACCCTTGTATCACAATGTACCAATTTAGTGAAAACAAAATTAATGCAAAACTGCATGCAAACAGTAATTTTGAAGTTGGCATGCAATTGAAATGCAGCCCGTCTGTTTCTGACGATGCCGATCTAGCGAGAGATATTGCGCGAAAACGTTTATCCGCTCAGGATTTCCCCCAGGCTAAAAATGACGGGATATAATTCAACGCTTCCAAACACCGAGCAACAAGTCTGAGCCTTCCTTGTCTACGGCTACGGACCGAGAATATCGACCTTTTTTTACAACAAAATCACTTCATACCTTATAAAGTTTGCGGACAAAGTTTCAAATAAGGAAAACCGTAAATAGAAGT
Source organism: Orthosia cruda (assembly GCA_964057195.1). NCBI lineage: Eukaryota > Metazoa > Arthropoda > Insecta > Lepidoptera > Noctuidae > Orthosia > Orthosia cruda. The sequence goes on along the minus strand of OZ059825.1, from coordinate 37,870,084 downwards.
GTTTATTAACTTCGGAAAATTACTATGTTTTTGTGGTTTAAGTTAGGTATCTAACATTGTTTTTAATACCATTCATGCTTGGCTAAGTATGGAAGATGATGTAATAAATCATTGAAGATACCTACTTATAGTGCTCGCCAAACTTCTGGGTCAGCCTGAAGTTGGCTTGCCGATGCGCAAGGCACGAAACGGTGCTGTTTTTGTATGTTCGTGTAAGGTTGAACAACGACCTAGAAAACCAGATTCATGGGGAAACGATTATCAGGAACTGTAAATTCAAATGAATTATGTTTATTTGTGACACAGAAAAATGTTTAAGGTTGCTAGTCACAAAGTCTTAGATGGACAAGTCTGTAGAGTCACCACAAAAGTGATTGATAAAAAAGAACCTAGGAAGGAAAACATCTTGGCGAAGGTAGGGTAGAGACAGGGCGATATGGGAGATATAAGTTTTTAAACTGTCATGGTCACTAATATTAACATTATAAGCGGGATATTTACCATGTTTACTGTTTGTAGCGAGTTTCCGATATTTCGGTGCTGTTGCAAGCACCATGATCACGGATAAACTGAAGTCATTGCGGGTGGGTGTTTATGAGGAGACAAAACGGTCTACCCTCTTTCTTGTTCGTTTTTTGCACTCGGTACCGCTACCATTGTCACTCACAACTCGATTCTGTTCCCGACACACGAAACTCACTGTGTCCGCTCGCGAACTTTTTACGGCACTTTTTCGGGGTTTACACAGCTGGACCACCGGATTCCAAGCTCTCGACAGTTGAAACCCATCCTCCCGGTTGAAATTTTTATATTTGGTGCCGTAAAAAGTTCGCGAGCGGACACAGTGAGTTTCGTGTGTCGGGAACAGAATCGAGTTGTGAGTGACAATGGTAGCGGTACCGAGTGCAAAAAACGAACAAGAAAGAGGGTAGACCGTTTTGTCTCCCCATAAACACCCACCCGCAATGACTTCAGTTTATCCGTGATCATGGTGCTTGCAACAGCACCGAAATATCGGAAACTCGCTACAAACAGTAAACATGGTAAATATCCCGCTTATAATGTTAATATTAGTGACATGGGAGATGTTAGTTGAGGAGGCAAATACCCGCAAAAGGTTGTAGCGCCCTTAGTATTTCTAGGCGTTCTACAGGTTGTTCCACGTTCGCCTAAAATATATGTGGAGGATCGCAATCGGTGATGGGGCCCCGCTAGCAATGGCGGGTCGATACCAATCGGGGTTGCATTAATTTATTTTCAATACAGTTGTTAAACATGGCGTACTTTCAGAGGCTATCACTATGATTCGAAAATTAAATCTTTTGCATAGGCATCTTTCTGTTACGCGGTCGTGACTTTTGTTTACGAGCTCGATCATTACTTTTGCAGTTGAGTTTTAAATTTTTAAATCAATTTAAAAAAGTTTAGTAGCAAGGAGTTTTCATACATAGAATAAAATGGGATGGATTTAATACGAGGAAAAATTAATGATTCCGTACGTTTTAGCATTGAATTCTCAAAAGTCTTTCAAATGGTTGTTTAATATATTTTCATCACACTTGCACGTAAAAAGTATCTAAATATACAGGTTAACTTGGCCGTAATGCCCCATATAAAACCCTCGGGCTTTCTTTTTGTCATGGAACCCTAGGGCGGTAAGTAATTTTTTTTAAATTTATGGTACAGCACACAGTTCATGCAAGTTCAAGCAAGGAGTTTACACGCTATTGAAAAATTGTCTTAAAATGTTATCTAAACAGGAATTTCTCTGCAATCTCGCTACATGTTACTTAAATACTCTACTAATGTTCATAATAATCGATTTTAATAGTTATAGTATGAAAACGTCGAAATTATTTAATTCTTTTTACACTCCGTCATGGCTGTATACCTACGTAAGTATTTGCCTTTAAAGTTTCTGAACGAAACACTGTATAATCTGTGGGGTGGGCAAAAATTCGCCAACCGCTTAAAAAAAAGATTTCGTATTTCGTAATAACAGCTGTGCTGACTTGTGTATTAAATTCATAATTATTACTCGCAAATTTGATGAAAAACATTGTGTGTATCACGGGCGGTACGGGAATTACGAACCTCGACTCAGAAAGCCCTCAGTCTTCGACTTCGGGCTTCTACTAGAGCCTCGATCGTAATTCCTTACATACCGCCCTTAATACACAATGTACTATTATATACTACTACTGTGTACAATGTACTATACTATTTCATCACACTTGCACGTAAAAAGTATCTAAACATACAGGTTAACTTGGCCGTAAAGCCCCATATAAAACCCTCGGGCTTTCTTTTTGTCATGAAACCCTATGGCGGTAAGTAATATTTTTTTAATTTATGTCACAGCACACAGGTCATGCAAGTTTAAGCAAGGAGTTTACACGCAATTGAAAAATTGTCTTAAAATGTTATCGAAACAGGAATTTCTTTGCAATCTCGCTACATCAGTCTTCGACTTCGGGCTTCTACTAGAGCCTCGATCGTAATTCCTTACATACCGCCCTTAATACACAATGTACTATTATATACTACTACTGTGTACAATGTACTATACTATTTCATCACACTTGCACGTAAAAAGTATCTAAACATACAGGTTAACTTGGCCGTAAAGCCCCATATAAAACCCTCGGGCTTTCTTTTTGTCATGAAACCCTAGGGCGGTAAGTAATATTTTTTTAATTTATGTCACAGCACACAGGTCATGCAAGTTTAAGCAAGGAGTTTACACGCAATTGAAAAATTGTCTTTAAATGTTATCGAAACAGGAATTTCTTTGCAATCTCGCTACATGTTACTTAAATACTCAACTAATGTTCTTACTAATCGATTTTAATAGTTATATGGCTGGTTTCTGATTTGAGTAAAGCAGCAATAATCAGTTGAGTATTGTCAAATCAGTGTCAAATAATTTAGGAACCGTTTGAGTTTTTTACGTTTCACAATTGAGTATCTACCTAGCTCAGTTAAGTAAGTACCTAAGTACCTACATAAGTATGGACCTGCCAAAGATCCGTTCACTTTCTCTTTCACCCTTACGTTCCATTTTACAATAGAAGACATCACAAGATTGCATAAAATTTACTAATATAAATATTATAAAGCTATAAACAGTACGTTAGTATTATATTACTACATTCAAGATTAAAAAAAAACAAGTTATTAAATGTGTTATAATCTTTAATTACTTGATTTTTCATAATTAAGCAATTTAATAGATACCTATTTGAAATGTATACAACCTTATTATGAAACTATGAAATGGATCGTAGGCACTAGTCAATTACTTCAAGATTGTCATAGCAACCGTATTTATTTTGTCAAAGATGTCTTATCGAAAGAAAATAATATCTAATATAGTTTGTTATTGCCAAAACCAAGAATTTAAGCTTATAATTACTAAAAGTGAATGTGTTCCGAGCGAGCAGTTGCTGGTTCTTGTGATACCTCATAGAACTACAGAATATTTTACTCAGAATTTCATAAGATCTCTCAAGTGGGAAGAGAACCGACACACACACAGAATTCGTGCATCTGCATTGTAATCTGATTGCAATTGTGATTTACCAACAAATATGGACTTTTGTGATAAAATTTGTAATGAGTGACCTGGGTTTTCAATTCAAGACCAAAGGCTTTTCTAGCCATTGAAGAGCCTCCGAAGGAAAACAATATTAGCCAGGGTCGGTGCCATTAGATATGTGCCGATGAAGGAGGACTGTGTTTTAATATATGTTAACGAACAATTCATTATTTGCCTACTTATTTTGTAAAATAATAAATAAATGAGACTTATCATGCTGTTTTTATCATCTTTATTGTAGGTACTGATACCAAAATCGTATCATACAAAAGCCAAATTCTATACAAATTTTCATCGCTGTAACCTTTTCTTATCGTAAGGATCCTACTAATATTCTATATAAGTAAGAAAGTCTGTATGTTTAGATATTGGTTAATCACACCTCAATGGTTGAAGGTTTTTGATAATATATCATTTGGAATACAATTACCCAATGACTAATAATAAAATGATTTAATAATAAAAAATAGATATAATAATAAATAAACGGAATAACAAAGCCTTTTAATCTGAAATCAGAGATATAAAATTGTAGTCTATACAATACATCTTTATAGTTTATAAAAAGTTCCTAATCTAAGAGCCTCTTGGCTTAGGCCTCCACTAACAGTTTCCACTGGGGTCTCTCATGAACTACTCGCCAATACCACAGCGCGCCATCGCTTACACTTTGTGCCTTCATCTTGGTGCTTTTCTCCATTTCCTTTGGTTATCGCGAATCATTTGACCGGTCCATCTTCACTTTTCACATAGTTCCTGTAGGATAACTCTCGGTTTTCGCGCAGGTAAAGCCACTGGCAACCACAAACACAAAAACTGGCACTTTCAAATATTTTTGTTGAGGATCTCACTCATCATAATAATCATTTCTGCCGAAAGACTGCTGGATACAGGCCTTCCCGGCACTCAGCATTCAGCGTCACCACATCAACCGGTGCTGTGCGTCTTTCATACATTGGATGCCCACGACCTCAACCTGGTTATCGGTCTGTAGAGGGAGGCTTTTCAGCCCCATCGACCACCCGTTCTTCGAGCAACTGAGATCTATCAGGCGTGAAATATTTGCATCCAATCTAATGTTTTCGATAATTCAGGTCGAACATTCTTCTGCCACGCATCAGTCTTCGTTGAGGCATCTCTAAGGAAGACAAGGATGTATCTTCATCACTCGTTTTATAAGTTTTTATTTATTATTTTGTATTTATTTCTCTTGATTAAAGTTTAAGCAAGGGGTTGTCAACTATCAACTGCCAAATGTAACCAGTGTAGCCAGATTTGACGAGTCCCAAGTCGCCGAAAATTTCGTTTTCCATTTATAAAAAACTCAAGACGACCACTATTCATTAAAACCACGAAACATTTTACGAAACGCAAATTTCCATTGTTGCCTTGAACACCCTAGAATCTAATATCAACTTTAATGCGTTTGACACAATAATCATTATTGGTTCCGCATAAAACATTTTTAAGCATTTCTTTATTTTCCCTGTGTTGTCACGACTGAAGTATAATGAAAAAAGAGATGAACTGTAAAAAGCATTTTGATTTTCATCATTCCTGAGGATTAGACATTCTTATTCCGAAATCGCCTAAAATAGTCCCATGTTTTCAGGGTTCCGTACCCAAAGGGAAAACGGGACCCTATTACTAAGAATCCACGATCCGTCTGTCTGTCCGTCTGTCACCAAGCTGTATCTCATGAACCGTTATAGCGAAATAGTTGAAATTTTCACAGATGATGTATTTCTGTTGCCGCTATAACAACAAATACTAAAAACAGAATAAAATAAATGTTTAAGTGAGGCTCCCATACAACAAACGTGATGTTTTTGCCGTTTTTTAAGTAATGGTACGGAACCCTTCGTGCGTGAGTCCGACTCGCACTTGGTCAGTTTTTTTAGGGTAGCCTAATTGGCGATCAGTCGCCGATCGTAAAAATTGGTCGCCTCGGCCACCCTTCAGAGTCTAAGCCTAAATGGCGAAAAGTCGCTCAATCTGGCCACACTGATTATGTAACGTTGACAACGGTTTGAGAATTTGAGAATGATCAAATGTGTTTTTCTCAGTTGTGAAACCCAATTGAACGTCAATGAAGGTTTTTTGTATGACATAAGGTATAGTTTGGCATGACTTGACGACGTATACTCAAACCTTGCTCAGCATTGCAGAAAACTTAAAGTGGCAGATGATCAAAGGTGACAGATGCTTAAATCGAGATAAGCACATACTTAGTTACTTCAGAAACCGGCCAATAGTATGAAAACGTCGAAATTATTTAATTCTTTTTACACTCCGTCATGGCTGTATACCTACGTAAGTATTTGCCCTTAAAGTTTCTGAACGAAACACTTGTATAAACTGTGGTGTGGGCAAAAATTCGCCAAACGCTTAAAAAAAAAGTTCACGTATTTCGTAATAACAGCTGTGCTGACTTGTGTATTAAAGCTATAATTCATAATTATTACTCGCAAATATGATGAAAAACATTGTATGTATCACGGGCGGTACGGGAATTACGAACCTCGACTCAGAAAGCCCTCAGTCTTCGACTTCGGGCTTCTACTAGAGCCTCAATCGTAATTCCTTACCTACCGCCCTTAATACACAATGTACTATTAATTACGAGTTTCAATTGAATTATTTTCACATCAACATTTGTCAAAAATCGAATAGACTGTATAGGCTGTTTTCATTGTAAAAAAAAATCCAATTGCAACAAAGCGCCATTTTCTGAAAATTTTATTTTTTTGTGATTATACAAATCTAATTTTTTGATTTGTTTTTAATATTTCCCACAACTGTATTGAAAAACGTCGTGTGATACACGGGTGTGTAGGTTATTGCAAACCTGTGTCATTAAAAACGCTCGCCTTCGGCTCGGGCTTGTTAATGACAGCTCGTTTGCAATAACCTACTTTCCACCCTTGTATCACCATGTACTATTGTATCCTGGTTCCCCGACGCTTGATAGCGGTAGGCATTGTGAGATTCTAGTCGGTTACAGTCTAAGCTGTTTACTTCACACACAGCAATGACCGTAACTTGTTTTCGTATTAGACTAGAGACTAATCAACCTTAATTCATCTCTTCATTTGACATGATTGGTTTATCACCATCCACTGTTTTAGTAGGAGCGAGTAAAAGCACGAAATTCGCAATTATCACGGATCAGATTACCATTACCTGTACCAGACTTAATAGGACTTTTTTTTGCTTTATCTCCGTTCATACATGCACGCCGGAGTACTGCGCACCTGGCCTTTCTGTAAAACATCAGCAATAAGACCCGTGTATCTTTTTAGGACTTCGTCTACCGGCGTTTCCACTCACTATTCGCTTTTTTTTTCATAGGAACTACCTCAACTTTATGACTGAGGAGCTAAAGGATCCTTTCGTGAACCTTCCGCGCGCGATCTATGTCTCCCTGCCGATGGTGACGGCCATCTATCTGCTGGCCAATGTCTCCTACCTGGCTGTCCTCGGACCTATGGGCGTGCTCGCTACCGAGGCTATAGCTGTGGTAAGTATTCCTTGTTCATTGACTCCATAGATTGAGGAGCATTACAATACAACACTGAAGAGCAATTCCTATTATGTAAAAAAAAACAAAAACCCGACTGCTTTAAAAATGAACTAAAAAGACGTAAACAAGAAGAAATTCATGCTGTGCAGTCGGAGGATACATGTTCGCGAGCTGGCTGACCAAAACCAGATGTATACATTTAAACATATAAGTGTTATATATTTTTGAAATCACCTCTTAAAACCTTTTATTTTGATACCCCATCACAAAATGGCGCACAAAATCCGCCATTTTTTATCTTTTTCAATTTTAATGTAGCCAGTGACACTCGCAGCGTTAAGACGAATCGATTGACGCAAGAATCATCAAAATCGGCCAACGCGTTTGGTCTCTAGAACGCCACATAGGAACAAACATACATACATAGACTGATAAACACGTTACCCTCCTTCGGCAGTCTGGTAAAAAGGCATTTCAGCACAGCTCTCAGGCACGTACACACGCCCTCCTGAATCCCTTCTTACATTTGCGGGCTACGATTTTGAGAAGGTCATAGCTTAGTCCTTTTAGGGTTTATAGAGCTGCGGTTGGGCTTAAATTGTTGCAAATTTAATGAAATATAAAAAGGTTTGGAATTTTATTTTTCGCAGAATGCATAGTTTATGACTTTTAGAGCAAAAAGTGAAAATAGTCCAATTTTTTTTTGTTAAACTAGGTCAAAAACATACTGTGCAGTCGGCGGATACATATTCGCGAGCTGGCTGACCAAAACCAGATGTATACTCCGACTGCACAGCATGATTTTCTTCTTGCACAAACAAAGAAACATACATACATCTTTCCATCCAAACTTTCGCATTTATAATATTAGTAAGATTACCTTTTTTCCGTAAGTGCCTCCGGCAACCTCAGATCAAGTAAAAAAAGGTAGATTCCGCACGGCCTATAGTTTAGGTGAAGCCACAAAACTCAGCCGATTCTTGTAAACACACAAGCAATAAAACTACGCTGATTTTTGTTAGTATCTCACGGACCGTCGTGCAATAACTTTGCCTTAAAAATGCCGTCCTGTGTTGTCAAGTGGTGCAGAAACAACACCATAGTGAACAAGAAGTCTTTAGGAGTATCGTTTCACACGTAAGTACACGCAGAACTATTTGTATTTTTGGGTTTCCAACATAATTTTCAGGTTATTCGGAACAGATAATGTTTTTCCCGAAAATGACATATTGGGAGTGTTGCCAGTAATTCTTCTTTCTAATTGCCCAAAATGTGGGTAAGTAGGCAAAGTCAAACAAAAAAATTAAGTAGAGAGTTGACCTAATTAAAGTTTGTTTTCTATTTAAATCACATGAATACATAAATAATACATACATAATTATGTAATAATACACAAAAAGTACCTACAACCTATTTCTGATTTTCTATTTCTGGCAATTTTTTAAATTCAACAAAAACGACCTTGAAGTAGATGCCTCCGATTGCTCGACAGAAATCGGTCACCTTGTTTCAATTTTTTTTTCAATACAGTTGTTAAACATGGCGTACTTTCAGAGGCTATAATTATGATTCGAAAATTAAATCTTTCGCATTGGCATCTTTCTATTACGCGGTCGTGACTTTTGTTTACGAGCTCGATCATTAGTTTTGCAGTTAAGTTTTAAATGTTTTAGTCAATTTAAAAAAGTTTAATAGCAAGGAGTTTTCATACTTAAAATAAAATGGGATTTTATTCGAGGCCAAAATGAACGAGTCCGTACGTCTTATCATTAAATGGTCGATTAATATATTGAATTAACAGTTTTAATTTCATTATTTTCACATAAACATTTTGTCAAAAATCGAATAGGCTGTATAGGCTGTTTTCGTTGTAAAAAAAAAAAAATGGTATCTGTAACTCTATCTCTAACTCTGTCTCTATCTCTAACTCTATCTCTAACTCTATCTCTATCTCGATCTCTATCTCTAACTCTATCTCGATCTCTAACTCTATCTCTATCTCTAACTCTATCTCTAACTCTGTCTCTAACTCTAACTCTATCTCTAACTCTATCTCTAACTCTATCCCTAACTCTATCTCTAACTCTATCTCTAACTCTATCTCTAACTCTATCTCTAACTCTATCTCTAACTCTGTCTCTAACTCTATCTCTAACTCTATCTCTTTCTCTATCTCTAACTCTATCTAAGTTTGTATAACTCTATCTCTAACTCTATCTCTAACTTTATCTCTAACTCTATCTCTATCTTAACTCTATCTCTAACTCTATCTCTAACTCTATCTCTTACTCTGTCTCTAACTCTATCTCTTTCTCTATCTCTATCTCTAACTTTATCTCTAACTATATCTCTATCTCTAACTCTGTCTCTAACTCTATATCTAACTCTATCTCTATCTCGATCTCTAACTCTATCTCTATCTCGATCTCTAACTCTTTCTCTAACTGTATCTCTATCTCTAACTCTATCTCTATCTAAGTTTGTATAACTCTATCTCTATCTAAGTTTGTATCGAATATTTTATGCGCAAGGAGGTTGTATAGCATTGAGATGGAGTTTGAATATTATATTGGTGTTCTAAATTCAAACACCAAAAAAGAGTCTTTTTTTCCGCTGTTTTCAGTACAAAAAAAAAAAGTTTTTTAGAGGAGGAACGGTATTTTTTTTTTTTTGTGTGATAAATTATTTCTTTTTTTTTAATATGAGTTCAAGTACAAGTGATGAAATGGAATTAACTCCACCCGATATTTTTTCTGAGGCCAACACTCGAAATTTTGCCTCCAAAATCTCGAGAAAGATAAATGCCGACTTACGTTAATTTTATTTTATGCAAAAATAAAATTTAATTCTTTGACTTGTTTTTACTATTGCCCACAACTGTATTGAAAAACGTCGTGTGATACACGGGTGTGTAGGTTATTGCAAACTCGTGTCATTAAAAACCCTCGCCTTCGGCTCGGGCTTGTTAATGACAGCTCGTTTGCAATAACCTACTTTCCACCCTTGTATCACAATGTACTATTAAAGTTCACTAAGTTTGTTAGTATTCTGTTATAAGTTAATGCTCTATTTCGTACTTACTTACATACAAATACTTTTCATTCCATCTGAAAAAGTCTATTTTTAATTCCATGGAATGATTGTTTTTGTAATAAAAATTTATATTTTTGTAATAAACATGTTTCACATAACCTTTGTTGTATTTTTAGTAAAAACTTGTTCTGAGCTGCTCGGTGTTCTTACACATGAGCGACTGCACGCGTTTATTAAAAAAATCTTTTTGCAAATAAATACTACCGACTTCCAAATACAAAACTACAAAGTGAAAAATAACTTTATTTTTAGAAGTTGGTGTCTTTCGTAGGTACCATTTTTTTTGCGTTATGGACACCGACTTCAAAAAATAAAGTTATTTTTCACTTTGTAGTTTTGTATTTGGAAGTCGGTAGTATTTTTTTGCAAAAAGATTTTTTATTTTTCACTTTTTTGTGGTACCTACACTTGCCTATTAGGTAAATAGGCAAGTTAGTAAGGTAACTATAACGACAGAATAGATTTCATGAAACTTGAACATAACCGGTGAATTGAGAGATCTGCGTACCCCTGAAGAGCGTACTGGCGTGATGTTATGTTATGAAATGGTATAAACAATAAACAGACATGCGATTGCAGCAATCCCGAGAGATTTCCCGTTATTTATTGAAGAGTTCTGTAGTATATCTCCGAAGTTCTTCATCAGATCTTCACCAATTTAAAATGGGAGCAATTTCGAAACATACTTTTTCAAACAAAAAAAGAATTTTCAAAATCGGTCTACAATTGACGGAGATATCGGTGAACATACAAAAAAAAAAAACAAACCTAATGTCGAACATAGAACCTCCTCCTTTTTGGGAAGTCGGTTAAAAACAAACAGACTGATTTCCTTTCACATTTGCATATAAAGTACTTACTTAAAATTATGAAATTAATATTTAATCCCATTTAAATAATTTGAGGGACTTTTTTTTTAAGTGTCAACACTCCAGTGACTCACACATAGTTAAAAAAGTGGCTTCACCTAAACTATAGGCCGTGCGGAATCTACCTTTTTTTACTTGATCTGAGCCGGCAACTTGAATTCCATTTTTCAAACACTTCCTGGCATCCGATTTAGTTGAAATTCGACGTACTTAAAGTACAACTATTTGGGTACATGTTAGAATATCGAATATTAAAATACCTACGGTTAAAATGTCACTGTTCAAAACATCGAAAATTTAAATATCGAATGACCATTTAACCGAAAATTAAAATAACGAAAGTTTACAATGTCGAATGGTTCGATAACCTACGTCCAATATATCTAAAATCTAATTTACGACAAAAGTGACATCGAAAGACCTAAATATCGAAGTACAGAGTATCGAATGTCCAAAATATCGATGTTTATTATGTGTTGATATTTCGGTTATTGCGAAAACCCGCATAATTAGAAAATGGTGAAAAAAATCTGCGAGCAACTTGGAAGTAGCGCTCGCTGGTCGCTGCCGCGGCACCGCTCGCTTCGTTCGCTCGGCTCACGCGCAGTTGGTCACAGTTCTAACCTAACCTATTTCACCCGATCCAAATATCGAATCATACCTACAATCTGCCTGCGACTAGATAATTAGACAATGGTAACAACATTCTGCGGCAGATTGCAGGTGAATGATTCGTCATTTTGTACTGGGTGAAATAGGTTAGGTTAGGTCAGAACTGTAACCAACCGCGCGCGAGCCGAGCGAGCGAAGCGAGCGGTGCCCCGGCAGCGGCCGGCGAGTGCTTTAAAACTAATCCGTTTTCCGACATGATAATATTCGCTAAACAATACATTAAATGTTTGCAGTGGAGGACAGACTAATGACTAATATCAATGCGTTGGCAGAGTGTGACAATTTCAAATCTACCAAATTTTTTTTCACTCATACCACATATATAATTTTTTTTTTCGATATTCTAACGGGTAGGTATTTTTAACGTAAATATAATGAACTTAGGTGTTTTAAATGTTGACATTTTGAACATTAGTATAATGATTATCGACATTTTGAATCAGTCGATATTTTAATCAGTCGGCATTCTAAATCTTAGACATTTTATGCTTAGATGTAACAATTTTCGATATTTGAGGAATGAGGTAATAAGACAACGTTGTGGTCTAAAAAAAGATGTATTGACTAAAATTGAAAAGAGTATGTTAAGATGGTTTGGCCATGTTGAGAGGATGAATGAAAGGCGACTAACGAAATGTATTTACAAGGCAGACGTGAATCAAAACGCCGGGAGGCAGTGCTGCCAACTCGTCTAAGCAAAAACGCGCTATTAGCTCTTTAAAAACGCGCTAGAACGCGCTAAATGGTCGCTGTAAACAAAACACCCAATAATTTGAGACAGGGACGTATAAACGTATTTTTTATTGAATCAAAATATGTCATAAACATGAGTTAATACATTAAAGTACTTGTTTAGTGATAATAAAATAAAATAATAACGTGTTAATATAATTATTTCATAATATAAAGGAAATAAATTAATTCACCATCGTCTGATTTTACTACAATTGCTTCTGCCGCCGAATTAAATGGTTGGTCAGGTTGGTATTGATCAGTTTTGGACTTGAATTTATATTTATCTGTGGATGAAATTTATTCAACACGTCGTTTAGATGTTGATAGTTTACGAAATTACTTTATTTTTAAAGACAGTTCAAAGTTTCAAAAAGCGCTAGATTTAGCGCTAGGCGCTAGAACGCGCTATTTAACAAAATGAGCGCTAGATCTAGCGCTGAAAGCGCTAAGTTGGCAGCACTGCCGGGAGGGGACGCCCTAGAAAGTCATACATAGACCTTATAGGCGATGTTCTTCAAAAAGGCCAGGTGCGCAGTACTCATAAACGGCGTGTGTGTATGACTAGATGCATGAATGTGAGTGAAGCAAAAGAAGTATGTAAGGATCGTAGCAGGTGGCGTTCTGTAGTTTCTGCCTACCCCCATGGGAAAAAGGCGTGAGTTTATGTATGTATGTAACAATTTTCGATATTTTGATACAATCGTTATTTTAGTTTTCGATGTTTTGAACTGTGGCATTTTATCCGTAGGTATTTTAATCTTCGATATTCTAATATGTACCCAACTATTTACTGACATTAAGAAAATATTTGTACTGTATATAAATATGAAAACATTGAAATAATATGGTACTTTTGAACTGATTTCATGATGGAGCTAGGAAGGTGGCCATAGCAACTCTTCAACTAGACAAGATAGCACCATCGTGTTTGGGCTCATTGGATGTGTATTGAACGGGCTCCCTTTTTTTCGCATACATTTATTTAATCTAATATACTTTGGCATAACTATTTTGGCATAATTTATTTTTCCATAATAATTCTTTTCCATATTTTTTTTGCCATACTGTTTATGTTGGCATAATTATCTTGAAGGTTAAAAAAACATATAATCATCTAATCTAACATTTTTCGAATAAATTATTATGCGTATTTGTTATGCTTAAAAAAATATGTTTTAATATCATTATGCGTAAACAAATTTAAGCTTTAAAATATTATGCTTAGACGTTATTATGATTAGAGTAATTATGCTAAAAAAATATGCGTAAGCTGTTATGCGAAAATAATTTTATGCGTAAATATTATTAGGATAAACAAAATTATGTCATGTTATATTATGTCTAAACTTTTAATGCAAATGGATAGGGAACCGTATTGAACAGTGATATTACATTTAGTACTCATACTTTTAGTTTAAAAAACTTATTTTATTCTATATTCTTCTTAGGACTTCGCTGTCTCCTGCTTGGGTTTCCTGCGCTGGGCGATGCCTACGTTGGTGGCGATTGCCATCTTAGGCGGTCTGTCGGTGCACATAATGACGTCATCGCGCATGTGCTTCGCGGGCGCCCGCAACGGACACATGCCCGAGCTGCTGGCGCACATCAACGTCAAGTGTATGTCCCCCATGCCCTCGCTTGTGTTCCTGGTAAGTTTTTTTTTACTAGCTTTTGCCCGCGACTTCATCTGCGTAGCATTAGAACTTCTTGGCACTATAGAAACTTCCATCCCTTTAAGCATGATTGCCGGTTAATAACTTTGGCCAAACTATCTCCATACCAAATTTCGTCTAAATCGGTTCAGTGGGTTTATAAGTTTATTTTATTAGTCTGGATAGACTCGCGTTTGACCACAATCTCATCTGAGGGTAAGCAATGATTTGTTCGAGTGACGATGGATCGCACTTGCCCGTTCACTCTTGACAACGAACAATTTTATGCGTTTTAATGCTGACATAGATAAATGAAGCCGTACCGTGTTGCAAAACTCCAGTAAAGATTCCCCTACATAACTTTCGTATATCGCACCTACGGTGCAAAAACGTCACTTATGCAATTTTTGTCAAAATTGATCTGAGTATGAGAAAAAGTAGCTGATGTACCCCTTTACCTGGTGAGTAATTGTCATTTGTGTAGTGCGTATACTTTCCGCGTGAGGGCAGTTGTGTCGTTATTGTTTTGGCGCGAATCAAGCCGCCACTAGGAGAAACAACGTTTCATTGGCCAGTTGCGCGCGGCCCCCCGCACGAGTAGCAGTCTCTTGGAGCAATAACGACACATAAGTTAGTTGTGATATTTGTTTATTGAAATAACAATGACACTTATGTACGCAGTGACATTGTTTCCCCAACTCTTAAAGTCTTTGGTTTTTAAATAACACAATTATTTAAATACCAAAGACTGATTTGTCGCATTAATATTAAGAAGATAACTGTGATCAAAAGTCTGAGTAGGTACCTACTTATTATTAAGTAGTAGAAATTGTTATAATTATTTTTAATTTCCTGAATAAAACTTTAAAAAAGTATGTTTTCGTATTTTCATTGTTATGACACAATTGCCCGGTTAATTGTTTTCTAGTGCCACAACGTCACTACTGGGAGGGTTGTAAATTTTAAACGTTTATATTTTTTTATTACAAAATTGTGAGATGTTTGCTTTTACTTTAATATGAAGTTCAAAGTTGTAGTTTAAATATTACCAGTTCATTTCTTTAATAAAGAAGAACTATACATTATAAGAGGATGTCGAATTTTCAAACGCTTCTCCTGAAAAATTACATCATTTGCATAAGTGACGTTTTTGCAGCGTAGGTGCGATATCTTGTATGAACCAACGAAGCTTGCGGCTGCACTGCATTTATTTGTACCTAATATGCGCTTACCTTTATTAAACCTTCCCCTCACATTAGGAATTTATGAAGTATCGGCGTTGCGTTTGCAGAATCTGACGCACATTCTCAGAACTAAATAAAAAAATCGAAACGCAAGAGTCACATTGCACCGGTATTAATCGTTGTCAATTTTTAAGACGGTTGCGTGATTGCATAATAATCGAACATAAAAAGTAACTTTCAGTGAGAAGTAGTGGTCCGAAATCCGCCACGCAGCCCTAGTGCTCGTTGGTGGATGTCACACGTCTTCGAATTCGGTTCTATGTCGTGTCGGTTTTCTCAAGAAAGCGGCAAAATGGACTCAGGTCAACTTGTGAGTTAGTTTACAGTAGCCAATCTATCAAAAAGAGTACACGTACACGTCGAATTGATAACCTCATCTTCCGGTTGTAAGTCAGGTAAACTAAAAATACACTATATCAAGGTTAGCTACTCGTATAAATACTGTTATCGCGTTTTTCCTTATGTTCTAACGCTAAAAGTGCAGTGTTACAGCACTGTTTTTAATGACTGGCATAGAGATTAATTCGTAACAAATCAATAAAAGAGAACTCACCGTAGGTGTTGATTCAAATAAAGTACAGAACTAGTTTCGGCAAAAACACGAAGAGTACCTACACAAAAATATTATCGAAACATGATTGTCCGTCCGGTCGCAAATTAATTGTCAATCAGAATTGCAGTCCACAATCCTCTCTGATGTCAGTGTCAGTATATAGGGAGAAATATGCTCACGGATACATATACCATATCCATAGGGGTAGGCAGAAAGATCAGTTGCATTTTATAAGTATCTAATTAGAACCAATCAAAAATAACTTTCGTTTTGGATGTCGGTAAAAATACTGATTTTTACAATAAGTAGGATAAATGGGGTAAATGGGTCTTACAATAGCGTCATGGCTTAATGACTCGAAAACAAATCGTTGCTTTTCAAGCAAATATTATGCACTCTCCTTGCAACTTCTGACTAGGGTACGATCGCATTGTATTGCCATACGGACACAACTGCCTGCGTAGGACTGACCTGACATTTTTAATCTACTCAACAGCAATTTTAAAATTAACTTTCTATTTCTATATGTACCCACGCTAGTGTTTGACCCAATATTGTAACGTATTCCACCCACAGTTGGTATCAATCGGATGTAGGTGTGTTAGAAAGCTGGGATAAATAGATAAGGTAGCCTACATTTTATGAACATAAATATCAAACATGTTATCTTCTTCATTGCAAGAAAGGGAGATATTTGTATGGTAAAAGGATCTTAAAATATGGGGGATCTTCAAGAGTGAATTGGTTATTTCTAGGCAAGCGTGACGCTTCACTGTCGACGACATCATCGCTTACCAGTGAGATACGAACCAGTGGTCAAACGTCAATTTATCTATTAATTAAAATAAATAGCGACATTGCTTTACTACTGGCATAACCTGGATTCGCTCGTTCCATCGTAAGTCTCATCCATCGCTTACTATCGGGTATGATTTATATAATAAGCCATTCGCAAGATACAATGTTTACTAACAAACGAAAACTACTGTTTTTTTTGCGTATCACCATGAAGATGTTATGTCCTTTCAAAATTATTGTGATTTCACCTATAAAATAATTTTCATTTGTAATTATCATTTATATGAGAAATCTATACAATAAAATTTACACCTCGACAATAAGTAAAACAAACAACAAAAACAAAGATTGGAATCTCCAGAGCATATTTAACTTTCTATCATTGCCAACTCTAACGAATGGAAACTTCTGTAAGCTTTTATACGGAGCTAGGCTGGCTATGTTGGCCAGTGCCCCCACGCACAACGGACCAAATGGGAGTCTCAGTGCGGAAAAGGGAGTCCCTACCACTACCACTTCCTACCGTCGTGGTGAAAGGATTGGTCAGCTACAATTTTCATTCCTGAGCGCAGTTGTCCATGGTGCGCCAAGCGTTTGAAATCGCAGTAAGTTTTACATTCCATTCGGGGAGGCTTCTTTCATACAACCTTTTCCATGTACTCTTCAAGCTTTGTCATAGAAATAGTGGCACGCCCGGCTTTGCCTGGGTCATAATCATTTATAGCCTATAACCGTCTGGAATAGTCTGTGAAAGATTTTACAAATAGGTGTAGTGGTTCTAGCGATAACCCTACACGTCTGGAAAAACGCACAAAATTCAGGCTGTCTTTATAATATACGAGTAATAGTTAAGATACTTTCTTGGAACATCCTCTTACGGTATACTTATATGTAGATGCTGATATCAATCCTGATGCTGATCCCTGATAACCTGACGTCGCTGATCACGTACTGCACGGTAGTGGAGTCCTTCTTCACGACGCTGAGCTGCAGCGCCGTGCTGTGGCTGCGCTACAAGAGACCCGACCTGCCTAGACCTATCAAGGTAAGAACATACCCACAACACGCCTGTTTAACTAAAGGTCAGGTGGAGATGAATCTTTACTGTACACGCATTTCACCGGTGTGCCATGAATTATAGAGTGAGCCTATTTATTGCCTTCAACCAGAAACGACGCCGAGGCTCCATGTTGCTAACACTGTCCGAACTGGGCATCGTAGAGCTTGAGAAACACATGAATTTGGACAAAATAAGTTTTATTATATTTCATGGCATACAGTGATATTGTAGGATGTAATGTTTGAAAGTTATGGTCCAATTACAAAGCTTCACTGATAGGAGTGATGCTTTCAATTTTATCTCTTTATAATATTAGTTTTTTTTTTTTTTTTTTTAATTTTATTGAGGTGGTATGGACATGTAATGAGAAGGACAGTTCAGCTCGTCGAGAGGACAGCTCCTACCTGAAGGCAAAAAAGGACGACGACGTCCTTTGACATGGTGGACCAGTATGACGTAGCTTCCGAAGAAGACACTACCTGACCCGAAAACCCTCGACAGAAGGTCTTGACGTCGTGAGATAAGAAGGGCCGACCCCACCTTAAGTGGGAAAAGACTAGGACGAAGAAGACAAAAAATGTTAATTATAGTCTACATCAGGGATTCCCAAAGTGGTCGATATCTACCCCTTGGCGTCGAAATCGGTATCACAGGGGTAAAAAAAAAGGGGTTGTCGACCCCTTTAAACGAAAACTGATTTTGGTGGTCGACGAGGTCTAAAAATCGACCCTTATTAATTAACACAAGTTCTTATTTGAAACTTTCAAGATACTGTATAAGTTGTGTTACTTGTACCAACATGTTAAAAGAATGACTAATATTTTAGTAGGAAGTATCATTGTTGTACTTTTAAAAAGCTCAACAAGTCGATAATCGTGCACAAGTTCGTACAAGATGAATAGCTCGGCAAGTCAATAAGCGGTTTTTAAAGTATGGCTATGGGGGTCTGAGGTATCAGTTCATTTTGGGAAAGGGGTCTCTTGTCCAAAATAGTTTGGGAATCCCTGGTCTCATTGTTCTAAATACATTTCCAGGTACAATTATGGATGCCGATAGTGTTCGTGGTCGTCAGCGCGGTGCTGCTAGTGGTCCCCGTGGTGAGCGAGCCCTTCGCAGTGATAGCTGGTCTCCTGATAACTATCGCCGGAGTGCCGGTGTACTTCGGCCTAGTTCGGAATAAGCCGAAGTTCGTCACCGAAGCTTCTAGTAAGTGTCACCTTATTTTAAGCCTTAAACACACAGACGTACATAAACTCACTTGCTTTCTACGATCCTTACTGACCTGACTTTCATTCATCCTCTCGACATGTCCGAACCATCTAAGCATACTCTACCCCTTAAAAGTGGACTTATATAAAGTTTCTCCTTGACCACACTTCCCCAATTTCCAACGCCCTGTCTGATCTCACCATCCCACCTTTTTTAATTTTTACAAGCTTTTATTTAACTTGCAATGTATGTATGTATGTGTGTTCGGGTCAAATCTTGCAACTGAATTTTAAATCAGTTATCCTCAACCGATTAAGATGAAATTTTGCATACACGTTTAGTTTGGATAACAATGCATGGTTAGCTAAGTGACGTCATTCTAAATCCAATATGGCGGACTAATTTTTTTTTTGCAATGCCATGTTATAGGTATCAAATGGAAGGCAAACCCTTTGAGAAGAATACGAAAAAAGCTTGTTTAAAAAACATTTTTTTAATGAATAATTGTGTTCTTTCATTATTTAATTATAGACTTTTATAACCGCAATGCGTATGACAGTCTCAAAATACCTTAAATACACACCTATTTCTTTTTGTACGTATTTAGATTACGACGGGGTCGTATCATAAAAAAAAACATCCCACATGTTGCAAGCCTCCATTTTTTAAATCTTTAAAAAAAAATACGACAAGCCGCGAAGGCCAACAGGAAAATTGTCGAGGTGCATAACGTAAATACGTACGGTGTACAGTTTTAGAGAATCGAATCCACTTCAAATATTTTAAATGTATCAATTATTTCATAATATTTTAACAAGTATTACTGAAATGGGACTCATTGTGTTCATAACAACATTTATAATTGTTTATTTTTCTTTAAACCTCGTTTTATGACGTAACCGTACGTACTTGTCAGAATTATTGCAACTTACGATAACAAGACATGTAATATCATTATAATATTTTTTCCATTCTAGCCAAGTTCACCCACTGTTGCCAAAAACTGTTCCTGTCTGCTGTCGAGGAGAAAGAAGAGTAATCATCTATTTTTATAACTACGCTTAAGATAAGTAGGGGAGAGTGTGTATGAAAGAGCCAAGCTTTGAAAGAGCCAATGCGATTTTCTCCCACTTAACAAAATCCTACCATAATTCAATTTTACTCTTTATATGACAACACTGGACAGCTGTCACCCACAGAGATTTGACAGTTCTAGCAAAACAAATGGCGTCGTAGGACTGCATTGAAAATATTGAAGCCAAAATGTAAGTATTTTTGGGTTTACTTAAGTTTTTTTGACGAGAAGTGTAAGGCATATGTGGACAAAAGGAATATGTTGTATTGTTATGCATATATTTGGCTTTATTCTACGCAAATATTATTTTTATCATGTTATGTTAAATTACCTGTAGTTTGAGGTTATATTTTTTAATACAAAATGTTTTGAAAGAGCCAATTGTCGAGTCTATGAAAGAGCCGGCTCTTTCATAGCACGAAAGTTGGCTCTTTCAATACACTACTAGCTTTTAGTTTAACATTGCTGTCTTTATAATACCTATTTAATACTGCTAATCTTTCAGACTATAAAAATATGTCTTCACGAGCTTCAGCACCGAAAAAACGGCAAAGGCCCACAACTGCAGTGATAGAAGAGGCTGAGTACAACAATTTGCAAGTCCCGAAGTTGTAAGACCTTTCCTAAAATCAGGACCCAGAAAGAATTCTAAACCTAACAATCGTAAAATGACATCAGCTGTAATCACGGATACTCCTGAAAAAAACAAAATAGAAGAAAAGGAAAGTAAAAACAAATCAAGAAAAAATATTGTTAAGAAAATGACCACAAAACAAAATATCAGGAAACTAAATTCTAAAAAACAGGATGATTCCAGTGACACTAGCGCAAACATGTCTTTGCACGATGATACATCATTAACAAGCTCAGATGATGAAATAAATTTATTAGAATTCAGAAACCGGAATATTAGTTTACAACAAAATCAAAATTATTGTAGTGTGTGTAATGGACACTATTCTAAGAGCAAAGAAGAATGGTACCAGTGCAAAATATGTGGAGGATGGGCACATGAGTCTTGTGGTAACAAAGGAGTCATTAATTTCTTCTGCCAAAAATGTTTTTAATTGTTCTATCAGAGTTTCAATATTATTTGAAACTCTGATTTTTTATTTTTATAAAAGTATTATTTATGATTAAGATTATTGTAAGTTGATTATTTGAGACTGATCAAAACCTGTGATTTTCGCTTGTGTTTAATTTTGATTATATTTAAGTCTATTAAGAGATTTTAATTGTTGAAAAAAATGTTTATTTCTACAAAGTGGAATCCGGCTCTTTCATAGCACACGGTAGCTCTTTCATTGACAGGTTGTTTTGAAAGAGCCGATTTCCCATTTTTTTCTAAGTGGCTATATTTCAGATTTCTAACATTGTTAGCTATTTTTTGTTACTTGGAGTACCATTACTATTAAACTGATTATTAAAAAAAAGTAATTTTATTTAAAAATAAGCAACCGAAAATGACTTTTTTTTATACTTTTTAAAACTGGCTCTTTCACACACACTCTCCCCTACGTACCCTAAGTACTCTATGATATCGTAAGATATATCTTAGTCATAGAATATGTCTATCGTGACTCAACGATTTTGTAGAATAAGTATAACGTAAGTACTTAGTAACCGTAAATATGGCACATCGAGTTTTGGACGTAGTTAAACTTTGAAGAATCTCATATCTATGGCACTTGTGTGACTGTCGATTTTTAAAGATATTTTATTTTATTTAGCATACCATCAGTATAATTACCTCAAACATCCAAAAAAGAATTAATTTTCAAATTTCAATTTGCATAGCAATTACATAGATTAAAACTATGCGTGCCATTGTATACAAATTAAATAAATAAGACTACAACTAAAAATATATCAGTATATTTATATCATTATATTGCTGCTCGTATCCCAATTTGCTTGGGATCGGCAAAGCATGTCGTCTTCTTCTTCAATAAATCAAATCAAAATCTAAGTCATTTATATAATATACAAGTTAGACTGAGAATCAGCCCTTTTTAATAATAATAATAAATTAATTTCGAGTAACACAGACGTAAGTCCTTAGTACCCGTAAATATGGCACATCGAGTTTTGGACGAAGTGTAGCTTTGAAGAACCTCATCTCTATCGTACTTGTGTGATAGTCGATGTCTAAATCGTGATACCATCATCTGCCTGCCCTTACCCCACATTACTTGGGGTCGGCAAAATCAAAGTCATTTATTCAAATTAGGCTGAGAATCAGATCTTTTTAATAATAATAATCTAAACTTAAGATAAGTACGTACCCTATAATATCGTAAGATATGTCTTAATCGTAGAATATGTCTATCGTGACTCAAGATTTTTGTAGAATAAACAGTAAGTACTTAGTAGCCGTAAATATGGAACATCCAGTTTGGACGAAGTGTAGCTTTGAAGAACCTCATCTCTATTGTGTGATAGTCGATTTCTAAATCGTAATATCTTCATATGCCTGCCATTATCCCACATTACTTGGGGTCGGCAAAATCAAAAAGAAAAAAAAGAATCTGATCTTTTTAATAATGATAACTAATAACTTAAGATAAGTAGGTACGTACCCTATAATATCGTAAGATATATCTTAATCATAGAATATGTCTATAGTGACTCAAGAATTTTGTAGAATAAACAGTAATTACTTAGTAGCTCGTGGCTAAATAATAACAGCCGCACGGGTCGATCTTCAAGGTTAAGCAACGCTTGACGAGATCGGTCCGTGGATGGGTGACCATTTCAACATACCGAGTTTCCTCCGTGCCTCGGAATACACGTTTAGCCGTTGGTCGCGGCTGTCATTCGAAGATCTTTGACAGTCGTTATGGGTATACAGAAGCTTGAGCTCTGACACCAGTCTTGCTAAGGGGTACCGTGTTACCCAGTTACTGGGTTGTGGAGGTCAGATAGGCAGTCGCTCCATGTAAAACACTGGTACTCGGCAGAATCCGGTTAGACTGGAAGCCGACCCCAACATAGTTGGGAAAAGGCTAGACAGATAGACTTAGAAGCCGTAAATATGGCACGTCGAGTTTTGGACGTAGTTAAAACTTTGAAGAACCTTATCTCTATCATACTTGTGCGACAGTCGATTTCTAAAGCTCGAAAACTATGTCAAAAATGTGTTGTTGCAGATATCAGTGGAAAAAGCACTTCAAGTATCATTTGACGTTTAAGTATTGATCCTTCCCGCACCTTATCAGCCGACACGCTTTAAAAAGGACGGGCTCCATGCGTTTCGAACAGACAATTATGTGCATTTAATTATCTCAATTTAATTATCTCATTCATCTCAATCGTCATTCATATATTTAACCAGATATATATCTAATACTTTTAAACGAGCAATTCTTGTATATATATAAAAGTGCCGTTTTTTTGGCCTAGTTGAATAAATATATTTGACTTTGACTATAATCTGAATCTCGGAAACGGCTCCAACGATTTTCATGAAATTTAGTATGCATGGGGTTTCGAGGGCGATAAATCGATTTAGCTAGATTTCATTTTTAGAAAACGTAATTTTCTCTATTTTCAACCGAGCAGAGCTCGTTCGCCCAGGTACTGAATAATTATATACGCATGGAAAGTATTTTTATGTTTCCATGAGAAAGTATTCGAGAAACTAATACCGCGTCCTGATTTTTAGGGTTCCGTACCAAAAGGGTAAAAACTGGACCCTGTTACTAAGACTCCACGGTCCGACTATCTGTCACCAGGCTATATATCTATAACCGTGATAGCTAGACAGTTGAAACTTTCACAAATTATGTGTTTCTGTTGCCGCTATAACAAAATCATCATCTGCCTAGCCTTTATCCCAATTATTGTTGGGGTCGGCTTACAGTCTAACTGGATTCAGCTGAGTACCAGTGTTTTACATGGAGCGACTGCCTATCTGACCTCCACAACCCAGTAACTGGATAACACGATACCTCATGGCAAGACTGGTGTCAGATCTCAAGCTTCTGACTACTCGTAACGACTGTCAAAGATCTTCGAATGACAGCCGGGACCAACGGCTTAACGTGCTGTCCGAGGCACGAAGGAAAGTCGGTATGTTGAAATCACCCATCCACGGACCGACCTCGTCAAGCGTTGCTTAACCTTGAAGATCGACCCGTGCGGCTGTTATTATTTAGCCACGAGCTCCTCCTGCCGCTATAACAACAAATATTAAAAAAATAATAACATAAATAATTAAGTGGGGCTCCCATACAACAAAGGTGCCCTTCGTGAGCGAGTTCGACTCGCACTTGGCCGGTTTTTCTGTTAGTAACTGCTTAAATTAAAATTCATGTTTATCACGAATGTTATAAGGAATAGGTATTATAAGGAGATTCACCAATTATACGCCGACCTACTCTATAAGCCGTTACCTCTTTCCAGCCATATATTTATTTCAAATTTCTGGCAATTTTCTTCTAAAGTTCGATGTGTCATGTTATTCGTAGAATACTACTAGTATTAAAGTTTTAGTGTAGGCGGCCTACATTCACATACAAACCGCAGTTTTCTTGCTTACATCCTTGTTATAATTAGTAATATAACTTGTATTTATTGTGTTGAACACGATCCTAGGTAAGGTGGCCCATTATTTGAGTTAGACATTCATTCCACGAAAGGCGTCCGCAGATCGAACCGCGGTTATTTTTCTATCATCAGTTTTTCTGAATTATTGGATTGGAATTTCTCGAGATTTTAAGCAATAGTCTGCCCCCAATTACATTTGATTTAAACACGCTATTTCGGGGACTACAACCTGGTCCCTGCCAACCCTGCGGGGCACATAGGCGTGATGTTGTTCTCTCCATTCGTATCGAATGAAACTTAAATTTTGGGTCATAAATTACACGTTGTAGCGTACAGTGTCTAGTATTAAACTTTTTATTACGAATTTGTATTATATCTCTATAATTATTTATATTAATTAAGAAACATAAACATGTAGACAAGCTCTCCTTGAAATAGAAGCTTATTAAATGAATGTACTTATACTTCGTTAGTATACTTAGTAAGCAATTGTATGTTATCTCTAAAACACCACTGATTAAGATACTTAACTATGTAGACAAGCCCTCCTTGAAATAAGGGCTTATTAAATGCATGTCCTTATACTAAGTAAGTTCTATAATGCAGATAGATTTTCTAAAGCTGCTATCGGCAACTTTATAAATGTTAAACTTTGTAACTGTTCGTTATAAAGTTATATGCTTGTTGGTGCCAATCGGAAATCATGCCATAAAAAAACATGTAATAATTGCGTCACTATTGGTCATACAATTATTTGTGCAGGTAGGTGTTTAAATACCTACCTGTAATTGGTAGTCATACGTGGCTCTTTTTCGACTTATATTAAATACTAGGTCAATACTTATTGCCCGCGTTTACATGTATTTAGAGATAAAATATCCAGGTATATACATAAGCGTTGGTATACCTGCGCCAAATAATATAAAGCGTGATTCAGTTTGACTTAAACATTTATATATAAGTATGATTTATGTATGTAAAGACCATGATAATTTTGTAGTATAATAATACTTAACCATTATAATCTAACCAAGATGAGGAGATAAATTTAAACACATTCATTATTTCGGAGGGATGTCAAAATAATGGCTGCTTCATCACACCGTACGTTTTGTGCTCGTCATGATTCTTATAAATAGCCCAGCTAAAAATGTTCTCTGTATGTATTTAACCAGCCCATTGGAGAAAAAATAATAACCCTCAGTATTTATTCTATACCAAAAATTTGTTTTTGGTATAGAATAAGTACATTTAGATGAGTAGTGTCAAAAAGTTTATCTCTAAAATATATGCTACTAAAAACTAACAGAATAGGGTAAAAAGTTAACTCTCTAAAATATATTCTACCAAAAACTAACTGAGTAGTGTCAAAAAGTTTACTCTCTAAAATACTTACCTCAAAATTACAAATCTGACTGTCAATATTTTAATTAAAAAAAACGAATAAATAATGGATCTAATCCTAACCTCTATTGCTAAATCTAAAAGTAAATAAACTTAGTCATGTATAGCAGCATATTAAAATGTGCTGCGTGCTTAAGCGTACATACGGTTTTGAATCGTTTAAGACTGAAGCAGATTTGACCTTTTGGATAAAATAAAAAATAAAATTCGTAGGTTTTCATGAGGGTAATGCAAAGAAAAGAACGTCATTGTATTGTAAACAGTAATTATATATTTTTCAGTATTTATAGCAGTAGACCCCAGCTACCTAAATGCGTAATACACTATAGTTTGATTATTCGTGAAGGCATTAATTGTTAGGGTGAAAATGTAAATTCAAGAACATATTTTTATCCTAATACAACAAGATACTTGCATGAATAAATAATACATCAAAATTATACCGGGCATGAAACTTTATCTCTTTGGAAAATAAAGACCATTAACAATTAAAAGCTTTTGACCGGTTATTACATAATAACCTTCGGTATGCCTTGTGGTAAATAGTTTCACAGTGTGCCTGGTGGACCTGTCCAGATTTTAAAATCATTGTAATAAATACGATTTAAGGTAAATAATTAAATTCACTGTTATATAATGAAACTTCATACACAAATTAGGAATTTCTCATAAAACTCGGGGTATTTTCAAGATAAAATTTTAGATTGATAATTTATTTTGTTAACAATCATGTATGCCGCGTCCATCGACCACATAGCCACATAGCCATAGCCAGCTATGTGGTCGATGGCCGCGTCCGATATACATACGTTCTGCCACGACTGGACTGAAGTAAAGGGTGAGATAGTGGATGCAGAGCGCCGAGAATTTCGGATCGGTCAGCTTTTGCGAGCGGTTATGCACAAAAAACAAATTTTAATGATATACAATAACTATTCTAAGGTACAGCCGGTCTAGCAGACCCCACCAGACATGCCGAAGGTTGAATGATACTTTTGCCCAATACTTAGATACATAAAATAAATATGTAGATGAAATAAAGGCTTATTAGGTGTCAGTAATCTTCGGTGTAGTAGTTACATGATAACTTTTATAATTTACAACAACTTCATAAATCAAGATATATTAAGAAGAAGATATCTTAAGGTCAATATTAATTTTGGCTGATCAAATTTTGTAGTAAATGTGTTTATAC
The DNA here is from genome assembly GCA_964057195.1 of Orthosia cruda. NCBI lineage: Eukaryota > Metazoa > Arthropoda > Insecta > Lepidoptera > Noctuidae > Orthosia > Orthosia cruda. Next base: position 37,842,856 of record OZ059825.1, on the reverse strand, counting down.
AAAAAAATATACCAATTTGATTGATTTTGTGTATTACGCATTTAAGGTATCGGCTAATTCTTCATAATAATGTAGCTTTGTGATGTTCAAGTCATATTCACGATCAATCAGACTGAGGCTTGTGAATGTAACATTGTGCCTTACATTGTTGCGAAGGCTTGCTGCGCTATGACGTTCCTAATGCCACCAGTCTCATAACATACTTTAACATGTTATAATCATTTTGTATGTATGTATCATGTCCGTGTCTACCGCCGGATGTCAATCGCTTATACGTATATATTTGGTAGATAACCGAGAAATTAATGATGATAACTTTCGCGTCGACCACGTGAAAAACTCTGTGATTTCTGCCCAAATTTATTCAAAAATTACTGCTCCTAAAATGTTATAGTTACCAAAAATACGGCTTCCTAAGTGTTGTATTTTAAGAGAAATTAGCTTTCATTACTTTTCCATACTATACCTCCGCGTATAAACCGAACAAATTTAGTTGTCAATGGAGCTGTTTACGAGATGCATAAAAGCCTGCTAAACGAGCGCGCGAAAGTTATTATCGTTGATTTCTCGGTAAATACAATGTTTCAGTTCTTTATTTAATACGAATAAAATCACATATATGGGTTATAATTATTTGTATACTTGCTGTAGCTTGCCCCTTTTTTCGGCGGTCATGGTGGTCCTGCTGAAGGGAACTTAAGTACCGCCGGACCACCTTCAAAGTCGATTTTCTCGAAAACTACTAAGGTACCAATTGAGTAGTAATTATCTACTAAATATGAAAGTGATTGGGGTTAGTGGTCCGTCGGTAGTCACGGACATGTAGGTATGTATCGTATAGCTAAACATGACGCAGTCGTAGATTTTACTTTAAATAGAGTATTTTACTAAAAGGATTAAGAAAATAATCCTATTAAGGAACTTTTTGCGGAGCTTATATCGGTACTTATATTTGTAAAACGTTTTTGTACGAGATCTTTAAATGTGTACATAATTTTGTAGGTATTATATTTATGTATTATGCACTTTTTGAATGTCACGTAAGACATACATCGAAAAGTTGTTCGGTATTTGCCTATTTCTATAGAAAGGCTACATACATTTGAAATGTTTAATCAATGTGATTTTTGTAATGTCAATAATTAATTGCTGTTTATTGGTGGATACTTCGTAATTGTACTTATCGCTTTAATGTTTACTGTACCAGTAACTGGTCAATTAAAGTTTTGTATTATGCTATATTTATAAATATTATATTCCCTGCCAAAAGGCCCTGAAAGCTAAGGATAAAATAGGCTTAGCTTGTAGTGTTAGATATTTATCGCCTGGATTAGGTTCATTTACATTGATCCAGTATTATTAATCCCACACTGGGTGCTTTAAATAGTATATCCATTATCTATATGAAAGTTTACAAATGTTGGTAAATTACCCAAACATATAAAATTGATTTATAACTTTCTTGTAAATTCTAAGAACTTTGTTTATAAATATTTATTCATTGTATCGTAAAACAAATAACCTGATCGGTGGCAGTTTAGAAGCTTGCCCCGAAACCTAGAAAGGGCATCACAATCCACAAAGGAGCTGACATTGTAAATCAAAATTTGAAGGAAATGAATAAATTGGTCTGGGTATTTGTCGCCGGATACGGTGAAGAGTACTATTGGGCCTTATTAACCTTAATAATAAGCAGTTACGCATTTCTCTTATTTTATATCACCTCTGTAAACTTGATAGTAACGGGCAGTTTGTAATAATATGTAATAAAGAAAAAAACCTGGTGAAGGTTGCGGGGATGGGCTAGTTGCGAGACGCACGGAACCGGTCAATGTGGCCACGCTTGGGGAAGGCCTATGTCCAGCAGTGGACGTCTTTCGGCTGACATGATGATAATGATGAAAGAAAAAAATATTATACTGGATTGATATAATAGGTTGGGCTATTCTCAAAAAGATAACATAAAAAGATATAATGTTATTGGAGTAACATTAAAAATAGCCTGGAATGAAAGGTACCGAATCCCAAGATATGTTTAACATATATAGCATAGTTATTTTCACTGTAATGGTAGTGCAAATCGCACGCTTAGTCCAATATTGTCCGTTTCCTAAATTTTGTCATATCGACTATTTAATGCCACCTGTTTGGAAAAGTAGAATCGCGTTACGATTGTCTAAAAGTTAAAGAAATAAAAGCTATGCCGCTCCCCTCAGAGCAACACTGACCTTTAACAAATAAGTTCGTGTCGTCAAAGACAAAATTGATGAATTTTAAGTGCAAAAGTTACTTTTTCGTGTGAGGATGTGGCCTCCTCTGGTGCCAGAGTTAATTGAACCGCCTGTAGGCACCCTACAGGCCTCTGACTTGGCTATTTCAGACTTACATTAACTATATAAGTCCAGCAGCCAAAAGCAAGGCAAGGGGGTTTGACTCCATCAATCGACCAATCATATGCGAGATAAAAGACTCGAATCGAGAGTTTCCTCACTATGTTTAACTTCACCGTTGCCTGTGATGTCCAAGATAAACTTAGAAAGCACATATGAATTTGAAAAAGTCACATTGTTACTTGTCGGGATTTGAACCCACGACCACGAGAGGCGAGTCATATTATTCGAGCGGTCTTAGCTTCTCTTTTCCAACTCTTACATTTTCGAGAACGGCTCGCACTTACCAGCTGTTGGTGCACAACAAAGAACTGCTGGTACACATGACAGCTCTACTAGCACTCTTACGAGAGCGAGGATGGTCTTGACCAATCAGTGCTCAGCAACTCTCTTGCCCCAGATGGACGTGAAGCCAGAGAGCCTTCCTCAAGCCCAGGCCATGGACCAGAAGTATATCGTGGGCATAACCTGCGTAGCATCGACCACCAACACCAAGTGCCACGTCGGTAAATATTTGACTTGCGAGGCAGGATCTATACTTCGACGCTTGAAACCGCCTAACCGCAGTAGCGGCTGGGCAATATGTTGAACGGCACGATCCCCATCGTGCACTAGTTAATCGACTGCGACGGCACCATGTGGCACATCCCCAACTATCTGTGTACAGTTTGGCCAAGGTTAAGTGTGAGCCCAGTAACAGGAGTGGCCACGGAGCGACGCAAGCAAGAGATTAAGGTCCTCGTGCGGACAAGAAGCTTTCGGGAGCTACCTATTCCGAACTGAATTTTAAATTAAGAAACAATTTTATTTAAATATTGTATTAATTAGTAGAGTTCCAAAGTAACAGATTAGATCATTCATAGTTATCTAAAAAATATATCATTAAATGATAAAATTATATTTACTAGTCAGACTCATCAGCTAAAATATTAGATATATCAAATTGAAATATATTTATTGTTTTATGTATATGGAGATGTTGATTTTTATGATACTTTTTGTTTGCGTTAATAAACAATTTGTTTGCAATAACAAATTTTATTATTATGTTTATTGAATAAATTTCCTTGATTTATTTTAATACATTTTTATGGGAACAAAATGTTTCTTATTTTTGCCTTGTCACAGAAAAAAAAATCTTTTTTTGGCACGCCTGAAAGTGTTTTTTTTTTGTATTGATAGTTAAATCAAATCATATTATAAATTCGGTAATATTATAGTTGGCTATGTTACTTAGAAGCGACTTTAGCTGTTTCCTCAATTGCACATTATTTCGTTCCCTCCAACATTTTGGTAACATGTTGATGATGATGACAAACTTTACGTAACATTTCAAGTTTTTTGAGGTTTTAAGAAATAAGAGAGGGGAAAATGTTTCAGTGCTGGATTGAAATAAAGGTTCAATGTAAATAAATCTTAACTTTAGGTCATACTTAGTATGTATGTGTAGCTTTATGTCATTATTTTTTAGAGTAGTTTCCCCTTTATGATACTTTGAACTATCTCGGTTGGAGCCGCCGCGTGTCGCTTACCGGCCGCGCGCTCCGTTTCCCTTCCTTTCTAATTCCTTTGTACATTGAAGATCCTCCTACTTTGGAAAATGGCTAATCACCAGTGTGCCTGTTACGAAGTCAGTAGTGTACATTATATACCCCATCATCTGACGTGGGAATTAAACATCACAGTTTATTAATTACTTGTCAATGTTTGTCACAATGTTTGCTTTAATTTTAATATTGTAACTGTGTGGTAATTTGTAGGCTTTTTATGTAGTCGCTTGTGTAACACTGTCAACTTAATTGTGCATCTGGCGCTGTGACGCCATTCTGACTTTCGAGTCAGAGACCTTAGTGCGAGTTTTTACTCACGCTCAATCGCGTTAAAGTTAGATAAAAAAAAACGTAAACGATAATTTGTATTGAAATTGGATAAGCGCCGTCTGGGGACGGTAAGGAGAAACATCTTTTTTTGTTTACATTTTGACATAAGAGATCATTTACGTTATCACGAGAGAGTACGTTAAAAAACTCGCACTAAGGCCTCTGGTTATTGGCCCACGAGACAAACGCGGGGCGCGGGTAGGCGGGTGTATGGTCGCATACCAGCGAGGTGCACAGTTAAATCGACCGTATAGTAAGTATTCTGATCAATCAGAACATGTTAGTGATTAAATTACTATTAGATTATAAAATATTGACTGATAATCGAATACATACTAGGACAAGGTGCATTTTTATAGATACAGACATAATAATACGTAGCTTATCTTTCTATTCGTGAATATATGTACAAACTTTGTGTAGTATTCAAATAAAATAGGGTTCCGTTCGGATGTATCGTCGTTGTATAAACGATGCCTAAAACATGTATGGTTAATATCACAGTGTATTATGAAATAACCATTTATTGTGTATAAGTATCTACCTACTACGACTACTTACACTAGATATTTTTTATTAATAAAGGTATTAATACTAAATTAACGACCTTCTTTATAATAAAAAATCTAACCATATAATTAGTATAAACACTGATTTAGCATTTTATTATTAAAATTCGCCAAAGTATATTTGAATTAATCTAAACATCACATCACGCCTGTACTAAACCTACCCGAAAGGGTTAGATAGAGGTATTAATAGTAGTACACCCATATTGCCACTTCTCAATTTGAAATTATGAATCTGCTTATCAGTTCTTATACTAATGGTATGGTTAAAATGTTTTTATGTCGGATTTTTATGAATATGTTTTCTTTTCGTTGTAACTACAATAGTGTATAGGTAGCTACAATACGTAACAAAATTTTAGTAGTGTTATTTTCGTTTTTATTAATGTTGGTTTTGAATCTCTCTTTGTAACCATTTGATCTGTCCAGTGTTATGTTCGTGTAATTGTGCCAAATAACATTTTTGATTTGGTTTGTAAGCTTTTTTAAAATGCTAATAAAAAGATTCTAAAAAATATTGTTTTTATTTAAACTACTGTTCCATTAGGGCGTACATACTGTCCATGGAGGCGTAGCTTCGACGCTTCAAAATACGCCGTCCAGCCCAGCGGCAGCGTACTGAGCTCTGTTCACCAGGCGAGGCGTATTGCACGTGTTAGAAGCATGAATGGAACTCTATATAAAAGTATTCAGAGACCGTAAAAAGAGCTTGGCTTTGCATACATTGTTTCGGGCTTGCCTCGGTAACACCTTTTTTTTTCTTCGGCAACGAAATGAACGAAATTATGAAACACTATGGAACGGAACTTATTATTTAACACAATAATGCGCGACTGTATCTAGGGGACTCGAGACGTGTGAGCGCGGCGAGACGGGGGAAGGACCACAGATTACTGATATGTAGCTAGCTAGGACGACTGACACAGAGTACATTAACGACGATTCACCAATAAGACCGGCCGCTTCCCCCGTTGCACCTCACGCACCCCGCCACTCAGACCCAAAAATCGACTTCTGCGCATTTATTTATTTAAACTTCATGCACAAAGGTACAAAGGCGGACTTAATGCCTTAGGCATTCTCTACCAGTCAACCAAGAGTGGTGAAGAGATAACAAGGCAGGTGCATTTATATTTAAAACGTGGAATGCAAACAACAAAACAAAAATAACAATAATAAGCCGTTTAAATACATGTATAACAAATATATCTTATACATATTATAATACATACCTATATAAATATATATACATACATATATTAAAAAGTAACGAAAATAAGTTATAGAGATGACCCCTCTCCCCGCTGAAAGTAAAACCGCAGTAACCGCTTGAAAGCATACCGACTGGTTGCTGTCCTGATTTTGAGAGGAAGCACGTTCCAGAGAAGAATAGACTGAATATGAAAGGAAGAATGAACAAAATCAGTAGTATGTGAAGGACAGAGTAGGAGAAGATTATTGGAGGAACGCAGATTTCTAGCGTGTGAAGAACTTAAATATTGAAAGTGAGACATAAGGTAAGAAGGTGGGGTGGGAGAGTTGAGTAGAGAGAAAAGCGTAGTTAGAGCGCGAAAACTTCTTCTCTGGCGAATGGGCATCCATTTGAGTTCAGACCTGTAGCTCGACACATGGTCATACTTTCTCAAGTTAAATATGAAACGAATACAGTGGTTGAGAAGCCTATCAAGCTTATCCAACAGAACCGCACTCAAGTCATAATAGCACACGTGACCATAGTCGATTATAGGGAAAATTAAAGTCTGCACAAGCATAGTCTTTGTCTTTGCGGGCAAAAAGTTCCTCAGTTGATACAGGTATCGCAAAGTGCTGTTGACTCTTTGACTGACACTAGCAACCTGACTATGCCAGCCAAGTGTCGAGTCAAGATGCAAACCGAGATCTTTTACGCTAGGGCTAATGGGAATGATGGTACCATTAAAAATAAGAGGAGGAAGAGAGCTAACCGTTACTCTACCCATCATACGTGAGCTTCCTATTATAATAGCCTGACACTTAGAGGGATTTACAGACACCCCAAATCTGTCAGACCAGATTTTAATGGCATCCAAGTCTCGGTTTACATCTTCTATAGCGTCCGTTAAACCTTCCACCCGCGCAGATGCATAAAGTTGGAGATCATCGGCATACAGATGATACGAACACCAAAGACAGTAAGTTATAAAATTAATGAAGATCGAGAATAATAATGGAGAAAGAATACCGCCTTGTGGAACACCAGCACCTAGATCACGCCAACTCGAAGATCTCTCGTCAACGCGAACCGACTGCTGACGTCCTCGAAGATAACAAGAGAACCAATCCAGCGCCTTGGAAGAAACCGTAAGATGTGAGAGGATAGATAAAAGAATATTGTGACTGACGGCGTTAAAGGCATTGGAGAAATCAATAAGTACCAAAACTGTAACCTTGGTATCCTCCATTGCCTCTCTGATGTCACCAGTCACTTTGAGGAGGGCGGATGCAGTACTGTGCCCAGGCCTGAATCCAGACTGGAATGAGCTGACAAGGTTGTTACGGTGCACGAACCCCGAAAACTGCTTGTGGACGCAGGCCTCGAGCACTTTTGATAGGAAAGGGAGAATAGAAATTGGTCGAAAATGATTAGGTAAAGAGGGATTTGAAATTTTAGGAAGTGGACGGACATAAGCCTTGCGCCATAGGGATGGAAACTGACCGGAATCTAGGGAAATGTTTATAATGTGGGTAATCGGATGAAGAAGAAAGTCGAGGATCAAGGTGACCATATAACGACTGATGTCATCATGGCCCACAGCCTTGGATTTAATAGATAGGATCATCTTTTTAATTTCATCTTCAGTAGCTGGAGAAAAGTTGAATGGTTCTATGATAGGACCAGGTAGGCTAGAAATGGAATCGACCGTCTGAGACAACATTTGAGCATCCAAGTGGCAAGCGGATGTGAAGTGACGGTTGATTTCATCCAGGCCAATCGTCTTGGGAAAATCCACATGACGAGGCCTACCGATACCGAGAGTTCCGAGGAATTTCCAGATATCGGCAGGAAAAGAAGAAGAAATGTTTTCTAGAATATGGCGGCGTTTGGCGTTGCGTATCATCTGATTACACCGATTCCTTGCAACCTTGAAATGGTTCCTATTTTCTTCACAACGATCCTTTTTAAATTTTCGAAAAGCCCGATCCCTGCGCTTCATCGCCATACGAACCCTTGTCGTCATCCAAGGAGCAGGTGGACGCCTGAGTTTAACTCTCTTGACAGGAGCGTGTTTGTCGTAAAGAGCAAGGACCGTCCTGTTAAAGATAAGCAGTTTTTCATCTATAGCTGTTTTCGCAGCAAGGACTCCCCAATCGAGTTCCGATGCATCCTGACGCAGCTTCTCGACATCCAGACGCGCAAAACAACGCATGTGCAGAACTTTAGGGGGAAGTTTAGGTGGTTTTAGGACATATGAGAGGAAAATGAGATCATGGTGGGAAAAGCCAGGTGCAGGACACTGACCATGAGAGGAAACAAGGGAGGGAGTAGACGTTAGCATTAAGTCGAGCCACATGTCTTCCCCTGAGGTATTGAAATGAGTGGGTTGTAAAGGAAGAACGTGGAGACTAACAGACTCAATGATATGAAGGAGTTTACGGGAACGAGGAGTTGGAAGGGTAAGGTCTATGTTGAAATCGCCCATGATGACGCAATGTGCATATTCTGACCCCACAGACTCCAGTGCAAATTCTAAGTTGAGAAAGTAGTCAACGGCGGGCGGACAGTACACAACACCGAGTAAAGTCTTGACACCCTTGAAGTAGATCTCGAGAAAGGGGTACTCGACAGAAGCACTATAAAGTGAAGGAGAAGAGGCAATGATTTTGTAAGGAAAATCGCTACGAAGATAAATAGCAACACCGCCTCCTCCCTTACCAATCCTATCATTACGGATAAGAATGAAACCGGGAAGACGGTAGGTGGTAGAAAGAAGATGGGGCTTAAGCCAACTCTCAGAAATCAGAACGGCGTGGACATTGGCGTCAGAAAAGGCGTCGAAGAGATCACTATAATGACATGCCACACTCTGACCATTTATATGACATACATTAAATAAATTACGTGACTGTAGACAGAAGCTCTGACGCAAAAAGTCACCAAGGTTGTCAGTCGCGGAGCCAAAACTTCCAGTATTGGAAGAGTTTAGAGATTCAACGGCAGAGTGATAAGAGTCATCAGCAGATAACATAAAATAGGATTAAAAATAATATACTTAAAATAAATAGCAATAAAAATAAACTATGGCTAAAGAATATTCTTACGATGCAACACCACTATCTTTGCACCACCCACCAGCATAACCAGCACAAAACAAAAATAATTTAAAACAAGATTAAAGTTACTTACAAACACAAACATGATCACAATAAAAGTAAGCTAAAACAAAACGAAACAATAACAAAGTACATGTAGTAAGAGCTCGGCTTTGCATACATTGTTTCGTGCTTGCCTCGGTAACACTTTTTTTTTTCTTCGGCAACGAAATGAACGAAATTATGAAACACTATGGAACGGAACTTCTTATTTAACACAATAATGCGCGACTGTATCTAGGGGACTCGAGACGTGTGAGCGCGGCGAGACGGGGGAAGGACCACAGATTACTGATATGTAGCTAGCTAGGACGACTGACACAGAGTACATTAACGACGATTCACCAATAAGACCGGCCGCTTCCCCCGTTGCACCTCACGCACCCCGCCACTCAGACCCAAAAATCGACTTCTGCGCATTCAAGGACAGCACTCTTACCTTCAGTTTCCCACCTTAAAATTATCGCAGAATTAATGTGACAAATTGTCAAGGACGCGTTATCTTCTGTGATTGGCTGTTGAAAATTCATTCAACCAATCACAGCAGATAACGAGTGCTTGACAATTTGTCACATTAATTCTGCGATAATTTTAAGGTGGGAAACTGAGGGTTAATCCGCGCCGCTACCTATACCTTAAAATACTTTTCAAAGATTACTATTATATACTTACCCGTGTACAGTGGGCCTTGCATTAAGTTTCACATATCTGTCAAATGTTCCCAATTGATATTGAACATAGAGTTCAACATATGTTTGACATGACGTCGTAATTAGGGTTCTATCCACAGACATAGTTCTAGAGGTCATTTTTGTGTTCGAGCATGCAGTTGCTCACGAACCCCGCTCTGTTGGACGGTCTACTCGGTGCCACTATTGTCACCATGTTTTTTGATAATAGTTCTTCATCGGAAGATGAATGAATGATTTTGTGGCCATTATCAGCATCAAGACGGAAAAGGAAATAAAGTCTTTTCGGATGACAATTGATTCCTTCAATGAACTAGGTACCTATAAGACAAAGTTAAACAAGATACTAACTGGAGGAAAGTCATTTCAGCAAAAGGAAGATTGGTGCTACTTTTCCTCGGTTAATTGCATAAACATTGTGTAGGTATACATACAACAAATAATTAGTGCATGCAGGATGGCTCGATCTGACAATATCAGATTCTCAAAATACCAGATTATCTGATTCTTAACAAATCAGATTTCGAACAGTCGAAATCAAAATATTTATTATTACAAAAAATAAAAAGATCAAACATGTTTGCCAAATACTTATGGCGTGAAACGTTTTGATAGCGCATGGTGGCCAATGCAATTACTTAAAAAAAATACTTTTTGCAAAAAAATACTAGGGTCAAGTGAGGTAAATGCGAGTACCATAACTAGAATGACATATTCAACCATAAACAGCATTTTACTTTTAAGGAGTATTAAATTTATAATTACCACGTGTATTAAGTATTTAGTAGACTATAGTTTTAAGTTATTTGTTTAATTAAAATCACTCTGATAATTTAGGTATCCAAATTTAAAAAAAAGTACCTCACTAGCCATTTACCCGGTGTTCAGGGGCAAATGTAATAATTTTGGTCAATTTCTCAGTATTTTAGATAGTTACGAATCAGGGATAATAGCAGTAAAATACGAAATTTGATTTTTTAAATTAACGAATTAACTTTGGTTTTTTATTTCAAAGAGATCACATGAAAGCTTACAAAGATATGAACTTTTCCTTACAGACTAAATAAATCAATCAAAATCTTTACGAAATAATCATTTATTTCTGAATTAGAAAAAAATTAAATTAAATTTATTTCGTACCGGCTTTTATTTCATCAAGAGCTCTCTGTAATTTTTCTGCCGAGTATTTGGGAGATCCTTTCTTTTTTAGATAATTTCGCACCATCTGGAAAGACAGGGGTAATTGTAATAAAGCTTTACATTTGCCCCTTGCCTTGTTATTACAATTGCCCCAACATTTAAATTTCAAGGGGTAAATGCAATAATAGCCATAAAAAAACAACCTTCACCAATTAAGTAAAAATTATCATTTAGATTCGTTCCCAACACAGAATATTATCACATCTTCTTTCTTTTCGTGTGAGGTGTGGCCACCTCTGGTGTCAGAGTTAATTAAGCCGCCTCTGGGAAACCCCACAGGCCACATTGATGATCACATTAATACAAATAAATTCAAAAACTTACGTTTCTTTCCGAGATGAAAACAGATTGAAAGTTCGGTTGTTAAAGTGTGTAACACGCGGCATCGACATCACTCAACTAATGACGTTTCATTCGCTCATCAACCTGTCAAACTCTCTCGCGAATTGATCGGCGCGTAGTTCAAAAAGTACTTTACACATATCAGAGATGGCAGCACCAGTTTTATTTAGTAGTTAGATCATAAAGGCACCCTATTGCTTATACCCCGTTTTTGCAATTACCCCACGTGACGATACCGACTTCCAAATACAAAACTACAAAGTGAAAAAAACTTAATTTTTTGAAGTCGGTGTCTTTCGTAGGTACCATTTTTTTTGTGTTATGGACACCGACTTCAAAAAATTAAGTTATTTTTCACTTTGTATTTGGAAGTCGGTAGTTAGTATTTTTTTGCAAAAAGTTTTTTTATTTTTCACTTTTTAGTTGTACGTACCTAATAGGCAAGTTAGTAAGGGAACTATTTCGCCAGAATAGATTTTATGTTATTTATTGATGTTATGTTATGAAATGTTATAAACAACAAACAGACATGCGATTGCAGCAATACCGAGAGATTTGCCGTTATTTATTGAAGAGTTCTGTTGTATATCTCCGAAGTTCTTCATCAGATCTTCACCAAATTAAAATGGGACCAATTTCGGAACATACTTTAACAAACAAAAAAAGAATTTTCAAAATCGGTCCACAATTGAAGGAGTAATCGGTGAACATGCAAAAAAAAAAAAAAAACAAACTTGAAGTCGAACATAGAACCTCCTCCTTTTTGGGAAGTCGGTTAACAAACAGACATGCGATTGCAGCAATCCCGAGAGATTTGCCGTTATTTATTGAAGAGTTCTGTTGTATATCTCCGAAGTTCTTCATCAGATCTTCACCAAATTAAAATGGGACCAATTTCGGAACATACTTTTTCAAACAAAAAAAGAATTTTCAAAATCGGTCCACAATTGACGGAGTAATCGGTGAACATACACAAAAAAAAAAAAAAAAACAAACTTGAAGTCGAACATAGAACCTCCTCCTTTTTGGGAAGTCGGTTAATAAAAACTCGGGGCTGCTATAAAAATATTTATAATCTGGTTTAATCTCACCTTTTAAATGGTTCCGCGAAACTCAAACTCCGCCATCATTCCATGACGGGCGTCGCTACAGCCGGCGCCAAACATAAAATATAAAAAGAGTGCACTTACACAAAACTTTACCAACTATCACAAAAAAGTATAAACACTAATAACTATAAAATTCACTCAAAAAAAGAAGTCCCCTTTTTATCATACTCTCGCGCTTTATACCACTATCTCACCTGATACGACCACCTTGGACTCGCCTTGGGAAGCGATGATGTGGTCGACGGCGAAGCATGCTTGCCTAGAAGTAATCTATTCACTCTTGACTTAAATACCGCTATATTGTAGCTATCGGGTAACACAAGACTCCGACAGGGAATACCACTCCTTAGCTGTACGCATAATAAAAGTATTCTGAAACGGGGTGGGACGTGACCATGCGCAGAGAGAGGTGAGATGTCCACCGTGTACCGATGGAGGATCGCCTTACGTCTGGTGGTCCGATGATGAAACGGGCTGGGCGGAATTAGATCATGCAATTTCATCGCACACTCCCCGAAATGTCACCGATAAAAAACCGACAAGCTGGCAACTCGGCGATGATATTCAAGTCTCTGGGGCTTTGACTGCACCAGTGCCTCATCTCCGATGAGCTTGTTGGCCCGCTTTTCGATCGATTCTAGTGCGTCAAGCTGGTATTTGGCAGATCCGTCCCAGAGATGAGAACAGTACTCCGTGTATGATCGAACTTGCGCTTGATCAAGCTGAACAGCTGTTCTGTCGTGAAGTATCTTCTCAGCTTTGCAAGGATCCCCAGCTTTTTGGAGCCAGCTGGGCCTTTGCCTCAATGTATGGGCCAAAATTGAGAGTCGATGTCAACGTAACGCCAAAAAGCTCAAGATGGTCAGTTATTGGTATCTACGGTCACATCACGGCAAGTTGGAGCCGGGTGCTCTTGTCTCTTTTTAGCGGAACAAAGACACGCCTGGGTTTTAGCAGCATTAAACCTGACCAGCAGCCGTATTGCGTAAGTGAATACGGCAACGCAAAGATATTCCAAGAACTCCACATCAAGCAGCGTCTGTCCGCAATAGTATAGTCCCGAATACTTACTTTCTTCGGACACGTTTCAAGGCGAGACAGTCAGTCCATAGAGCGATTAGTCGTCCAAGGAAAAGTGGAAGGCACTAGACCGCGTGGTAGGTCACCCATGCGTTGGACCGACCAGATCAAGTCTGCTGTGGGCGGTCCCTTGCACGAATGTACCCGGATGACTTCTAAAGGTGAACGCGCACCTATCCGCGCCGCAGGAGCCGCTGTCATCGCATTTTCTCAAGGCCCCGCGCTATCCGCGCCGCACGCATCTTATCCACTTCTGCACATCTTGAACAATATTTTCTATACGGATACGGATGACGTCTCCGCGGTGCCCGCATCGCACTCGCCGCAAGCATCGAACGCGCCGAATCTGATGACGTCATCCGCACGCGCTGGTGGAATCCGTATACCTACAGCATTTTGCTGAAATGCGGCTCGTGCGGCGCGGATAGGTGCGCGAGGCTGCTTAAGATTTCATATAAAGATTTATAAAATGCGATGACTGCGGCGCGTGCGGCTCCTTCGGCGCGGTAATGTGCGCGTTCACCTTAATCGGGAAAGATGGCGAGACATTGTAAGACGCATTACATCTGCCCCATATACTACCAATACTTCATGAAGACCACGACTGCTCTGTCAATAGCGTAACGACTAGGAGGAGATTCACTTACGCAATACGGCTGCTGATTAGCAACTGCCTGCAAGGACAGGTTTCAAACGCTTCACCATGGCCTACCGGAGATACCAGATCTGAGGCTCGGTAGCCCGTGCGTTGGACAAGTATCTCTCAGCAACAGTGATGTCGTCTGCATACCCAAAGCTGGTTTTAGCAGATCGTTAATGCGCAGCAAGAATAAAATTGCTGAGAGAACCGAACCCTTTTTTTTGCGTGCAGTTATGCTCATGCATGCTGCACTACCACGGGGAGATAGTGCAGTTATGTGCACTCATCGCGAATGCGCCGCACTGCTGTCCGTCACCGGACCCTTCTCTGGGGAGTACCCCCCATCACCGGCACACCTAACACACTGTAAGCCGTGACCACCCCAGGGACCAAACCCGCACTAGGGCGCCAGACGACCCTGTGTATGGCACCCTTGGTCCCGTTGTGACGGGTCTAGGTCAATGGCCCTCCACCTACCATGTTTCGGCCGCAGGGGATAGGAAGAGCGGCGAACGCTATACCGACACTCCTCCTCCCCTCAGGCCCCACCGCGTCTACCATCAGACGGTGGCGACACCGTGAGCGGCGCACCAAAATACCGGCACTCCTCTCCCGCCGCGGCCTCCAACCCTCAGCCACGATATCGTATGGGTTTGGGAGGCCCCTTACGACATCGCAGCCCACCTTAGTTGCGATGTCGCCCAGGCGGCACCGCAACCTACATGTTGGCCGCTACGTCATCGGCTTATCGGCAAAAGCCCTGACGAGCGGCCCCTCCTCGGGTTCCTTTTCGCTTCACCGCGGGTGATCAAGCCAAGCCCAAGCAACACATAAGCCAGATAATAGAGTAAAAGTGTACTAATAAGCAGTTTAAAGCTTTATTACATAGTTATTAAAGCTTACGGGACAGACTTAAGCTGTATTGACACTGATTAATAACACTGATTTCCTTTTTTGAAGCTTAATGTTGGTCATGAAAAGAACTATTATAGATACGCTATTCAATGTATAAGACCACTGAATGCTGCATTTTAGCTGATTTGATAGCATTTATCTGTGTAACTTTGGTATCTATTTTCAACTGCTTGATGCTGAATAACCTATGTTCTGTTCTCTTCAAGCTGTATTGCACTTCAATCATAACCACTTATTCAGTAGCTGAATATTTGAGTAATATTTAGTTTTTTTTAAAGCAGAAGGCTTTATAATAGAAAATGAGTAAGCTCTTTTAACTAACTTAAAGAGCTTAGCGCAGTATTAACATCATACAGCTTATAGCGTTAATAAATATGAAATGAAGATTTTTATACAGAAGATAACTGGATATTGAAGAGTCGTAAGACTGTTATAACTCTACGTAAAAATGGCGCCGTGTAAAAAAATTATAAAAAGAACATGGAAAAACGGGAAAAGAACGGGAGGAATAAAACTGCGTTTGAAAACTACGTTTTATTAATAGAGCCACGTTGTTTTTGCACACTAAAATTCAAAAAAGCATTGAAAATTTTTAACTCTTCAAACCTAGCCTATTATAAAAACTTTATTTTAATTTTTAAAAGGTAGCATTAACTCGAGGCGCTTTAAAAAATTAAATAGTGTTACATGCGCATTATTTCACTCGCCAAACTCGAAAAAGTTTACTTAGCAAAATTCATTATTATACATCATTGCAGAATAATTATGATGTGTTGGTGAAAGTCACATTAAATATTATTTGTATAATTATCTCCATAAAAATACGAAAATAATCTAAATAGGAAAATAATCTAAATACTGAATATAATGACTGACTAACTGAATTTGAACACTTTCAACTGGTTAAAAGAGCTGAACCTAATAGCTGTTAAAAAGGTAGATCAGCGTTTTTACAGACGATATTAAACTTGTTGTACATATATTCAGCTACTATGTGACTATTATATGGCTATTATATAAATTAAAGCACTTTATTTTGTGCCCAAATTGCTTGAATAACATCTGTGTAAGCGCTTATCCAGACATTAATCAGTCAACTATGACAGCTTGAAGTTACAGAAACGCTTTTATACAATGATTATTCAGCCAATATATGTTGCTTCGGCTACTGAGCTCCCCGCCTTAACCATGAGACTCCGGTAGGGAATTCCACTCCTTAGCTGTAGGTATAATAAAAGTGTCCCCAAAACGTTTTGTGCGTTGGGTGGGATGACCACCATGTACCGATGACGCATCGCCGTACGTCTAGTAGACCGATGATGGAACGGCCTTTGCGGAATTAAATCATGCAATTCCATCGCACACTCCCCGAAATCTAACCGATTAAAAACCGACAAGCTGGCAACTCTGGAGCTTTGACTTGACCAGTGCCTAATTGCCGATGAGTTTCTTGGCCCGCTTTTCAAACTACTCTAGTGCATCAAGCTGGTATTTGGATCGGATCTGCATCCGTCCCAGAGATGAGAACAGTACTCCTTGCACGATCGAACTTGCGCTTGATACAAGTTGAGCAGCTGTTCCGGCGTGAAGTACCTTCTCCCCTTCGCAAGGATCCCCAACTTTTTGGCAGCCAGCTGAGCCTTTGCCTCAATGCATAAATCGTATCGTAAATCGATCGCGTTCGGTTCCGTTCCACGGCGATAGATAGATCACCGTCTATATCCGTGGAACGGAACCGAACGCGATCATTGTACAAAAAATAATCAGTACAGAACGTCGGCACGGTTTCTTTGTATGGGATGAGACACCACTGACCGGACAGACCGAATGAAGGAAGCTTACCAATAAGGTTTTCGTGACAGACCCTATCAAAAGCCTTCGAAATGTCGAGGGAGACGGCAAGCGCTTCCCCGTGCCTCCCGATGGCCTCACTCCAGCAGCCTTATTGCGTAAGTGAATTTGACAAGGCTTTTACCCCATCAATCGACCAATCACATAGACGGAAATTTACAACGCGTCTTTTATCACGCACGTGATTGGTCGATTGATAGGATCAAATCCTTTACCTTGCTGAATTCACTTACGCAATAAGGCTGCAGGTGTGAATGACACACGCTAGAACATCACCAGTAGACCGATTTCGGCGGAATCCGTATTGGCGGTCACCAAGGATATCGCTAGCTTCGAGGTATGCCAGGAGATTAATATTGAGTTAACGTTCCATATTCTTGCAGGGATGGACGTTACTGATATGAGTCTGTAGTTGGCCGATCAACCGCTAGCCTTGTTCACGTCGAGGCTGCTCATAACCCTACGCACGTCCTTTTGATAGATACTGCATGATTTAGAAATTTTGACAGACCTATTTTTCGAAAACACCTTACACCGTTTACGAAAATAATGCAAAAGACCCATTTTGCGAACTTTGATTTTGTTTTTTTTTTGCAGATGTGCTATGTATGGGGACTTTTCACATTTCATTTTTATGGTGTGCCCAAAATTCGTACTAATCTCTATGCGAATAATAAATGTAACCTTACCCCTATTTTTTGCGCTAACTTGACCGGACTACAAGGCACGGGTTTGTTTTAAATTCGATCGTTTAAAAGTTCAAATCAATTATCTTACTCGTAATATGTATGTCATTTATTGTAATGAAATTATCTGTTCACAATATCTATATCGAGAATTTAGTATTACGGTATTAAAATTATTAGTATTAAATTATACGCCTTCTTCCCATGGGGATAAACAGGTAAACAAATTAAAGAGCAAATAAGTTAAATAAATAGTTTATTATATTAATATTACTTTGAAGCAAATAAATATATTTTATTTAATCTTATCCCTAGTTTAAAAGTCTCAATATACGTAGGATTTTAAGAAATATATTGTCGTACAATAAATAGTTTATTATATTAATATTAGTTTCGAGCAATTATATACATCTTAACTAGTCTTATTTTAACTAGTTTAAAAATCTTAATATTCGGAGGTACTTAAAAATCTAGTAAATAGTCAGCTAATAAATAGTTTATTATTTTGGTATGTACAGTTTTGAAGATAATAAATACATCATATAGTAAAAAAATCTCAATATCTGGAGGAACTTAAAAAAATAAATTGTCAGTCAATACATAGTTTATTATATTAATATTACTCGAAGTTTGAAACAAATAAATACATCTTATCTCGTCTAGATTAAAAAAGTCTCAGGTCAATAAAATACAATATACTATTTATTACATAATAGTACAACAGATAACAGCATAAGCGCATATTGTATAATAGCTCAATAGATAACAATAGAACAACACAAAACCAAACACAATACAACATACTTTATAAGTTCCTGCAGATATTGAGATCATTTAAACTAGATAAAATAAGATTAGATTGAAGAAAATATATACATCTTATCGTATCTATTGTCAGGTCAATAACATCTGATCGGGATTATAGCAATTACAGACCTATAGCAATTCTAAATAAAGTAGACAAAATAGTCGAAAATAATATAGTTTACAGTTTGTCGTTTTGTCAAACGGCTCACATTGACTTAGAATCAAAAGTTAAAATAAATTTTATATATTACATAATTATTTTTCAACACACTTGCTCATAAAGTGGCTCTAATTTCACCGCAATTAGGCACATAATGAAACCTATAATCAAACTGTGACTTTTTCATTACTATTATTCACAAGTGAGTTATAGTCTTTCTTTTAATTTATTGGTTGAGTTGCTTTGTTCTTAAAAAAGTTTCGATACAAAAAGATCGTGCTCAATAGTACAAATAAATTTATGGACCTACCTATTGCTTGCTCATTTCATGCAAGTTGATATTTAAATAGATAATTTCGAACTTGTACGTATTTAATAAATAAAACTTTCACTCAAAAATAAATTTTGTTTCTCTCTGTAATAAAGAAAACTTGAAATTCCCCATTTTGTACGTGGCTGAAACGCTATCCGCGAAAAGCCAAAAAAAAGAAACCTCATTCTTTTAGTCTATGGCCGACTGCCATTGTTAGATGCGCGCGCATAGGAAAACTGATATTTTTTTGCCGCCATTGCGATACATTTTTCACACAATTTTTCACTGTTGAAAATGATTTTTTAGTATTATTTTCTTCACAAGTGTGTTGAAAAACGTCGTATGATACACGTGTGTATTGGTGATTACCGTCCTCGGATCTCTTAAGACCCTCACCTAACGGCTCGGGTCTCAATGGCGCCTCAGCGGTAATCACCAACATTACACACTTGTACCATAATGTACTATTATTTATTTGTTTATGTACACACAAAACACTCATCATCGCTCATTCTTCTTGTGCACTAGTGGAACCGAAATTTTAGGGCGCAACAAAAATCTAATTCTGCATTCTGATTCGTTTAGTATACGGACCACTAGCGTACATAATTCGTGTCTATAATATCTCCTATACGTAAATACTTGCCTGGTTTAAAGCCATAATAATACTGAGTAATTATACTACAGCGAGCAATTAAAAATTATTTTGACAGTAAGGTTCAGTGGGTACAATAAAATGATTAATATCAGCAAACCTAAGTGCATGCTTATAGACTCGCCTTAGAATAAAAATAAACAAATCTGGCGGTAGAAGTGAAAGGTCATTCGTAAGAATGTCTTCTTATCAACAAGCAACACTGTCAATGCGTATGTTTAAAAACAGTTATTTTTTTAATAGGTCTTTTTTTATATTTTTTCGGCAGGAAGTTACATTATCTACTGGCGGCATCAAAAACCTTAAATCGGATAAATAATATTTTATTATTATATTCCGCCCAGCAAAAACTTATAATTTAATGATGTCCGATTATTATTTATATGTCTTTAAACATCTCAGGACCCTGGTGTCCTGGCCCTTTGAAAGGCGTGCCAGGGGCAGTAGCCAACTGGTAGAGGCCTTGTAAAGACATCTTTAAATGAAATGTGACACCGGCCGACGATTATCCCTGCATGCGCAAAGTAAGTGCACCCAAAGACAATCCCCGGTTGGTGCAGGACTATTGCAAAATATGGAGACAAAAGATATTGGGCTATGGGTTTGAGAGGCTTAGTGGACCGAGTGCCTAGAACTATAGGAGGGCTATTGGCCGCTGCCTGACCACTGTTGAACACGGCTACAAAATGGCTGGGGGTGACTTGCACACTCAATTAATGGGCCCCCAGAAACGGTCGCTAGCACTTAAAGTGACGTAGCGCCAAGGAGGCAACATAGCCTGAGGTGCTTGAGGATTGGAGCGGTATTCCACGGCTATCGTAACTATCCCAGAGCCCGGAAGATGGTCAAGTCCTTACCAGCCCTTACTTATTATTCTTATTTCTTACAACAATCGAATTTATTTACGAAGAAACTTTAATCAATTTAAAAAAAATATTTTGTTTTTGCTCAATATTTTGTATTGATATATAAACATACCCAGGCGTTTAAATGACTACGCTTTATATATTAAAATGAACTGTTACATTTTTTTTTAAACTTTTATCTATCTAAATTTATATTCTATATCTAATATTACTTCTTTCAATACTTAACCTTACAATCTTATTGATAATTCTATTATTATGTTTTATGATAATAAAAAGAAAATATTTTATTTTACTGCTTTATTTAATAAATAAATAAAAATTAAGTCTCTTTATTTTATGCAAACAACAATACCACATAATTTAATTTTGTAAATGTATTAAATATTTTAATAACTTACTATACATTTAAAAGGTAGCATTTGATTAATAAAATACAATTAACACTTAATAAGCTACGCTATCCGTTAAACATAATAAAATTAATTAATTTAAGGCCATTAATTACATTATCGCGTTTACTTTATTCATATTATACATTCCTTATCATTTGGTAAAATCTTGTTAGTTGTTGACATAATATTTGTTAAATATACTACGCAAAATACGCGCTTAGACGTGGAGTTGCGGACACCATCCCGTCTTAATCTAATCTAAATATACTAATCGATTCGATTCCTAAAAAGAAAAAGATTAATCCATGACATTAAAACTCCAATTTAAATAATTGATTATTTGAATTCACAGTAATTAAAATAATTATATGTAACATTAAATAATGTGAAATAAATACTGCTTCATTTGTTAATTTTAATGCATCGGAATATCGGGGCTTAAGATCACGTCGCTTCACTATTGCTGTTAGCGTCCATAAAGTATTGCATATTATTATCTATGGTTGCCTATATAATAATTATGGTACTTCATAGGCGTGCTTATGTCAAATTAATGGCCGGACGGGATACAGTGAATTCGAACATGTCTATTTAAATTACTCTTAAGACTAAAACGGCGCCGACAAATTTTACATTTGTAAATTTTCTCTTTAGTGTGTGTACGCATATGACTTTTTAAATTACCGTTTTGACTAAAACTTCGCTGACATACATCACATTTGTAAGGTTTCTCACCTGTATGCGTAAGAATATGCTTATAAAGAGCACTTTTATCACCAAAACTACGTTCACATAATTCACACTTATACGGTTTCTCTCCAGAGTGTGTACGAAAATGCTTATACAAACCACTAATATCAGTAAATCTACGCTTACAATGGCCACACTTATGCGGTTGCTCACCACTGTGCGTACGAATGTGACGTGTTAAATCACTCGATTGAGTAAAACTACGCTGACATGTTTTACATTTGTATGGTTTTTCACCAGCATGTCTGCGAATATGTTTATACAAATAAGCCTTATCACTGAAAGTGCGCTTGCATATGTCACACTCGTACGGTTTCTCTCCAGTGTGTACACTACGTATATGGCGAGTTAAATAAATCTTGTTTCTGTAACGACGCTGACAATATCCACAGGTATGCGTATAAATGTTTTTCATTTGCTGTTTTGTAACGACGGGCAGCCCTGTAATCATAAATCTGATAAGTATAATAAACAGTACGAGTAATGCGTGTTTAGATTGGGACATATGTAGTGTCATGCAATTTTCTATAACGCCCAGTATTAATTAATTTTTCACTAAGGTTGAACATATCATTTGATTCACAGGTTTAAAGTACGTTCTGTTGTACGTGCTGTTCTCGAAATTATCAGCATTTAAGTGCAATCAAGCTGTGCATATGTCGTTAAAATCTGGCTGTGTATCATTTTCATAATTGCACTTTAATCATTAAATATTTCAATGACAAAATTACCGACTATATTTTATTTATTGTTATCCTTTAGTGTATTCAAAAACGTCTTTCGATGTTATTCTAAGTGAGAATTTGTCACTGCAGATCTTGGCTCCATGACGTCAATTCCGCTTCGGTTGCGATGATAAACTTTGCTCATTGTATCAAAATATTATTATCACCCCAATGGATCATTATACCGAGTTTAGCAGGATAAAAAGAGTCGTATGTGTTAATTCTGGTTATAAACTAACAATGTGCAAAATGTTTGACTTTGAAAGCAAATCGTACCTATAGCCGTTTTTGCTTGATTGAACACAAATGACATTAGTAAGATTTAGTTAAGATTCAAGAATCTGTACGAATATAGATTTGCACGTACCAATTTCAGTTCCCTGGAGAACTTTCGTGTCTGATGTATCATTTTGCTTTTGGGCTTCCTGTTCTGCGCTTTGTGTGTCTTGTTTTCGTTTCCCTGAAACTCTCGTACCTGCGATTATAAATCTGGTAAGTACAAATCTAGTAAGTACATCGATTGACCTTTCAGCCGTTTTTGCGTGATTGAAACACAAATATACTACATACAAACTATCACATTTATAATATTAATAGGATTCATGAGCCAGTTTGAATATAGATTTGCACGTACCACTTTTTGTTGCCTGGATAAATTTCGTGTCGGATGTTCCATTTTTCATTCGCCCTTCTGTATTTTTTGCTCTTTGTGTCAGATTTGGTTTCGCTGCAACTCTCGTACCTGCGATTACAAATCTGGTAAGTACAATACTTGCAAGTACATCGATAGACCTTACAGCCATTTTCGCGTGATTGTAACATAAATATACTACATACAAACTTACACATCTATATATATATACTAGCTGACCCGGCAAACTTTGTTTTGCCATAAAAACACCAAACATTTATCTACCCTACCCTACCTACCTACCCTATCTAAAAATAGATAGTAGCCGATTCTCAGACCTACTGAATATGCATATAAAATTTTATAAAAATCGGTCAAGCCGTTTCGGAGGAGTATGGTACCTAACATTGTGACACGAGAATTTTATATATAAGATAACATATAACTTGATAAAGACTGCACTGATTTAAATGATTCTTTTTTGGGTTTTAGCTTAGATAGGTAGGGTAGTTAGGCAGGGTAGGTAGGTAGCCAGTTGACAGAAGCAAAGCCGAGCAGAGTTTTAAATAATGCATATATTAATATATATATATAACCATATGAGAATTATAAAAGATACAAAAATCATTCGGATTTTGAGGTTATAATTAGGCCAATAAACTGTCATTATTGTCAAATGTCAGTTCAGTGTCGTTTTGCTTGTTTCACACAGCGCTTTCAATTGCTTTATTCTGTTTGAAACTAAAAACTTTATTTAAAGATCAAGCGCTGAGTTTTGTAATTACTGTGCATACGCTGCGCACAAAGACTTGGCTGTATGAGCTACAATACCCATTGTATATTCAAAACATCCAATTGAAACAAAAATAATGGCGCCGGGGAATAAGACCAAATTAAATAACTTTTGAAAATGTTTTCGAAATTAAGAAGTGTCCGTTCTTTGACAGTCGTTACGGATAGTCAGAAGCCTGAGGTCCGACACCAGTCTTGCCAAGGAGTACCGTGTTACCCAGTTACTGGGCTGTGGAGGTCAGATAGGCAGTCGCTCCATGTAAAACACTGGTAATCAGCTGAATCCGCTGAAGGCTAGGCAGATTGATTAAAGTGTTCCTTCTATTGTAATAATAGCAATATAAGTATTAAAAAAGAACTAGTAATTATTGTAAAGTTTTCATATGTGTTGATTCATACGAGGGTCATTCAATAAATACTTAGCCTACAAAAAGTAAACGAAAATTTTGGAAAAGTGGCAATTTATTTTTCAACATAGTCTCCTTTTAGTTCGATACACTTAGCTCAGCGATGCTCCAACTTTTTTAACCCGTCGGAAAAATAATTTTTGTCAAACTCTGCAAAATAGGCGTGGCGGCGATGACCTCCTCATTCGATCCATATCTATTCCCGGCGAGTGATTTTTTCAGTATAGGAAACAGAAAGAAGTCACAAGGGGCCAAATCTGGAGAATACGGTGGATGGGGCAGCAATTCGTAGCGTAATTCGACCAATTTGGCCATGGCAGCGGCAGACGTGTGAACCGGTGCGTTGTCGTGGTGAAACAGCACTTTTTTCTTCGCCAGATGGGGTCGTTTTTTCTTTAATTCGGCGTCGAATCGGCCCAATAAATCGGCATAGTAAAGCCCTGTAATTGTCTTACCCTTCTCGAGGTAATCGATGTAGATCACACCTTGTGAATCCCAGAAAACGGTGGCCATAACTTTTCCGGCCGATTTTACAGTTTTCGCCTTCTTTGGAGCACGTTCCCCGGTCTGGATCCATTGTTTTGATTGCTCCTTGGTCTCTGGTGTGTACCAGTGGATCCAGGTTTCATCGACTGTCACAAAACGACGCAAAAACTCCGCTGGATTCCGCTTAAACAGCGCCAAACACGTCTCCAATGTGGTCTCACTGTTGCGCTTGTTTTCTGGTGTGAGTAAACGCGGCACCCATCGCGCCGACAGCTTTCTCATGCCGAGTTCCTCGTGAAGAATATGATGCACTGTTCCTTCTGAAATGCCTACAGTCTCAGCTAGCTCCCGAACCTTCAATCGGCGATCTGCCAATACGAAATCATGGATTTTTTTTATGTTTTCCTCCGTACCAGCTGTTTTCGGTGCACCTGGACGTGGTTCATCAAAAACCGACGTACGGCCACGTGCAAACTCGTTGAACCAATTCTTGACGGTGGCCATCGATGGAGAAGAATCACCGTACACAGCATCCAAGCGCTCTTTGATTTCGATGGCGTTTTCCCTTCCAAAAATAGGAATCGAATCAACGAACGATATTGCTCTTTTTCCATTTTTGTAAAACCGATCGACACGTTCGCTTCCATAAGTTGTCAAATTAAAACAAATGAAGGGAATGGAATGAAAATTTGAAAAAAGAATTAAAAAAGAATGTGCTACACTGTGGTAAAACTCTTTTGAAACTACAGCGCCCTCTGGCGATGAGGCTAGGTACTTATTGAATGCACCTCGTAGGCCATTTTTGACAATGTCATTTGCACATACCACTTTGAGTTGCCTGGATAAATTTCGTGACTGATGTTCCATTTTTCTTTCGCCCATCTCTATTCTTTGCGCATCGTGTTTCTTGTTTTCGTTTCGGCGCATCTCTCGAACCTGCGATTATAAATCTTGTAAGTACAAAACTTGCAAGTACATCGATTGACCTTTCAGCCGTTTTTGCGTGATTGAAACCCAGATATTATACTAGATACATAAAAACCTTCACATTCATAATATTAGTCACTCTGTTTGAATATATACTTGCACTAACCACTTTGAGTTGTCTGGATAAATTTCGTGACCGATGTTTTATTTTTCTTTTGATCTTCTTGTTTTGTGCTTCGTGTGTTTTTTTTTCGTTTGTCCGCAACGGTTGAACCTGCAATTATAAATCTCGTAAGTACAAAACTTTAAGTACATTTGAGGGTATGTAGGATTCATGATTCTGTTTGAATATAGAGTTGCACGTACCACTTTGTGCCTGGATAAATTTCGTGACTGTTGTTTTTCTTTTCTTTCCCCCTTCTGTAACTATTGCAATTTGGTTGATTTTAATCAAACATAGCAAAGAATACTCTCGAAAAAGTCACCTTTCATAAAAGACTAGCACTCCGCCCGCGACTTCGTTCGCATGGTTTTGTATTTTATTCAACTAAATTATGTGCAGTTAGTGAAGGCGATCAAAAATAAGCTATTGTTAAATCAATAATAAATGGGATATCGTAGATATCTACGGTTTAAGTTAGGATTTAGAGAACATAGAATCTCCTCCTTTTTGGAAAGTCTGTTAAAAATCTTATACCTTGGGCAATATTAAATTGCCATCATTAGTTTTTCAGAATTACCCCCATAAGATGTTTTAGGTGTGTCAACGGTTTTTTGAAGAATCTTACGGCACTAAGTTGATCTCTTCCTCGATTTGGAACTACCGAACTGGACCGCTTGTCCAGTGTTTGTTGACGGAGATATCGGTGAACAAACAAAAAAAAAATTAAGTACCTTACTAAAGGCAAATTGCCTATTAGGTCCACCTAAAAAGTGGAAAACAAAAATCTATTTTTCAAAAAAATACTACCGACATCCAACTAAAAACACTACAAAGTGAAAAATAATATTCTTTTTCGAAGTCGGTGTCCATAACGAAAAAAATTGGTACCTACCAAAGACACCAACTTCGAAAAAGAATTTTTTTTTTCACTTTGTAGTGTTTTTAGTTGGAGGTCGGTAATATCTACACAATTAAATGTCTCTTTAAAGGTTGAATTGCCAAAACTCCCTCCTTAGTGCTCACCTACATTCATCATTATTAAAAGAAGCTATGTTTAATAAAATACTTCAAAAATCTTGATCACCCCCTAAATAGTATTTTGGGGATACTTCCGTAAAACGAATAACTAATAGCAACCCACATTATTTATTAAGGTTAGTATTTGTGCAAAATTTCAAGTTTATTAAACCAAGATCTGCAACACCCCCCCCTAATCATCTTTTAGGGGTAGTTTCGAAAAACTAATAATGATATCCTTTATTATTTACTTAGGTTAGTATTTGTCCCAAGTTTTAAGTTTATTAATCCAAGAAATGAGATTTTCCATACAAACTTTAACATCCCTTAAATCGTATTGTAGGAGAAGTTTTGAAAAACTTGTAATGACAACCTTTACTTTAAAATCAATAAAAAAATATAAAATATTTGCTGTTAGTATTGAAGCCAAGTTTCAAATATATAAGCCCAACAAATTGCCACCTTTAACCTCTATTTGGGGTAGAATTGCCGGAAATCAATAAACTCATTACTTTTTTTATTAATCAAGAGCGTAAACCTACTATTTTAGATATTTTACCTTCCAAACCGAAGATTATTCCCCTTAGGGGTAGAATTTCTAAAACCTAATAATTACATGAATTCTTTTTAACAACTCCAACTCTAACTTACAAACTATAGAAATTACATACAAACTTTCAACCCCCTTTTTAGCCCCGTTAGGGGTGGCATTTCCGGAAATAATTAAACTCATTGTTTTTTATTAATCAGGAGCGAAAGCCTACAATTGTAGATGAAACAAACCGAAGAAATTTCATATAATGTTACAACCCCTATTTTATGCCCATAGGGGAAGAATTTCCAAAAACTAATAAGTACATCGTTTTTTTATATACCTAGAGATTAAACCTAAAATTTCACGTGTCCAACGTCCAAAGTTTGTATGTAATTTCTACAGTTTAAAAAACTGTAGAAATTACATACAAACTTTCAACCCCTCTTTTTAACCCCTTAGGGGACCAATTAGCAAAATCCAATAAATATATTAATATTTTTTAAGAACCAAAAGCGTAAATCTAAAATTACACGTGTCCAACTTTTAAACTGTAGAAATTACAAACTTTCAACCCCTCTTTTTAACCCCTTAGGGGACGAATTTCCATAAACCAACAAATAAATTAATTCTTTTTACGAACCAAAAGCTTAAATCTAAAATTTCACGTGTCCAACTTATAAACTGTAAAAATTTCATACAAACTTTCTACCCCCTTTTTACCCCCTTACGGGTCGAATTTCCAAAAACCAATATATGAATTAATTATTTTTATCAACCAAGAGCGTAAATCTAAAACTTCAAGTGTTCTTCTTACAAACTGTATAAATTATATACAAACTTTCAACCCCCTTTTTACCCCCTTAGGGTTGGAATTTAGAAAACCAATAAAACATTAATTTTTTTTATCAACCAAGAGCGTAAATCTAAAATTTCACGTGCCCAACTTACAAACTGTAGAAATTACATACAAACTTTCAACCCCCTTTTTACCCCCTTTGGGGTGGAATTTCCAAAAATCCTTTCTTAGTGCTCACTTACACCACATGAGGAACCTTTCTGCCAAATTTCATTCTTCTAGGCCTAGCGGTTTAGGCTGTGCGTTGATCGATCAGTCAGTCAGTCAGTCAGTCAGTTTCTTCTTTTATATATATAGATAAAACTATATCAAAATCGGTTCTTTCGTTTAGAAGCTATGATGCCACATACAGACACACAGATACATAGCAACACACGTCAAACTTATAACGGCTCTCTTTTTACGTCGGCGTTTAAAAACGCATTGTGCATAGTTTGACCGTACTGCCGTTTTGCGTGATTGAAACAAAAATTTACCAACTACATACAAACTTTAACGTTTATATTATAGCATAGTATAATGTAGGATTCATAAGTCTGTTTGAATATAGAGTTGCAGGTACCATTTTGTGTTCCCTGGATAAATCTTGTGATTGATGTTTTCTTTTTCTTTCGCCCTTCTGTAATTGTTGCAGTTTGCTCTTCTAGTTTTCGTTTCTCTGCCACGGTCGAACCTGCGTTTATAAATCTGGTAAGTACTATACTTAAAGTACATACATAGATTGATGGTATATAAGTAGGATTCATGAGTCGGTTTGAATATAGATTTGCACGTACCACTTTGTGCTGCCTGGATAAATTTCGATATTATTTTTTTATTTATTTTTCGCCCTTCTTTTTGTACGTGTGTTGCTATTTGGTCTTCTAGTTTTCGTTTCTCTGCCACGGTCGAACCTGCGTTTATAAATCTGGTAAGTACTGTCACAGATAATATAATACTAGCAAACAGATGCCTCATCCCATACAAAGAAACCGTGCCGACGTAACGAGCGTTTTTCATCTGATTAATCTTGTTATTTTTGTAAGTACATCAATCGCGTTCGATCCCGTTTCACGGCAATAGATGGTGTTCGCAGCGACTTGCAAGTAAAAGGGTTTACTAGGTTCGTAAATATTTTTTTCTTTATAGGCAAAAAAAGATACTATAAAACGAACCTTTCGGTTTATAGTATCTTTTTGCACGTTTTTACAGGTTTTGCCCCAAAATGTGTTGCAATGCAAATTTTAACAATCGAGAGGAATGCCTCAGAAATTTAAAAATGCGCCATCTACTGGCATCAATTTTAAATGATCCATTAAAATAATCTTTGAAATGTGAATTAAGAGCCCAATATTCCATAATTTTGTATTTAGGAGAGTTGATTAAACAAGAACATACAATTCTTATGTTCAATTCCAGAAAATGTTAATTTTACACAAAATTCTATAGAATTGTGTGTACATGTCGCGCCATCTAGTGAGATTTATTTTAACCAAATTTTCTTTCTTAGCAATGAGACCCCGTGGTACTATACTTAAAGTACATACATAGATTGATGGTATATAAGTAGGATTCATGAGTCGGTTATTGATGGTATATAAGTAGGATTCATGAGTCGGTTTGAATATATATTTGCACGTACCACTTTGTGTTGCCTGGATAAATTTCGTTATTAATTTTTTATTTATTTTTCGCCCTTCTTTTTGTACGTGTGTTGCTATTTGGTCTTCTAGTTTTCGTTTCTCCGCAACGGTCGAACCTGCTATTATAAATCTTGTTAGTAAAAACCTTAAATTGTACCTATAGATTGACCGTTCAACCGTTTTTGCGGGCTTGAAACACCAATTAACCAACTACATACAAACTTTCACATTTATACTATAAGTACGATTCATGTGTCTGTTTGAATATACATTTGCACGTACCGCTTTGTGTTGCCTGGATAACTTTAGTGCCTGATGGTTCGATTTTCTTTTGTTCTTCTAGTTTTCGTTTCTCCGCAACGGTCGAACCTGTGATTATAAATCTGGTAAGTACTAAACTTGAAGTACATAGATTGAGGCTATATAAGTAGGATCCTTGAGTCAGTTTGAATATAGATTTGCATGTACCATTTTGTGTTGCCTGGAAAACTTTCGTGACTGATGCATCGATTTTCTTTTGCACTTCTGCTTTTCGTTTCTCCGCAACGGTTCCTGCGATTATAAATCTTGTAAATACAAAACTTGAAGTACATAGATTGACCATGGACCCGTTTAGCGAGATTGAAATAAAAATCATCATCATCTTCTTCCCCTATCCCTTGTTACTTTGGTTCAGCGCAACATGTTTCTGGTTATTCATCCATAACGTCCTGTCTCCATCCCACTATCACTGACTCCCTCTTCTGTCATATCTCTCCTAACTCACACAGTCCATCCATCTTTTCTTTGGCTTTCCTCTTCCTCTCCATTCATCCACATTTATATTTTAACTCTTTTAGTAACTTCATACCCCTTCATCACATGACCATACCAGGACAAGCAGTATCCTTTCACCTTTGAGATTGAAAAATAGATATACTACAAACTTTCACATTTATACTATTAGTAGGATTCATGAGTCTTATCTGAATATAGAGTTGCACATACCGCTTTGTGTTGTTTGGATAAATTTCTTGAACGATGTTTTTTTTTTCTTGTTCTCTTCTGTAATTATTGCTCTTTGGTCTTCTAGTTTTCGTTTATCCGCAACGGTCGAACCTGCGATTACTAATCTGGTAAGTACACAGCCTGAAGTAGGTACATTGAGGGAATATAAGTAGGACTGGTGAATCAGTTTGAACATATATTTGCACGTACCACTTTGAGTTGCTTGGATAACTTTCGTGACTGATGGATTAACTTTTTTTTGCTCTTCTGGTTTTCGTTTCTCCGCGACGGTCGAACCTGTGGATTATACATCTTGTTAGTACAAATCTTGAAATACAGAGATTGGGACTATATAAGTAGGATTCATGAGTCTATTTGAATATAGATTAGCATGTACCACTTTGTGTTGTTTGGATAAATTTCGTGATAGATGTGTTTTTTTTCTTTTCCCTTTCTGTAATTTTTGCTCTTTGCTCTTCTAGTTTTCGTTTCTCCGCAACGGTCGATCCTGTGGATTATAAATCTGGTAAATACACAACTTGAAGTACATAGATTGAGGATATATAAGTAGGATTGATGAGTCTGTTTGGCTCGTTCAAATTGACGTTTTACAATTTAGTTTTATTCTAGTAATTTATTAAAATGTACAATTAATATACTCGTATTTTGTATTGTAAGACATTTTATTAATTATGACAATAATTCCATTGTCATTTAAATACTTTTATGGCAAAAGACAAAACACGACTGCTTCAAATATGTAATTGAACAACTTACATGCTCTGTATGTATACTCATGTTTCGACAAATAAAAAATCTTGAATCTTGAAACATGACATTCTAAAATGATTGTTTTTTTTATGATTCTACTAAGTTATTACTTTATCTACTTCGGTTTCGTTATATTCGAATTATAAAATTGACAGCGGTTTCATTATGATACCCATAACGACATCGGGTTGCATTATGCGAATCGTCATAAATTCTAAAACACAAGCAAAGACATTCTGAACATACAGCCAGGTCCCTATAATATTACTTCGAAATCGAGACAATTTAAATGATGTTTTTAAAAATGGAACAAGTTTAGAACAAAAGTATCGTATACTATTTGGCTGTTGCGGCTACAAGATCTTTGCCTTATACCTAATAAAGACTAAATAAAAAAATACAATAAAAAGTGGACGCGGGAAAAAAATTCTGAGTGAAATTTTATTCCAAATTTTATTAAAAGTGTCTTCAACATCAAGTGATATTGAAAATACACCACCAGATATAACAAATAAGGCAGTTGCGGCTACAAATATCTTACTACCAGAAAAATCAAGACATGTATTGAGAAATGAAATTCACAATTTTCAATGAAAACACACTTCCTTAAATACTTATTTGTCTATATCTGTGTTTTATTCCTTCCTTCGTAGATAAAATCTTGTATGCAACTGGACGTTATTGGTCTTTTAATAACTCGTGCCCACCTATTTCGGTACGCGCTACGCTTGTACCGAAAAATGGCACTCGTATTATAAGACCGTCCATAACGTAACAGTTGCATTCAATATCATTCAATATCACTTAATATTGAAGACATTTTTAATAAAATTTGGAATAAAATTTCACTCAGAAAATTTTGCCCGCGTCCACTTTATTTTTATTTAGTCTTTATTAGGTATAAGGCAAAGATCTTGTAGCCGCAACAGCCAAATAGTATACGATACTTTTGTTCTAAACTTATTCCATTTTTAAAAACATCATTTACATTGGCTTGATTTCGAAGTAATATTATAGGCATCTGGCTGTATGTTCAGAATGTCTTTGCTTGTGTTTTAGAATTTATGTCGATTCGCACAATGCAACCCGATGTCGTTATGGGTATCATAATGAAACCGCTGTCAATTTTGTAATTCGAATATAACGAAACCGAAGTAGATAAACAATGTTTTGATTTGAACACATGTTTGCACGTACCACTTTGAATTGCTTGTATAACTTTCGTGACTGATGGATCAACTTTCTTGTGCTCTTCTGGTTTTCGTTTCTCCGCAACGGTCGAACCTGTGATTATAAATCTGATAAGTACAAAACTTGAAGTACATAGATTGAGGGTATATAAGAATGATTCATGCGTCTGTTTGAATAGAGAGTTGCACGTACCACTTTGTGTTGCCTGGATAACTTCCGTGACTAATGGTTCTATTTTCTTTTGCGGATCTATAATAGATGCAATTAGTATTTTTGGTGTTTGTGTCTCTAGATTTGGTTTCTCCGCAACGATCGAACCTGCGATTATAAATCTGGTAAGTACAAAACATGAAGTACATAGATTTAGGGTTTATAAGTAGGATTCATGAGTCTGTTTGAATATATATTTGCACGTACCACTTTGAGTAGCTTGGATAACTTTCGTGACTGATGGATCAACTTTCTTTTGCTCTTCTAGTTTTCCTTTCTCCGCAACAGTCGAACCTGTGAATATAAATCTGGTAAGTACAAAACTTGAAGTAGGTATAGTCCCCGGCATGTAACTTGGCAAGATTTTGGCGTAGTGGGGTAAATTCGCGAATACGCTGCGAACTGACCCACCACAATATAGAGCGAACGGAACGTGGACGTGACGCGATTGGTCAGTCGATCCTTGTCAACTGACAAACCAATCGCGCGCTTGGAACGGTGCTAAACGTTCCCCGCGTCCCGCTTGGTAACCAAAGAGACCTCAAAAACGACTTATGCGCATCTATCGACTCTTGCCAAGTTACGTGCCGACTACTATACATATAGATTGAGGGTTTATAAGTAGGACGAGTCATGAGTCTGTTTGCATATATATTTGCACGTACCACTTTGTGTTGCCTGGATAACTTTAGTGACTGATGGTTCAATTTTCTTTCGCGGATCTAAAATAGATGCAATTAGTATTTTTGGTCCCAGTGTCTCAAGATTTGGTTTCTCCGCAACGGTCGAACCTGCGAATTAAAAATAGTAAGTAAAAAACTTGAAGTACATATACGGACCGTTCAGCCGATTTTACGTGATTGAAACACAAATATCTATATATATAAAAGCGAAAGGTGACTGACTGACTCACTGACTGACTGACTGATCAATCAACGCACAGCCAAAACTGCTAAGCCTAGAAGCATGAAATTTGGCAGAAAGGTTCCTCAAGTGACGTAAGTGTGCACTAAGAAAGGATTTTTGGAAATTCCACCCCCAAGGGGGTAAAAAGGGGGTTGAAAGTATGTATGAAAAATCTAATTCCTGCGGCCAAAATTCTTGAAACTTAGTTAAAATATTATTATTTGTAAATGATAAAGATTGACATTATTAGTATTTCGAAACTACCCCCAAATAATGATTTAGGGGGTGTTGAAGTTTGTATGAAAAAATCTGATTTCTTGGGTCAATAAACATGAAACTTGACATAAATACCAAACTAAATAAACAATAAAGAATTTCATTGTTAGTTTTCGAAACTACCCCCAAAGCATGATTTAGGGGATGTTATTTTTTTTGAATAATCTTATATCTTGGGTTAATAAACAAGAAACATGACATAAATACTAACCTCAATAAACAATAAAGTTTATCATTATTAGTCTTTTGAAACAACCCCCAAAGTCGATTTAGGGGGTGTTGAAGTTTGTATGAAAAAATCTGATTTCTTCGGTCAATAAACTTGAAGTTTGCTACAAATACTAACTTATATGAATAATAAAGGTTGTTATTGTTATTATTTGAAACTACCCCCCAAAGATGATATAGGGGATGTATTTTTTTTTTCGCAGAATCTTATGTCTTCGGTTAATTAATTATTCGGTTAATTAGCATGAAACTTGACATAAACACCAACCTCAATAAACATTAGAGGTTGAAACAACCCCGAAAGTCGATTTAGGGGGTGTTGAAGTTTGTATGGAAGAATCTGATTTTTTGGGTAAATGAACATGAAACTTGACATAAATACCAACCTAAATAAACAATAAAGGTTGTCATTATTCGATTAAGGGGTGTTAAATCTTTTTTGAAGAATCTTATTACTTCAGTTAATAAACATGAAACTTGACATAAACAATAAAGGCTTTCATTTTTAGTTTTTCGAAACTACCCCCAAAAGATGATTTAGGGGATGTTAATTGTTTTGCAGAATCTTATATCTTCGGTTAACAAGCATGAAACATGACATAAACACCAACCTCAATAAACAATAAAGGTTTCGTTATTAGTTTTTTGCAACTACCCTCAAAAGACGATTTAGGGGGTATTACAGTGTTTTTGAAGAATCTTATTTATTGGGTTAATACATTTGAAAGTTGACATAAATACCATCCTAAGTAAACAATAAAGGTTGTCTTTATTAATTTTTCGAAACTATACCCGAATGATGATTTAGGGGGTGTTGAAGTTTGTATGGAAGAATCTGATTTCTTGGGTAAATAAACATGAAACTTGACATAAATACCAACCTAAATAAACAATAAAGATTGTCATTATTAGTTTTACTTATCTACTCCCAAAATACGGTTAAATAAGATGAACGGTTAAAGTACGGTTAAATTAAATAAGATTCTTCAAAAAAACTTTAAGACCCCCTGGTGTTAAAGTTTTTTTGAAGAATCTTATTTCTTCAAAAAAATAAATTTTAAACTTGGCGCAAATACCAACATAAGGATACAATAAAGGTTGTCATTATAAGTTTTTCGAAACTAACTCAAGCTAAGAATCTTACTGGACAGGGTTTCGTTTTTGACGTGGGGTTCTAGGGGAGCACTAAGGCGCAATTTTGCTGCCATTCAACCTTTAAGGAGCTGAAAAGGGTAAAAAATAGTTTGTATGTAAAATCAAATTCCGTGGGGATAAGGTTGATACTAAAAATTTACATAAAACATTTTTTAAATTTTATTTTCTCCCAGATAGGGTTAGGGGTTTTAAAGTTTTTTTTGAGGAATCTCACTGCGCTATCTGACTAACATAAACGATAAATAAAAAATAGAAGAAAAGAGTGAATAGCATATTTACGTTTTTCAAAACTCCACCCCCAACGGGGCAAAAAGGGGTTGATAAGTTTTTAGGGGAGGATTTTACTTTGTTGCGGTAACCTAAAATTTACTATTCTTTAAGTCAAATAACGAATCGTCCCAATCCAATAAACCCTGTATATCTACGATACCCATTTTTTATTGTTTTAATAATAGCTAATTTTTGGTTTCCTTCACTAACTGCATATAAGAATATCATTTATAGCATAAACGAAATCACGCGAACGAAGTCGCGGGCAGAGTGCTAGTACTACATACAAACTTTCACATTCATAATATAGTCAGTTTGAATATTTGGACGTACCACTTTTTAATGCCTGGATAACTTTCGTGACTGATGGTTCAATTTTCTTTCGCGCATCTATTATAGATGTAATTAGTATTTTTGGTCTTTGTGTCTCTAGATTTGATTTCTCCGGAACGGTCGAACCTGCGATTATAAATCTGGTAAATACAAATCTTGAAGTACATAGATTGAGGATATCTAAGTAGCATTGATGAGTCTGTTTGAATATAATTATATCTGCACGTACCACTTGGTTTTGTTTGGATAACTTTGGTGCCTGATGGTTCAATTATGTTTTGCTCTTCTAACGAAATCCGTCTCTCGGCAACGGTCGAACCTGCGGTTATAAATCTGGTAAGTAAAAAATTTGGAAATGCACAGATTGAGGGCAGGATTCATGAATCGGTTTGTATTTACAACGTGTCCGGACTCGTAGTAATAAAACTTTAGGGCCGTCAAATACACTTAAGGTTACACTAGTCGAAAATTCTTCTATACAAACGTAGTCTGGCGATTACTCCACTGTTTGACGAAGTACGTTCAAAACAAAGTCTTAGTTGTCTGGTAGATATCGCTGTCAGCGATAAGACCGCCTTTGTACCCGTTTTTATATGTTTTTCTTGTAATTGTTTATAATTTTATGGTGTACAATAAAGTATATTCTATTCTATTCTATGTCGTATATAATTACATAATTTCCTGAATATTATCCTTAATAGCGACATTATCGGATGGTGTAATAATAATAAATATTAAAGACAATCGAAACAATTGATTTTTGACAAAATCAATTGTTTCGATTACTGTCTAGGAATATTGGTTGCCCAAAAATCCAATGATGCAGTGTTAGTTTTCATCAAAATGGAGGTCGTGACTCCTTTGAGTGTTTTTAACAATTTCTCATTGTTTAGGCTTTGGCCATCAACACCCACTTGAAAAACTCATACTGTATAGACTCATGAGTCTGTTTGAATATATATTTGCACATACCACTTTGTGTTGCCTGGATAAATTCCGTGACTGATGTTTCATGGTCGTACGGCTCTTCAGTTATAGATGTAATGACTAGCTTTGCTCTTCCTGTTGCTTGTTTTGGTTTCTCCACAAGGGTCGGACCTGTGATTATAAATATGGTAAAAACAAATCATGAAGTACATAGATTGCGGGTACTGGGAATTGGTCTGGCTAGGCCGCAGATAAAACGCCGCGTAAAGTGTGAAATGCATCGAGTACTTCCTAGCAAGGCGAGAATTTAACCTTTTAAAACTCGAGTCACGTGATTTGCGTGTATTGCACATAAAACAAGAGCGAGACTGACATTAGTGCGACAAGATGTTGCCATTAGACGAGTGTGACGCTTTCGATTAGTCGTTACCATTACTGGCTGCGATTAGTCACTGCGAAAAGCGCGGCTTGTTGCACGTATTGCAACTTTTGCGTTAGTCGCACGTTTTTAGCACTTAATACTTACTTCTCGTGTCACTGGCTTTTTCTACTACATCTACATTTGATTCGTTGCATAGTGGTGTATCTTCACTATCTGAATCGTAGTGTAGATGTATATCTTCTTCATCTTCATCTAATTCGTAGTGTAGCGGTGTATCTCCTTTATCTGTGCATAAGCAAAAATTGTCAAAACTAATACTTACATATTAATATGTTTTATTGCACTACATAAAGTCCTTTTTTGTTTTATTAAACTGGACACTTTCAAAAATTTTAATATGTGGTATATTATATATTTTAATTTCAACGTTTTGTTCTTAAAACTTACCATCTATTTGTTGTTCATTCATTGGCTCAATAATGTCATTCATTGGATGAATAATGTCATCTCGCCTCTGACAAACCGCTGGTGATTTTTCTTTGTTAGGAATATTTTCAATTTGAACAATATCTATATTTATATTCGTTGTTTCATTTCTCCTCAACCCACTTTCTAGCTGGGCTCGGTCTATTATAAGATTGGGCTGTGAAAGTTTATCAGTATTAGTTAAAATATGATCAGGTCTGCGAGCACAAATATTTTCCATTCTTCTCTTTAACTACTTAAAAGAGGCTCCACAAATGGCTATAGTGAAGTTTAAAACATGCTGGATAGTCAGTGAAATCCATAAAGAATAGGCATGAGCTTAAGAGGAATCATTTCCACACTTACTAAATTTGGAATTTATGTGAATAAAAATGTCATTTGAACAATACCTCAAACATCATCTGAGTTAACAGCCGTTCAGCTTCTATACATTTTCTCTGCAGATGGAAGGCCTGCTTTAATTTTGTGTAGCATAAAAAACAGGCGTATGATGGTCTGTCTTCAGCTTCAAACTATAACAAAATATGTCTTATACTAACAAAATATTTTGTTTTTATTAATAAAATATTTATTCCAACATTATAATACTGTCCAAGCCAACATCCAGTTCATCTTTGGGTTCCTAAAATATCGTTTTGAATCTCCAATCCACCATAGCGGTCCAACCTGTAGAAAATAATCTGTGACATATGTATTAGGTATCAACTTACTATAATATCAGTCAGCCTCTGATAAATTTCCTGCATGTTCTCGTTGACGACCTTGAACATGCGAACCTTTTCAACCAAACATAATCTACACATTATCCTCTCCATCTTTTAACATAAAATATTTTTTTCTTATTTGGCAACTGAGCTGAGGCCGACTATTCTGCCTGTGTCATGTAGCGGCGGCAGCGTAGTGAGGTGAGCCTTCAAACTTTGCGCTTTGTGGTAGATCTATATTGTTAGAAGCTGTAAGAACAATAGTTTTTTGTTAGTTAATATAGATTGCTGTTTAAATATGTAAATACATATATAATATCGCACCCTCAGAATGAGTGATCTAACTCGAAACATGCAATTTGTGGGAAATGTGCATTACAGTCTATAAAAACAGTATAGTGTTGAATACAAAAGTGACTGATGTAGTTAAGGCTGTCGCTTCATTTCTTATAATTCGGGCTCTTGTCCACTACTAGGGTTTTAGAGTAGACTTTATCAAGGACAGCTTAAAGCAAAATCAGAATTTACAGGCATCTTCATTAGGTCACATTCATCAAGGGTGAGATTATATAAGGTGTTAAAAAATTAACTCTAAGAATTTCGTGGGGATGCTTAATATCGATAAACGAAACGATTAAAAACAAATATAGAACGAATTTAATACCTGCTTCTCAAGCAAAATTATATATTTGGCAAAAAGATTTTAAACGTACGGTACGTTTAAAATCTTTTTGCCGACAGACCACGGCGCGCATGGCGCATTAGTCACCCCCGCACGGCGGTCTTGTTTTTCGTTCTATTGCATTTTGTCATTTTCGCGGGCCCGTTTTATCACTAACTAGCGGACGCCTCGCGGTTTCACCCGCGTAGTTCCCGTTCCCGTGGGGGAATACAGGGATAAAAGTAACCTGAAAGCTACACTATCCCTGGGTGGCACCCAGGGATAGTGTAACTTTCACTGTTGGGTGAAAGAATTTTTGAAATCGGTTCAGTAGTTTTAAGTTTATTTGTTACATACATAAAAAAACTTTTTGCAAAAAAATACTACCGACTTCCAAATATAAAACTACAAAATGAAAAATAACTTAATTTTTTTGAAGTCGGTGTCTTTCGTAGGTACCATTTTTTTGCGTTATGGACACCTTAGATATTTTATTACACAACTCTATAAATTTATTAAGCGGTTAATTCTTTAACACCTTATAATAATATAATATTATACATTTAAAATAATTACTGCACACCAGGCTACAGTTTGATGTATTGTCATTTAAGAATTTGAATAGAGAAGTTGGATAACTTTAGGAGATAAATAAGTCAAGACAGTTAAGCGCATTACACCAGAGCCGTAAATTTACTCATTTTATTAAATTTGCTTGTATGATACCCGATTGAATCATCTTTATACTTTGCCAGCTTTAAGTAAATAAATGAGCTATTATATAACTATGTTAAAGTAAATATTAATTTTATATTTTTTTTTAATATTTTTTTTTGTATTTGTCGTCTCTAGTGATCGCTTCCATATATCATATCCAAGCGACTCCAATTGATGAGATTGGCTACGACGACAGCAAATATAAAAAAGACACTTTTTACATATTTGAATTCAGAATTCTTTAGTTTATGTAGTGATATATATTTTCATAAATAATCTCATTAATTATAAGTATTTTGTCGCGAATATAAAGACATCTACACCGTATTTTGACGAAACAACGAAGTACAAACGCACAGCTACAGCTGTTATCCGTATGTGCGTTGTACCATTCCAGTTGTCCGTTTTAGCATGGTCGGTCGACTTTTTAAAAATAGAAAGAATGCACATAATTACTCCTACAATCTTCTTTTCATTATAATACATTATAAGAAACATGTATAGTATAAGAAATAAATTATAGTAAAGTTTGGCAAGAAAACGAGAACAAACTGATTTAGTTATTTATGTTGTGTGAAGTAGATAGACATCTTGCCATAATTCGCAAAATATATATAAATGTAGAAATTATAACATTTTCGCATTAAAAACTCTCTCCTGAAAACTTTTGATTTCGTAGCTAGATGTTTGTTCTTTGCTGCCGTCACTATATTAGATGAACAAAATGTCAAATCAACAATCACACGTAAGTCAAGTTCATCTTATAAATCCACTAGGGCTGTATCTTTAAAGTCACCTATAACAAGTAATGGACCTTGTAGATTACTCAACATTTATTTTAATTTGATTAAGTTTATTATAGCCTCGCTATTTGACATCTTACCCTAATAGGCAAATACACTGTACATAAGTACAATGTCCTGCACAAACAAAAATGTTGATGTTAAAAAAATACTATTTGTCACTGTAATAGCTGACAAGGAAATGAACATGCTTCGTGATACCGTGAAATCCCTGGTATCCATTCCAGCGACATATACACAATTTTCATTTGGATCTGATTAATGCCCAACCTAGATGGATGAGGAGAGTGGTGTGATGAGAATTGTGTGTAGTGAATTATTTATTTGCACATTATCTACATCATTATTAGCTTTCTTTTCAATAAACTATCAAAAAATTACGGAAAGCCAAATTGCTATTTCACAAACATATTTTTGATAAGATTAAGTCATTGGTTAAAATTTTAAACTAACAAAGTGCCCTTTGGAAAGTGTGCAATTAGATTTGTTTCTTCTTTCTGTATAGACTACTAAAAATTAATAAGTTATCATTAGCCTTGGAAGGGGGGGGAGCACATTCTAGAATTTATAGAAAATTGGTCTCAAAGATGAGTGAATTGTGTCAATTTTCTTTATTCGGGGCACTTAGTCAGTCATATTTCTCTGTACATTCTCTCCGCTCATCGGTTTATACATGGCACTATAAATCTTTGAGCTTGCTACCTTATAACTGGTTAAAAATTAAATTCTAATCCAGTCAAGGCTAGGTAAGATTAAGGAAAACTTTTGGAGCCCGCTTCATCGCTCTTAACATCATCAAGCTTTAGACTTATCACTACATATAAAATAAAGTCCCCCGCCGCATTTGTACGCGATAAACTCAAAAACGACTGAATGGATTTTCATGCAGTTTTCACCAATGGAAAGAGTGAGAAACGAGGCAGGTTTTGTGTGTAATTTGTCACGGGTGAAACCGGGGCGGGTCGCTAGTGTTAAATAAAATACTTCCATTTTAGTATGATTGTCCAACATAAAATCTATCTAGATCCAAGGCAAATTCCTAAAATTATCGAGCTTTGCGCATACCCACTCTTGCAACCAAGATCTAATTTTTTCAACATAAGTTGATATAGTTAGAACATTTTTCTGTAAGATTGATCAAAACCTGGCCTATCTATATCGCTGAAGTCCTACAATTTTCGAGCTTTCTTTGCATGCTCTCATCTGCAATGGTAATGGCTTTAATATCATGGAAATTGTAATGGCTAAGGCCAAGGTCGGTTATTAAGATGATTCAAAATGCAGAAAACTTTTTTTTTAATTGAACCCAACCCCCCCACCCCCAGTTCTGCCCCCCACTTGAAAGAAATCCTGGATCCGCACCTTGTCCTGTTAAAGTGAAATGTCTGTACCTTTCCAAAAGTTTGATACTTCCATATTTGCAACAAAGACATGACAGCAACTTTATTACTATAAAGTTGCTGTCATGTCTTTGTTGCAAATACCAAATTTAATGTGCAAAAGAGTACCAATACCATCTTTAAAAGACACGTGTACCACAAACGGCAAGTTATCCCTTAAATTATACGAATGTTTGCCAATCGTATTTTTGGGTTGCATATGAGGGTTGATTGGAATAGCCGGGACAGACGCAGCAGGTCTATATATGTACGTAGATTCAGAGTCCATTAAATTATTGAGCGGTTAGTCTTAGTCGTTGGGGAGAGAAATTGTTAGAATTGGAGAGTAATCATTTATAGGGCTCGGGGGGTCCTGGGCTTTATTGCTATCCATGGCGGATACCGGTTAAATTCTATAAAAACCATAACAATTATGGGTTAAAACAAACCTGGATGCTCTAACACAAACAACAATCCGTTGAAATTTACACTAATACAGAAAGAAGTTTCGAAACAGCAACAAAGCGTAGGTTTATAGACAGATTCACAGATAGATTGATGATATTTTGACATTGTCACATTGATTCTGCTCCTTTTAACCTTAATTGAACACTTGGCTTTTTATCCTTTAGAATACTGTACCGGTTATTCCAATAAAGATTGATCTCTGCCTAGAAATGGTTTTAACTTAATTACATGCACAATATCCCTAGACCTCTTAATTGGCTTGGCAAATTGACACATACTGGAATAAATTATACTTCTTCTACTTTTCGTGTCGATTGGACTCAAACTATGTCCGACCAGAATGTTGCCACCTGGACAGCTCTGTTGTTGGCCTCGTTCACCTTTCAAGTCGTGGGAGGTGCAGGTGGTTGTACATTATTGGTTCACCATACAAACTTCCTCCACCCTTTCGACCCCCTAAAGGATGATTACCGGGATAAAAACTATCCTGTCCTTCCCAGGATCTCGATCTCAAACTATCCCTATACAGGTACCAAATTTCATCATAATCGGTTCAGTGGTTTGGCTTGAAATTAATGTTAATTTAATAAATGTAATAATGTCGTAAACGTACAGTGGTATTATTCAATGAGTTAAAATAGACGGAGTAACCAACACTGACAATGCATAAATTATCTGAAAGAGTTGTCCCCAGTTGCTCAGCTCTCGATTATCGGGCTGTTAACGTAATCGAAGAATAATCGCCGGTGAATTATACTTCAATGATTACTATTATATGTTCTACTTTCAGTTTCTCAACACTAACCCTCAGTTTCCCACCTTAAAATTATCGGAGAATTAATGTGACAAATTGTCAAACACGCGTTATCTTCTGTGATTGGCTGTCGAAAATTCATTCACCCAATCACTGTAATCGACGATTAATTAAATCGTCGATTACTTTAACAGCCCGATAATTGAGACCTGGGAAACTGGCAGTTACCCTCAGTTTCCCACCTTAAAATTATCGGAGAATTAATGTGACAAATTGTCAAGCACGCGTTATCTGCTGTGATTGGGTGAATGAATTTTCGAACGATTAATTAAACACCCAAATGTGACAAGCGTTTAACAATTTTAATTAACATTTTTGGGTTTCTGAGAACCTTTATCAATGTTAATCTCTTGTCAACGAGCCTAATTTATAATTGTTGGAAATTGGTCGATTATTCACAGATTAAAATTAATATTATGATTTTAAAGCCTTATATTACGATAAAAAGATAATAGGGGTCGGCGAAAACTATGGTATGGGTTGATTTATAAAAAATATGTTAATTTAGAGCAATTATTGAATTACAAAGATTAAAAAAAAATAGGATATTAAAAACTTTTAAAATTAATTACAGTATAAAAACTTGACATAATTATCAAAAATAGTTATTTTGTATTTATGTAAATAAAAATAAAAAAAAAAACAAACTGTTACTGACCTGTGTTATAGAACCTACCCCACAACAATGCGCGTGAGGAAG
Organism: Orthosia cruda; assembly: GCA_964057195.1. Taxonomy (NCBI): domain Eukaryota; kingdom Metazoa; phylum Arthropoda; class Insecta; order Lepidoptera; family Noctuidae; genus Orthosia; species Orthosia cruda. The sequence goes on along the minus strand of OZ059825.1, from coordinate 37,798,680 downwards.
GTTCGATGGTCAGTGTTGACTGTATCCTGTACTTAGTACTTACAAGTTCAGTTTCTGGATAGGTTTGTGTTTAACTTGAAGGGGCTGGGGTGGTGACCGCGCCAGGGTAAGCAAAACTTACCAAGGTTAGTCTTGGGATGGGTGACCACTTATTTTTTTTGGATCGCTTTTTTATGGATAGGTGACCCCGCCAGGTTAAGCAATACTAACCAAGGTCAGTCTTGGGATGGGTGACCACTTTTTTTTTTTGGGTCACTTTTTTATGGATAGGTGACCCCGCCAGGTTAAGCAACACTAACCAAGGTCAGTCTTTGGATGGGTGACCATCACCATAAAAATTTTGATCACCCATCCTAAAGTCACCCCGCTAGGTTAAACAATATCTACAAAGGTCACCCATCCAAAAACTAGCGAACCCAAAAAAAGTGGTCACCCATCCAAACACTGACCTTGGTAAGTGTTGCTTACCCTGGCAGGGTCACTCATCCAAAAACAAGCGATCCAAAAAAATTTGGTCAGCCATCCCAAGACTGACCTTGGTAAGTGTTGCTTACCCTGGCGAGGTCAGCCATCCAAAACAAAGGAACCAAAAAAAAAAGCGGTCACCCATCCAAAGACTAACCTTGCTAAGTGTTGCTTAACCTGTGTTCGGTCACCTATCCAAAAACTAGAAAACCAAAAAAAAGTGGTTACCCATCCAAAAATCGTCCTTGGTAAGGTTTGCTTAACTTGGCGGCTACACCAACCCACCCGTTAACGATAAAATACTATTTAAAGTTACTGATTACGTTATAGTAGTGAATGAAGTGAATGAATACTGGCTAGGGTAGCCAACCGAAATAAATTATTAAATGTAACAAGCGATTACGTAATTTCTCGATGATGAAGTGTTGAAAAACTCACTGACAACTGACGGCTGGTTAATTTCCGGCCCTAAGGGCGAGTTTCTGAAGTCGACGTCACATCTCAAATCAGCTGACAATTTGTCACAAATTAACCAGCCGTCAGTTGTCAGTGAGTTTCTCAACTCTGCATCATCGAGAAATTACGTAATCGCTTGTTACATTTAATAATTTATTTCGGTTGGCTACCCTAGCTAGTATTCATTCACTTCCTTCACTACTATAACGTAATTCTTTAAATAGGTAGTATTTTATCTTGAGCGTCTGGGTTGGTGTAGCCCGCAAGTTAAGCAAACCTTACCAGGGACGATTTTTGTATGAGTAACCACGTTTTTTTTTGGTTTGCTTTTTTTTGGCTAGGTAGCACAGGTTAAGCAACACTTACCAAGGTTTTTTTCGGATGGGTGACCGCTTTTTTTTGGTTCGTTTGTTTTGGATGGCTGACCCCGCCAGGGTAAGCAACACTTACCAAGGTCAGTGTTTGGATGGGTGACCACTTTTTTTGGTTTCGCTTGTTTTTGGATGGGTGACCTTGGTAATGTTGTTTAAACTAGCGGGGTGACTTTAGGATGGGTGATCCAAAATTTTTGTGGTGATGGTCACCCATCCAAACACTGACCTTGGTTAGTGCTGCTTACCCTGTCGGAGTCACCTATCCATAAACTAGCGATCCAAAAAAAAAAGTGGTCACCATCCCAAGACTGAGCTTGGTAAGTGTTGCTTACCCTGGCACGGTCACCACCCCAGCCGCTTCAAATTAAACACAAATCTATCCAGAAACTGACCTCGGTACTAAGTACAGGGTACAGTTAACATTAATGCGCGTGAGGAAGGTTCGATTCCCAGGTCAGTAATTTATTTTATTTTATTTTTATTTACCTAAATACAAAATAACTATTTTTGATAATTGTGTCAAGTTTTTATAATGTAATTAATTTAAAAAGTTTGTAACATCCTATTTTTTTTAAATCTTGCTAATTAATAATTGATCTAAATTAACATATTTTTTATAACTCAACCCATACCACAGTTTTCGACGACCCCTATTATCTTTTTATCGTAATATAAGCCTTTAAAATCATAATATTAATTTTAATTTGCGAATAATCGACCAATTTCCAAAAATTATAAATTAGGCTCGTTGACAAGAGATTAACATTGAAAATGGTTCTCAGAAACCCAAAACTGCTGTAACATGTGGTTAATTCGAGATTTTTCTCAAATGTGACAAATTGTTAAACGCTTGTCACATTTGGGTGTTGAGAAACTGAAAGTAGAATTAACAGGCGATTAATCGTCGATTACGTTAACAGCCCGATAATTGAGACGTGGGAAACTGGCAGTTAGGGCCAGTTTCTGAAGTAGACGTCACATCTCAAATCAGCTGACAATTTGTCACAAATTAACCAGCCGTCAGTTGTCAGTGAGTTTCTCAACTCTGCATCATCGAGAAATTACGTAATCGCTTGTTACATTTAATAATTTATTTCGGTTGGCTACCCTAGCTAGTATTCATTCATTTCCTTCACTACTATAACGTAATCAGTAACTTTAAATAGTATTTTATCTTGAGCGGCTGGGATGGTGTAGCCGCCAAGTTAAGCAAACCTTACCAAGGACGATTTTTGGATGGGTAACCACATTTTTTTTATTTGTTTGTTTTTGGATAGGTGACCCCACACAGGTTAAGCAACACCTACCAAAGTTAGTCTTTGGATGGGTGACCGCTTTTTTTGGTTCGTTTGTTTTGGAGGGCTGACCCCGCCAGGGTAAGCAACACTTACCAAGGTCAGCGCTTGGATGGGTGTCAACATTTTTTTGGATTGCTTGTTTTCGGATGGGTCAAAATCAATTTTTTTATTTCACATAGGCCTACATGGGCACTTATAAAACGTCGACAAAATGTGCACGGTTCGGGTTGGTCGTTTCCTATGGAGAAGAACCGGCAAGAAACTCCATGGTTACTCTTTTACTCCATGGTTACTCTTTTGACCTTGGTAGATGTTGTATAACCTAGTGGGGTGACTTTATGATGTGTGACCAAAATTTTTGTGTTGTTTCTAGTTTCTCAACACCCAAATTTGACAAGCGTTTAACAATTTGTCACACTTGACAAAAATCACGAATTAACCACATGTTAAACCATTTTTGGGTTTCTGAGGGCGAGTTTCTGAAGTCGACGTCACATCTCAAATCAGCTGACAATTTGTCACAAATTAACCAGCCGTCAGTTGTCAGTGAGTTTCTCAACTCTGCATCATCGAGAAATTACGTAATCGCTTGTTACATTTAATAATTTATTTCGGTTGGCTACCCTAGCTAGTATTCATTCACTTCCTTCACTACTATAACGTAATCAGTAACTTTAAATAGTATTTTATCTTGAGCGGCTGGGTTGGTGTAGCCCGCAAGTTAAGCAAACCTTACCAGGGACGATTTTTGGATGGGTAACCAAGTTTTTTTTGGTTTGCTTTTTTTTGGATAGGTGACCCCACACAGGTTAAGCAACACTTACCAAGGTTTTTTTTGGATGGGTGACCGCTTTTTTTGGTTTGTTTGTTTTGGATGGCTGACCCCGCCAGGGTAAGCAATACTTACCAAGGTCAGTGTTTGGATGGGTGACCACTTTTTTTGGGTTCGCTTGTTTTTGGATTGGATGGGTGACCATGCCAGGGTAAGCAACACTTACCAAGGTCAGTGTTTGGATGGGCGACCACTTTTTTTGGGTTCGCTTGTTTTTGGATGGGTGACCTTGGTAATGTTGTTTAAACTAGCGGGGTGACTTTAGGATGGGTGATCCAAAATTTTTGTGGTGATGGTCACCCATCCAAACACTGACCTTGGTTAGTGTTGCTTACCCTGGCGGAGTCACCTATCCATAAACTAGCGATCCAAAAAAAAAAGTGGTCACCCATCCCAAGACTGACCTTGGTAAGTGTTGCTTACCCTGGCACGGTCACCACCCCAGCCGCTTCAAGTTAAACACAAATATATCCAGAAACTGACCTGGATAAGTACTAAGTACAGGGTACAGTTAACATTAATGCGCGTGAGGAAGGTTCGATTCCCAGGTCAGTAATTTATTTTATTTTATTTTTATTTACCTAAATACACAATAACTATTTATGATAATTGTGTCAAGTTTTTATAATGTAATTAATTTAAAAATTTGTAACATCCTATTTTTTTTAAATCTTGCTAATTAATAATTGATCTAAATTAACATATTTTTTTATAACTCAACCCATACCACAGCTTTTGACGACCCCTATTATCTTTTTATCGTAATATAAGCCTTTAAAATCATAATATTAATTTTAATCTGCGAATAATCGACCAATTTCCAACAATTATAATTTAGGCTCGTTGACAAGAGATTAACATTGAAAATGGTTCTCAGAAACCCAAAACTGCTGTAACATGTGGTTAATTCGAGATTTTTCTCAAAGGTGACAAATTGTTAAACGCTTGTCACATTTGGGTGTTGAGAAACTGAAAGTAGAATTAACAGGCGATTAATCGTCGATTACGTTAACAGCCCGATAATTGAGACGTGGGAAACTGGCAGTGAGAACCTTTTTCAGTGTTAATCTCTTGTCAACGAGCCTAATTTATAATTTTTAAGCTGACATGGTCACAATCATTAGAATTAATATTTGTTTCGAGATTTCGGGAAATATCGAGCTCTCAACCAAAAACAAAATATTATACAAAATTACAATACAACATAATTTATAATTGTTGGAAATTGGTCAATTATTCACAGATTAAAATTAATATTATTATTTTAAAGGCTTTTATTACGATAAAAACATAATAGGGGTCGGCGAAAACTATGGTATGGGTTGAGTTATAAAAAATATGTTTCTTTAGATCATACATACATAAACTCACGCCTTTTTCCCATGGGGGTAGGCAGAAACTACAGAACGCCACCTGCTACGATCCTTACATACTTATTTTGCTTCACTCACATTCATACATCTGGTCATACACACATGCCGGTTATGAGTACTTTAGATCAATTATTTAATTAAAAAGATTAAAAAAATATTGGATTTATAAAGATTTTAACGCATTAATTACATTATAAAAACTTGACACAATGATCAAAAATAGTTATTTTGTATTTACGTAAATAAAAAAAAATGCAAACTTACTGACCTGGGAATCGAACTTTCCGCACGTGTATTAATGTTGACTGAACTTAGTACTTACCGAGGTTAGTTTCTGGATAGATTTGTGTTTAACTTGAAGCGGCTGGGGTGGTAACCCCGCCAGGGTATGCAACACTTATCAAGGTCAGTCTTGGGATGGTTGACCATTTTTTGGGATCGCTTGTTTATGGATAGGTGACCCCGCCAGGGTAAGCAACACTTACCAAGGTCAGAGTTTGGATGGGTGACCTAATTTTTTGTGGTAATGGTCACCCATCCAAAGACTGACCTTGGTTAGTGTTGCTTAACCTGGCGGGGTCACCTATCCAAAAACAAGCAAATAAAAAAAGACTTGGTTACCCATCCAAAAATCGTCCTTGGTAAGGTTTGCTTACCTTGGTGGCTACACCAACCCAGCCGCTCAAGATAAAATACTATTAAAAGTTACTGATTACGTTATAGAATTGAATGACGTGAATGAATACCGGCTAGGGTAGCCAACCGAAATAAATTATTAAATGTAACAAGCAATTACGTAATTTCTCGATGATTAATTGTTGAGAAACTCACTGACAACTGAGGGCTGGTTAATTTGTGACAAATTGTTAGCGGATTTGAAATGTGACGTCTACTTCAGAAACCGGCCCCTCTAAATATATAAATTAAAGAAACACGTGCTTAAGGTGTTTTGTTAATTTCATCTCACTCAATTTCACTCAGATCAAATAATTTTTTATTTGATCTGAGCCCCTAGAGGGTTAAGAAGGCGTGTTAAAGTTTGTAAGAAAAATAAATTGTTTATCATCACAATTACTTGAAACTTAGTATTTTTGCTCTTCAATACAATTAAAAAAACGTGTCTAAGGATTTTTTAATTTCATCCCTTATAGAAGTAATAAGGGGTGTTAAAGTTTGTAAGAAAAATAAATTATTTATCATCAAAGTTACTTAAAACTTAGTATTTCTGCTCTTCAATGCAATTGAAAAAACACAAATTTTAAGGTTATTTTTTAATTTCATCCCTTAAATGGATAAAAAAGGGTGTTAAAGTTTGTATGAATGGCTACTGTTATGTGCTCGGGGGGATTCAGTTTTTACACCTCGAATACCAATGATACCCTCTGACTATGTCTTTGAGTTTAAAGTAATCGTTTTCTTCAATTCCCTCTTAAGGCGCTACCCCGAGCAAAACGCCGCAATAGCCATTTTTCGTGCAGTTTTTAGGAGCTATCTACTCTTTATTTAAAATGAAATATCAACTAATAAAAATACATTAAATTACTACATATTATTGATTCCAAAATTGTAGATTTCTTTTTTTTTTAAGTTTAGTATATTTTTCACTAATCCCCTTCCAACAAAATCATAAAATGAGAAATTATGATTGATAGCATGCATCTCCTCGTAAAGTGTTCATTAATATTTTTTTGTACTAACACTAATGGATAGACAATTTGATAACGAACATTTTGTAAGTTTTACTTTTGTCAAAAGACCAATATTCGATTTTATAAAGTTTTATTCTAAAATCTGGGCGTATTCACTACTGTAATTCATGCGCCACCAGTGCCGCTAGGCCAATAGGAATGCTGATTTTTTCAGGGTCAGTCAGCCTTAAGGCCTGCTTTGCAATGACCAATAAAAAATCATTTTGCAAAAAAATACTACCGACTTCCAAATACAAAACTACAAAGTGAAAAATAACTAATTTTTTTTAAGTCGGTGTCTTTCGTAGGTACCATTTTTTTGCGTTATGGACACCGACTTAAAAAAATTAAGTTATTTTTCACTTTGTAGTTTTGTATTTGGAAGTCGGTAGTATTTTTTTGCAAAAAGTTTTTTTATTTTTCACTTTTTAGTTGTACGTACCTAATAGGCAAGTTAGTAAGGGAACTATTTCGCCAGAATAGATTTCATGAAACTTGAACATAACCGTTGAAATGAGAGGTCTGCTTACCCCTTAAGAGCGAACTGGCGTGATGTTATGTTATGAAATCTTATAAACAACAAACAGACATGCGATTGCAGCAATCCCGAGAGATTTGCCGTTATTTATTGAAGAGTTCTGTTGTATATCTCCGAAGTTCTTCATCAGATCTTCACCAAATTAAAATGGGACCAATTTCGGAAATATTTTTTCAAACAAAAAAAGAATTTTCAAAATCGGTCGAACATAGAACCTCCTCCTTTTTGGGAATTCGGTTAAAAATAAATCTCAGGGTCAGTCACTAACTGCCAGTTTCCCACGTCTCAATTATCGGGCTGTTAACGTAATCGACGATTAATCGCCTGTTAATTCTACTTTCAGTTTTTCAACACCCAACTGTGACAAGCGTTTAACAATTTGTCACATTTGAGAAAAATCTCGAATTAACCACATGTTACAGGAGTTTTGGGTTTCTGAGAACCATTTTCAATGTTAATCTCTTGTCAACGAGCCTAATTTATAATTGTTGGAAATTGGTCGATTATTCGCAGATTAAAATTAATATTATGATTTTAAAGGCTTATATTACGATAAAAAGATAATAGGGGTCGTCGAAAACTGTGGTATGGGTTGAGCTATAAAAAATATGTTAATTTAGATCAATTATTAATTAGCAAGATTTAAAAAAAATAGTATGTTACAAACTTTTTAAATTAATTACATTATAAAAACTTGACACATATATCAAAAATAGTTATTTTGTATTTAGGTAAATAAAAATAAAATAAAATAAATTACTGACCTGGGAATCGAACCTTCCTCACGCGCATTAATTTTAACTGTACCCTGTATTTAGTACTTATCGAGGTCAGTTTCTGGATAGATTTGTGTTTAGCTTGAAGCGGCTGGGGTGGTGACCGCGCCAGGTTAAGCAACACTTGCCAAGGTCAGTCTTGGGATGGGTGACCACTTTTTTTTTGGATCGCTTGTTTATGGATAGGTGACTCCGCCAGGGTAAGCAACACTAACCAAGGTCAGTGTTTGGATGGGTGACCATCACCACAAAAATTTAATTATTAATTAACATTACCAAGGTCACCCAACCAAAAACAAGCGAACCCAAAAAAAGTGGTCACCCATCCAAACACTGACCTTGGTAAGTGTTGCTTACCCTGGCATGGTCACCCATCCAAAAACAAGCGAACCCAAAAAAAGTGGTCACCCATCCAAACACTGACCTTGGTAAGTGTTGCTTACCCTGGCATGGTCACCCATCCAAAAACAAGCGAACCCAAAAAAAGTGGTCACCCATCCAAACACTGACCTTGGTAAGTGTTGCTTACCCTGGCGGGGTCAGCCATCCAAAACAAACGAACCAAAAAAAAGCGGTCACCCATCCAAAAAAAACCTTGGTAAGTGTTGCTTAACCTGTGTGGGGTCACCTATCCAAAAAAAAGCAAACCAAAAAAAAACGTGGTTACCCATCCAAAAATCGTCCCTGGTAAGGTTTGCTTAACTTGCGGGCTACACCAACCCAGCCGCTCAAGATAAAATACTATTACGTTATAGTAGTGAAGGACTTGAATGAATACTAGCTAGGGTAGCCAACCGAAATAAATTATTAAATGTAACAAGCGATTACGTAATTTCTCGATGATGCAGAGTTGAGAAACTCACTGACAACTGACGGCTGGTTAATTTGTGACAAATTGTCAGCTGATTTGAGATGTGACGTCGACTTCAGAAACTCGCCCTAAGGGTGGCAGGCATAGATTTAAGAAAATATTGCATCTCACACGGGCAATTCTACGTTGTCTGTTCCAGAGTCAGTACTAGCAGCCTGTTCATTTTGGCACCATCCAGAAAAACCACCATTGTGGTGTACAAAGAAGTGCATAATTAAATTCTAACTTCCTGATGACGACTTTGTTAGCGTAAATTAATTGGAGTACCCATATCTAGACTGTACCTACAGAATGGCACAAAACGCATCAGTTTTTCGGAAGATGGTATAATTTTTTCTTCGCAATTCTGCTTCGACATTTGTGAAGTAAACAGATACAAAATATAGCTGGTAACGTCCAAGCGCGTGTAACCTCGATACTTCAAGCCATTCTGAATCACGACCACGAGGAAGGCAACTTTTCATCGAAAATCTCTGTGAATATGTGAATAAGCAAAACTATCATCTCTGTGGCACAGAAAATCCGCGTATAATCCAGGAAGAGTCATTACCAGTATCTCTAAGTAGTCTGTGGTCATTAAACTTACACCTGCTCAAGGTCATAGAGTATAGTAACTAAAACTCAAGGTTACTGCATGGTGTGTTGTTTTTCATGGATGAATGCAAACGCGTGCCCATATCCCCGCCATATGCGGCACAGAAGGACACCTCTGAGTTTAAGTGGGTTCGAGTCCCACATAAATGCGCTATCTCCCGGCTCCCCGTGATAGCGCAGTATGCATGAGCATATCCCCAGGCAAAAAAATGGTGTGTTGTTTACGCTGGAAGCTTCATCGGGCCGCCGCTATGACTACTGTGGTCGACAAGGTTCCAGAGCCATGATCAACGTTCTCTATCTCTATAAGGAATTAATAACAGGTTGGGGAAAAAGTTTCTTCGCATTTTTTAAGAAAATTCAAAACATTTTTTAATATAGTTTATAACATTTAACTAAATTATGTAGGTACCATTTTGTTCGATAACTTTTTGCGAAATTCTTCATCAGATCTTGATGAAAATTAAATGGGACCACATGACAAGCACCAGCTTTCAAATAAAAAAGAATCATCAAAATCGGTTCAACCAGTAACAAGTTCTGAGGTACAGACATAAAAAACCAGCCGAATTGAAAACCTCCTCCTTTTTGGGAAGTCGGTTAAAAAGGAAGAGATTCTATGTTCGGATGTATGACTATTATTTTTATGTAGGTACCTACCGATTTCTCCGTCAATTGTGGACCGATTAAAATCTTTTTTACAAGAAAATATAACCGACTTGTAGAGTTTTATTTGAAAGTTGGTTGTATTTTCTTATCTGCCGTTTCACTTGATGAAGACTGTGGTCGTGTCGTGAATTAAAAGCAGAAAAGGAAAATATTGCTGATAAAAGTAATATAGGCCAATAAATAACACTAACTACAGTTTCATTGGGAAGGTTCTGCATTGTAAAACTGCTTGACGAATAATTTGATTTCGGTAAATATATTTCTAAGGGCACACTTGAACGCATTGAGCCAAGCATTTTTATTAGGGACTAGCTTCTGCCAGCGGCCCGCGTAGATAGTGTTTTATCATCCCAATTGAACATTATAGCACGCACGCATTATTGAACGTTATTCCAAATACAAAAAAAGCAAAATGTCTGGAATAGCAAATCTGTTTCTGTGCCAAATTTAATCCAGATCCGTTCAGCCGTTCAGGCATGATTGAGTAACAAACATACATATATATATCCAAACTTTCGCATTTATAATAAGTATAAGATGCCCCTGTTTATGCCTGCCTGCATAGCGTGAGTTTTAAACAAGAATTTCGTGTCCATTAAACCACGTCAAAAGTGGTATTGCCATTTCTGTCCTCGACTTGGTTAGATCCAGCCTAATGACCTTCAGTCTTGCTAGAGCTTAGGCAAGGAAAGAAAATTATGATAGTCTGGGGCGTTGTCACTGATAACTGTAAAGAAGACGTAGGTATAGCACCTAATAATAAGCATTTAAGGCATGTTACAACCTAAATTACACAACCAAAGCTATAATTCTGCAGAAATGCTTATCTGAGTGATCAATTCATAATTATTATTTTAGTTGCTAGCGCTAACAAGCCTTCCAATGGCCAATTTAAGTTAACAGCCAATCAGTACGAGTACAGCACTGGCAGTGAAGTGGCTGCAGTTGAGCCATACAGAAGCCATGATGGGCCCCATCGTAATTTTGTTTGTTGCCCTTTTGGCGGTGCAGGTGAGTAGACCTAACTAATATCTGTAGGAGCGGGTCCTGGGGTTGATACCGTAGTCTGGAGATTTGTAGGTACTCTGACCAAGCTCAGTAGGGGTGGTTGATTTTTTTTGTTAGTCCAATTAGTCCCAATACAAAAATACTACAATTAGTAGCTTCTGCTCGCGGCTTAGACCGCGTAAAAAGTGTTGTATTTTCTTAAGGAAAAACACAACCGGGATCATAAGTGTCTTATGTTTTAATCCAGGACTTGATCTACCCGTGTGCCAAGTTGCATCCAAATTCGTTCAGCCGTTAAGACGTGGAAAGATGACGTGGACTTTCAGACATATGTTTGACTCGGACGAATAAGATCCGTGTATTATGTCCTTCTAGGGCGTCTCCTCCCGGCTTAAGTTGTGTGCTTTAAGTGTTAGATGGTATTATACTTACTTGGATATCTATTTAAAAAAATGTGCGCGCCTCGTCGCTTGTTGGTGTGTGCGGAACTGCGGACCCTAACATTAGACGACAGATGATTTTCACTCTAGACCACGTAGACCCCAACATTCGTCGACTCTACAGTTCTTTGGCCGACCCACATCAGTTCAGCTGCTATGTCATCTACACCCGGCGTCACAAAAATCGCACCTTTTGCCACAATCTTCTTCAAAATAATTAAAACCATATTGAATCAATCAACAATGATAAGTGTTTGAAAAAGTTAACAAGTTATTAACCAAGGCATGAAATAAAACGGGTTAACTGCATGAAAGAAAATAAAGTTTAGGGTTGTTTTTCATGCTGGAGTTGTCCAATTGTATTCAATTCAAACTCTGGGTAGCTCCTTATAAGCGGCTGCTGTAATGTGTATATCAACAGTTGTTTAATGGATCGTGCTCTGAAGAATGTTGTTATTTATGAAATCTAACTGTTGTTAATTTATAGGCCCTTGAACAAACTTTCAGCACATGACAATATAAACTGGGTTTGATGCATGCATTTATGGTAGGACAGGCTTGAATGCTATTTTCTGAGAGATGCGATTTTTGTGAAGCTGAGTGTTATCCTCTGCCAGATCATTCTAGACACTCTATGTAGTTCATTATCATCTCTCCAGAACTAAGTACGAAGGTGATTCCAATAGGACGGCAAGTTAGCGCGGCAGGGTCGCTTCAACAACTACACAGCGCACCAGTTCACGACACCTGCCGACGAGATCGCACCCATGTCACCTGATGAGGGGTTCCAGCAGACCACCGTCATCGCCGGCCTTATGCCCGATTCCTTTGGGGAAATGTTCAACTTTCTTGATGGAGACAGCTTTGGAATAGGTTCGTATGAGAAGTTCTTTCGTATAAATTAATTGTTAGGTTACCTTAACCTTATTAGCGACCCGCACCGGCTTTGCCGCGGGCACGGGGTCCCAACACGAAGGCAGATAATTTGGTTTAAGTCTATTCCACATTGGGCACCTACGCATCAGCACAGATAATATAACACTAGGCATCAGTAAGTACTAGTTTTGGGACGTAAATTTTTTTAGGACGTCAAAATCTAAAAATCTATTTAAATGTAGAGTAGAGTTTAGTAACATGAAAAAAAAACATCTTACTCTTTTGCTTGTTTAGTTAGATGTTGAACATTATAAGTGTTACAGTAACCAGTTTTTAGATAGACAGCGTTTTCCCTAGTTAGAACTAGCTAAATGCCTTTGTTAAAACTAGAATTAACTAATGCTCAAAGGTAGATATTCAGTTAAATGCCCAATATGATAAAAACTACTCGTATTATAATGTTATATTTTAATGTTGACATTGGTTTTAATATACGTAGAATACCTATTCTAGATAAGTACGATTACTATTTAAGCAACAAATTGGACGAAGCGCCGCTTTGCTTTGCTTGATCCATGATTGGTTTCACTTCTTCTTCTTCTTCGTCGGTACACTCTTGGCAGACCGGTCATGGTCATCGTGTTGCAGTGAGACTTCGGGTTGCCATAATTTGCTTAACGATGCGAGGCGGAGGTGCTCTCTATATCGGCTGTAGTAAAGGCTGAAAAAAAAAACTTAATCTGGTCGGTCCATTACATGGGCGACCTGCCGCGCACTGTCGTTCCTTTCACTCTACCCTGAACTACAAGCCGCTCGATAGAGTCGTTGCCTCGTCGGGTCACGTGTCCAAAGAACTGGAGTACTCGAGCTTGGACTATAGCCGATAGACGCTGCCTGATACCGAGTTCTTGAATGATGGATATGTTAGTACGAAACTCAGTCCATGACACTCGAAGCATTTTTCACCAGCAGCACTGCATTTTTTTCCAGAGCGTCTATTGTCCACGTTTCGGCTGCGTATAGAAATATGGGGCACACAAGTGCCCCTATGATTCCGGTTTTCGTGGCTTTGGTGATATTGTGATTCCTCCATATTTTCTTCAGCCTATCCGTGGCAGACCTGGCCATAGCCATGCGTCGCTTGATCTCGATTGCGATCGACAATCATCATCTTCGTCTTAGTTCTGTTAATTCTCAAACCGAATGCTGAGCTGGTATGTTCCATCTTGGATAGCAACTGTTCCATGTGGTTGGCACTAGACGCGAACAGCGTAGTGTCGTCCGCATATCGCAGGTTCAATACTCTTATACCTCCTATCGACACACCTTCCGTCCAGCCCGCAAGGGTAATCCGCATTATAAGCTCAGTGTAGATTTTGAACAATAGCGGCGAGATTCAACATCCTTGACGGACGCCTGCACTGGTGTGAAAGACTTTCGATATTACGACATCCGTCCTCACTGACGCTGTTCCGTCCTCATAAAGACGCCTCAAAAGTTGCACAAGGTGTTTGGCAGTGCCCACACCAAGAATGACCTCCACAGCACTGGCAATATCACCGAGTCAAATGCCTTGGAGAAGTCAACGAAGCAAATATAAGTGGGCTTGTTGAAATCTCAGGTTTTCCCAATAATTTGGCGAACTATGAAGATCTGCTCTCGAGTGCCCTTTCTATTTACAAAACCTGCCTGTTCAGGTGCAACTTCCTTGAATAAGTAGGTTTCAATCACGCATTTAACAAGTGCAGTAAAATTTTGCTTGCCTGTGATATTAGTGCAATCAGGCGGTGCTACACTTCTTTGTGTAACCCGTTTTTATGAAGTGGAATGAAGACATTATGAGCCCATTCCTTAGGCCATCTTCTGCTTTGCCATATTTTGTTACAGATGGTATGAATCATCTTTACCCCCAGTTCACATGCGGCCTAATGGTCTCTATTGGAATGGCATCTTTGCCAATGGCCTTGTCATTCTTCAGATGTTTGATGGCAGCTTCGACTTCTTCCTTAAGAATGTCTAGCTCCATGTCTTCATTGTTGGGTTCCGTAGAAGCGAAATCCTAGGATAGAGGGTCCTCGCACAAAGATTGGCAGTACTGCTTCCACGTCCCAGAAATATCTGCCAGTTCAATGACCATTTCCCCTAGACAGTTTTCAATCGCCCAAGTCTTAGAAGAGACTGATTCCGTAATCGACCGAATTTTGTGATGTAAATCAATGGACTCATTTTTGTCGCTATAAGACTCGACTTCTTCGCATATTTTACGTAAGCTGGCGTTCCGGTCTCATCTGCAAGCTGCTTGTATCGGCGTAGACTGTCGGTTGAGAGATCTCAGATCAGCGCCCGATGCTTTTAACCTACGTCTTTCCTCAACCAGTGCAAGAGTGCTGTCGCTTATCCACTGTTGGCGGAAATGTTGACCGCGCGCTCTATCAGGTTTTTTGCACTGTCCCATAGCTCATCTGGGTTCATTACTTCTAGATCCGCATCCACCCACTCACTCCAATTTTGTTTCAATGCTGACATAAATTTTGTGCTGTCTCTGTTGTTCACTTCGATCCTTGAACGCTGGTCGAGTTTTCTGGCTGCTCGCAGATTGAGATGCATTTTGGAAATGAGCAGTTGGCGATCAGATCCACATTCCGCTCCAGGTAATGTAAGCGCATTCCTGACCGTGGTTCTCCAGCGTGACCTAACGAGTATGTAGTCGATCTGGTTACGATACTGTCCATCAGGTGACGTCCAAGTATTTCAACATCATCCACGTAAAGCCTACGAGGATGATGTTGAAATAAGCTGTTTGAAATAACCAGATAGTTATCAGCTACGTTCGCCTCTCTCGTTACGCTGTCCTAGTCCGAATTTACCTACGCAGTGGTTTAGCTGATGTGAGTTTTTACCAATTTTGGCGTCGAAATCACCCACGATCATAAGCATATCTCTAGCGGGGAGTAGAGATGGTAGTTTCGAGCTCACGGTAGAATTTCTCGATAGTATTATCACTAGCTGTGCTTGTGTGGGCATAGATCTGCACGATTTGGAGATTAACCGGTGAAGTCAGAAGTCGATCACTTACAGGCTCATAACCCAACACGCAATTCATCAGTTGCTTGGGGACGACAAAAGCAAATCCATTCCGGCTTGCACTGTCATCGCCCGAAAAAAAGATGGCATTTTTTTCGGTCCGGAAGTGGGCATTTCCTCGCCAGTGTGTCTCACTAAGACCGCAGGTGTTTTACACACGTGACTTACTTCCTGGCATGAGTAAACCACGTACAATCCACGAACCTATCTTCGGAGTTTAAGAGACATTCCAGTAGCAGTGCTTCCATGCGCTGCCTGATCTCCTACGGCTGTAGGAGACCAGGTACGGCGAGGTAGTCCACTTTACACCGTCTGCCCCGGACGCAGTACGTCGCCGGTCGCTGAACGGGTCACATTGCAAAAGCGATTTGTTTAATTGTGCTTGCCTTGGTTTCCCTTTGCCTTCTGCACGAGACCTTTTTTGGGGTTATTTGGACCCCAAGGCTGCTGAGGCCAGTTCCAGCCGGTTGCCCGGCCAGGGGTATACCGCCATTGCTCGGTCGCCAGTGCCTCGTTCGTTATCCAGCAGGGAGCACCACGACTGTTAGGGGCGGCCGCCGTCTGCTATTCTTACGAACCGCTGAAGCGTGCAGGTGAGTTAGACTATTGGGGCCGGCAGGATGGTAGAGCCGTTCTACCCCTTTGGTTTCTCTAGTGCTAGTTTTATCTAAAGCTCGGAGTAACAACTAGTTTTATCTGAAAATCAAAAATATCAGTGGTAAATTCTAGTTTTGACTAGGTATTTCTAGTTTCAAAGGTAAAACAAGTTTTAACTAGTATGTATGTATGTTTGTTCCTATGTGGCGTTCTAGAGAACAAACGCGTTGGCTGATTTTGATGATTCTTACGTCAATCGATTCGTTTTAACCCTGCGAGAGCCACTGGCTACATAAAAATTGGAAAAGAAAAAAATGGCGGATTTTGGGAGGCAAATTGTGGGAGAAAATTTTTTTATGAGATATTTTCTAAAATATATAACACTTATATGTTTTAAAAGAGACCTCCGCCGCTTCAACACCGAGCGTATTAAAGACGCGATCGAGCGAAATAAAGGCTCCAAGGTGTTTTCAAGGGATCTGGTTATTGGGCAGAGCCAACTCACGAAACTGAAGACCGACGATGGCAGGATCGTATCCGCCAAACCGGAGCTTCCGCTTTCCGCCGGGTGATGACGGAATTACGGCCGAACTCCTGAAGGCGGGTGGAAACCGGTCCTTAGGGCCCTTCAGAAGCTGTTTAATTCCGTCATACTCGAGGGCAAAACGCCACAGGCATGGTGCAGGGGTGTGGTGATACTCTTCTTCAAGAAGGGCGACAATGCCCGGTTGAAGAACTATAGGCCCATCTCACTTCTTAGCCATGTCTACAAGTTGTTTTCAAGAGTCATCACGAATCGTCTCGCGCGCAGGTTAGACGGTTTCCAGCCCCCCGAACAAGCCGGATTCCGAAAAGGCTTTAGCACCGTAGACCACATACATACGCTGCGGCAGGTTATACAGAAGACCGAAGAGTATAACCTGCCTCTCTGTTTAGCGTTTGTGGACTACGAGAAAGCCTTCGATTCGATAGAGACTTGGGCTGTACTGCAGTCTCTCCAACGGTGCCAGATCGACTACCGGTACATTGAGGTGTTGAAGTGTTTGTACAAAAACGCCACCATGTCAGTCCGTCTTCAGGATCAGACCTCGAAACCAATCCTTCTCCAGCGCGGCGTGAGACAGGGAGACGTCATTTCTCCGAAACTGTTCACTGCTGCGCTGGAGGATGTTTTTAAGGTTCTGGACTGGAGGGGGCTGGGCATCAACGTTAATGGCGAGTACATTACTCACCTTCGGTTTGCCGACGACATAGTGGTCATGGCTGAGACCATGGAGAGCCTCAGTAAAATGCTCGATGACCTCAGTAGAGCTTCCGAAAGAGTGGGTCTTAAAATGAACATGGACAAAACCAAGATCATGGTGAATGCCCATGTAACACCCACTCCTATCAAGGTCGGAGACTCTACTCTCGAAGTTGTAGACGATTATGTCTACCTGGGACAAACGGTCCAGTTGGGTAGGTCCAATTTCGAGAAAGAGGTCAACCGTCGAATCCGACTCGGCTGGGCGGCGTTCGGGAAGTTGCGTGGAATCTTCTCGTCCAATTTACCGCAGTGTCTCAAGACAAAAGTCTATGACCAGTGTGTGTTGCCAGTGATCACCTATGGGACCGAGACGTGGTCGCTCACAATGGGCCTTATCAGAAAGCTCAAAGTCACTCAAAGGGCAATGGAGAGGGCTATGCTCGGAATTTCCTTGCGTGATCACGTCAGAAATGATGATATCCGCAGGAGAACCAAAGTTACCGACATAGCCCGAAGAATTGCCAAACTTAAGTGGCAGTGGGCAGGGCACATTGCTCGCAGAACGGGTGGCCGATGGGGCCGAAAAGTTCTGGAATGGCGATCGCGAACCGGAAGACGATACGTTGGAAGGCCTCCCACTAGGTGGACTGATGACCTGGTTAAGGTTGCGGGAAGGCGCTGGATGCGAGACGCACGGGATCGGTCAATGTGGCGACGCCTGGGGGAGGCCTATGTCCAGCAGTGGACGTCTTTCGGCTGAAATGATGATGATGATATGTTTTAATGTACCTTATTAAAAAAAAAATACTGAAAAGTAGAAAATAATAAAGTTAATTAATAAAATCAAAAAACATCGAGGATACATCTGGTTTTGGTGAGCCAGCTCGCGAATATGTATCCTCCGACTGCATAGCTTGATTTTCTTCTTGTTTACCTCTTTTTTTAGTTCGCTTTTTAAGCAGTCAGTTTTTTTTTTATTATCTTTTTAGGGTTCCGTACCCAAAGGGTAAAAACGGGACCCTATTACTAAGACTCCGCCGTCCGTCTGTCTGTCTGTCTGTCACCAGGCTGTATCTCAAGAACCGTTATAGGTAGAGAGTTGAAATTTTCACAGATGATGTATTTCTGTTGCCGCTATAACAACAAATACTAAAAACAGAATAAAATAAATATTTAAGGAAGGCTCCCAAACAAAAAAACGCGATTTTTATGCCGTTTTTTGCTATAATGGTACGGAACCCTTCGTGCGCGAGTCCGTTTCGCACTTGGCTGGTTTTTTTTACATATCATGTTCCATGCCTCGGTAATTATAATATACATATATATGTTATGGACCAAGTGATTAATACGGCATTATTAATAATGCCCGGGCAATTTGAAAAACGCCCAATATGGGTAGACAGACATAGTATGATAAAAACTATTGAAATAATTAAACCGGGCTTTCTGTATGAAAAAATATGTTTTTTTAATATACAATAGGTAAGTACGATTATATTTAAGCCTATTATTTTTATATTAGTACATTTTTGCGTGCAGGGTCTAAAGTAACCTAACATGAAGGAGATGACGGGAGCTGAGTTCTATGCTCGCTAACTTAGCTACCGTCATCTGCTTCGAACCTTACATTTCCATATCGGGATGCCCTAAGCTCCCGAGTTCGCTACGCTCGCTCTTTGACTAATTCATTGACCATTATTTTTCGCCCAACCGTTACGTAGCAATATTCATAATGACCAGGCAATATGATAAATATAGAAGATTGAATCATTATTCATTACATTTCCCGATTTGACTTGACTATATTCCTAATACCCGGCATTATACATAGTGCCCTGATTAATCTCTTGGTCCATGACATAATATATATATATATCATTTTATTTGGTTCAGCATAGGAACCATTAATAATCTCCTGTTACGTAAGTTAGGCTTTACCGGTAATGATTCCAGACCCGCAAATACTAAGCCCCTATTCACACGTCCAGGTTTTCGGGTAGCCGGTGTCGGGTAACCGGCGTGTAACGTGTCGGGTAACCTTCATGATTCTCCTGCGGACGATATTCTTCTCGAATAAACATCTAGAGCTTTTTAGTTAGTTTTCCCTACCACCAAACTTACTACTAATTACTATTTTTAATAGACTTAATAGACTTAATTATTATTTTTCCATTTCTGTCTAACCCAGATCTAACGGCAGTGTGTATCTTCTTGAACTACTGAGCTATTAACTGTCAATGGTACCGCGTCCTAAATAATCCAAGATTTCCAGGTCCAATGCACGAATTCGTTTACGGTTGGCAAGCCATCGTAAACACGATGAGTATGAAGAACAATGTTGAAGTACGCAAGCGAGCTGGCCTGCAGCGGTTCGCGTTCGCTGGCATCAACGGCATCACGCTGATCACGCACATAGGGGTGACAGAGATCATGATCAATGGCACCAGGTCATACTGCTTCGGTGGTGTGTCCAGGCCTCCAGGCAGACGCAGCGTCATATGCAAGGTAAGGAGCTCCTGGAAGGCTCTATCTAGCTAACATCTACAAGTGATAGGATGGCTTCTTTTTTTTTCGAGTCGTTGGTTAAGTATTTTGGGAGCAGTGAGCACGTTAATTGCAGTGCCAGTGTCGTACATCTGGTCCTCAAAATGGGGCTTGGGGCTCCAGCAAGTGATTCATATTCTATTTAAAAAACAACATTAAATATGTTGTAGGCTTGTTCGTGGAATTAGGGAAACGCGGTTAGATGGCAAGTGCATAGAAGGATAACCTCCCACTTGCCATCATACCGCGTTTCTGAAGCATTACGTCAATTCGATCTGTGGAGAAATTCAAGGGAGCAAGATTATTTCTTCGGTTCATACCGCACTTACTTGGCAGCCTCTCGTGATTGCTGGAGCGTATCGGGCCTTGTAATTTTACGTTGTGGCCTATGAGTAATTACAAGGCGTGAAGCGGTAAATTTAGTAGCGTGATGATAATAATAATATCTGGTAGTAGATTAGCAGTGGTAGCTACGACATAGTTACGCACATTACCTATCGCCTAAGAACGTAAGAACCCACTGCAGAAATCTACAAGTATATTTTTTTTTCCCGACTAAACCTATGGTTTTCGCACGTATCTTGTATGTAATTATATTTGTATGAATGTAATATCCTTTATTACATCATATCTCTCAAACCACTAGACGGATTTAATACGTCCTGACCGCCAACAAAAAACAAACATGGGGAATTTTGGGCGTCATTTTGTGCGGGTCCCAATTTCTTTTTCTCCCAATTCCACCGAGTGGGCTACCAAAATAAAGAGTTTTAAGAGGTGGTTACAAAAATATATAGTTACCGCTTTTTTTTTAAAAGAACTAAATAAAAAGGTAACTAAAAAGCAGAAAATAAAAAAAAACATTAAAATCAAAAACCCGACTGCTTATGAAGCGAACTAAAAAGCAGTAAACAAGAAAAATACATGCTGTGCAGTCGGAGAATCAGGGAGTCAGCCAGCTCGCGATTATGTATCCTCCGACTACTGTATGTTTTATTGAATGCATGTGAAAGTATAATTATACGGTACTAATAACGAAAATACATTTTTTTTTATTTTTGTTTGTCTGTCTATCTATGTCTATTTCCGGGTAATCTCAGAAACGTCTGGACCGATTTTGACGGGACTTTCACTGATAGATAGCTGGTGTTATAAGGAGTATAATATTCACATTAAAAAGTCACAAATCAAAAAAGCGATTCTTTTTAAATAATTACAATTTTACGAATTTGTCGCGGGTGAAGTCGCGAACAACAGATACGTAATCATTAATATCAATCAGGTTTACCAAAAACAAAATCAGATGGAGATTTTTACAGTCGAATACCAGTACCTAATCAACAGGTTTCATCCTAAAAAATTACAAGTTTGTAACATTTTCAGGGAGCTATGTATCAAGAAGGGCGTTTCTCGTGTAAAGTGCCTTATCTTCGATACCCATCACTTTTCGGCTACAGATACTGCATTGATAACTATGCCGCCGTCAACTCCATCGATGGAACATATAAAAGTTTGTAGTCCATTTCAATTGTATACTATAATATAATAAAGAGGTATAGTTTGTGAAGTAGTAGGGGGTAATCTCTGGATTTACTGAACTGATTTAGATGACATTTGGCATGGAGATAGTTTGAGATCTTGGGAAGGACGTATAGGATAGGATAATTTGTATTCCCTTAGGATGATAAAACACTTTTTACGCTGGCGAAGCCGCGGGTAGTTCTATATTTTTGTAATAATAATAACATACCTACTATTACGCCTCTATTCCCTGAACGGTTAGGCAGAGGTGCACCTATTATTCACCCATAATTCGCCAGTTATATTTAAGTCCCATGTAAAAGGAGGCAAACTTATTGCCTTCAACCCTCCACAGAAATTGAAAAAAAAAAACGATTTCTGAAGCACCGAATAACGCATTGCCTGACCCAGGAGTCGAACCCACACCCTTACCCTTATACCTCATGCTGTAACCTTGGGATCTGTAAATTCACTCATGTGTTTATATAATAGGAACTGGCTTTCTCATCGGCTCTGATCTCTACCGTAATATATAAGTTTATACAATGTGTCTGGACTTGTAGTAATAAAACTTTAAGGCCGTAAAATACACTTAATTTTATCGATAAAATAATAATCAATATGAAACTAAAAATATTACATTTAAAATCTGCAAAGATTATAAGGCAAAAATGTGCAGGGCAATAGACTTTGCTTTGCATGATCTTTTGGCAATAATAAAATTAAACCTTTAACTGGCGGCTTAGGGATGTGATTCTTGTCAGTGTGTAGATCAACTCAAAGACTAACAAAAAATGACAGAACTATGATGAAAGACATTTGTAGTAAAAATTTAATAATCATTTTAAATTTAATTTCTTTCCCTAAAATTTTGCAGAATTTATAAAATGCAATAAAAACTTGTAAAATTATGGCTCAATACAAATATATCTTATCTTTTGGGCGTTAGTTGAATATAAAAAAAGTATGCGCCTGTGCAACTTAGTTCCATAGTTATGGTTGTTAGACTATGTATGTGTCGTAATAAGTAAGTCAGGTACTAAAATTGCTTTATCTTTGAGGGTGTGGTGATTGCACCCTTTATGTGGGGTGTTTGTATCGATAAAATTAATTGTTTTTACGACTTTAAAGTTTTATTACTACAAGTCCGGACACATTGTATAATTAGTTTAGAAGGACGGGGTGTGGGGAGAGGGGATAAACTTATAAAGTACAAATGCATTTTAGTAAAATGTCACATTGGTACTTGCCCAGATTCGAACCCATGACCTCAAGACGACAGGCGAGGTCTTAACCACTTGGCCACCACGATTATATTCTCGTATAACACAATATAATTTCAATATCATTCATAGGGGTGACCATAAACTCTTAAATGTATATGATTTGTATAAATCTGTCCCTTTTTTTACATTCGAACTATGATAGTTTTGACACGTCAGGGTACGGGGTCAGCTATTCTGACCTTACGTAAGGTCGTAAGTCTCAATCAATAAAACCGAGTTACAATTTTAGAGACCTACTGTGCGAGAGGAGAATCCCTACCAAAGTTTCATTACGACTACATTTGCGAGAGAAGGGATGTCAAAATCAAACATGTCAACCTCACGGATCCCAACGAGAGGTTTAACATACGGAACCCTGTTGTACGAAGAGCAGAGTATTACAGAGCACCCTATGACATATTGAAAGCTTGTCCAGACTGGTAAGTAGCTGCACATCGCTTTCCATAAGTTTCTGGTAGGCGATTTCAAATTCTAATTCCTCGGGGTGAAATATGAAAGAATTTATTAGGTGTCCGGTGGATGCGAAACGCACAGGACCGATCAGTGTGGCGACGCTTGGGGAAGGCCTTTGTCCAGCAGTGGACGTCGTTCGGCTGAAATGATGATGATGATGAATAGTCATTAGTGACCGTGTAAACCATGAAAACGACATCCATCCAAGAACCGACCTTGACAAGAGTTGCTTCACATATATCTGGCACTGAGAACGCGTTCTGGCTTTTCAGCTCTGCCAGAACGAGTTGTGATCGAATATTGAGAAAGGCAGAACACGACTTCGCGTTGTTGCCTGTTTCAATTTACCAGAACACGTTGTGCCCGGTTTTTAAGGTGCTACAGCACAAAATTCGCGTTTTGGCCGTTTGTGAGAAGCCACAACGCGTTCTAAGCAAATTTTTCTCTCAATTAGCGTTTGCGATCTTTGAGCCTAATATATGTATATAGATATTGTAAAGATATTTGGTTTATGCCACCCCGGTGGTCGATGGGCATTATTTAGTGAAATCTGCCACCTTCCTTTATTTCCACCTGCCACCGGGGTGGTGGATGGCACTAACTAGTGGCGTTTGCCACCCCGGTGGTCGATGGGACTTATTTAGTGAGATCTGCCACCTTCCTTTATGGCACCGGGGTGGTGGTCGAATCTCATGAAATTTGTCACATAAAAGTGAATTTTTTTGATGCCGTGGACCGGTTTACTTTTTTACTGGCCCTGATAAATATCATCTTAATTTCTAATTAAATGCGCGCCTTGCATTGCCCTATATATTTCAATTTTGTTTTTGGAAGTCTGACTCAAGGTGTTGCCCATAAATGATTAAAATATATGTATACATATAATAATTTAAAAAAAAATCTACCAAAATCCTTCAACGAAAAATATGAACCTTGAAAACTGTCTTGATATTTTTCTATTCACCCCGAAATTTCTATGCATCCCGTTTTACGGTCATGAGAAACGACCACCCGACGAAACTTACGAGGTGGCAGATGACAGTAAATAAGTCCCATCGACCACCGGGGTGGCAAACGCCACTAGTTAGTGCCATCCACCAGCCCTGTGGCAGATGGGAATAAAGGAAGGTGGCACATTTCACTAAATAATTCCCATCGACCACCGGGGTGGCAACTCGAAGGTGGCCGATGGGAATAAACCATATATTTTTTAAAAACAAAGCGCACTATGTCGCGTCACGGCTTATTACCAGCCTAATTCAGTGGGTGGCAGATGGTCATCAACATAATCATGTCAGCCGAAAGATATCCTCCGCTGGTTTTATGCCTCCCCATGCATCGCCTCGTCAAATAGTCCCTCGGAGTACAATTAATTACACACTACCTTTTAAGTAGTTTCCTCAAACTGTGGATGTTGAAGTCGTACCTATCGAAATATCCACCTGCACAGCATCTTAAATTTGAGTTCTCAACACAAAGACTTTGAATATTTGTATTTCGAAAGTTGTTACCCCGTAAAGCGACATACAGGAACCTTATTAGTGATACCTATTCTTCAGAAAGGCCAGGTGCGTAGTATTCCTAACCGGCGTGCGTGTATCACCGTACCGTAAATTAAGCAAAAGGGCTATGTAAGGCTCGTACTCGTAGCAGTTGGCATTATGCCATTTCGGCGTACTCCCGTGGATAAAGCCGTGATTTTCAGTATGTAATACAGCAATAGTAAATATTTGGTGACTATCTGCAGTTGTTGTCTACCCCCATGACCCGAAAGATTATATTTATTTCTAGGTATGGATGCAATCTCCAAATATCGCATGAAATGTTGCATCAAGAAATGCCGCTTGGCTTGATGGATGCTAACGAGACTGCCTTTGTGGGTCACGGCGGTAAATATTGGCTAGCCCTATATTACACACAGGTAAACTCCTTACTGCCTATAATAATACCACCCTGTTACTGTCCCAATCCAGGGCAAAGGGCTCTTCTCATACGGGGGACCAGCACTTGCTCGGTGCTTGTCCCTCCTCGGTGCTTGCTTGCACCAGGTCCAGCAGCCTTATTGCGTAATGAATTCGGCATGGCAAAGGGCAAATATTATGAAAAATCAACCTGGGCTGCAGGTATCATCACGATGTTCTTTTTCATCGTTGTCAGAGTTAACTTTATTCAAAAGTACTTACATATGGATAGAAAAATTCACATTGTTACTTGGCCGGATTTGAACCCATGACCTCAAGAACGAGAAGCGAGGTCTTAGTCACTGGACCAGCACGACATATTCTTATCCTTACTTAGTATAAAACAAAGTCGCTTTCCGCTGTCTGTCCCTGTGTATGCTTAGATCTTATAATTACGCAACGGATATTGTTATGCGGTTTATTTCAATAGATAGAGTGATTCAAGAGGAAGGTTTATATGTATAACACACGCGGGCAAAGCCGCTGGCAGAAGCTAGTTACATAATAAACATATTTCACTGAAACACTAGTAGACGACGCACAGTCTAATCCGTTGGGTCCAGAAGCATACAATTGGGTTCACAATTCTTATATACCGAAGTAAGGATGAATATTTGAACATTCTTGCTAAAGGGGTTGCTAGGGGGTGTTACCTATCAGGAATTTGTTTCTTTTGAAAACTTTGCAACTTTATTATCTCTTCTCATTCGTTGTCTTCATTGCTGAAGTCAACGTCGTGCCCATCTCGGCAAGCTATGACGGGGTCACTGACGAGCTGCTTTTGCTACTCACCTTGGAGAGCCGTATACTGTATTCGGCTCTCCACAGGGCAGTAGTAACCGACAGTCCTGTATATGCCCAGCAAGTAGGTGAACGTCCGCGTGTTTTTTTTCTACTATTACAGATTTTCCAGGTTGTCTATGGTATTAATGCAAATATTCTGATTACAGCTTTCAACGTATGCAATCTACTTCCAAGCTCACGGAGAATATCCGTGGCAGTCGAACCGACCTATCACGTCTGTTGATAAAGGTAACACGCCTTATTTAATTTGCCTAACTTTTCTGTTTATTTGTTTGTACATATAGATGGATTCAAACTTAATGTCAAGTGCGTTATTCGCTGCGCAGGAGCCCACCGCTAATCTCCACTGTCACATTAATTGGCACTGCGCTGCGAACCGTGGAGTATGCCGAGCTGCCAATAAGTTTGAATCTTTTGTTTGTTGTATCTATACCAAGGCAACTCAATATACGTAGGCTACCGATTTTACATTTCAGGTGGCATTTGGGAGCAGCTGCTCAAGGCGAATATCGGCCCAGATATGAATCTCCACTACAATCTGAATGGCATTTACAATAGATTCCCTGGTTCTGTGTTCCCTGACATCATGCGTAATGAAGCCCAGGTAAGAAAGTCTTAATTAAGTAAGTGTGTTGCCAAATGAAGTAAAAATAGTATGGAGTTTAACTGTATTTTTTGTGTCAGGTCCAACCTTCCAACTTCAGGACAGACATTCGAGATGGAGGGGCAGAAGAAATGATTATTGGCAACCAACATCTTGGCAGTGACGGTGCAGGTAAAATTACTTTTACGGTTCCTTACCTAAATAGAAAGTCCAACACTATATTGCTTTCAAAGGTAACTACCATAAACGCTCCAGCCTGGATAAAGATTTAAAGAATATTTTCGGCACTTACAGGTGGAGACGCAAATCTTGGAGGATACAAACTCATACACGACACCCAAATCCAGCCATCATTTGAGCATGGGCAGAATCTGTGATACTTACTTGCAGTGTTATCGATGAACGGTTAGGTTTTTATTAAATAAAGGAAAACTTATTAAACATTTATTTTGTATTACACCGTTTACTGAGACGATGCCCTCAGTGGGTGCACGGCGCGGGACGGTGAGTTGACGAGGTGATTTATTAGCCTTTCGGCCAATGAGCGATCGGGCGCCAACACCCCCACTCCCGCACCGCTCAGCTATCTAATTAATGGTCCACAAGCACCGTGCCAGCCAATAGTAACCTGTTGCCTTCTGCCCTTTACAAAACTTTTCACTTTTTTTACCATCAGTCACGCGCGAGATACCTAGTAGTCAAGTCCGAATAAGCCACAATACGAGAGAAAGCTACTTAGGTATCTAGGTACCATATTATAAAACCTTTGAGTATTTTTGCTCTTTTCAAATCAACCTACAAATTTAAATATCCCACGTTATTCCATAATCATCGGCCTTCGTAATCCACGTAATCTACAAAATCAATAATGGAAGTACTACCTACTCGGTCAAAGTAAATGTGCACTTGGCGCTGTCACGCCATTCTGACTTTTGACTCACCAGGTCGAGGAGAACGCAGGGCGCCGTGCCGCGCGGGAAGGCGGGTGTACGGGACGGACGTGATCGCTCGAGGTAGATAGGTTTTCTGGAGGTTGTAAGGCTCCTGCTCGAACGCGTTGACGTCCCTGCACCTACGATTCAGTTGTCATCGGGCAATATCAGACCTTGGAGTGGCTTGAAGGCTGCCAAGTGTGTTGAGGGGATGGCGTGATGTCCAGAGAAATAAAATACTTAAGTTTTCATGACCAGAAGCGACGTTTCTTCATGGTCTTCGTTACACAAAGTTGCGTGGATTCTACTAAGATGAAATAATGGCTACAAATTGGACGATGCGCCTGCGCACTATCCTTCTAACTAACTTGACCGTAACGAGGACCTTGAATTTGCGTGCACGCAGATTTTTATTTACAAAACTTTTTCACTATCTACCTTAGCTATAAACCGACAGAAACTCCCCTTCCACTGAACCGATTTTGATGAAACTTGTACGTCTGGATAGGTCTCGAGACGACCTTCCCTCCGGACCCTCTTCCAGGTCCCCAGCTATTACCTTCAGGAAGTTCTTGCGTGAAGAACACCGAAGAAAGGGAAATTCTGTCAGTTTGTGAGTTTACAAGCTATTTTCTACTACAACTATACATCTTAGTACTAGGGTACCAGCGAGGGACTTGAAGCCCTCCTACTGGGCTATCGAAATGTAGTAGTGTCATAGCTACATCTATAACTTTCAGGCGCACAGCCGCGTGAAAGTGTGAAAGACTAGATTATGTGCCTAGTTTTAGCACATAAAACGAATTTGTACTTAAACTAGTGGGTGTATCCGCACCCACCAACCACCATCGGGTAGCCCTCGCGATAGGCTATCCCATGGTGTAAGTCTGGTGGATACAGCTCCAACCCTCGAAGTAGTATTCACTCTGGAGTGAACGACACCATGACAAAACTATGGAACCTCGTGACTTGTCAAGTCGGTTAGCTCCCCAACCACCAGAGCTAGGCTCCCTACAAAAGTGTGATTAGGTAGGCAGAGAACTGGGCTATCGAATGATGGCAACCTGATGGGTGTACCACCAGCCCCTATGGTGTTCTAGGTGCCGGGAAGCGGCCAAAACATGAAAATTTGTGTTATTTTATGATTTAAATGAATTTGCTAATACATACAGCTGTGACAGAGCAGCTGTGCACTATAACAGGATCCAGGCGCCTGCCTGCATGTCCTAACCGTGTCTTTTCCTGGAGATAATACTCCAGAAAGCATTTCTTTACAAAATCTGTACTAAGTTACTTTAACGCCAAACAGTATAAATAACAGGCAGCGCCCTCACGCGGCTCACTGGGCTCACCAACAGGCAGGAAGCTCCCTCCGGGAGACGGAGGAAAAATAAGAGGGGGGGGGGGAAGAAAGGGAAACAACCCCAACCCCCTACCTGAAATGAAACCAATATAGATGGGGCGACAAACATCGCCACACACAAGGCGCAGGCGGCGGTACAAACCGCCCCTGTCACTGCTGAATCCAAGATAGACAAACCAAGAAGCCAAAGAAGGGCGCGGCAACCAGAGAAGGCGAATACCGCCCAACCTACAGCGCCCAATACCCAACCCAAAAAGGCTTCATTTGCCGCGCCAAATCAGCAGCGACAAACACTCAATACAGAGTGTATACAAACGCAACCGACACAGAAAGCGAGACACGAATTTACCGCCTGCGCCATCAAGCTACTGATGGACCTTATAAAGGCCATCAGGCAAGGCCAAGATGTGGAGCTGGTGATCCTCGAAGGGCTGGCCGAGCTATTAGCAATGGCTAGCTCGCTGAGGATCATACATTGGAATGCTCGCGGCCTGCGCGATAAGGTCGCCCCTTTCCGCCTCCTCCTCAAAGAGCAGCTCATCGACGTGGCGCTCATCAGTGAGATGCTCCTGGGACCTACATACCAGATTAGATTCCCGGGATATCACATCTATAGGAAGGACGAGATGTCGACATCCGGCACTATTTACCGCGGTCTGGTGGTTTTAGTTAGGCGGACAGTCGTCCACCAACCCCTTCCCCCACCCCCTGTCAGCACGTTCTACACGCTGGGAGTGCAGGTTCACGTCGCCGGCGAGGACGTTAACATCTATGCCGCATACAGCCCGCCCGCAAACCGCTATGATATTAGCGAACTAAGGGCACTGGTTGGAAACCCATCAAATCCGGCAATCCTTGCCGGCGATATGAATTGCAAGCATCCCGCGTGGAACTCGCTGACCTGCAACACGGGAGGAAATCGACTCTTCGCCGACTCAGAGGCCCATGGATACGTCGTGTCTGGCCCGGATGTGCCGACGCACTATCCGGCGAACCATTTACACTCGCCGGACGTGCTGGACATCATTATCCATAGCGGCCTAACCTACCAGATCGCGCAACAGGTCATCGACGACGAGTTGCTGTCAGACCATCAGCCAGTACTCGTCGTCCTGTCCGAGATGCCGACCCGACTCTCGCCTCCAGCGCCACGTCGAACAACGGACTGGACCAAGTTCCAGGAAGTGATTGAGACCACCACTCCTACTTGGCCCGTTACCAACGCTATCGACGTGGATAGACTGGCAGCAGAGATCACCGCTTGCATCCAACGCGCCTACACCGAGGCGACAGCTGAAAGTACGCAGGAGCGGGGGCCAATTATAAAACCCCTGCCTAGCTACCTAAAACAGTTAGTCGCCCAAACTAGGCGCCTGCGCAAGCGCTGGCAAGTCACCCGCTGCCCAGTCATGAAGACTGAGTTAAACCGCCACGCGGAAAAGGTCCGGGCCTAGCTCCAAGCGCACAACGCCGAGAGCTGGGAGCGATACGTTGACGCCTCGGAAGGTGACTGGCCGGCAATACACAGACTGTGCCGGCAGTTATCCAATGCCCCAGCTCCGGGGCGCCCGTTACTACATAGCGCCTAGATACGCCGCGCCAGACCGCGCGGAGATCTTCGCTGACCACCTGGAGCGTCAATTCCAGCCGAACCCGACTGATAACTTCGAACATGTCGCGGCAGTCGAACAACACCTTGTCGAGTACTTCGCAGCACCGATAGCTCTCGATGAAAATCCAATTTTCTTCTCGCCTTGTGCAGTCAGACGCGCCATACTCCGTACCAAACTGAGGAAGGTTCCTGGTGCCGACGGTATCACCAACACAGCGCTGCGCCACCTGCCCTACCGAATGGTAGCATCGCTGGCGCGCCTGTTCACGGGGATACTGCGCACAGGGTCCTTTCCTTCGTGTTGGAAGGAGGGGCGCGTCATTATCTGCCCAAGGCGCACAAGAACGTGCTGAAGCCAGAGAGCACTCCTGCTGTGACATCTCACACCGCACCTAACACCCAGGCCGGAACAGTTTGGGTTCCGCTCGGAACATTGCACGACGCTCCAGCTATCCAGGGTACTGCATCTACTCACAGCGACGCTAAACAAAAAGGAGCACGCAGTCGCAGTATGACCAAACCTGTGCTCTCTTCCCGACTCCCGATATGTACAAAACTGGGCGTATATAAAACCTATATACACTCAGTAATAACATATGCAGCTACTTCTTGGTACGCCCTCACTAACGCGACTAACAAGAAACGTATCCGTGCGCAGCAAAACCAGACGCTGCGCCGGATAACGGATGCCCCTCGCTACGTGGGGAATGACGTTATCGCAAGGGATCTGGGGATTGAGAGCCTGGATAGCATTTGCGTCCGCCTCACTAATATGTTCGCGCGTGCCGATGCTTCTGCTCACCCGCATATTAAGCAGATAGCAACATGGCACTCGCGACCCCCCGACGCCCGCCGCCTTCCGCGCGACCTGTGTGAGACATAGGCCCCGCCCATAGGCTCCCGCTGAACACATGCATCCATTCCCATGGCATGTAGTGTATACACGCCTGCCACTTACCAATATGCCAAGAAGACAAACCAAATTGATTCGTGCCCGTTGTAACGGGCACGCAACGAAATCGCGGAATAAAGGCGAGTGACGAGGCCATCGCTCAGCGAGTGGCTGAGCGATGGCTTCGTCGATCAGCGAAACGGTGGATCCGTCGTCAAGGAGTGCGTAAGTGTCTGCCTGTCCCGCCGGTGCTATTACCCGGACCGGTATCATCTTCAGGAAAGCGTGACTCGAAGTAGTTCGCGAACTGGCTACCGTCTCCTGAGACTCCTTCTTCGCTTCTGGAACAGCAGGCTTCCTTGTCCTGTCTGTCTGAGGCTTCTTGTCCTTATGAAGAAGTCGGTGATGCGTGCCTGAATGCCCCTTGAGGTCACACTGCCTCTTGCTGCAAGCATGACCATTACGACGATATCTAAGGCAGCTATAGCACAAGTTGTATTTCTTGGCTAGCTCCCATTTCTTGTCACTTGCTGCGTCTCTGAACCTTGAGCAGTCAGACGCGTAGTGACCTTCTTAGTCCCAAATTCGACAGTTGTTCACCGGCTTGTCGGTAGCTATGTGCGTCCGTTATATGACGCGTTTTCCCACCAGGGAGTCTGTCTCCTTGATGTTCTCAGGCGTGGCGAATGCACTGCAGAATTGAGCTTGTTCTGTGATGAAGTCGCTGAAGAGTGACAGGTCTGGCAGCGACTGGTACTTTTCTGTGTACATTCTATACCATTGTACACGTAGAGAATTGGGTAGCTTTTCAGTTAACTGGCGCATCAGCTCAGCATTGAGTAAATAGTGCTCCTTCTTGAGAGCGCGTAGAATAACTACTCCGCTTCTGACCCGACTTGCAAAGATACAGATGTCCTTGGGCGATTCGCTGCAGCGTGGCAGTCCTCTAAGTCGGTCCGTTTCGGCCTGAGCGATTGAGTCAGGACGTCCGTATTGTAGCTCCAATTCTCTCATGATTTCATCCGGTTTTGCGTTCCTGATGAGTTCTGAGCTCACTGTCTCCAGTGCACGACCACGCAAGCTCCTTCTGAGTCTTGCCGTGTTTTCTATGTCGCTGAAGTAGGCATGAGTTGCCTCGTAAATGGCTCGAAAGGATAGCCATTCTGTATGAGCTCCACCGAAATTCGGCAGAGTCATGATAACCTGCGACGCCGAACGTGGCGTCCATGGTTCGATTTTTCTGTCGGCTAGCGACGCTATAGCCGATGTCAGCTCCGTTAGAAAAGGACGGAATTACTCTTTCGCTTCGATTTGCCTTGGCGGCTCCGTCTTGGACGTCTCTGTCCTTGACGGTTCGATGTTAGTCTTCACTTCAGCATCAGAAGCTTCTTCTTCTGCCTTTTGAAGTGCTAACTTAGCAAGTTCCAACTTAATCTTCAGTAAGTCTTCACAAGCTTTTGAAATTTTTCTATGTGACCGGGTCGTCTTGCTAGTTGACGGCGGTCTGCTATGTTCGATACGGGCGTCACCCCGGGTAGCCATTACTTCTCCTTGAACAAAGGTCTTATCTTGGATCCTTTGTGTTCTTTCAGAAGGCTTCAGAGTTCCATCTGAAGAGCTTTCTGGTTTCGATGCCTTCCTGCATGTGCTTGGTTCCTGTGGTTCTATTTCTTCACGTGTGGGCGTGTTGTCACCTATCTGTGACACAGGTGGGCTCCTATTCGGTACGGACTGTTCTGTCCCTTCGGTTGTAGTCGGCGAGCGTGGGGGCAACTGATGGTGTATGCCTGCACCCGGACGCTCCATAACGGCTGTCCACGCCTCACTGTCTTGCGATCTGGTTATCGGCATCCTGATTGGTCCAAAACTTCAGCTTGAATACGCCAAGTCCAAGTCCAGTCTTCACTTCGAGACGTCAACTCGAACGGCTAAGTTCAAACTTCAATGTTTCTTGAAAACTGCTAAGTCGTAACGCCGGGTTAAGTCCGATTTCAGTTGTCGGCTTGAACAGGGTTCGCTTCCTTTTTCAAACTTTAAAAAGTAACTTCAAACTCCGGGTTAACTTTTAACTCCGGGTTAAATCCGACCCTCTTAACTCCAGGTTATCCTTCAGACTATAAGTTCCTAGTCAGTCTTCAAAACTATAAGTTCCAAGTCAGCTTCAAACTCCAATGTTGTTTTCACCGTACTCAGTGTTGTCTAAGTGTCAAAATGTCCAGCAGCCTCCAAGGATGACCAGCTGAACTGATACCAATCGCAGAACTGTCGGTCTAACTTTTGACGTTAGTAGTCACTCCAGACTCCAGTTGTCCAGCTTGAAAGCTCCAGGCTTCGATCGAGAGCTTCTACCTCGCAAGCGACTATTTGTTTTTAAACAAATTCTAAGTCGATAATAAGTCTTCAGCTATAACGCTTCAGGAAATTTTCAGGAACTATTTTTCGTTCTTTTTTTTTTATAGAACAAGTCGCCCACACGACTATTCAAAATGCTTCTGTGTGTAAGCCTCTTCTAGGATAGCGCTTCAGCGATAATCCTTCAGCAGTAATCTTGCAGGATGAACATTCGATCAATATGAACGACGAATATTCGTTCTATCTCCTAAACGAGCTCCCAACACGCTGTATATGAAAACTCCGATTATGAGTTTTCTAGCGATAACTCTTCAGGCTGTACATATTCCTTCAGGATACAGTTTCTGTGTAATCTCCAGTTACTGTAGTTTCTCAGTAAGCAGGTTACACAACAGAAACAACTCAAAAACCCGTCTTTTCGCGACGGTAATCACACAGGAACGGTATGCTTCTCAGGAAGCAGGTAGCACCACATGAACGGCTCAGGAACGGCGGTTGCGTCCCAGCAAAATGGTTGTCCTCCAGAGATAGTCCACGCGTGGGGACCAATCCACACGTGCACTCTTCACGACGGTAGTCGTTCTGGAAGTTTCCACGAACGAAATCAATTGTAGGTGCGCCTTTGACGACGCTAATCACCCAGTAATGCGGTTGGTTGCCAGTAACTGGGTTTCTTTCCTCCCACGGAGTACACTATGTTTTTGACTATTATAGAAATATGATCTTAACCTTGACACTTGTAAGGTTTACGAGATGGACGTCAGGTTTCTTTATTCACCGGAACTTTTCTCACGAACGCAACGTTTCGTACCCCACTCGGCACATTTGTGTATATGTCAGTGTAATCTTACCAGATTTATATTGAGGGTACGTTCTCAGCAATGGGCATCAGGCTTCTATGTTCCCAGGAATTTTCACAGGCGCGAGCATCAGGTTTCTTTGTTCTCAGGCACTAGCTTCACAGGAACGTTACGTTTGACATTAACGAAAACTTTTTTTTCAAAAAAATACCACCGACATCCAAATAAAAAACTACAAAGTGAAAAATAACCTTATTTTTGGAAGTCGGTGTCTTTCGTAGGTACCATTTTTTTGCTTTATGTACACCGACTTCCTAAGGTAATAAGGTTATTTTTCACTTTGTAGTTTTTTATTTGGAAGTCGGTGGTATTTTTTTGCAAAATAAGTTTTTTTTATTTTTCTCTTCTTAGTTTTACCTACCTAATAGGCAAGTTTTTTAGTAAGGTAACTATAATGCCAGAATATACTACCCGAATATCATGGAACTTGAACATAACCGGTGAATTGAGTGATCTGCGTACCCCTTTAGAGCGTACTGGCGTGATGTTGTGCTATGAAATGGTATAAACAATAAACAGACATGCGATTGCAGCAATCCCGAGTGATTTGCCGTTATTTATTGAAGAGTTCTGCTGTAATTATCTTCGAAGTTCTTCATCAGATCTTCACCAAATTAAAATGGGACCAATTTCGGAACATACACTTTCAAATAAAAAAAGAATTTTTAATATCGGTTGTCAATTTACGGAGATATCGGTGAACATACATAAAAATAAAAAACAAAACTCCATGTCGAACATAGAACCTCCTCCTTTTTGGTAAGTCGGTTAAAAAAGAAATAGGAATGTAACCCCAGTTGACAAGGTTACGGAACGTCAGGCTTATTTGTTCTCAGGAACGGGACATCAGTTTTCTTTGT
Organism: Orthosia cruda; assembly: GCA_964057195.1. Taxonomy (NCBI): domain Eukaryota; kingdom Metazoa; phylum Arthropoda; class Insecta; order Lepidoptera; family Noctuidae; genus Orthosia; species Orthosia cruda. The sequence continues at coordinate 37,763,451 of OZ059825.1, read as the reverse complement.
TCGCTGGAACTAGGCTTTTCATATTGGCCTGTATTTTCAATGGAACCGGACATCAGGCTTCTTTGTTCTCAGGAACTAGGCTCTTCATATTGGCCTGTATCTTCATTGGAACCGGACGTCAGGCTTCTTTTTTCACTGGAACAAGGCTCTTCGTTGGCCTATATCTTCACAGCTCACATGCATAGGTTGGTTGCCCAAAAATTCGGCTCGACAGGACCAGCAAATGTACGGGACGGACGTGATCGCTCGAGGTAGATAGGTATTCTGGAGGTTGTTTGTAAGGCTCCTGCTCGAACGCGTTGACGTCCCTGCACCTACGATACAGTTGTCATCGGGCAATATCAGACCTTGGAGTGGCTGGAAGGCTGCCAAGTGTGTTGAGGGGAAGGCGTGATGTCCAGAGAAATAAAAGACTTAAGTTTTCATGACCAGAAGCGACGTTTCTTCATGGTCTTCGTTACACAAAGTTGCGTGGATTTTACTAAGTTGAAATAATGGCTACAAATTGGACGATGCGCCTGCGCACTATCCTTCTAACTAACTTGACCGTAACGAGGACCTTGAATTTGCGTGCACGCAGATTTTTATTTACAAAACTTTTTCACTATCTACCTTAGCTATAAACCGACAGAAACTCCCCTTCCACTGAACCGATTTTGATGAAACTTGTACGTCTGGATAGGTCTCGAGACGACCTTCCCTCTGGACCCTCTTCCAGGTCCCCAGCTATTACATTCAGGAAGTTCTTGCGTGAAGAACACCGAAGAAAGGGAAATTCTGTCAGTTTGTGGGTTTACAAGCTATTTTCTACTACAACTATACATCTTAGTACTAGGATACCAGCGAGGAACTTGAAGCCCTCCTACTGGGCTATCGAAATGTAGTAGTGTCATAGCTACATCTATAACTTTCAGGCGCACAGCCGCGTGAAAGTGTGAAAGACTAGATTATGTGCCTAGTTTTAGCACATAAAACGAATTTGTACTTAAACTGGTGGGTGCATCCACACCCACCAACCACCATCGGATAGCCCTCGCGATAGGCTATCCCATGGTGTAAGTCTGTCGGATACAGCTCCAACCCTCGAAGTAATATTCACTCTGGAGTGAACGACACCATGACAAAACTATGGAACCTCGTGACTTGTCAAGTCGGTTAGCTCCCCAACCACCAGAGCTAGGCTCCCTACAAAAGTGTGGTTGGGTAGGCAGAGAACTGGGCTATCGAATGATGGCAACCTGATGGGTGTACCACCAGCCCCTATGGTGTTCTAGGTGCCGGGAAGCGGCCAAAACATGAAAATTCGTGTTATTTTACGATTTAAACGGATTTGCTAATACATACAGCTGTGACAGAGCTGCTGTGCACTATACCAGGATCCAGGCACCTGCCTGCAGGTCCTAACCGTGTCTTTTCCTGGAGATAATACTCCAGAAATCATTTCTTTACAAAATCTGTACTAAGTTACTTTAACGCCAAAAAGTATAAATAACAGGCAGCGCCCTCACTCGGCTCACCTAGACAACCAAGTATTCAGAAACGGCCAATGGGTACGCAAATAGGAGGGCGACCCTTGCCCTTTCAATTGTAAGTTACGCAATTAGGGCGTAATCTTCAAAATTCCGTCATTTTGCCAACTGATATATTCTCTGAACCTCATGACCCCGCCAGAACGCTCCTTAAGAGCCTTAGGGAGTAGAAAACACAATGTAAACAAACAAACCGATTCGTACCTACCTCGCCGCCGAGGTCCATCGCAGGTTCTTTCAATAAAATCACGCCAGCCCGCGTCAGCTGTGCATTAGTTAAATGTTAGATTTAAAAGGAGTTTCTTATCCGTTCTTCTCCAAGTAGGTAGTTTACTAACGGACAGTAAATTCATTAATCTAGATCCAGCCTTAGTTGTCCCACCAGCGATGCCCTGAGCCGAGGTCCGACCCCAACTAGGGTAGCCCTTAGCGCAATCGCTTTAGAAACTTGTTTGTGCCTTGGCTGGAGGCTATAATATAGCTTAGTCTCCACAGCTTAGCCCCTTTAAGCAGTAGCCAATCACTTAGATTGAATCTGCGAGACGCCAGATAGAAAAAAAAAAAACACCCGGCTCACTCTGGCTCGATGCGTGGCGCCGCTCGCACGTATTACAGAATTATGAATTTACTTTTCTTTGCAATTACGTTAATCAGTATGTATGTAGTTGCTTCTATTTACTAAGCTTGGCCTGCAGAACCCTATTACATACTGATAAACACCAAAAACATCATTTTAGTGCCTCAAAAATGCTAACGAAATTTCTTATCTGCGAGAGTATAAATATCTTTTGACGTCTAGAATTCATTTAGGAACGTCCTAGTTAGCCGACAAGTGCACACGTATATCTCGTAATCGCACAAATCTTCGCACGGATCGCCATTCGTCTACCCTCTTTGTCGCGGGTAGTGTAAGTCTTGCAAACTTATACTGTCGGAGGCAACCTGGGCGGACTTCGTAGCTGCCCAACGGTTTTTGCTTGCGCGGAATCGTTGTTACGGTCGCGGAAAAACAAGCCCGTAGTTTGCCATGTTTTTTAGCGTATGCACGCAAAAAAAACGGAAGAAAGAAGAAGATGTCATCACAAGGCGCCCGCGGCCAAAAGGGCCGCGGCGCCCCCAGCCAGCAGGAGCCTCGACCACCGATGGACCGGACCGTATCGCTCCCTGACCTAGGGACAGGTTCGGCCGGTGCACCGAGGGCCGAGGGACGCAGCCAACATCACCAGCAGACGCCCAGAGGTAGTCAGGGTAGGCAGTCGACCACCGACTCCCCTGCTTCTCCCACGTCTCCAACAGAAAGGTACTGTACACCATCACAGTGCAACCCAGTCCCAGTGAAAAATCCGGTATCCGCAAACCGAAATTCGACCGTTAGAACGCCCGAGTCGAAATTTTCACAAATTTCTCCGGGTACCCTCAAAGGTCAGGGGTCAGTAATGACCTCAGTAGGCACCCACTCACCACTACCGACAACCCAGCAGCCGCGCTCAACTTCCAAAAGCGCTGTAGGCACTCACATGCAACCTCAATCTACGCAAAAACAATCGCGTACGAATGCACCGACAACATCCGCGCCGCCGCGTACCACAACGCGCGCAACAAGGAGCCAAACCTATGCCTGCTCCGCAATCCTCGCTACCAGCATCACGCACTATACCATCTGCGCCTAAGCATATACTGCCAGGCACAGCCAAAATAGAAGCGCGCACAGCCACCCGCGACCCACGCATAAAAAGGGAACTAAGCCACCAGGTGGCACCACTAGTAGTTTCAACTACAAACACTGGGTCGCCCGCGCCCCCCCGCACCGCTGCGTATGACTCCCCCGCGATGCGCTCTGGCCAATCAAGCTTGAGCGGATCAAGCACTTCGCCGCGTCCTATGGGCGCAGGGCAGAGCTAGAGGACCTACAAACGCCAACCTCGCCAATCCTCGAAATGGACCTGGACTATGAGTTTCAGACAGGGGGCAGGGCGCTCAGGCGACGAAGGAGCCCAGAAGACACCACCGAAGAAGCGAAGCGCTACCGCCCTGACCGACAGAGCGCAGTTTCGCCCACTTTCGCGGAGGCTGTGCGTCGCACCCCGACGCCCGAGGCGCATGCCGCCCCCGCACATACCATGAGGATAACAAGGGTAAGTAACGTGCCTTCACAAACCCTAAACCACGAAGCAGCCCCCATACTACGCTCCACCGAAGTGAACGTGCCCTGGCAGACATTTTAAAACGACCCCCGAACGCCCAACCATTCAGACAGGGAGTTCGTTTCTCCCCGGAGAGTGCGGGTGAATACAGGGTGGTTCAGAGATATCTGACCGCCCTGGAAAAAGAAATAGGAATCAGCTGGTTTGCGTATAGCTTGCCAGCTGACAAAAAGCTAAAAGTAGCTATTAGGGGGCTGCCGGTGGACACAGACCCCCAGGAGATTGAGGAGGAGCTCCGAAATCTAGGCTACGAGCCGGAGTACGTCGGGCACATCAATGCCCGACAAGGAAGACCCGGCTGCGTATTCCACGCCGTGCTGGCCAAGACAGAAAACGTCAGAGCCATTTACGATACCTCCGTATTCTTATTGATGCGCGGGGTTAAGATAGAAGCATGGCGTGGAAAACGTGGGCCCGCCCAGTGCCACCGGTGCCAGCTGTTTAGACATAGCTCGCAACAGTGCCACCGCCCCCTCGCCTGTGTAAGGTGTGGAGAGGGACACACGGCACGCGACTGCCCACGACCACGAACAGAGCCGGCCACCTGCGCAAACTGCAAAGGTGCGCACCCCGCAAACAATATCAAATGTCCTGTGTTCCAACGGGAAATAAAGCAAAGGCGGGCGGGCACTATCGCCATCACGACCGCCCCATCACGCCAGCCACAAAATGTGGCACTCACAGATATGCAGCCAACAGAAGAGGCCCAAGGCGAGTCGCTGATGGCAGCAGCAAATGGGCCCACTCAACGCGGAGAGGCAACCTCCTCAGGGCGGAGGAAAAAGAAAAGGGGGGGGGAAAAGTCAAAAGAAAAATAACCCCCCTACGACTACGACCCTGGCACAAATCACAGAGGCCGCCCCTGCACAAAACAGCAATTTAGCGCAGGCAAAAAAACAAAACACAGACAGACATACAGAAAACCGCACCACCCTCCCGGCGCAATCGGTTAAAAATTTGTCAACAAATGCCGGCAGAAAGCAACAAGAGCGCTCCCTGCCGGCCGAGAACGAAACTAACAAATGCGTTGGAGAGGCGGCAAAACACTGGAGCAACCGAGAGGCGGCACAATGTTGGAGAGCGAAAAATCACTACAAAGACTTCACTGCTTGCGCTATACAGCTTCTGATGGACCTGATCAAGGCCATCAGGCAGGGGCACGACGTAGATCAAGTCATCCTTGACGGCTTAGCCGCTTTATTAACACTTTATCATGGAAAATAAGCCGTTAAGGATGCTACATTGGAATGCTCGCGACCTCAGAGGGAAGGTCGTGCACCTCCGCCATCTCCTGAAGGAACAGGATATAGACGTGGCGCTTATAAACGAGACTCACCTGGGACCTGAGGACAGGTACAAGTTCCCAGGGTACCTCGTTTACCGGAAGGACGAATGGTCAAAAATAATGACTACCCAACTATCCTCGCCGGTGATTTTAACTGCAAACACCAGGCGTGGAACTCATATTACGCGAACCAGGAGGGGAGACGACTCTTCGCGGACGCGGATGCCTTCGGGTACATGGTAGAAGGCCCAGAGACGCCCACACACTACCCAGACGTACCTACACATATGCCCGATGTGCTCGATATCGTACACCGACGGCTAAACTGCCAGATCACCCAACAGGTGATGGATGATGAGCTGGAGTCAGACCATCACCCGGTGCTCGTCATCCTATCGGGACTGCCGACCAGACTTAAGCCTCAAGCGCCACGTCGCATCATCGACTGGGACAAATTTTCGGAAAGGATCGAATCCATAACACCTACTCGGCCTATCACCTCCTCCGAGGACGTGAACACCCTAGCTGTGGAAGTCACTGCTTGTGTACAGCAGGCACTAGAAGAAGCCACGACAACGCAGCAGCAGGGGAGAGGGCTACAGCCGCCCCTGCCCGCGCACATCAGACGCTTAATCACAGAAAAGAGACGCTTGCGCAAGCAGTGGCAACAGCTCAACAAACTCACGGAGAGGGTTAAGGCCGAGCTTAGAGCTCAAGATGCCGTGAGCTGGGAGGACAGAATTGACGCCGCGGAGGGCGACTGGCCCTCCATACACCGGTTGTGCCGCCAACTCAAAAACACCCCAGCTCCGGTACGCCCATTGTTAAACAGCGACGGGGCAATGAAGTACATAGCGGAAGACCGAGCGGAGGTCTTCGCAGAACACCTGGAGCGTCAGTTCCAACCAAACCCGACCACCGAACATGCACACGTCGCGGCAGTCGAGAAACACCTTGGGGAGTACTTCGCCACGCCGATAGCTCCTGAAGAAGATACCATCTATTTTTCGCCTGGCGCAGTCAGACGCACCATCTTGCGAACGAGCCCTAGGAAGGCCCCAGGTGCGTACGGGATCACCAACGCAGTGCTGCGACACCTGCCCTACCGTACAGTAGCGGCCCTGGCGCGCCTGTTCACGGGTATCCTGCGCACGGGCTCCTTCCCGGACTCGTGGAAAGAAGGGCGCGTCATCATGCTGCCCATGGCGAACAAAAATGTCCTGAAGCCTGAGAGCTATCCACACTCTCCTGCCCACCATCTCCAAGGTGTTCGAATCCCTCCTGCTGCGACAACTCACACCTCACATTACACCTCGTGAAGAGCAATTCGGGTTTCGGGCGGAGCACTCAACGACGCTCCAGCTGTCGAGGGTACTGCACCAGCTGTCAGCTACACTAAACAAAAAAGAACACGCGGTTGCAGTATTCCTCGACATGGAGAAGGCCTTCGACCGAGTATGGCATGAAGGCCTACTGTACAAAATGTCCCAAACTAGCGCGCCCCGTCGCCTAATACATGTGATTCGATCCTTTCTAACCAACAGGACTTTCAGAGTGGTGGTAGAAGGCGAGCTGTCCGCACCCCGCCCCATACTGGCGGGAGTGCCTCAAGGCAGCTGTCTCTCGCCTGCGTCCTACTCCTGCTATACAGATGACATCCCCACAACACCAGAGGCGACGCTCGCGCTGTACGCCGAAGACGCCGCGTACCTAACAACATCTCTCAATACAAGGCACGCGGCGCGCAAGGTGCAGCGCGCCCTCGACCTTATCCCCGAGTGGCTGTCCAAATGGCGCCTGTCAGTAAACGTAGGTAAGATGCAGGCCCTCGCCACAGGACTAGGACCCCTACCACCACGCCTGAAACTACAAGGAGCCGACGTCGAGTGGTCACCCCACGCAAAGTACCTGAGAGTGACGATCGACCGCCGGCTCACGATGGGGCTGCACGTCACAAATGTGGTGAACCAGTGCAGGGTAGCCAGAAACCTGCTGAACCCAGTTCTCTCATCCCGCCTCCCCGCCCGCACCAAGCTGGGCGTGTACAAAACATATATAAGATCCATACTAACATACGCCTCCACGTACAAAGGTCCATTAAGGGACTAAGTGCGGAAACCAAACCCTCCTAACATAGAACATAGAACATAGAACATACGCCTCCCCAGCTTGGTTTGCCCTCACGAGCGAGATCAACAAGAAGAAGCTCCGAGCGCAGCAGAACCTGTCGCTGCGCCGCGTTGTAAACGCGCCTCGCTACGTGAGGAACGATGTCATCCAGCGGGACACCGGGATTGAGAGCCTGGACGCCTTCGTGGGACGCCTGGCGACGTCTAAGGTCGCGAGGGCCGACGCTTCTGCCTGGCCGCATATCAAAGATATAGCGCCATGGCACGCGCGCCCGCCGGACAAAAAACGACTACCACGAGATCTCATCACTGCAGACTGTGCACCCCCATCCACCCCCCGGACTTGACGCCTGAGTAAGCAGCAACAGTCTACACGCTGCTTACCCAAACAGTAACACTACCCACCCCACACTGCATCCACAGCGTGAAGTTTGTTCTAAGTTAATATAGACTCACTTCGCGCTGTAAACAGACAAACATAACTAGACATACGCGAGTACACTTGCACCGAATAGCGTGCGGTCGCCTGCGCGCTATCGGTAATCATGAGCGGTGTAACTCAGGTCATTGCCGCTCCCACATACATTACGGCGCTAGTAGTCGCTTTCATTACTAAACTGTAGGTTCGTCCAAGTCGGTACTACTGATGCAGGTCACCTTTGCTGAGCCTCCCAGGGTACGCCCTGGGTCTCACTCGGCAGGGGTAGACCGCCAGAGTGCCGTGAAAAAGCGGCGAGTCGTTCAGTAACGCTCGCCGCCGTAGCGCGCCTACAGTCACATACAACATGCCATACATAGCGGGCGCGAGTTTTAGAAACTCGCGTTCGCAACACGCCATGCCCAGAGGGCAACCCAGCGACGGGTTCGCAGTTGCGAGCCACGGTGCTGCACCCGCTGGCTGGGAACGCTGTTCCGGCACCGCTCGCCTCGAAGCGACTACCACTGAGGGAATTCATTTAGTATGAGACGGCGCGCTGAGGTGAGCAGACCTGTGTCTGCTGATGCAATCTTTGTTTACATGAACTATCCAGTATGGTTAAGTGTGTCTGAAGATGGCAGGCCCGCTGACAAGCGTCTAGAAACCTCTGTGTTATGTTTATATAAACACATTACCTCAACTAAGCAGTGTCTATATACTGTGACTATATGAGTCCTATCTATGTATAGGGCCTAGGTAGAAACCTAGATCACCTAAAAGCGCTAAACTATAAATAACAAGTTTCCTTACTGCTTATTTGAGGGAAATGTGTGCATATTCACCTTTTTAGGGTGATGTGTTATTGTCCCTGGCTATGTACTGCTATTATGTATTATTTTCCAGTCATAGCCTTAGGACATCCAATTTAGAACACCTAGACTGTGTTTCCTAACCATCGACCACATGTGGTCGATGTTCCTAACTAACTAATGTGTATAAGACAAACAAAACCATTGGTATGTGAGCAGATAGCACATATCACTAACTATGACCCTGCCATTTGAGTGGTTCTAAATGAAAATAAACGAAAATATTGTTATTTTCCTTAACTATTACATACATTACGTACTTAAGGTATTTATGTATACTGCTAGTACATAAGCGAAATATGCAAACTATATGCTATGTGACGCCTCGTCGCGAACAGCGGGAGTGGGGTAGATGAGCACATCTATTCTGACCGTATTGTATTCGTGAATTAAAATCCCAAGAGCCTGCGATGATCTCACCTTCGTCATTGAAAAAGCTGAACGTTTATCTGTGTATGTACCCAATACAATACAGGTAAGAAAGATCCCCGACTATGATGTTTGGATCAGGGTGGCTTTGAGAGATGTCAGGTACCAAAGGTGTATGAAATTGCATCTCACTTTAGTTAAAGTATATAATTATTTTATTTGAGAAATCACGGCGTCCATTGTCAGAGGTTAGTACGGTGGCAACCTCCTGTTAGACACCCTCAAAGTATGAAAAAAGTGTGATGAAACATTCGCCATAGTACCTATAAAAGCTGAATTTTATATAGGTAATAAGTTACTTGGGGATCTATCAAAATATGATTCTTCAGCAGTCAGACAGTTTCGAAAGTTTCTTCTTGTCAGATATTGAAAGTCTACCGTACACGGATTGCCTCCCTATCTTCATCTTGCGAATAATTCTTGGGAGGTAATCGGCGCTACCCTATTTTTATTTTGCGTGTAGATATGCTCATGCATACTGCACTACCACGGGGAGATAGTGCAGTTATGTGGGACTCTAACCCACGTGTGGGAACACGGGCACGCGTTAGCACTCACCGCGAACCCGCCGCGGTTGTCCGTCACCTGACCCTCCTCGGGGGAGTACCCCCAATCACCGGCGCACCAGAACACACTGTACGCCGTGACCACTCCAGGGACAAAATCAGCACATGGGTGCCAGACGACCCCGTGTATGGCACCCTTGGCCCCCCTGTGACGGGTCAAGGTCAATGGCCCCGCCACCTACCATTTTGCGGCCGCAGGGGATAGGGAGAGCGGCGCACCGCAATACCGGAACTCCACACCCGCCGCGGCCTCCAACCCTCAGCAGCGATATCGTATGGGACCTGGGACGCTCCATAAGTCATCGCGGCCCGCCTCAATTGCGATGTCGCCTGTTACCAAGCGGCACCGCAACCTACTAGTTGGCCGCTACCGTGGCCACCGTGGGTGACCAAGCCACGGTTACTGAGCCCCCTGCCTCGACAATGCGGGGGGGAATCGGTGCTACCCCAGTAGCACAAAACCTAAAGGCATTTGCTGTGAATAACATCCTAGTTTCCTTCACAGGAATTATATTCCACAAGGTAGTAGGTACAGGTAGTCAGTAGCGGCGTTAGGGTAGGGTGCTGGATATAAAGGGGCGCCGCAAGCGCCTAAAAAGCTCAGAGACATACGTTGGGAACCAAGAATAAGCAGTGTTACAACAGCTTTACTTACTTTGGCTATTGAAACTCAGAAAATTGATGTTCAAGTCTCTCATGAGCAGTGGCGCAGCGTGCCTTGGCGGGGCCCCGTACAAAAAATTGTTTGGGGGCTCTTACGAAAGGTAAAGATTTCTCAAGAAAAAAAAAATTGCTTCGAAAAAAGAAATATTTATTCGTCATAATTATATCTGTCACTTTTTCCAAAATTTTTACAAACAGTTCAAATTAAATATTCACGCCTTTTTGTCGGCAGACTGATTTATTAAATTATTTATATCTGATGATGACTTTAGTTTATCTTAAGTTTCTGCCTCTATGGACAATAGTGACATGTCTGATAGGCGAAACAATAATTTGGAATGTTTTTATTATTTTTTGTTTACGCACGTCGGGGGCTCTCGTGGCCCGGAGGCCCAGTATAATAGATACGGCAGATAACTACGCCCCTGCTCATGAGGCTACTACTCTAGCCGAACAGTTAAGGGCCTTTCACCGGTGTAGAGCCGTAAAACGGTTACCTTCTAAAGCATAACCCTTAAGAATGGCTAGGCTAAAAGGATTAAAAAATTGATATATTTGTTAATGATTCATGTCATTGTCAATTTTATAAAATGCCTACAGTATTTACCCTTTCCATCTATTTTATTTTTATATTCTTTCCTACCTGAAACTTATTTTCTACAATCTTACCTACCGATTTTTTTTGATTTAATATAATATATTTACTATATCTGTTACTATATATATTTACTAAATACTCGTTTAATACCTACTAGTCTGTAACTATATAGACTTTATTCTGAACTTTTGTTTTGGACACTTGTGTTTCGTATTTGTTTTTACTCATTTATTTTATTTATAAATGGACGGTCCGTTCATTGTTTCGGCGTCACCCAGACAACACCGGCTATCGCTGAAAACCAGCGCTGTGGTTCTGTCTTGCACGCGAGTCCCAGCATTATGCTGAGCGATGACCGTTTTGCGTGGTTGTGAGTGTGACGCATACTCTGTATTTGTATTTAAGATTTTCCTTAGTTTTTTTATCGTATAAGTTGTGCCTGACGCAATTTCTTTTTTCTTTCTTTCTTTATTTACATTATTTGTTATACATGGTGTTCTCGTGTAACTAATAGTTTTGCTTTAGATTAAAAAAAAACTCGATATTTTTTCGCTACTTTTGGATACTCCTCCGGAACGACTTGGTGGTTTAAAAATATTTTTACAAAGAAAAATTGATGGCTAGAACTTCTTGCTACCTAACTGAAACAGCATAATGTAAACAAAGAACATTTTGCAAACAAAACTGTCCAAATGGAGGTTCAATATTGGGGTGTACGGTCAATATCTGTACTGCGTTAACTTTGGGGTGTATATACGCCTTAAAAGAGTTCAGCTTGTAGTTTCATTTGTTGTTTGTTTAGGATATATATATATACTGTTACTTGATGATAATAGTTACTATACTCTTTAGATAAGAGTATGACATAATTTTTCAAATGATTTTTTCTATTAGGTACCTAAATCTCTACAAATAACAGACATGGATCTCGGTAAATGCACAGTAATATTGGAATATTGCTGCACTTTCTTGGAAGAATATTGAAATACAGGCTATAAAAGCACCATTTTAACTACGAAGAAATTGGTTGAAGAACTAGAAATTGAACGTGTGTTTAGAGCCATAACAAGAATTTGATGTTATAAGTGTCAAGCTGCTGAAACAGCCCGCGATGAGCTTATAACTTCGCCAGATAAAAAATATGATGAGAATTTCAGTCAATGAAAGATTTGAACAGTGAAATGAATAGGTACAAATTGTACCTATAGATACCTACTCGGTCTTTTTTGTACCTACAATATGAAACAGATTCCGGAGAAACCCAAGATTGACAAAATCTGTGTTGATATCCAGAGACATGGTGATCTCCAACTGACTTATTGAAATTAGCTAATTGTTTACTGTAATAGAGTAACGTTGCCTGAAAAGTTAGTAAAAACCAGAAAACAGCCAAAAAAAAGGGACAGTCAAAGCGCCTAAAAATCAGTTTTTAGCTTGATTCATAAAGTTTTAATTTTACTGCGTTTTTTTATTGTGCAAGTTTATTTCTTTTCTATTGTGCATAAAATAGTCTAAAATAAGTTTAAATCAGTTTAAATATTGTCATTTTCTCATGCTTGGAAATTTGAGCATTATTTTGACAACCTTCTTCGAGATAAATCGCAATTGCTGTACTGGCCATATACACCTGAGAGCAGCGGCCGGCAAAAGTTGTATAAAAATCCATAAAGCTCGGCACAAATTATCGGACGCGGCCAAAGACCTTATACGTATTTCTTACTACTAGACTGTGTACCAAATTTTATTTATTAGCTAAAATGAAATCTATCATCATACACTAGCTATTTCCTTAGAAGCGGTAGCTAACCAACCAAAAGCGGTCCTGGCGAGAGGCATTCCGCTGGTAGTGTGTCCTTGTCTGACCTCTTGCTAGCTCAACTAATCATTGGGTTTGGTAGAAATGGTAGAAAATTTTATATTTTCTTTTTATGTTATACCAAAACGAACAATTCATAGACTTTGACAAGTATTTAAATATTTCTATAAAAGTATATAAATATTTCTACAGTTCCTATATTTAATCAATTTTTTGTATTTAGAAAAATATAAATTAATACTGAGTAAGAGTAGTACTTTTAAATGTTTGGGCCTGGTAATACTAAATGTAGGATGGTGGTTTGCGGATTTTTTGGCGGACTTTGTTCGAGTGAAATTCAGCGGCTGTTAATATTATAGTAGCTGTAGTGTAGATGTATGTTTTTAGTATTATATCTGTACCTACTAACACTAGATTTTTTTAAGTAAATTTTTACTAATCCTATGGACTTTGTCTGAAATAAAAGATTTTTAATTTAATTTAATTATTTGCAAATTGATTCCTAATGGAATACAATTGGTGTAGTTTTATTTATTTATTTATTATATACTTTATTGTACACCACAACATATGTACAGGAAAACATTCACAAAAACAAGTGTATAATGGGCGGTCTTATCGCACAGGGCAATCTCTTACAGACAACCTTTGGATGGACTGTACGATAGGAGAAGAATTTAGGGCTGTCAGTGTACAAAATTAAATACTTAAATAATATTACTTAGACATAATAACATACAATACATACATACAATATTATATAATATACTAATACATATCAAATATCTAACAGAGAAAGGAGAAGAATAAAAATTATAGTGACAGGTAATGCTCTTTTACCATTTTCTTAAACGTTGGCAGTGTTTGAGCACGTCTTATTTCAATTGGTAATACATTCCACAACCGAGCCGCTTGAATTGTGAAAGATTTGTCAAAAAAGGAAGTGGAATGCATACCAATATTTAATTTAAGATTTTCCGATGACCTCAAGGACCTAGAATGGGTGTCACAGAGGAACTGAAAGCGTTCTTTGAGATAAAAAGGAGTAAAAGGATTAAAGAACACGTTATAAAGCAAAGAAAGTATGTGGGCATTCCGGCGAAGGCGAATAGGAAGCCATTTGAGCTTAGTACGAAATTCAGAAACGTGAGTACGAAATTCAGAAACGTGAGTACGAAATTTAGAAACGTGAGTACGAAATTCAGAAACATGAGTACGAAATTCAGAAACGTTTTATTTCTCAACTGTCTACGCAACTGGACAATATGTGAAATCATAGAGATCCTTTGAGGTATATTTAGCTGCCGGTATTCCAAAGCACCGTCAGAAGACTGCAGGGTCATCTAAAGCTTGTCCTTCATGAGCTTGAGAGTAGGATCAGAGAGCTTTTTGTTCCAATCTATATGATGGTCTGAAGAATGAAACTTGAAGAGACTTGGGATTTAAGGATTACTGAGTCCTCCCCCTCTCTTCAAAATTCAGATAACCCTTTAATACTCCATCGTAAACTGCTCAATTCCTCTTCGAGTCCGGTGATCTTTTCGTCGGTCCGGAGTGTGCGCGTGTTGTATGTTGCCAGGTCCAGTCGTCGGTATTTGTTGGGGTAGCCGGATCTCGTCCGGGATTCTTAGCACCCCTTGCGATACCGTAACCTCGACCGCTACCGTAGTCAAGGATACAGGCTGCCGGGCAATAGGGGCTATGTTTTATTTGTGCTATTCATGTGGAGTGCTTTGCAGGCGGGTTGGCGATCGCAGTATGGTTGTTACCAATGCACAGAGAACGCTGCTGTGCATTCTCTGGCTTTTCCCTTAGTCGCCTCTTACGACACCCACGGGCAAACATGGGATGGTGCAAATCTTTACGCCCGACACCATACGGTTAGTGATATAGATACCAAAAAATATAAAAGCTTTTTTTATTAACTATAAATTAGGTAGGTTTAGGTAGCGCAGTTAGGTAGCATCAACATATCGGAATACTTAAATTATCGTTTTTACAATAAATTTGTCCCGTGTTCTGTTTGGTCATGGTCACCTAGAAAGAGACACACTACCAAAGGGAGCCCTCTCGCTCGGACCGGTTTTTGCGCCATAGTGCACAGTCTAGTAGTAAGAAGTATAAGGTCTTTGGACGCGGCTGACGGACGCGACTTACAGATATGTGTGCACAGACAAAAACATCCAGCGAGCCAGATCTCAATCGGACGTCCGGACGCCCAAGGTCACGTCCGCGACTTACTTCCGATAGTTTGCACAGTAAAATAACAATCACACCAGTCATTCGATCAAAACGTCAGTCATGAGGCTTTACAATAAGATCCATAGCGAGTAGACCACTCACCATCTAATACTATGAAGAAGACAGTGCAGTGGAGCTTCCGCCCGAGTCTGTCGATAAATGGTAGAATTTTCAAAAACCAATACATACTTTAAAAAAACTTATCAACCAAGACTGTTAATCCAATATTTCACGTGTCCAACTTACAAATTGTATAAATTTCATACAAACTTTCAACCCCCTTAGGGGGTGGCATATCCGGAAATAATTAAACTCATTGTTTTTTTATTAATCAAGAGCGTAAACCTACAATTTCAGATGTTTTACCTTTCAAACCGAAGAAATTTCATATATCCATAGAATTTCCAAAAACTATTAAAAACATGAATTATTTTTATCAACCAAGGGCTTATATCTAAAATTTCACGTGTCCAACTTACAAACTGTAGAAATTACATACAAACTTTCAACTCCCTTTTTACGCCTTTTGGGGTGTAATTTCCAAAAATTATTTCTTAGTGCTCACTTACGTCACTTGAGGAACCTTTACGCCAAATTTCATGCTTCTAGGCCTAGCGGTTTTGGCTGTGCGTTGATCGATCAGTCATTCAGTCAGTTTCTTCTTTTATTTATATAGATAGATAGACTAGCACTCCGCCCGCGACTTCGTTCGCGTGATTTATTTTATCCTATAAATGATTTTCTTCTAAGTAGTTAGTGAAGGCGACCAAAAATAAGCTATTATTAAAACAATAAAAAAAACTGGATATCGTAGATATACAGGGTTTATTGGATTGGGACGATTCGATAATTGACTTAAAGAATAATAAATTTTAGGTTACCGCCACAAAGTAAAATCCTTCCCTAAAAACTTATCAATCCCTTTTTGCCCCGTTGAGGATCGAGTTTTGAACAACCTAAATAATATGCTATACACTCTTTTCTTCTCTTTTTTTATTTATCGTTTATGTTAGTCAGATACCTCAAAAAAACTTTAACACTCCTAAGCCTAACTCTATATGGGAGGGTGTTTTAAAATGTTTTATGTAAATTTGATTATCAACTTTATTCCCAATAATTCGATTTTACATACAAACTAATTATGACCCTTTTCACTTCCTTAAAGGTTGAATTGCCTCAAAGTCGTGCCTTAGTGCTCCCCTAGATCCCCACGTCAAAAACAAACCCTGTCCAGTAAGATTCTTAGCTTGAGTTAGTTTCGAAAATTTTATAATGACAACCTTTATTGTTTCCTTAGGTTGGTATTTGTAGTTTCAAATTTATTAACCCAAGAAATAAGATTCTTCAAAAAATTAACATCCCCTAAATCATCTTTTGGGGGTAGTTTCGAAAAACTAATAATCTCAATCTTTATCATTTACTTAGAATACTATTTGTGCTAAGTTTCTAGAATTTTGGCCGAAGGAATTAGATTTTTCATACAAATTTTCAACCCCATTTTTAACCCCTTACGGGTAGAATTCAGTGTTGCCAGTGGCAGATAGTCAAATGTTACATGAGACATCTCAAAAAGTTACATTTTCATGAGAAAAGTTACATTACCTTATTTTCTGTGGAAATAGACTAAAATAATAAAATTTGCGTTTTTTTTCAAGTTTTTAGGTAGCGGAACGCGTCCAATAGACTAATACGGGCGCGGGCGGGCCCTTCATTAGAACGTATTAGCGAAAATATCGATAAACAAAATCAAATCTGGGTAACGCCGGCCGGTAGGTACTCAGCCCACTCTAGTTCTTGTAAACGAAACCAAACTTACTTAACAACGAGAAATAAATAGCTACATGAACTTCTTGAAGCTATGTGCAGTGCATGGCACACCTAAATTATACTATTTGACTTGATAATCTCAGCGATCTCACGATTATTTTTTGTTTGTGGGCAAATATGCCAATATTTTTATAAAGTCCTAAAAGTTACGTAAAAGTTACATTTTCAGTCATGTTACGTGGAGGTTACGTGAGAAGGCCAAAAGTTACGTAAAATGTAACAAAAGTTACGTTCTGGCAACGCTGGTAGAATTTCCAAAAATCCTTTCTTAGTGCACACTTACGTCACTTGAGGAACCTTTCTGCCAAATGTCATAGGCTTAGCAGTTTTGGCTGTGCGTTGATTGATCAGTCAGTCAGTGAGTCAGTCAGTCACCTTTCGCTTTTATAGATTCAGATAGATTACACACAAAGATTACTATATTACACAGATACTCTATAAGTCGCGGCTGTCAGTCGCGTTCGTCAGTCGCGTCCGTCAGCCGCGTCGGATAATTTGTTCCCAGCATATCTGTCGTGTGTTTGGCGGCCAAATAAATTACAAACTCATATCTGTCGTGTAATTTAAAAATGGAATGATCTTTTACTCCGTAACATGGCAACCAAGGAGGTAACTTATCAAAGGTTTTATTTAAATTTCGAACTGGCTTGCTTAAAGCTGTTTATAGAAAAAAATACACTTTATTGACTTTAATACGGGAGTAATTATAACCTCTGTTATGGTACCTCCTTGATTGCCATGTTTCGGAATAAAAGATCGTTCCATTTTTAAATTACACGACAGTTATGAGTTTACTATGTATAAATTTGGCCGCTAAACACGACAGATATGGATTTTTATACAACTTTTGCCGGCCGCTGCTCGCATGTAATTTGGCCAGTACAGCAATCTCGATTTATCTTGAAGAAGGTTGTCAAAATAATGCTCAAATTTCGCTTCGCAAATCAGCTTCCAGTTTTTATAAAATGACGAAGATCAGATCGTCACAGGCTCTCTTATTCTATAACAGCAAACGTTATATGAGTAATAAATACAAAATAAATCAGCCTATAATTTTTTCGTAATACAAATGTTAAGTTTTATAGTTATATAATTTTTATCTACATGAGTATCGGTTTTTTCATCGGAAATTGCCGGTAAATGTCAGGTTTTTCCAATTTTGAAACTGGCAACACATTGTCATTCGTTTTATTTATTATCTGTGCTGTGCACTGCCTGACATCTTTCTTTGTGCAATTTCTGTAGAGTCTCTCGTGAAAAATCCCGTTATTTCGCTTTCGTAATTCATCTAACAAAGGTATTATCTGTTCGCGAGTGTTCACCGCTATTTGTGGGACAACAATTAAAAATTAACGAGCGTGCCACGATACGGTGTTAATAATTTATTTTCATTAAAAAAATATCGATTTTACTCATCTCGTGGAGAAGAATTGTTTTCATGCTGTTTATTTATTAGTTCCGTCGGGTGACTGGCGATCAAGCAACAATTTTCGGGTCACAGTCCAAACCAAGGTGAGTGGAGTGCATAGCGGGTTGTATGAGAGGTAGCCAGCCTCCGCCGTGTGAGCTCCTTTGTGACGCAAAACCTCAACATCTCCGCGCTCCGATAATTAGCCCAGTCTCCGAAGACATCAATCATCCGCTGTTATTTATATATTGTGTGATGATTTGTGACAAGTGATGGATGCCGTCCATCAGTGATAAGCTTGTCACGGATGAATTACTAGTAGATAGTGCTGTGACCAGCTGCGAGCGATGTTGTCGCTGCCTCTAACATAACTGTATCGTAATTTGACACATATCATTACAGAGTTCCCTTGCCTAACACTTCACAATAAGTTGTTGTCTCTATACCCAGAAGTGTTGGTCTATTTACACATGAAGTTTCCACACCCACAACATCTCATAATGTGATTAGTAGGTGAATGCAAATACAATTATCAACATGTTATTATGCTGTGTACCTACAGACTCTGGTTGAATCTTTTTGCCCTGCTTAGATCATCTTTATTAACAACTGCTAGAACCAATATTTTTATATGACCAATATTTGACCAGCTAAGTGAAATGTTTGTTGATTTGTAAGTCACAAGCAATCAGTCCATAAACAGTCCGTACAATGGAGTTGCATGATTGGTTAGAATTTTTACTAAAATTTATAATAATAAGCTTTATTTACATAAGAAAATATTACAAAATTAGTGAAGTCCTTTATTCCTGTGCTATGTGATTATCCTGTGTTACAGTAGCCAGTGCTCTCTTCTGGGAGTTTCATTTGTTCATAAAATTTTGTCCTATGCCACTAACAAAATAATGAAAATAAAAAGCAGTATGAAAATAGGATATAAATAAAGAAGACTGATCATTATAACCTAAGAGTATATTTAATTAACAAATATAAGTGAGATGTGTACATCAACAGCCTGCAGCCTAATTGCATAAATGAATTCGGCAAGGCAAAGGGTTTTGACACAATCAATGAACCAATCACATGCGAGATGAAAGACGCGATGTGGATTCCGTCTATATGATTGGTTGATTGATGATGGTCAAACCCGTTGCCTTGCCGAATTTACTAATGCAATTAGGCTGCAACTAATCTATTCTGTGAAAACCTAGGTGGAGAGAGCTTGAAGTGAACTGTTATACCACCTTTATTGGACGGATTGATTGCTCACTTCAAGTTCACTTCACCCAAGTTTTTACAGAATAGCACTACCGTACTAGACAACTGTTTGAGCTGCACACTAAGTTAACTGCTAGCTTTATTACTTTAGATGTTACACCCACAGCACATGCAATATGGTTCCTTAATTACTTTCTGCTAACACTAAAGTGATCTTGAATAACATCAAGATTGCAAAATGGCATGGCCACTTAATTAGTAGTTTTAATAATGTGGTGGTGGTGGTCTGTTAACTAACTTACCAGGTTAAAATTAACAATGGAGTTGGCATTAGAGCAATTTGAATACTTGATAAACTATTACCTTGCTTTCATATGTCCAGCAACTAGTAATCTATACAAGAAAATCCTAGCATCCAATTAAGTTGAAACTTGGCATTCTATATGTAACTTTTGAAACATTGAAATTATACAAACATATGGAGTAGGTCTCATGATGTAGTCGGAAGGTGGCCATAGCAACTCCTCTACCAGAAAAGATAGTACCTGGCTCATTGCATGTATTTTAACAAATGTTTTTACATTTAGAAGCATTCAGTTCAAAAAGGTTAGGGTTTATTTTATTACTTATTTATTCTGTTCTATTTGATAGCCTGTGGCTTTTTCTAATAAGATTGTTTCCTGTAATATTATTTATGAAGCCATACATTTTGAAGACCAATAACTCTTTTATTAGTAAACATACATATTGTTGTTCATATTCTGCCACAAACAGCAACAGTATTGGGTTAATATATTTTATCAGTATCCACATGTGTTAGATTCAAACTTTAAACTTGTGTACTAACATTTTATTGCTGTATTAATGGGATGTCAAGTTTATGCTAAACATAGAAGAAAAAGAATAATAATATGAACTTCTGTCATCATAACATCAATATGCTCTCTATTAGGGTTTTAACAGATCTTTGCTTCTGTCTTCATTAGTGCGGAACATCATAATAAATCTTACCTCCAATGTGCAATGTGGTCCACCACATTAAAGAATCTTTGCTTAGTAGAAACTTTGAAGCAATTTATATCCAAAGGTAAAACTCTAAGTATCTAAGACTTTTTTCCATGTACTTGCCGCTACCAGATCCTACTGAACAGTTTACTGACGATGATAATAATAATGTAAAATTTGTCATCTATAGCAGCTACAGTTGACAAAAATGTTGCCACCTACTTGGCCAAAATACCTAAAAAGCGTTAGCTGGGAAAGTCTAAATAGCATTGAAATGACAAGACTTAATGACGTTATTGATATATATGCGACATATATAACAAACCTATATACTTTTAGTGAGTGAAATGACAAGACTTAATGGCGTTATTGATATATATGGGACATGTATAACATACCTATATACTTTTAGTGAGTGAAATGTGACAAAAATGTTGCCACCTACTTGGCCAAAATACCTAAAAAGCGTTAGCTGGGAAAGTCTAAATAACATTAAAATGACAAGACTTAATGACGTTATTGATATATATGCGACATATATAACAAACCTATATACTTTTAGTGAGTGTAATGAAATGACAAGACTTAATGGTGTTATTGATATATATGGGACATGTATAACATACCTATATACTTTTAGTGAGTGAAATGTGACAAAAATGTTGCCACCTACTTGCCCAAAATACCTAAAAAGCGTTAGCTGGGAAAGTCTAAATAACATTAAAATTACAAGACTTAATGACGTTATTGATATATATGCGACATATATAACAAACCTATATACTTTTAGTGAGTGAAATGAGAGTTGTAGATTCTACTTAGTAATAAAATGGAAAGGGAGGCCTTTGCCCTGCAGTGGGACAATACAGGCTAAAAATAATAATAATCAAATACAAACTCACAGTTAAAAAGATTAAACCTGTTTTACACTCAGTTTTTTGATTCTTAGTTAACTCAATTTTCTAATGGTTAAAAGTGGCAAACAATGGTTGCAAATTTCGGTAAAATGTGTTTTTCCATAAATTAATAGACTAATAAATAGTCAAATACATAGTCAAATACTTTGAAGAGTTGATTATTTGAGCATTTGTTAGCAGCCTTAGTAATTTACTAACAAATTATCAGAGCCGCTATCTGATGACATTATCTAACATCTATATTTCTTCATAATACTTTATAAATGTTTGGTAAAAGATACAAATAAAACTTAGGCTTATCCATGTGATAAGCAGTCTTCCTTGATAACAATATAGTTAAGATAATATATTGTAATTAATGTTGTTTTAGAGATGAAGCTGCATTTCTTTAACTTGATAAGTTATACTGCGTCGTTGGTGTAGTCGTGTAGTGTTTGCAGGCGCTACTGCTAATTATCACGTCCTGGCCTCCTGGGTGCGATTCAATCAAAGAGTTATTTGGTTAGTACACAGTAGAAGTCTAAAATCTGCATTTGTGCCTGGTTGATGGCAATAAGCTTGCCCCCTGCTACATGTGAGTAAAACAAAAACGTGGGTGTAGATACTATAGGTGCCTAACCTTTCGAGGAATATAGTCATGATGTTATGTACACAGGCAAATAAACAAATAAAAAGTCTTTCAGCTTATAGCTTAAAAGCAATCCATACTTAATATTTGATAAAATCAAAACCTAAAATCAGGAGAAACAGCACTTTGCAGAAAACTGCAGCTCTGTCAACTTTCTAGTTCTGCTACCTTAGTTGGTCCTAGGCCACTCAGAACTATCCACCTCATAAAAGTCTCTAA
This sequence comes from Orthosia cruda, assembly GCA_964057195.1. Taxonomy (NCBI): domain Eukaryota; kingdom Metazoa; phylum Arthropoda; class Insecta; order Lepidoptera; family Noctuidae; genus Orthosia; species Orthosia cruda. The sequence continues at coordinate 37,741,482 of OZ059825.1, read as the reverse complement.
CTTTGTGGGATGGATAGTTATATTACCTACATAGGTACTCAATATTATGTAGGAATTGGTCTGGTAGCGACATCACCATCTGGGGCCATTAATCGGCTCTTTTGAACATCAACAATTAAAATTTACTAATTATAATAATTGATTCTACCATCCATTCGGCAAAGTACCTTGTTATGGCGAAGAACGGACAAGAAACTCCAAACTTACAATTAAAGAAAAATATATTTATATACATACAATAATTTATATAGGTGAGGATGATGCACCCAGAATAGCACTACATATCATCATCATCAGCCTTATGTTCCAACTGCTGGGACACAGGCCTCCTCTCTGTGAGAGGGCATAGGCCGTAATCCACCACGCGGGCCCAGTGCGGGTTGGTGAATGTCACATATCTTCGAATTTTTGGTTCTAAGACATGCCGGTTTCCGCACAATGTTTTCCTTCACCGTTTTGAGAGCAGTGGTGATGAATTATTTTACACAAAGTAAAGTGCCTGCTTGGGTTCGAACCCACGACCTACACTTGTAAGTCGCGGCCGTTACCACTGGGCCACCACTGCTGCTACATATAGTATAAAGTATTAAAATCATTTACAGGTAAATTCATTCATTCGATAAATAGGAACATGGTTCTCAAATACCTACGAATATTGCAAACATAGGTAAGATACCTAATGGAACAAGGTGTGAAACTCTTAAAACAAAAAAAAAGGAATACAATAACAATGAATAGGTATAATAAATTCACAAATTCGATTTTATCTACACTAAAGATAACTGATAGCATGTCGCCAAAGATTCTTATCTTGAATATAATCATCGAATTTTTAATATGCTTGTTTAGTGTGTTTTTAACAAAAGTATTAATTTTTGTTTTATTTAATTTTAATATATCACAAGATATTTTTTAATAGAATTTAACACCATTCCCCATGTAAGATTTGTGTACTTTTGCTAATCTATAAGGTTGTTGAACTAACCTATCTTTATTTCTAGTATTATAATTGCCTGTCTTCTTGTGCCAATCCACACGTTTCTGGGCCAGCCTCATCCACGTTTTACCCGCCCAGCCCCGGATCTACGACTTTTTCGAACCGGGGCAAAACCTTGATAGTGGCGCCCCTCCCTTCAGTGTTTGAGAAAAACTGTTAAAACTGCCAATGAGTAGCATTTTTGTGACCATTTGTTAAAATAATAATGTTTAATAAATTTAAACTTTTTATTATCTAATAACTTTCTTTTGTGACATAAAACAGAAACACAGTAAAATATATAACCAAGAAAGACTACAACTTTACACGGCGTGCTTTCTTTTCTGCGAAAGAATCTATTAGCTCCTCATAGTCCGTCGCATTGGCAGTTTTGTTTTCAATGACTAGAAAAGTTAGTTTTATGCTAGAAAAAAATATTTTTAAACATAATATATTAAGATTCGATTACTTGATAAAAACCTATGAGATTGAAAAGAGGCTTCATTTGTTCGATATTTCGAATTCTTGTCGCAAGGATTTTGCGCCCCCATGAAACTGCCGCCCGGGGCAAGTGCCCCGGTTTGCCCCCCCTTAGATCCGGGGCTGTACCCGCCCAAATCGCCAATGTCGTATGCCCATCTCGTAGCCGTAGGAACATAAGAGAAATCAATTCTTAATTCTTTATTGTACATCAAAAACAACATTACATACAGTGTGATAATAAAGTACATGAACAAAGGCGAGCTTAACTCAATGTTGAGTTCTCTTACAGCAAACTCTAGGTTGATAGAGAAAGATGACAATATAGAGGCTATGCCAGTGTACAATTTAAAAATAACAAGACGTATAAAATGTACCTACATACATAAATACATATATGTAATATGACATAATAATATTATGTCATTGCGCCTCTGCCTCTGTTATTGCCTCTTGAAGACCTCCAGAGAAGGGACTGGGAGTGTGGGAGATAGTTCCAGCGGTGCACTGCAGTAGCAGAGAAAGAGCCATCATAGCGGCTGGAAGTGTGTCGCGGACGAATCAATGTTTTTTAACCGAGAAAAACTGTATACCATTGTTCTTCATGTCCATTGTGTAGAACCAGCCTTAGTTGGCAAAAAATACTATGTTATTATTTGATCATTTGTCGATAACAGCAACAGTAATGGGTGAACTGTATCATTAAATAAATAGACAGTTCAAACATGGATGTAAAATTCATTAAGATTACCATTGCTCCTATGTATTTTGTCCTAGATTGCGAAAAAACCGATATAATCTTATATCCAAAAATTGGAGCTCATGTGACAACTACCAACCCGCACTGGCCCCTCGTGGTGGTTCTGTGTCCCGGTAGAGGGATCAGCATAGACTGATAACTGACTAATGAGCTTAATATTCGTTGACACAGCACTATTGGTGTTGACTGTTGATCTATTTATGGTCTCAAAACAAATTCACACTGAAAAAAAAATATTGGAACTAGCGTAAAATTTTACAAAATTTAAGCAAACTGTAGTTATTATAAAATAAACTTTAATAAAATAATACACATCGAGTTTTGTTGCTAGTAGGGAAAAGTTCGCAAGGTCTAATTATTTCATGCCGTGGAAGTCCATTTTTGAAATGAACAAAAATAGAAATCGCCTCTCTGGAGACTAGCTGTCCTAATACGCTTAAATAAAATTATATGATACTGATACAATTTTGTTGTTTGTCGCAGAGTGAGCCGTGTCTTGGGGGAAAAGCACACCGGGCACTACGGTGGCCCCAGATACACCGGCCCCAGCGCCCCAGCCTCCGGGTAAGTTCTCTATTTATTTATTAAAACTTTATGCACAAGTTCAAAGAGTATATAACTATCTTAAAGAAGAAAGAAAAATAAAATTTATATGAATATTTGAATTCAGAGTTCGAGATCATTATATAATTTTGGACAAACAAACTCGATGTCAAACATGACAAAGTTCAAATTCCATCGTACATCATACTTTTTTATTAGAGCCTTTTTAACCGATTTTCCAAAAAGGTGGAAATCTATGTTCGACTCGGTTTTTTTTTTCTTTTGTGTTCACCGATTTCTCCGTCAATTGTGGACCGATTTTGGAAATCTCTAGGTGGTTCCATTGTCACAAAGTCAGGCTCTGATGAGGGGATCCCATGGAAATCGAGGGAACTCCTCAAATTTTATACGTATACGTAGCGATTATGGTATTTTCATTAACATGGCAAACATTTGCATTTAAAAATATCATTTTATGAAGTGGGAAAACTTGAGGAAGACCTCAGATGGCCAGTGGAACTTCTCAATGAGAAGTATATTTTGGGTATAATATATCTCGAATAGTTAAATGACTTGATGAAGTAAATTTAAATAAATGGTTTAAATGGAAATGGTACCATCGAACTGATCTTGTGAAAAAGCCGGAAGATAGGCACCGGCACTCCGTAATAAAACAATGTATCTCAGTCGTGTTTAGGCTTGATAGAATTGTTCGGTGCTGTTTTTGTATGAGATTTCCTACTGCGCAGCCATTGTAGCAAACTTCAGAGTGGCCAAGAAGTTTGGCGAGAACTATATTAGATAAATTATGTAGCATGAAGTAAAAATGTGTCAGGGTTTTTTTAAATTTTATTTGTTATCATAGAAAAATGCAAAGCTCCTGCGGGTTGAAGAAAAACGATCGAAACCGCGGGCAATATACTTTAACATAATTTAAATCCATAGTAGATAACCAGAACAATAAGGATGGCTAACAGTAAGATTCTGATAATGTAAAAACGATTATTTTGAACACAGGAAGTTACGTTGATATTGTTTGAACTCACAAAACCATGGTCTAACACTGAACACATTGTTGGTGTTCTGTGCCAAAATTTACCAATAATATTCTAGAATTCCATTGAGAAAACTAGCATTAAACACCAAACAACTTACGACAACGTTTGAAACATATCATTGGGCAACACAACACACAGCATTTGATGGGCAACAAGTGACCCTCAACATGTAAACTTTACACTACAACGCGCAACATGACGCGCGGCTAGTTGTTTGTTCCCGTGGTGCAACAGTTGAGCATCAAATGTTGTCAAGTGGAGACGTGACGCGCAAATTGTCACATATGAGCCATTGCTATTTTTGATGACACTCGGAGGTCACGGCTCATAGTTTCGTTATTTTGAAAGTAATTTCTAACCCACCAACGTGATTTTTTTTTCCTTTATGTTTTTTTCTACAAATTTTTAAACACCGCTGCTGAAATCAACACTAGTTCCTCCATGTTGTCGACTGGTCATGCTGTGCATGAACAACGTCACTAAACAAAAGTTCTTCATTGCCTTTCAACATGATTAGCAACATGTTGTGCATCAGATCGCGCGTTAAATGTTGATTAGTGGATACGAGGCTTTATATGACGAAAGTGTCAAAGTTGCTTCGATATGAGCGACCCTGCGCATGCGCTCGTCTTCGCGCGTATTTTAATTGTAGTAAGGGACGTGCAGTCAGACAGTTTAGGTTTTGCCGCTGTTATTCGCCTATATACGCTTGAATTCGTGTTGGATTTCGCGCGCCTTTTCATTATCATGATGGGTAATCGTATGTGGTGGAGATAGGGGCCAATATGCTATGTACATTATTATAATTAGACTGATGCATTGCTTCGCTTCGAACCTGTCTCAATGTGATTTGTACTGTAGTGACCTTTTTGCTTTATTTACACTCACTAATCTATACGATATGTCTATGTAATTGCATTAAACTCTGCATATCATATTAACCTACCTTTAACAATAGTGTTTTGGTGGTTACGGTTTTATTATTGCATGACCTTTAATCCTAGAACGGTAACCTACAAAAAATATATATTTTTGTTTTAAAACGCCGTAACTTTTTAAATTCGTGCGGGTAATCTTTGTGGTGTGTGGTGCGCATCAGGTGGTGAACCAGCATACGCACCCCAGGAATTACGATGCACCAGATTAGGTAGCATTAGATGTATTGGCGCTATCGAGGTAAAAAGAGGTAATATGATGGGCTGGCTGGTCTCTCGTAATGCCAAAATGGAAAATAAGTAAGCATTAGTGATCAGAAATCGCGAGTTCAATGTGCCAAGTGCAAAGTACTATTTTTGCGACAACCACAACAAAAATGCCGGCTGGTTTAGATTTCATAATATTGTGTCAAGTGTTATTTTAAATATAAGCTGAAAATAACAAAATATAAAAAAAAAACATTAGCAAACTTTTCACATGGCTTGATAAAACAAATTGTTTTATTTCATGGCGTGCTCCAGTGGACTCTGGGTACGATTAGGTCGTGTAGGTATGGTTCTAGCGTTAGTGGAATTGTAAATGCAGCCGTATACGTAATGCACCAAATTCTTCGCAAGGCCTAAGCTGCATACTACAGCTCGATACTTCACGTCCGCCCATCAGAATCACGATACTCTTATGAAACTTCCTTTTCTTAAAGAAAAAATATTTAATAAAAAAATTACCGACGAAATAACGGCCTGAATACCAAAAATTTAAAATAAAGCTTTTAGTCTAGCATTTTCAGTTGTCGCTAAAACCTCGTGAATCAAACAAACATGCAAATTAATTAACTAAAGCATAGAATGATTGAAGCTAGAGGTTGATTTTTAACCGACTTCAAAAAAAGGAGGAGGTTCTCAATTCGTCGGAATCTTTTTTTTTTTTTTTTTATGTATGTTCCCCGATTACTCAAAGACGCCTCGACCGATTTAAAAAAATCTTCTTTTGTTTTGAAGGGTATACTTCCTAGTTGGTCCCATAGTCATCAGGTCAGGATCTGATGATGGGATCCTAGAGAACTCCTCAAATATTATAGGCATTTATATAGTGATTTTGGTATTTTCACCAACAATGCAATCACTTGCACTCAGAAAGTATAATTTGGTGAAGTGGAACTGATGAAGAAGACCACAGATGGCCACTGAAACTCCTTAATGCTAAGTATGTCACGGGTATAAAATATCGCGAATAGTTAACCGACTATGATTAAGTAAATACTTATAAATGAATGGTACTGATGAAAATGGTACCATTGAACTGTTCTGATGATGAAGCCGGAAGGTAGGCACTGGAACTCTGAAATAAAACAATGTATCCTAGTCGTGATTGGGCTTATTGGAATCGTCATGAGATGTACTTTGGCCATAAATGATTACCATGTTAATTGGAGATACCTACCAAAACTAAAAAGAGAAAAATAAAAAACTTTTTAACAAAAAATCAAACCGACTTCCAGAACAAAAAACTACAAACCAAAAAATAACTTTCTTTTCCGAAGTCGGTGTCGAAAAACTCAAAAAAGTTGGGTACAAAAGACACCGACTTCGGAAAAGAAAGTTATTTTTTGGTTTGTAGTTTTTTGTTCTGGAAGTCGGTTTGATTTTTTGTTAAAAAGTTTTTTATCGTTGATCGTTTGTTTGGCGCCGTCATTTAGTGGGAAAATTATCAATAAATCCTATTTTTCTACCTTTAGGGGTGGACTTTATTTTACAAATTTAAATGGGGCTAATTTTGAGGTACCTTTATTCTTTCCAATATTTTTTTTGTTCAATACGGACCATTCTATAAAAAGTTATACGTCGTCATACATAAAAAAATATACCTGTTGAATTGAGAACCTCCTCCTTTTTTTTTGTCGGTTAATATGTAAACATCAATGATGATCTCTTGTGGCAGTATGTCGTCTTATTCTATTTTTCGTTATTACTGTCATAATCTCAATCTAGACAAAAAAAAACTATCCCACAGTCCAACGATGAATTCCGTCAATATTGTTAATTATTATGCTTTCAAATATAATGCATTATATTTACAATGTGTGAGGAAAGAGGAAAACTGATTAATTCAATGGCCCACGCCTAGCCTGCGCCTATGTTATTAGTTTCTTTCCGGCTCTTATCGAAATTAACATTTATTTGGAACCGCGCAATGGCCTTGACCAAGCGCAATGACACATTGATTTTTAATACTGCAGTAGATTTCACTGTTAGTAGGCTAATAAATACCTGTTGCCCAACAACATTATAGAAGTTGAATGTACTCCCACAAAACTGCGAATATCATTACCGTGACTACGACGCCGAATTTCCCAACAGTAAACAACATAATAATTATCTTAACTCTCCGATCCACCCGGAAAACGTACTCGATGCTGTCGATAGCTAGCATTTGGTAGGCGCGCTTGCGAGCACTATTTCGTCGAGGCGGATTATTGTAAATCGCTCGCTAAAAATACTCATCTCAGCACTGAGCTAGTGTTGTGATATTTTTATTTAAAATGCTGCTAAGACACAGATTAGGACTCTCAGTAAATACTAAACTGTTTGTGCTTGTCTAGCGGATTAGATGTGAACTCTCGACCGTATTTTCGCTGTGTCATGACACTACGTTATATCTGCGACATAACGGCACAGCTCTATGGCAATAAGGTGATTTACGGCGACCCGATTCACTATGAATCTATAAACGAACATTACGAACTGCTAGGTACACCTTCGATACATGTCATATCTGCCGATGACGCAACGCTGCAACATCGTACGATCGATGGGCTTCGATTATGAAATCCCAGTCAGTTCGACACGCGATGGTCGCACATCATTTTTGACGATTTCGTCTAAAACTTGCAAAGTTGCAAACAATTTTAGACATTGAGATCAAGGACGAAGGTAGAGAATAAAATGCGTGATCACACAAATAATTTGTTGTTGGTTCGGTTTGTATTTTAAAGTTGTCACCTCAAAATATAATTTGGGTAATCACCGGACTGGGTTTCCAGTGTTATTGACCGCAGCAAAATATTGAGTGAATTTAGCTCTGGTTGTATGTAACTGTACTTATTCTGTGAAGTTATTCGGCATGATTGTATTCTTATAGTTACCAATATTGTATCGGTTGGCTGCTTTTAAATAAATCAACTTTGTTAGTGACCGTACTAAATAGGTCAAGTAGAGTGAAAATGTGTGTTCGTTTTTTCAAACTATTTATATCTGAAGTGTTGTACGAATGAGTACATCACTGTAGGTGCGTGCTAGTGCTACCTGGACACAACTAATATATTTTATTTATGCGCTTTGTAGTTTCAAAAGGACTGAACCTACAAATTTAGTTCCTTAATAATATTAATCTATCGTTTTATTTTAATTACAATCATGTAAAGTTCAAACATAAATCCCTATCCTTACGGGATGGCCTCATTCTGGTCGGACAAAATTTGAATAGAATCGACACTTAAAGAAGAATCCTAATCCTTGGATACCCCGTCACGTTTGGGTAAATATGCTTACTGAGTGACTAAGCAAGTACTTAATCGAATTCTAGTAATTTACCAAAAATGCATAGTTATAATTTATGGTTATTTAGAGATAGAGCCCTAAACCACGGTAATCGTAAACATTTGTTATGTTATTAGAAGTGCTTCAGAGTTGTCGCACATAGATTCGTGACCGTAAGTATAATCAGTGTAGAATTGACGGAGAAATGTGTGAACATACATAACAATATATATATATTATATTAAATACAGTCGAACATAGAACCTCCTCCCTATTTGGGAAAACGGTTAAAAAAATTAAAATCATCGGCTTCGTTGTAGCCATGCACTATGGGATCGGTCTGATTGAATATAGAATAGCCGGTGAAGTGAGAGGGCGTTATTGTCGAGAGGCAATCAATAAAAGTATGCTCGGTGACGCGTTCAGTGGTGTGGGTAGCAGACTAGCTGGCCAGACAACGGCGTCAGCTCGGTGGACCGTCCAGACGGACAGAGGGCGTGGGTGGCGCGCACCGGCCCTTACACTGCACTTTAAACTGCTCAAGTGCACAACATACAGAAACAAATGCCGTCCCATAGCTAGACGCTAGTGCCACTATCTGACAAAATCGTATTTTGAGACGAAGACAAAAAACAAAAAATAACGAAACGATACAAGAAAAATCGATGCTGTGCAACTATAAGTCATATGCGTGAATTGCCGGTGTAAAAATACTTTCGAATAGGTCCTTGTTAGTTTAAGAAGTCAATTACTAAATCTTATAAAAAATACGTTTTCAATTATATCAGTTTGAAGCATTTTTAGGGTTCCGTAGGGTAAGGGTAAAAACGGGACCCTATTAATAAGACTCCGCGGTCCGTCTGTAAGTCTGTCCGTCTGTCACCAGGCTGTATCTCATGAATCGTGATAGCTAGGCAGTTGAAAGTAGATAAAGTTGTTTTCACAGATGATGTATTTCTGTTGCCGCTGTAAAAATAACATATAAAAATACTAAAAACAGAATAAAATAAATATTGAAGTGGAGCTCCCATAGAACAAACGTGATTTTATTGCCGTGTTTTGCGATAATGGTACGAAACCCTTCGTGCGCTAGTCCGACTCGCACTTGGCCGGTTTTATTTTACATCCGAAATCTTGATAGTAGAAAAATCTGCTTAGAGAAATCAATAGGGATTTTTTTGCCAGATAGTGACACACTGGTTATAGGATGGCAGAAAACTACTCTCGTCATGCTCCCCTTTGCCTCTATACTCTATGCTCCATCATACCAAGTGCATTACGTATATCACAAACTCCCACTAAACGAACTATTTCGAGTTTCGACTCGCATGATGTCATTGTTTTGAATATATCTGCGAATATTTAGACAACTGAACTAACACTATTTTACCAATAAAATACTATGTAGCCTTGAATTCAAAGCGTTGATTTATTGCCTATCTGCAGAGCAACATGGCTGTGCACTGCATCCAACGTGAAGATCACGCGTTTACGACTAGTTGTAGCAGTGCGAATAAACAAAGGTTAAGAAGACTATTCATTGTTGGAAACAACTTCATTTCCCAATGAGTCACATGAAAACAATAAGCTGACTAAAGTTTGTGTTGAACTTTTTCGCATGTGGGCAATAATACCGCATCCAGTGCTCAAATTTTTGAAAAATACTCGGAATAGTGAGGTGTGTTGTGCAAACTTCCATGGTTGGACACCATTAGTCGTTAGGGAGCGTGCTGTTATATTTTAAGCAAACATCACATATATTTTACGGTGAATAAATGCTGTAGTCATTAGCAAGAAGACTTCGTTGGCTTATGTCAAGGTTGGCGTAACGTGAAGTGTGACGTGCCTCGGGTGACGTCATAAGCTGATTATGCTCAGCATATGTAGATTTCTGATGTTTTGTTGTGCCTATGTATACAAACATTTTTTTTTGTCGGTATTGAAATAATTCATTACTGCAGCGGCCAGCAAAAGAGGCATTGATGGACGAACGTGTAAATGTGGGCCGAGGCGAAGCCGATATTAAAACTAAGTAGTACCTAGAACTCATTTTGTCAAATACAATTACTTTTCAAAATCAATGACGAATAACAATAATTATTCCCGCGTTAGGCTTAGCACGCATTGCGATTTTTATTCCCGCGATTTTTTTTCGACCATTCTGAGGCCTATGGAATTGTATGAAGCTTTGCGGTAAAAAATCACGCGGGAATAATACTACAAAAATTCGCGCAATTAAAAATCGCAGTGCGTGCTAAGCCTTAAAGTGATCATTTGTTTTTTTTTCAATAAACAGCTTTTCAAAGGTTTTATTTAAATTTCGAAATTTAAATAAAACCTTTTTACCTCCTTGGTTGCCATGTTTCGGAGTAAAAGATCGTTCCATTTTTAAATTACACGACAGATATGAATTTACTATGTAATTTATTTGGCCGCTACAAACGACAGATATGGATTTTCATACAACTTTTGCCGGCCGCTGCTCGCATGTATTTGGCCTGTACTGCAATTTCGATTTATCTCGAAGAAGGTTGTCAAAATAATGTTCAAATTTCCAAGCATGTTTGAGAAAAATAATAATACCAGCCTGTTACTGTCCAGCTGCAGAGCAAAGGCTTCTTCTCATACAGAGAAGACACGAGCGTTCATCACCACGCTTGCAAGTATAAATGAAAAAAAGATAGACCACCTTCTTGTCACCTGCCTATAAATACAAGTCTTGCAGTCAATTGCTGATCAATAGGCATCGCCTTTGAAGGTCTATTTCCATTTATTAAACTAACGATCTTTTCTATTTTGGCTCTGAAAACCACTGGTCTCATCACTTCTCTATATATTGCTACTCTAAAATCATTCAAAGCATTCCCATCGCATAAAGCATTTCCATGTTTTAGCTGACGATTGATTGAAAATTTAATCAGCCGAACTAGAATGGACGTTGAAATTTTCTCCCGCCCCCGCTTACAATGGAGGTAAAAATAGCTGTTTCAGCAGTTCTCACTGAAACATGCATATTTTTGATTTGTTGGGATTTTACTTCCGGCTAGGATTTAGTTTTATTTCAAAATGTGAGACACTTTCTCCGCAAAAAGGGACTATATACTAAAGGGACCGCAAAAACCCGACTCCGCAAGGCAAAGGAAAGTTTTGTCCAGAAACTTTTGTGTTTACGCAATTCTGCAAGTCATAATTCCTCCATCCAAAATCGACAATCATTACAAAAATTCGACAAGAAAATTCAATGTTTCCATATGATAATCTACCCCGTTCAGTCGGCGCCATGTCGACCAACTGATAAGAGGTATCCAACAATTTTGAATAAACTGCATCTGATAAAGCGGAGTGTATATGAAAGGGGTGATTGTGTCGATACTGTCTGTCGAGCTGAGGTACCCTGCATTGTGCATATTGTGGTCGCAGCACATTGATCGGTTGACGAGCCATCCGGGCCGGGGCTCCATATATTTGCTAACAATGACCATGACCACACCAGCAATTATTCATCGACCAACATTCTCTTATTGTTCTAATTAAACAGTCATGGCCCGTTTATTTGTTGTATTGTTTACACTTTATAGTGTCTCAAATGTTTGTTATAAGAGTAGGTACTTCACTTTTGTTTTAAGTCGCCGGAGTAACTACGTAATTTTGTCAGGTGGATCGACGAATGGCATCCACAGTTGAGTGGAAAATCTGCGCAACGAAGTTATCTAGTTGAATATCACGATCATGTGAAGTTGCGTTATTAGTTAGTTAGCTGTAAGGCATCTTTATTCACAGTATTAAGCTGAAAATCCAGGCTTAAATAATATTTTGTAATGTTTTATACTTTGTCTATGAGATTGCTTTTAGATGTACAAACTCTGTAATCTCCACCCTTTTCACCGCACGCTCACTGCGTAGCATGTCCTGTGAATGTCCGCCGAGTGCCGATCATGAACTTTCCATCGTACTGTAGGACACCTCCAATCCACCCCATAAGACCACTTGGAGTTAGATTCAAGTGGTCAAGACTAAGACCAAGAGAGTACAAGCACCACCAACCTTGCAAACGGAAATTACGCGGCACTTTAATTGGTTACAGACTGTTAATATATTATGATATCGATTTTATTGTAACCTACATTTAACCTGAATGTTACAGTAGGTAATCGTATTATACATTTATTATACTCGTATGTATGTAAAGCGGGAGGGACGTGGCGTAGTACCGCACGCTTCAACAAAGTCCTCGACGTAACCCGGCAACTACCTCTCGAGAGCTCGAAATGATTGATTGCGATTCGAGCTGCCAATACTAACCTATGACTGATGCACGTGCCTGGTGCGCCATCTATTACACTCATGTGAGGCGAGACTTCATAAAACTTGTAATTATCCTTTTTAACGACTTCGCCGATGCCGAAAACTTGAATCTTCAATGGATATAAATCGTCTATCAACTTGGCTTTATCCCTAGAGATAGTAGGTTTATTCGTGAGATAATACCTGGTATTTGCCCATCTTATCCTTGATGTTTTGTCCCCAGGGGTGCTGGAGATGACAGGCACAGATAATATACGGTTTAGCGGGTCAACGCTAGACAAAGCCACCAAAGCCAAGGTCACCTTAGAGAATTTCTACACGAACCTCATCACACAACATTTGGAGAGAAAACAGAGGTATGGAAACGACATTTTTACTCTGATTGCCCTGATATATCTCTTACTTTATGAGTATTTTTGTCTTGAATTATTTTTCACCAACAGGCTCGAGAAACTCGAAGAGTCCCTCAAAGATGACAGCCTTACAGAGAGCCAAAAGAAAGAGAAAAGACAACAACATGCGCAGAAGGAGACAGAGTTCCTCAGACTCAAAAGATCCAGGCTTGGCGTGGAGGACTTTGAACCGCTCAAGGTACGTCCGTGTTCAACACTTGAACTATTCTCAGTCGGGTACCATTGTCGGCCAATCGGAAATCTTATTGAGCAGAAGTGCGAATGTCTGGCTTAACAATCGCAATTCGCATCGTCTGCTCAAAGCTCTTCATGTAATACAATTCAATCAATTCGCCTTGTTTCATAGGTTATCGGACGAGGCGCTTTCGGCGAGGTTCGACTGGTCCAAAAGAAAGATACAGGGCACGTTTACGCTATGAAAATACTTAGAAAAGCTGACATGTTGGAAAAAGAACAGGTGGGTTTAGAAATAGAAAAATTGTGGATAAATAATAGTCGGTTCTAGTCGTGATACCTGCCACTTAGGGTTATTTGCATTGATTGACATATTGCGAGTCAACATAATGCATGTTTGAGCTTGTTGCCGAAGCAAATGATTGGTTTTGATGACTCATAATTCTGTACTTTCAAATGCTTGGCAGAATTCCCGATAACTGCCTTGTTATCGGAAACTTTAAACTGAGTCATATGAGAACTAAAGTAGTATTCGCTTCGCTGTACTGTGTTATCATTTTAAAAATCATCACTTTAGAATTTTGTAATTTAAAATTCCAATTACTTCATAAATTTTACATTATTGTGATTTAAAACTCAAATCGCTATAACAATGTTATACGATTAGATTTTCCAGACGATTTAAATTATTTAAAATATCTTGAACGAGAGAATTCTTGGAAATGTTACAGTGAAAGACTTGTTTTATAATTCATGGTGACAGACAGACAACAAGACTCGCTACGTTGGGTCCCTTTGAAGCTGTAATGACATGTTATTTCCTCGTCTATATCGAATGCAGCACATAAATACAGCGAGTTAGCGGCTATTATTTCCGATTCTAAGCTAAATAGAAACGCATTTGAAATGGATAGCTGTAAATGGCCAGCTTTAATATTTGATGAGTCGTAGTCTGGGGATTTAACGATTTTATTGCTTTCGGCTGAAATACGGTTAGTGTAATCATAGTTGGTAGTAAAACTAGAGAGTCGGCGTATACTGTGGGTCTAGCGTCAATAGGTATGATGAGGATAAACTGATTTGATTTGAGGAGGGCCGACCCAGAATAATGGGCTTTTGGCTCTAGCCAGAGATGACGATTGTCGAAATGCCAAAATGTAGGGGAAAGATCACGTGATATTTCGATAGCGCTTGCAATGCCATATTTTTTTTACATTTTACCATTAAATGCTATCGCGACGCTTTCGTTGATATAATGCCGCTTGTCTCTATATACTATTAAAAAAGGTGAACAAGCTATAGAAAATGTTTTTACAGTCTCGTTATTTGCTGTTACTAAAATCTAAAAGAAATATCACGAAAAGATTTTTATTTCATACAAAAACCAAATACACACATGCACCAATAAGTCAAACCTTTAAATTATTATTTTCTTAACTGTATTTTACAACAATATCAATATTTTTTATGTACTTTATAAACAAAACAAATTGGCATTATTAAAACCAAAACCAATAGCCGACATCAAAGAGGATCTCGAAAGCCTGGGTTTTCGAACTATTATGATATATTTTTAAAGTAACCATTTTGCGTTTTAAGGTTGTATTTTTATAATTAGTCTGATAATAACCGTGTGACGATTGTTTGTTTACCTTTTATTTTTTGCGAAGTAATATGTCACATTCGGTATAAAGACAAAATGTCGCAGCTTAGAATAAAGTCTCATTTAAACGTCGTAATGGTATCTGTGCGAAGATTTTTTAAACACAAAACAAAACAGGATATTATGCCGCCATTCTTTTTTAATACAAAGTCAGATTAAAAGGCATAATAAAAGCATAAATTCGTTGATCGATATGGCGACATTTGGGAGAGCATTATGTCCAGCAGCAGATGAAGGGTCTGCCGAAGTCTGTGTTCCTGTTAGCTACAACCTGGAGTCTATAAGTCAATAGTGAATAGGTTTCTTCTAGGCAAGCGTGCTTCACCTTCGTTCGACCACATCATTGCTTACCATCATGTGAGATACATGTGGTTAAGCGCGATGCCCACAGTCAATAAAAAAAAAACCATTGGTAGGCAATTTTTACTAAGCGTAATTACAAGTCACAATGCGATGCAGTTCGACCAATTTGCACTTGTAATTGTCTTAGAAAATATGTCCGTGATATCTGGAAGGTCTCTAACCCTTTTCTTCCCCACAGGTAGCCCACGTCCGTGCAGAACGCGACATCCTCGTCGAAGCTGATCACCAATGGGTCGTCAAGATGTACTACAGTTTCCAAGACCCCATGAACCTCTACCTCATCATGGAATTCCTGCCAGGCGGAGACATGATGACCCTCCTCATGAAGAAGGATACCCTCAGTGAAGAGTGCGCGCAGTTTTATGTAGCCGAGACAGCGCTTGCGATCGATAGTATACACAAACTTGGCTTCATACACAGGTAAGATAAATTTTAATGAAAACTTCTTTATGCCCGTAGTGATTCGTAAAAGCGATGAAACGAAAAAGTGACATTGAAAAGAGAAAAACACATACATCTTTAGGTTTTATCGTGCGAGAGAATGAGATAGAATATTTATTAAGGTTCCACTTGTACCGTGTGCTATTTATTTTATTTGCTATTTATCCGTGAATACATGTAAATGTTTATGGATGGAGTGTGAGAGGAAGGTCAAAGAATGAAGGGATAATGTTACAGAGGACAGTGATCGAAGAAAATATATTGCACGGTCACCAAATGTGTAATATGGGACTAGACAGGAAGATGATAATGACGACTTATATTTTGTTCCGTGGTCTATCTGATAGGATCCGTGCATTATTTGGGATACGAGTAATGTAGCCTTGTATGCCACTCAGACCGTAAACTATACCTATGCAGTAATCAAGTCGATCCGTTGACAGAACACTATCGGTATTATGAAATTAGCCATGATGCGGATCTGGTACAGGTAGGGTAGCCATATGGAAAGAGGCAGAAAAATCAAAGATATGGCATGTGCTTGATGATATGGCTACGAAGAACGTCAACACTGACAACGTCAAGACTTAAATTAGAATAAGTTTTTAAGCTACTTCACAAGTTGAAACGGAGTCAAGATTCTCAGCAGTGAGGAAGCGATTAGGCAGAATAAATAATGCAGTGTTTAATAACAAAAGTACAGGAACTACTAACCAGATTAATTGCTGGAGTTGACTTCCGGAAGTCAACTCGAGCAAGCGAGACGGAATAGTTCTATTTGAGTTGAAGTCGATTTGTTGCAATCATTTGTTCGGCAAATTGAATACCAACTTTAATTGTCTGTAAATTAAATTTTCATTAATTGATAGTAGAATGAAATGACTAAGCTATCTGCGTAAAATTGGCGTAGTTTGTCAATTTAATAAACAATTAATTTCCCTTTCTTTCGTCGGTTGTTTTGAAAGCGGAATTTCACCACAACGGGGTTAACGAACGTCAAAAAAAATCCATCACGTGCTCGTTTAGTCAAAAATGAATGTGATTTGTTTCTTTGTCAGTAAAGTACCGGTCATAATCATTATTTGTTTGACGTTAAATATCGCACGTAAAATTGTCGAAATTTTAGCTCACGTTCGTAACATAAAATGTGTAGCCGACATATTGTGAATTAAAAATAATAAAGGAAGGCTTTTCTTCTTTGTTAAAAACGTGAGCTGTGTATTATTATTTCCTGTTACCGCCTATGGTTAAAATATATGGTTCGCGTCAATAAAGCCCGGATACGGCTCGAGACTTTATAACCTTTCTCTCGACCGCGCCATTTCATCGCCTTAACTTTTCCCGCTTAAAATAGAAGCATCGTAAATTATCCATCTTCTTAGATTCTGTCTGTAGCGATGTCATCTTGTCGTCTCGCGTCGTCCATTCATGAGAGCTCGTTAGAAGTCTTTATGAATAAAATTGATTTGACTTTGACATTCGCAATCGATTTGAAGGTCACGACTAGCTGCTGTTAGTGCATACACTTGATAATATATTGGTCTTGTACTAGGACTTTCTTTTGTAGGGTTTTCACGTAGCTTTTGCTGCTGAAATAGAACCTAATTTAATAAAATAAACCATTTTGTATGTGTGTGTTCATGCCTGATATAATTGTCTATCCTTACACACGTTTCATCATCATCAGTCTTTTGAATGTTCCCACTGCTGGGACACAAGCCTTCTCTCTGTGAGAGCGAATGGGCCGTAATCCACCACGCGGACTTTTGGTTCTAGGACATGCCGGTTTCGTCACGATGTTTTCCTCACCGTTTTGAGAGCAGTGGTTATGAAATAATTTACGCAAAGTAAAGCGCCTGCCTGGGTTCGAACCCACGAGCTACAACTAGAAAGTTGCGGCCGATACCACTGGGCCACCACTGCTCTCACACACGTTTGGTTGAACCAAATGGTTGCGGAACGGTGGTCACTGTGCCAGCGGTTCCGTATGCTAGCATTACTGACCGCCTTTGTACCTCTAACACCAGGTTATGTCTTCTCTTGTTTACTTTGTAAGTTCTAATATCGTCTTCAATTTGTCAAACGTCTTGTTAGCAATAACTTCTTCACTAAATTATGCATTTAAAATAAGGGTTATCAATTAATTGCCTTCCTCTATAAACCGACTACGAATCCAGGTGGGTCGCTCCAGGCACAACTTAGTTAGATGGGGGTACTCCAATGACCCGCAGTGCGATTGTTGAGCCATATCCCAAGCAATGTCACCTTTTGTCGTGCTCTCTGTGCAACAATACATGCACCATGAAAGACCTTCTTGAGGCAAATATCAACGCTGTTGACGCCGTTGACGGCTGTATTCTGGTCAAAGTATATTTAATTTTGGATTTATTGATATGACGAAGAAATTATAGAGAATTTTAAGTACAATGTATGTGCGAGCTGTGACTGCACATGTCGACACTGCTCAGACATTTTCTTTGCATATTTAAAGCAGTAATGATAGGCCTCCGCCGCACCGCGGTGAACACGGAACGACAGACTCGAGCGTATTTCGTGTATTTTTTAATAGCGCAACAGTTTGATTTCTACGGAGGGCAGAAAATAATAGAGTATTGTCATGACGTAACCTCGGAGGTAATTGAAATAATGTTCATGTCTCAATTCGGTGAACGATGTCAATTGTTATTTCTTTGTGTTCTGCGTAATACGTTCGATTTGTTTTGTGTGCACCTTGATTTGTAAAAGTACTCGTTTTATAAGTACGTAGTTCTGTTTTGTTGTGTTGATACAAGGTTGTCTCGTGGTTGATTTGTTTTGAAGGAAATAAAGGGGTCGTCGGTTCAACTGAGTGCCGTGAGAGGATAGGGGGTTATGTTAATATGTTATGTATGAGCTACTCACCTTCGGGTTTATTTAAAATGCGCCATAGAAGGCCACATGGTTAAAATTATATTACATGATTTTCAGTCTTTAAGACGGTCAGGTTCTATCTTTGCGGTATTCAGAATTAGCGTCTACTCGCGGCTTCGCCCGCCTGAAAAGTGTATTATTATCCCATGGGAACAATATATCAGTATGAAAAGCCTATATCCTAATGCAGGTTCTGGTCTGTCCATAAGCCAAGTTTCATCCAAATCCGTTCAGCTGTTAAATCGTGAAAACGTACCAAACAAATGACGTGGAACGGGTTAACGTGTAACGTAACGTGTCCGTCACGTTTAGGTGACGTACATTATAATTTTAGTTAGTATTTAACACTGTTAAGTCAGGTTTTATAATTTTATTTTGAATGTCTGATAACTCAAAACTTTAGTAATCAATCGCCCTCTCGAAGCATAGTCGAAATAGAACCTCCCTCCTCCCTATCGATTTCGACAGCGGCGACCCCATGGATTTAGTTCCTAGCGTGTGCCTTAATATGGTTCGCGAGAACGAATAAGCTTTAAATACCCCGTAATTGGGCGGGATTATATAAACCTAGGCAATGTGTAGCCATCCTGAGACCAAATGATAATTCTATCATCGAAAAAATAAACTGTAGAAAATCTTTTAAATTAACATATATATAATGTTTAATTTATATATAGAAGGAGGAAATAGGCGAGAGCCAAACCTCGAATCATGATTTTTTACTGAGGAAATTCAGTCTGAGCTCTCTGCCCGCATTTCCTCTTAAATAACTAAAATAGTACCTTGCTGAGGAGTTATCTTGTATCTCACTAACAACAACAACAACATCAACAGTGGGCCCTTCGTTGCACATGCTGACATAGGAGCCTTTTGGTCTTGCACGGGGTTATTTATTTTTATTTATTAATATTGTTTGTGTTTTGCTTAACTAGTGTTCTCCTGTGCGGGTCACAAATAAATATTATTTCTTTCTTTTATATAAACTCATTCTGAAAAAGACAATAACTGCCAGTTACTGTCACACTGCAGACCAAAGGCATCTTCTCTTACAGATAAGGCAAGATCATTAATCGCTTTCTCAATGCGGGGTGATCATTTCAATCTTATTTTAACTATAAGTCCAGATTTCCTCATATTTTCCTTCACTGTTGTCATATATATTTTATGAATTGGCAAATCGCATTAGTACTGATATATACTTCATTTGAATTAACATTAGACATGTTTCCAAACCTTTTTACATTCCGTTCAACCGATTTTGGGTTCTATCCTGTAAACATAAGGATGACATAAAAAGCATAAACCTGTTACCAAAACCAACTGTTTACTGCAGCTACCATTTGTCGTATCACAAACGCAATAGAAGTTAAAATCAGTTGAATGAGCTGTAAAATGGGCTAATTTAAACGTCTAATGTTATCGCAAATGGAGTATAGTTCGTGCCAAATTCCCAATATTGCCTATGCCCAGCAGTGGACGTGTTTCGTCTGAAATTATGATATTGAAGAAGAATATATTGTTATGAATTTATTTCCCTCTGACGGATGTTTCCGCTGACTGAGAGGGAATTTCGATATTTCCTATCGATATAAATAAGGTTATCTGATCTCCGGTTTGTTGGCAATCTGTTCTATCTTTGCTTTATCGGGTTTAACTGTAAAATGTTTGGTTATGTTTCGGTACGGTCGATCGATGTAGCGTTCAATTTACGCCTTTGATAAGTAGTTAATCAGGCGCGAAGTTATGCGATCCGTGTGATTTTCGGCTGTTTATAAACGGACAAATTATGATCGATCCCTTCGTTAAAAGGAACAGGGTAATTAATAACCGGCAGGATAAATTAATCAGGATAAAGAACCAATTTCCCAGTGTTTTGATGCATGGAGTAATTTGCATTTTGCATGCAAGAAATAGGTACATTAATTTATTTGTACTATTGAGCACAATCTTTTTTGTTTCGAAACTTTTTAAGAACAAAGCAACTCATCCAATAAATTATAATAAACTCTATAACTCACTTGTGAATATAGCAATGAAAAAGTCACAGTTTGATTACAGGTGTCATTATGTGCCTAATTGCGGTGAAATTAGAGACACTTTATGAGCAAGTGTGTTGAAAAAAATAATACAAAAACATCACACAAAAATCACGTTCACGTTGCTCCGACAAGCTCACAGGCGGCACGCGGCGGTTGCGACTTTCGTGCGAATCAGCTGTAATGGTGGAACTTCACGTCGCTATTCGTGTTCGCGTATTTGCCTTATTCGGCCAAATAGGACGATGTGAAGTAGCTCTATTCGTCTATATTTGCCTATTCTCACGAACAAGACGAATACGCTAAATACCCGAACACCCGTATCCGCCTTGATGTCGGTTTTTTGCAACATATCAAAGGATTGCGAATATGGCGAATATGTTCGTTTACCGGCCACACATCGCTCGGTCATCAGAGTAGTGTTCGGTGCGCGTCAGCGGTGGACGTGTATAATTATTTATATAGTTTGTTTACAGCTTGTTCTCGCCAATGGATGGGGAAAATGACCTTGTTATGCGATTTCTGGAATATTATCAAATGCATCCCTGCATATGGGACCCGCAACATGCCTCACATAGCACAATGGAAATAATAAGCCGCTGCTGCAGTTAACACGTCCATCGTAAACTATAGCAAAAATATTCGTGAATGTTCGGCATATTTGCCGTTCATGTTATTCGTGTTATTCGGCATTCAACACGAATATAGCGAAAAAAGACGAAAAAAAACGCGAACATCGAACAGCGATGTGCAGTGCCACCAATTAGCCTGTAACTGTAAACGAAGTGTCACGTTAATTGTCGAATACCCCCGAAACCGTGATCAACAAACTGTTTGCTGGGAGATGGATGTGTGTCGTGAATGTTTGGGTTTTTGAGTAGATGGATGAAAGATAGTATAGATTAGTAAATAATTGTATATTCTTTGTACATTTTGACTTTTCTAACTTTTATTGTTTACTGTTTGCGTCTCTTTTGTTGTTTTGTCTTATGTTTTTAGATTTTAGACTGGTGGAAAATGCCTAATGCAATAAGTCGGCCCTTGTGCTTGTGCACAGAGTTTTAATAAATAAATATATTATATTGTGATTTAAACTTGTACGTTTCGTTTTTAGAGTTTTTTTTAAGTTTATTTGAGTTTTATATCGCCTTGTTATGTTATACATGTATGCTTAAATAAATAAATTTATTTCTCCAGGGACATAAAGCCAGATAACCTGCTGTTGGACGCGCGCGGACACATCAAACTCAGCGACTTCGGCCTCTGCACCGGCCTCAAGAAGAGCCATCGCACAGACTTCTACCGGGACCTGTCGAGAGCCACGCCTTCCGACTTCAGTAAGTTGGCCCTTATTTAAAAGTTATGTTGTTATAAAGCTTCGGCCAAACGTAAGCCCTGGTCTAACTGTGGCGAATACCGCGACACGTTGCGGATGGGACTTTCATGGCAGTGTTTAAACTGACGCGAATTGTCGCGTGACTTCCTAATGGTTAAATCTACAAACCCGCGCGGGATTCGCCTGTGTTTGAACAGTTGCTAAAGCGACTGCGTTGATGCTTTGGTTTGGTCAGTGGTGTCTCATCCCATACAAAGAAACCGTGCTGACGTTCTATACTGATTATTCTGATTATTTTTTTGTACATTGATAGTTGTGTTCCGTTCCGTTCCACCGATATAGACGGTGATCTATCTATCGCCGTGGAACGGAACCAAACGCGATCGATTTACAAAAAAAAACTTTTTTGCATAAAAATACTACCGACTTCCAAATACGACACGACGACATACGATGTCTTTCGAAGGTACCATTTTTTTTTGCGTTATAGACACAGACTTCAAACAATAAAGTTATTTTTCACTTTGTAGTGTTGTATTTGGAAGTCGGTAGTATTTTTTTGCAAAAAAGTTTTTTATTTTTATCTTTTTAGTTGGACCTACCTAATAGGCAAGTTAGTATGGTAAATAAGATAATAAGATAACGCCAAAATAGATTTCATAAAACTTGAACATAACCGGTGAAATGAGAGATCTGCGTACCCCTTAAGAGCGTACTGGCGTGTTGTTATGTTATGAAATGGTATAAACAATAAACAGACATGCGATTGCAGCAATCCCGGGAGATTTGCCGTTATTTATTAAAGAGTTCTGTTGTATATCTCCAAAGTTCTTCATCGGATCTTCACCAAATTAAAATGGGACTAATTTTGAAACATACACTTTCAAACAAAAAAAGAATTTTCAATATCGGTCCACAATTGACGAAGATATCGGTGAAAAAACAAAAAAAAAAAAAACAAACATAATGCAGAACATAGAACCTCCTCCTTTTTGGTAAGTCGGTTAAAAAATAATCGGTATAATCAGATGAAAAACGCTAGTTACGTCGGCACGGTTTGTTTGTATGGGATAAGGCATCTGTATGCTAGTATTATATTATCTGTGGTTTGGTAGAAGTTTCAATTTATGCCGTGCGAATTTTTTGTTGTCTTGTTTTATTAAACCGTTGTCAATATCGTTACACTAAACTTAAATACAGAAAAGTAATCAATATTCAGGTTTCTGTAATATTGAGAGCCCTTCTTTTCTCAAGCATTTTGTTCACGAAACAAAACCTCAAGAGAATCTGTATGTTGACAGCGATTTATTAACACAATACCAAGCTACTGCTTCTCATTTTATTTGCTCAACGTTGCGTTGCGTAACCAATACACATTGGTCAGCTTTATAATATGGAATACTGGAGGTCGGGTGACATTCGCTTCGCTTATTATTTGCTAAAACGACACAGCAGCGAGATATACTCTCGCGAGCACAACGCTTTATCATCACACGAAGAAACGAAGACGGGCTTAAGAAGGAGCTATATAGACGAGATGAGATTAATTAAGTTTTTATTACCTTTTTATTTAAGCTCTACACTTCAATTTCTCGTATGCAGTATCGACGTCATCGTCCGCCATGGACTCGAAGCGGCGGGCCGAGTCTTGGAAGAGGAACAGACGGGCGCTGGCCTACTCCACTGTGGGCACGCCCGACTACATTGCCCCCGAGGTATTCCTGCAAACGGGCTACGGTCCGCAGGCAGACTGGTGGAGTTTGGGCGTTATCATGTTAGTATCTATTGTAGATGCTGTCACGAGACTACCATACATGATGATACCAACTATTTCGCCTCTAAAAGTCTGTGGGCTTAGTGCGAGTTTTTTAACGTACTCGACCGAAGTAATATTAACTAGGTTTTGTACTAAAACTGAATGAGGTTTGCCTGGTGACAATAATGGTAAACCCATTTTTTTTATATACAAATTGACATAAAAAAACGTGATTCTTTTTATTCATATAAACTGGCACTAAGGCCTCTGATTGTTGGAACAGGCAATCAGCCTAAATAGAGGCAGGTTTGGCTATCCATGTATGGTAGGCTGAACTAACACAATTATACGTATTACTGATACTTATTTAATTTTAAGTTGCTCTTTAAAAATGATTACTACAAATGATCAATTAGCCTAGCCGCGGTCTTCAAAAAGCCTATATTATTTATTCATGAAGCCGTCGTGAAATTCACAGATTTACAGTAACAATGATGTTTTAATACAATAAGCAAGCGGGCCTCAGATAATGTCGGCCAGTCTTCTTTGTGAGTCCTCAACAATCTTCAGCTGTCAGAGAATGTACCTTTGTTCGAATATTATATTGTGTTCTAGATAATAACTCTGAAACTGAGTCGAGATAGATAAACGGTTTGGCTTAGATATTATGCTTGCGTTTGTAGTTTGTCAGTTGCGCGACAGTTACAGGAATAATGCGTAGTCAAATCTAAATAATGTTCATGAATCTCAGCCTAAGTGTCTTGCGATACTAACTCAACAATTTAATTAGTTGTCAGTGTAAGGAATACTAGTATTGCCTGGCTGGCTTGCTAAGTTTCTATCTTTGGTAAATAAAGGGCATTTTTTCTTTGAACAACACTCAACTGCATCCTAATTGCGTAACTGTTTTGGCAGCTGGAAGCACGTGTGCTCCCTTTAATTTTGTCAACTCAACAGTATTCATAGCGTATTTTTTACACTGTCATTTATATAGATTTTTGAACATTTAAACCGGTTAGACTGGAAGCCTACCCCAAGATAGTTGGGAAAAGGCTAGGCAGATTGATTGAAGCAATGCATGCAAGCAAAGCAGGCGTGCGCTGTTCTTTGAAGTTACGCAATTAGGGTGCTGGTTTAGTAGCTGCAAACGCGACTGCTAAGCGTTCGTCTTGGGTTCGATGGCCAAGCCGTGTAAACAGTAACATAGATAACAAAGACAATTTTAATTTTTATAGGTTAGCTACCCGTTTGATGAATACATATGCGATGTTATTTGATTTCAATATAAGCCAATGCAATAATTTTAATGAGCTTTAGCCGCTATTGCGATTTCTAATAAGCAATTCATGTTTTGGTCGCTGCGATTAGTTGTGTTTCTATTTGGTCTGCGTATTTATATTTATCTACGATTACGATTTGATCTGATTGCTGTGGTATTTCTCATTAGCAGCGCGATGTCTGGGTATATAGCCGGTTGATGGCAATAGCCGACGCCCAGGGCGTCTCCTGCGGTGGCTAGAAGCGTAAGGGCGACTCCGTTATCTCCCTTAAACGTTCCGTCTCCGCGTTCGCGAGCATCACTGTCTCGCCCCCTATTCGATGGGTCTTAAACATAATTGGTGAAAGGTGGCTGTACTATAGTAGGTGCACTCTGCCCAACCGTTCGGCGAATATAGGCGTAAAGTTATGTTCAGAGGCGTATGTCCAGTAGTGGAATGCGAAAGCCTGAATAATATAATTAACTGTAAAGAAGAAATAAGTAACCGCATTGTTGGTTAACCATCTTTCATAGCAATCATTGCTTAGTCAGAGCATGTTTGTTCATTAGAGCAGAAAGTTACTGAAGGCAAAGAAAATCAAAACGCCACCCAACGCCAACTACGACCATTCCACGAGATAATGCCCTATTTTTGCTGTGAAATTTTAGATATTTATTTCATCATCAACTTTTCTCTATGAAGCCTCATCATTCAAAGACGGTAGTTGCGCCGCTAGCTAGGGGAAAAACAACTTACTGTTCTATTCATATAATTTGGGAGAAGAGAATTATTTTTTTAACAGCGAAGTATAAGCGAAGTTTTGTTTACTTTATTATGTTCGGTCCTTAGCGAAATCGTAAGATTTGTTCGCGTGTAGCAACAAAAACATATTGAAGTCCATCAGATATTTTGCCATGATTACGAGTACAATCTCGTTTGTTTTTTTTTAACTTTATAAGAAAGTGTTTGCTAAACATGAGACTTGTACTATTATTTATTCTGTGGCAAGAGGCCATTGGTCCGATTCTCAGTCACATTACATGGGACTTGTACATAGCTGGCGAAATGATGGTATTCTTGTGCTTACCCTTTTTAGGGTTCCGTAACCAAAGGATAAAAACGGGACCCTATTGACAACACTATCCGTCTGTCTGTCTGTCTGGAACCAGGCTGTATCTCATAAACCGTGATAGCTTCATAGTTGAAATTTTCACAGATGATGTATTTCTGTTGCCGCTATAACAACAAATACTAAAAAACAGAATTAAATAAATATTTAAATGGGGCTCCCATACAACAAACGTCTTCTTCATCTTTTTGCCGTTTTTTGCGATAGTGGTACGGAACCCTTCGTGCGCCGGTACGAAAATGTTAATATACCCATGGATGGTATGTTCCATTACTAACGATTATATGAGTTACTGAAGCATAAAGTCAGACAAGCAAAGAATTAAACTGAATAAATTGGTCTGATTGATATTAGCATTAATAAAACCAGTAATAAGCACTCACAGTTCGAGAACCAGTAAATGCATTGAACCTACTTGACCTAATAAACAAGGGTGACTGCAGTTCGAATCCGTAGTGTTGTATATATGTTTGTTTCTACGGAGTCATGTTTTTCTGGTGTATTATGTTCTATTACCAGCCGAACCAATGTATCGTGTTACTCAGTTACTAGGTTGTAGAGAATAAATATGTGGTGTGTTCATGTAGAATATATACAGCTGTGTCTGGGTAGACTGGAAATCGAACACGACTCTCCTGGTTGAAATGATGAAGGCTTTTGAACTTGGCCCGCTGGCCAAAAGCAGTACAACTTGTTCATTATAAGGCTCTTGCGATATACACACGATTCAGCTTACTTATGCCGCATCAGCATTGCCTCTGCGAATACTTCATATCTATGCGATTGCAGCAATGCGCCGGTTAATCTTAGCGAGAGTTTTAATCATTGCTAGCATTGAAAAATAATGGATGTTATCAATTAATTTTACACAAATGATTTCATACTGAATCTGACAGTAAATTATAAGCCCTAAAGTCGACCATGATTCCATAAATAGATTGCTTTAATTACCTAGAAAAGTGAATAAACTAATTGATGAAGCGATCAAGGAAGTAGAATTCGATTAGGGTGTGTATTTTCAACCTAAAATAATATTCCGTGTATTCAACCATCGATATTCACTTTGCAGGTACGAGATGTTGATCGGATACCCACCATTCTGTTCGGAGTCACCGCAGGAGACTTACCGGAAGGTCATGTCGTGGAGAGAGTCGCTCACCTTCCCTCCGGAGATCCCCATAAGCGAGGAGGCGAGGGAGACCATCATGCGCTTCTGTTCTGAGCCTGATCGCAGGTAACAAACCGGTTTAGTTCGATTCACATCGGTTTAGGTCGATCTTCAAGGTAAAGCAGCACTTGCCTAGACCGTTCCGTGGATGGGTGCGTCTTCACACAGCGAGATTTATCCGTGCCTCGGAAAGCAAGTTAAACCTCTGGTCCCGGCTGTCATTCGAAGATCTTTGACAGTCGTTACGGGTAGTCAGAAGCCTGAGATCTGACACTAGTCTTGCAAAGGGATATCGTGCTACCCAGATGCTGGGTTGTGGAGGTCAGATAGGCAGTCCCTCCATGTAAAATACTGGTATAGTTCACGCCAAACTTCTTGGCCGTCCTGAAGTTGGCTACAATGGCTGCGCAGTAGTAAATCTCATACAAAAACAGCACAGTTTCGTGGCTTGCTCATCGGAAAGCCAACTTCAGGGCGGCCCAGAAGTTTGGCGAATCCGGTTTAGACTGGATGCTGTCCCAAGGAGGTTGAGTAAAGGCTAGGAAAATTGAACACAGACGGGCCATAAATATTTCTGTCGAGAATTGTATTTATGCGAACACATTACGTTTACGAACGTCCGATGTGCCCGTGAAACCTTGCAGATATAAAAGCATGACGTGAGCTAAGTTCGCTCACTGTATTTTCCGTCATTCCCTTCGAATCTAACTTACCGTGTCGGATACCCTAAGTTCGCAATCGTCTCTCGCTTTTTAACCGACTTTAAAAAAAGGAGGAGGTTCTATGTTCGACTTCTTGTATGTTTTTTTTTTGTATGTTCACCGATATCTCCGTCAATTGTGGACCGATTTTAAAAATTCTTTTTTGTTTGATAGAGTATGTTCCGAAATTGGTCCAATTTTAATTTGGTGAAGATCTGATGAAGAACTTCGGAGATATACAACAGAACTCTTCAATAAATAACGGCAAATCTGTCGGGATTGCTGCAATCGCATGTATGTTTATTGTTTACACCATTTCATAACATAACATCACGGCAGTACACTATAAGAGTTACGCAGATGTGTACAGTTCACCTTGGTACACTCTCATTTCGCCGGCTATATTCATGGTATTCGGGTAATCTATACTGGCATTATAAGTACCTACCTTACTAAAGGCAAGTTGCTTAATAGGTACAACTAAAAAGTATAAAAAAAAAAAAAAATACAAAAAGATTCTACCGACTTCCAACTAAAAACACTACAAAGTGAAAATAACTTTCTTTTTCGAAGTCGGTGTCCATAACGAAAAAAAATGGTACCTACCAAAGACACCGACTTCGAAAAATAAAGTTATTATTCACTTTGTAGTGTTTTTAGTTGGAAGTCGGTAGATTTTTTTTGTAAAAAAGTTTTTTATTGACTAATTAGTTGAAGAGGTGTCAGGATAGATTTGTCACGAAAATTAATTTTTAATTATACTATAAACTCGTTAAACAACTCATAGCCTTTTTACTAAACGGCGCTGTTCAAGTAGCGTGCTAAGAAATTAATTAAACGTTATTGATGCAAGTCATTGTCAGGTGCGCCTGTTCTCTTGTTAGAGTGAGAGTTAGAGCTCCAAGTGCCCATACATGCACTTTGGAGGACTTGATGAACGCCACTGATGCCACTATAAACGTGGTCATCTACTGTGCCGAAACTGTCTAAGGGTTAAATCACCAGATAATCGAAAAGAAAAAGAACATCCAAGTCATTTGCCTTGCTGTTTGATTAGCTGGAAATCATTCGAGCCGATAGTTGAACGGCTATCTTGTAAAAAGGCGTTTGGTTTTTTGCCTCACGTATTGTCGTGCTCTTTGTGTAACAACACCTGCACCCTGAAAGACCTTTGCGGCAAAATGATAAAGCTGTTGTCGTGGCTCAATAGGGATGTTACCTATTGAGTTTTTTTGTCCGTCAGGTATGTATTTTTCTTTTAAACGTAAACATAAAGTGACGACGATATAATGTGTTGAAATATCGTGTCACGTCACGCGTTAGCACATTTTATACTGACATAGTGATGCCACTTAGCCTATGCCGGTCCCAAGCCCGTATGTGAAATGAGGCGGGTTAAAAACGGGTTAATCTATTATCCTGCTCATTTCAGCTATGATGACTGGGCGAATTCAATTATCCTGGCGCTACACAAAAAAGGGTCAACATCAGAATGTGACAACTATAAGACTCTAGCCCTCATATCACATGCCAGTAAGGTCCTACTGCATGTAATGAATAACATAATTAGCTACTTCTTGGACTGGCAAATACCACAGGAGCAGGCCGGCTTCCTTAAAGGCAAGTGGACTCGCGAACAAATTTTGTTTATCCGCCAGCTTATCAAAAAGTCTTGGCTGCGAATGAAGCTGAAATTCCTGAACAAGATGGAAGGAATCTACATGGAGTTAGGCCTCAAAATCAACCATTCCAAAGCCAAAATTACGGTTTTAGTCCGAAACAACTCGCTCCCTTTCCTCCCTATCCCTCGAAAGGGTGGATGACTTTATTTACCTGGGCGCTACCATGAGTAACACAGGTTCTTGCGAAAAAGACATCAGTAGGCGTATTGTTAAGGCCAAAAGCGCAATGTCCCAACTGCAAGCGGATATGGAAGGACCGCAACATATCTCGGCAGACGAAGATGAAACTGGTTATCTCCTTAGTATTCTCCATCTTTAACTATGGCTCGGAAATATGGACGCTAAGGAAGGCCGACCGTGATCGCATCGAGGTTTTCGAGATTTGGTGTTGGCGAAGGATGCTTCAAATCCCGTGGACTGCATTCAGCACAAACGTGTCTATCCTTCGTCAACTGAACATCAAGACCAGACTTTCCACCAACTGGAATTCTTTATTTACGTTGCTCGATAAGAAGGCCATAACCTTGAGCAGTTGATGATGACTGGCAAGGTCGATGGCAGGAGGCCGCGGGGTTGCAACAAATACGAATGTATGTAGGCCTGGTGAATTTTCTTAGCGTGTAAAAGTTTAAGAACAAAAAGTCACCGATTGATGACCGAACTCCTGAAGGCGGGTCGAAAACCAGTACGTAAGGCCTTTCAGAAGCTGTCAAATTCCATCATACTAGAAGGGAAAACGCCACAGGCATGGCGCAGGGGTGTGGTGGTACTCTTCTTCAAGAAGGGTGACAATGCCTTACTGAAGAACTATAGGCATATCTCACTTCTTAGCCATGTTTACAAGCTGTTTTCAAGAGTCATCACGAATCGTCTCTTGCGCATATATGACGTTTTCCAGCCTGCCGAACAAGCCAGATTCCGTAAAGGCTTCAGCACCGTAGACCGAGACATACGCTGCGGCAGATTATACAGAAGACCGAAGAGTACAACCTGTCTCTCTGTTTAGCGTTTGTGGACTACGAGAAAGCCTTCGATTCAATCGAGACGGGCTCTACTGCAGTCTCTCCAACGGTGCCAAATTGACTACCGGTACATCGAAGTGTTGAAGTGTTTGTACAAAAACGCCACCATGTCAGTTCGATTCAGGATCAGACCTCGGAACCCGTCCTTCTGCAGCGAGATGTGAGTCAGGGAGACGTCACGTCTCCAAAACTGTTCACCGCTGCACTGGGGGATGTTTTCAAGGTTCTGGACTGAATACATGATCACCATCTGATAAGATTTGCCGACGATATAGTGGTCGCGGCTGAGATCATGGAGGGCATCAGTACAATGCTCGATGACCTCAGTAGAGCTTCCGAAAGAGTGGGTCTTAGGACGAACATGGACAAAACCAAAGTGATGTTGAATGGCCCAGCAGCCGAATTGCGTAAGTGAATTTGGCAAAGGAAACAGTTTGGAACCTTCACAAAAACGACTTTACGTATTGCATTACACTCTGAAAAGGAAAGGAGATGAATCTTTCCTTGACCAATATTTTGACGTAGAATTGATTGTAAAGAATATTTTTTTTTCAGTTTTAAGGAATCATTATACATTTTTAATTAAAAGCATTAGCAGACCATTAGTTGTAAGTAAAACAAAATTGAATTATGTCCTAATTATTTAGAAATAAATCATCAGGAGGATGATCGTACTCTTTCCAAATTAGTTTCGCAATACCGAAACAGTTGAAAGACATGATTTTACTTACGCAATTCGGCTGCAGGTTACACCCACTCCTATCAAGGTCGGAGCTGTGGGCGACTATTTCTGCCTGGGACAAACGATCCAGTTGGATAGGGTAAACTCCGAGAAAGAGGTCAACCGTCGAATCCGACTCGGCTGGGCTGCGTTCGGGCAGTTGCGCGGTATGGAAGTCGTCCAACTTACCTGATATGATGATGTACAAGCGGCCACACGGTATGGCCGTTCCATAATATCAAGGTCGTTCAGCAAGCGAAAGGATCTAATCTAAACCTAAGGGATTCGACATACGACCAAAGTTGTCGACGTAGCTCACAGACAGGCAAGCTGAAGCTGTAATAGGCCGCAAATCCGGTAACGGTTGGGATAGACGTGTTCTTGAGTGGAGACCGTGAATTGGTAAACATAAGATGGGACGCCCTCAGGCTTGGTGTAGCAACGATCTTAGCAGAGTGGTGATAGCAGCTGGATAAGAGTAGCTAAGAAACGAGACAAATGGCGTGCTATTGAAGAGGGTCCAGCAGTGAACTGCTGCAGGCTGATGATGATAGGGAATTTTAGAATGAACCTGGTTATTTTATTAGTTGGGACAAAATTAAGTTTAACAAAACTTTATATGATCTGAAATTTTATTTTAAGATCTTTGACAGTCGTTACGGGTAGTCAGAAGCATGAGATCAGACACCAGTCTAGCCAAGGGGTACCGTGTTATCCAGTTACTGGGTTGTGCAGGTCAGATAGGCAGTCACTCCATGTAAAACACTAGTACTCAGCTAAATCCGGTTAGACTGGAAGCCGACCCCAATATAGTTGTGAAAAGGCTAGACAGATATATTGGGATTTGAAAGAGACTGAGATTTGGGCTCCGGAGTCATTCACTAAAAAAGGAAGATCACATCATACGATTAGTATCTATCTGAGTTCCTCAAGCCTTTTAAATAAATGCACTGAAGTAATTCCAAAATTAATACTAGAAAAATGTATGGTAAATTTGAAGAATTGTGGTCATTTGACGCCTCGTTTATTATTTGAGGTTGAGTTTAATATTACAGATTATACAGGGATTGTTTGTGAGCTTGTTTTACTAAAGTTTTCCAGAGTGGTACTTTTGGCCGACCCACATTCGCATTTTAAATCGACGTTAATAAGAATAAATGTACATAATATGTTCATTATTGTACCAAATAAAGTAAATAAAGTACTTGACAGGTTCGCCAGATATTTAACAAAATCGGTCAAACCGGCGCATTTCCGTACGTCTTGTTGTTCGATTATCGCAACAAATTGTGCAGTTCCATCGCACACTCCCCGAAATGTAACTGATAATAAACCTGCAGTCTGGCAACTTGGCGTCGATATTCAATGCTCTGACTTTGACTCGACCAGTGCATCGTTGCCGATCAGCCTCTTGGCCCGTCAGTCAATCGATTGTGAATCAAGTTGGTATTTGGCAGATACGATACATGGCCGAACTTGCACTCTATATACAAGTTGAGCAGTTGTTCAGGCGTGAAGTACCCGCTCACCTTTGCAAGGATCCCCAGTTTTTTTTGCGGCCAACTGAGCCTTTGCCTCAATGAATGGAACAAAATTGAGGGTCGATGTCAAAGTAACACCAAGAAGGTCGAGATAGCCTGTTATCAGCGGCCGTTACCAAGATTGAGTTGGGTGGAATTGTCTCTTTTTTGTGGGAAAAAGACACGCCTGGGTGGCTGGTTATTTGGCCGAACTTCCGCGATCAAGCTGGTCAATCAGCAAAGCCTTTTCCCAACAATGTAACAGCTTCCCATCTAACACTATGCGGTTGAGTATTAGTATTTTAGATGGGGCGACTGACAATCTGACGTCTACAAACGAGTAAATGGGTAAAATCTAATTTGCAATACTGGTATAAGATTTCCTGGCTTCTGACTACTCGTAACGACTGTTAAAGCTCTACAAATGGCAGCCAGGACCAACAGCTTAACGGTTTAATTTCGCTATGTAAAAATGGACGCCCATTCACGGACCGACCTCGACAAGCGCTGTTTAACCTTGAAGATCGACCCGTGTGACTGTTTTTAGATTTTAGCCACGAGCTTGCATAAACCGAAAATAAATAATAACTAGGTATTGCTCGCAACTTCGTCTGCGTAACATTATTATTCCGAATAGCCTATATTTTATACTAGACCTACCCTAGACTTCATTGTATTACGCAATCCTCGATATTGCGCAATAATTTTTTGGGTGTCTTGGGCAGGCGCCGGTGTAAGATTGCGATACATGAGAAGTTATTAGTTGACCATACAAGCTGCCGCTCCCTTAAGGAGGATGATTTCTGGTATAAAAATATATGTCCTTCCCAGGCTCCCAAACTATCTCCATGCGAAATTTCACCTAAATCTGTTCATCCGTTTTGTCGTGAAAAGGTAACAAATAAACGAACAAACAGAGCTTCTTTGCATTTATGATATTAGTTTGGATTTGTCATTCTATGACCAAAACTTGATTTTTAAGTAACCAGGAACTGTGGCTGACATAACAAACTTTGCTTTCCAGACTGGGCTCGCAGCGCGGCATCGAGGACGTGAAGTCGGTGTCGTTCTTCCGCGGCGTAGACTGGTCGCACGTGCGCGAGCGTCCGGCGGCCATCTCCGTGGAGGTGCGCTCCATCGACGACACCTCCAATTTCGACGACTTCCCCGACGTCAAGCTCGAAATACGTGAGTTTAGTTGCAATCTGACTTCCTATTTCCTAACTTTAGCCAAATTGTTGCCAACGCGGGCAGAACCTGGATGAGGTTGGCGCAGGATCGTGGGGATTGGCACAATGAAAGAGAAGCCTATGCCCAGCAGTGGATGAAGTGGGGCTGCGGATGATGATGATGAAGATGGCCCAATAGCATAAAAACCCACCAATCTTGGCAAACAAGCAAGTGGTTCATCAGACCTTTCTGATATGTCGACGCAATTTATGTGGCGTCGATAGGCGAATTCGTACAAGTATTTCCTAAGGGCCAATTGCGATAAAACTTAACTTAGAGTTAGTTGCTAACTCTACGTTGAATTGACAATATGTCTAAAAATATAGCAATTAACTCTGAGTAAAGTATTTCACGCAAATGGGCCTAAGAAAATTTTAAGTGCAAATCAGTCAAATTGCATTGCATTACGTCCATGTGAACATTATCTTCAGCCTATTAATGTTGCCACTGCTGGGATAATGGCCTCCTCTCTGCGAGAGGGAATGAGCCTTAATCCACCACGCGGGCCCAGTGCGGGTTGGTGGATCGTGACATGTGACGTCTTCGATTTTTTGGTCCAAGACATGCCGACACCGCCGGTTTCCTTACGATATTTTCCTTCACCGATTTTAGACCAGTGGTGATGTTATAATTTTCACAAAGTAAAGTTCCTGCCTGGGTTTGAACCCACGACCCAGAACTTGTCAGTCGCGGCCGATACCACATGGCACTGGTTATGCCATTTTTGGGTTGGCAAACAAGCAAGTTGTACATCTGAAGGTAAGCATGGATATTTGGAATGGAAAACTTTATCGGATGACACTGTTGGCGCAGTGGCTGAGCGATTGCCTGGTGCACTGCGTGTCGAGGGTTCTATTCCTTCACGGAAAATGCCAACATTTGGAACTACACGAATAAAATCTCTATTCCAATGGTATTAAATTTAACGTGCTATTCTAGGAATAGGCCTGAACTCAGGTACCGTAATCCCCAATCATTTTGACCGGAATGATGTTGGCTACTAATGGCTGCGCATTAGTAAATCTCATACTACTGCAGCGCGTATCGAAAAGCCTACGTCCAACCTGGCCAAAATGATTGGGTCTTACTGTATCTGTAATTACACCGGTGTAGTAGTCGCAGCGAATCTTTGTCTCTGAAGTTGGCCGCAAGACCCTGCAGTTGCTATTTTTGTGTCAATGTTGAAGTAGAAGTTAGCATTGTTTAACTGCCTCTTTCCTTTCACTCGCTTACGTCTGTCGCATCGTCCTATCTCGCTTACTCTATGCAGTATGCTCGATGACAAACCGTTTCCTGCGCACTGATTCCAACTTCAGAGACACGAACATCCACTCTGAATACTATACTCATGTCTCTCGAATTAGAACAGTAAAGCTTCTGGTCGGAGTATGAAAAGGCATGGTGACATGCCTTTTCATGAAGTGGGTAGATGGCGCTTTAGCTACAAGCATCCGAATTGTTGTTCTCTGCTTTTAAAATTAACTATAAATAATATATAAAGTGTAATAACAGTAAGTGTGCACCAAAACATAAAGCAAGTTATAAATATTAAGTCTCAGTGTTATCCTCGAAAAAACTTAAGTGTTATGAGAGATAATTAAACATTTGTGATTAGTGTTGAAAAGCCCTCTTACAAACAATAATAATAAACTAAGATCTAAGTGAAGCAACAGTGCATAATAAGTGAACAAAACTTAAGTGGACTGGAGACTAGTGAACTTGAGTGATTTAGTCTAGATTTAGTCTAAGAAAACTAAGAAAAAGGAGATCGATAAATCCGTTTTTTATTCAAATGTCAACAATCATCAGCTGACCACCAGCTTTTTTGTGAAGAGTGACATCTATTTTTACGGAAAAGAACTATACAGTCAGCTAAAGTGACATCTAGTTTTGGCAGGTAAAAAACTAAGACGTCGGTAAAACAGTTCCGGTCGATACTGGTGTAATATTTTACCCATTGGTGATAAGTGACTGTGGCGCGAAGGCGAGCCTGTCGCTTTACGTGCATACGGTCGCAGGTTCGAGACCAATCTACATCTAAAGTTATTTTTGTGTGTTTTCCTATATCCATTGCTGTTAAAAACATGGAAGAAATGCAAAACGTCAACACTCAAAGACGTCGCCAGCTAAGTCTGGATTTCCAAGACAGCGAGTACGAACTGGACATTTCTTATCAAAGTCTACCAAACAGTATGAACAAAGATGAAATAACTACAATCAAGGAACAACTTAATAAATTAAATATCGAATTACAAGTAGCAAACACAGAGATAGACAATTTAAATATTGAGAACAGCGCCTTAAAGGAAAAATTATCAACATTCCAGCATAAAATTAATATGTATAAATCAGTAGGCGCTTTTGAACTAAATAGGAGTAACAAAATGATTGCTTCCCCACTAAAATTTTATTCGCCACAGTATCAAAGGCGCCATAGGTCGTGTGGTATGAGAATCGGCTTGATAAGGACTTCTTCTAAAGAACTAGAAATAGATGCAGGAAGAAAAAGCCCAAAGCATGACAACAGCAGCAGCCTAAGTAATTTTTTTGAGCAACCCATAACAGATGACAAGGGCCCACAGGATACAATGATAAACCATCAGCCATCTTATCGACCAATCTTGGAGAAAGGTAGCTTCGAAATGGGTACAATTGTGGACTCTGGGACAACGGAGACTCTCACTATTAATGCAAAAGTGAATTTGGAGCATGTAAACAAACACTTCAGGAACAATACTATTTCATCGAACTCAAAATCTTATGATTCCAAGTCAAAAAAACATCAAGTCAAAATATATTCTGACCAAGCAGGTCTTAATATGAGAAGTTTGCTTCAAGATCTACTGGGTAACTCTTTCAAAGTGACATCATTAGTAAAGCCAGGAGCTCCCATGGCAGAAGTTTTGAGTACATGTGTTGCCGAGTGTAAAGATTTTACCAACTTAGACTACATAATAATACTGGGGGGTTCCAATGATTCAAATCCTTTGAATTTACAGTCAACCTTGTATCATACTCTGGGTCAAGTTAGACACACTAATGTCTTAGTTGGGAAAATCTATAAAAACAAATATCTTAGTGTAAATATGCTCAATAACTCATTGAAACTAGTTTGTAGTAATTTTGTAAATTCAATATTTTTGCCACTGGACCAGGATAATTTTAGCACGAAATTAATTATTCCAAAATATATAAATACAATACAAGCAACTAGACTAATTCATAAGGAAATACTTCGTTCAAGATACAGACATGACTATGTAAATTATATTAAATTGAAAAGTAATGACCAGTATGGGTTATGTGGCGAGGTACAGAAGTGTTATATTAATAATTATACACAGACGGACATTGAAACTTCATCAAGGCGTTTCTTAGCAGTTACAAATAGCATCGGCACTCAGACTGATGACCTAGGAAATAGTGATGACTTTTTTCGAGCCTAAATGGCTCAACCACTCTCGTGGTATGCTACCCATGTCTGAAACCCCTAATAAACACATCGCGCTTAATATTTATCTTCAGAATTTGTGTGGTGTAGGTAACAAAAAAGAGGAATTAGAAGTTTATTTGCAAGACATTCATCTCGATAATCTATATGTTTGCATAACGGAACATTTCTTAACCATGGAGTCAGCTCCTCAATTCAACATTAGCAATTATAAAATGGTGTCGTTTAATGCAAGAAAAAACAAAAAAAGGGGAGGAAGCCTTATCATGGCGAGAAACGATATTGTTTGTGAAGAGGTACCTTTTTGTAAAAAAATATACAAAATCGAAAGCTTTGAATTATGCGGTGTTAAAGATGTAAGCACCAACATTTACATCTTCTGCTGTTACAGAAATCCAATCGATCAAAACTTTGAAACATTTCTATCTAAATTGGAACAATTACTACAACACTTCTTTAACAAAAAATGTATTATCTGTGGCGATTTCAACATTGACTTGCTTAAAAGTGACAAAAAAACCTCTAATTTTTTGACATTGCTGACATCTTACAATTTTAGACCCATTATAAACGAAGTGACATATAAACGGAATAATTCGAAATCATGTTTGGATAATTTTTTGACGAATTTACCAGATGACGTTATCAATGAGCAGTTTGTTGATCATAATTGCTTGGCTGATGGACACGCAGCGTTATTCTGTTGCTTAAAAACTGAAAAAGTACAGCCGGATGGTGACAAAGACTTTTTAAATGTAGAGTTTAGGCAGTTTAATGAAAAAAATTCAAATAGTTTTAGACAACGTATTCTGAATATAAATTGGTTGGAAGAAGGTATAAATGGCTTCTTAAAGAAAATTGGACAAATATTCCGCGTTAGTTTTAAAAAGAAGAAGAAACGGGTAAATTTTAAGAAATTTCAAAAATCCTCCTGGGTAACAAAAGGAATTAGAGTGTCTAGTAAAATGAAGCGGTTTTTGCTTCAAAACATAAACAATGTCACCTGTACGGAGAATATAAGAACATATACAAAATCATACATTAGAATATACAGACTAGTCCTAAAAAGAGCTAGACGCATTGCAGTCAGTAAAGAACTAACCAAAGCAAATAAATCTTCTAGGGCTATATGGCAGGTTGTAAATAGACATAGAAACACAAAATCAAAACGCGAAAGTAATAAAAACTTACTCCTTAAAGTTGATAATACAATTATATCCAATCCCCAGCAAATAGTAGACATTTTCTCGAACACGTTCGACGGTACAGGGACTGTTCGCGAATCTAATTCTTTTGATCAAGCTATAAAATCTTTACAAGATAGCGTCAAGAGAGTAGATCAAGAAATGACATGCGATCTAGTCACTGCCTCCGAAATAAAAAAACTGGTCAATGTTATGGCTACCAAGAAATCTTCGGGTCATGATGAAATAACTATAAAGTCTGTCAAAGATCACATTGACATACTGGCAGGACCTCTGGCACATCTTATAAATACATGTATAAATATGAATATATTCCCTGAACAACTAAAGATAGCGAGAGTCTTACCAATTTACAAAAAAGGTTGCAAATTAGATCCTAATAATTATAGACCGATTTCTTTGTTGCCTATAATCTCAAAAATTTTTGAGAAAATTCTTAAAATAAGACTTCTACGACATTTGAATCGTAATAAAATTCTTAATCACAGACAATTCGGCTATCAGAAAAATGTGGGAACAAATGACGCAATTAATACATTAATGGATCAAGTAGTTGACAAAATTAATAACAAATTGAAAGTCGTAGGGTTATTCCTCGATCTTAGTTCCGCTTTTGACATGGTAAATCACACGTTACTCTTAGCAAAAATGGAACATTATGGAGTAAGAGGGCCGGTCTTGGGTCTATTTAAATCTTACTTAGAAAATCGAAAACAATATGTGGAAATTAAAGTGGATCAAGATAATAGTCAAAAAGTTTTCAAATCGGGACTTAAACTAATAAAACAAGGAGTTCCACAAGGTTCAATATTAGGACCAATCTTTTTCATTTTATTCGTTAATGATTTAATTAACTATATGATGGAACTAAGTGATTCTGAACTTGTGCTTTTTGCTGATGATACTAATGCAATTATAGCCGCTAAAGATGTAGATACTCTCAGTAGTAAAGTAAATAAAACTCTTGCTCTTTTTCATCATTGGTTTACCATCAATAATCTTAAGTTGAATGTCAGTAAAACGTTTGCCATGTTATTTAGGACGACGGCGAGAAATAAAGAAAAAATAGACGTAGTATTGAATGAAAATACAATAACATTGGTAGACAGCGTAAAATTCTTAGGTATTCACATTGACGCAAACCTTAGCTGGAAAAAAGAATTGACAGCTGTAGAAAGCTCAATCAGCTCGGCTTGCTATGCCCTAAGAAGTCTTCGAGATGTGATCGCGATTGAGCAATTAAGAGTGGTATATTACGCGCTTGTAGAATCAACACTTCGGTACAGTATCACTCTATGGGGAGGTAGCTACGCATACAATATAAATACAGCTTTCGTAATACAAAAAAGGGCCATAAGAACCATAGTACGAATTCCACAGTGGGAATCGTGTAAGGACTACTTTAAAGAGCTTCAGATACTAACGGTCCCATGTTTGTATATTTTAGTTCTTCTTACTGATCTTATGAAAAAGCTGCAGAATTCTGAAACACCAGAGGAAAGAAGTAACCGGGAAGCTACTAGGCGTAAGGATCTGCAAAATAAGATGCAACCTCATTTAAAAGTAGTGAGTCATGCTGCAGGTTATCAATCGGTTAAACTGTTTAATAAACTACCTGTACACTTAAAATCAGTTTACAACTTACATCAATTTAAGCAGCAGTTAAAATCATTTTTGATAGAAAAGTGCTACTACACCCTTGATGAGTTTCTCTGTGACAAATACAACTAGACTTACATTATATACTTACCTACTATTTTTATTGACATTGTATTTTTATTTTATTTTTGACGACTTTTGTATGTGTTTATACAATATTTTTGACATGTGTATGGGAATTAGTAATATTTTTGATTTGCCACTATTATTTTTGATTATTATTTGTATTGGATGATTCTGAGTTAATTTGTTTTTACATTCTTTATTTGACATTTACTTTAATGAATTTATTGGGTTACTGTTTTATTGCTATCTTTATTGTAAATCTTTAATTTTTATTTTATAATTTTGTGTAAAATTTCGATACAATGTAAAAATTGTTAATGAAATAAATGAAATGAAAAAATGAAAAATGACAGCATTTCCTCAGACTTCTTCACAAAGATCTACTACTACGATTGTTAAAATTAAACCTTAGTTTCTAAAAGTCTGTTTGATGGCATCTGAATTAAATCGAATTTAAAGTGATTTGATTGGCTATCGTTATTACTGTCACCCACTCAAAGCTGTAAACATGCATTATTACTAACAACGCACACACGGACAACCAAACACAAACACGCACAAACACACACACGCACACACACGCGCACTTCCACATACACACACGCACAAACACACGCACAATCACACGCACAATCACACGCACAATCACACACACACACACACACACACACACACGCACAATCACACACACACACACTCACTAACACTATTTTAGCACAGTTTGTGCTGAATAAATTTGTTGACTTTCTTTTTTAATTCATAGTCATATTTTTTGGTATTTTGCCGCCCCGCCTCGGTGAATTGACTTTTACTTGTAACTCATGATTCATCCCAGTTGTTGCCATCGATCACCCTACCGTAACTATTATGAACATTGCGTACATTGTTGCAGCATCAGCGCCAATTCCACAAGACGGCGAGGTGGCGTACAAAGACTGGGTGTTCATCAACTACACGTTCAAGCGCTTCGAGGGGCTCACCCAGCGCGGCACGCCCACCAAGAAGTGAACCTCGGGCTCCCCTACACTGCTTTCAGTCTAAACTGCCCGCTACCTAGCCTTGCCAAGCAATATAGATGTTAATGTTTCCTCAGCCCGACTCTAGAAGCGCTAGACGGCAGGCTTCTATCTGCTATTTAATAACTTAATTAATAATTTAACGTAGGGACGTCGCACTTAACCTTCGTAGTAGATAGACAAGGGGGATATCACGGTAGCAATCTCTCTCTCTCTCTAAGATCTCGAGTTATCTGAACATCTCCCTTACTCCGAAGATCGTTAGCAGTACATCGCTAGGTAGATCTGCCCGGCCTTTTCGTTCAAAAACTATATTGCAATAAAAAGTGCGATTATTTCATAATGTTACATGTATGATACGGCGTAAATTTAAAGCTATAAGTCTCGTGTGCCTACCTCTATTTGTGCCTACCTCTGCATGTACTTGCAACACTTTGGTCTGAAAGCAGTTTGCAATAATAACTGATGACAATCATAATCTGTAATTTTCTTTTGACTGTAAGAGTGTACACTGACGACCTCGTGTATCAACAGAACTTGCGTACCTGTCCCGCTTACTGCTCGTCCGTGACGCTCGACTATTTAAGCGTTTTAAAGGCAACATTATTGACAAATGGAAATTCGATCAATTATTTATATCTTCTCATCTAATCGTTTATTTTAATCACTAAGATCACACGCAGAGATACTAGCTAAACTTCCTTGTATTGTCGCTCAACCACACGTTTTTGACATTATATTTTAGCACTGAAACTATCTTTTAAAATGTATATATTGCTCTTAGAATTTTTTGCAAATAATATCTTGACCGTCGAAATTTCCACTTGCCATATGGTTTGAACTATCCTGTATCTATGTAATCCCGAGATAGGCAATATAAATAGGACTGCTTAGTAAATTATGTATATTTTATTTACTTGCGAACGTAAAAATATACGTTAAAATATTTTGGTGTTACAATTGTACAGAGCGTAGGTCTAGGCTAACATTGGATATTGATATTTTTAAAGTTATAGTATTAAATAAACCAAATAATTAATAATGAAAGAGAATACGTTAAATCAAGAATTATCAGTTTTATTCAGAGCTCATGTACTTGACCATAATATTAAATGATACGCTTATTTTATTGTCTCTCTCGGTTTCAAATTTGTAGATATGAAGTGTCCCAGTTATCTTGTGGTTGGAAATGTATAAATGTACGTTTTGTCGACATCGATATTGTATTGTGCCCCTTGTAATATAAGTGGACCTGATAGTGTAACTGACCAAGCTGTCACCGAGCTAATATCGCGTGACGCAGCACCTCTATGGAATTGCGAACACAACGATAACAAATCCAAAATGTATTATGCTATAAATCTAATTTATGTGACTATTTTCGTCAAAATAATCTATGATTCTATCGACGTAAGGCCACTTCTAAAGCGCAGACTAGCAGAGAGTAGCTCTAGCTATGGGCCGCGCGCGCACGCGACTGCGTCTCTGGGTGGCGATAGAGATCGATGTTTATTCTAAAACTAGTGTATATCAGTTTATTGCGTTATTTATACGATATCGCTACTATGTTATTTGTTTCGAGCGGCAATGAACTGTGCTCTATTTATTATTAAAGTTTTCTAATCCAATTTCAATGAGTTGCGTACAGCGTGTGAATTATTTGTAACTTGCGGTTTCTGGATGCTTCATAGTATTAGATCCGACTGCAAAAATTAGGGTTATTGACGAAACTTAATTTAAATAAAAGATTGAAAAAAAAAAAGAATGGTCTACCCCAAGGCAGTGTTCTGGCTCCTATTTTGTTTAATATTTATACCAATGATTAGCCCAACGACGAACACATAACGCTCCCTCTACGCGGGTGGCTTGATGCTAGCTACGAGGACCGTAAACGAGAAACCGAAACAAACCTCGAAAAGGTTCTGGCAGATATCAGTGGATATTACTAAAATAATGCATTAAGGCCTAACCCGTCAGTCATGCTCATTCCGCCTGAGGAACCGTCAGGGCACTAGAAAGTTAAACATCAAATGGGATATAGATCACAATGTCCAACCTGTATACCTAAGTGCACACCTTGGACCGCTCACTGACTTACAAACACCACTGTTTAAAAACA
Source organism: Orthosia cruda (assembly GCA_964057195.1). NCBI lineage: Eukaryota > Metazoa > Arthropoda > Insecta > Lepidoptera > Noctuidae > Orthosia > Orthosia cruda. The sequence goes on along the minus strand of OZ059825.1, from coordinate 37,697,848 downwards.
AAACTTAAAGACACCGCACGATCTAACATTTACTGCCTGGGGTACCTCTCCACAAGTCCTTCGTTCATCGGGCTTAGCTCTGCGTTTCGGCTGGGGCATTTGACGGCCCAGTGTGTCATCGATCCGTCCATGACCGACAAGTAAATGTAGCTCTCAATCAGACGTGCAGGATCATTACGGGGTGCCTACAACCAACACTACTTGTTGCACTATACCGCTTACAGGAATAGCCCCTCCGGCAGTTCGAAAAGAAGTGGTCTGTTATTCTGAAAGGCACATGCAAGAGACAGATAAACGAGATCATTTATATAATTTGGTGAAGCCAAGGAGCAATTAACGGCAACAGGTACAGTGAAAAAAAGAAGATTCCCACGAATTGAGAACCTCCTCGTTTTTTGAAGTCGGTTAACAAAGAAATATCTGTGGCTTTTCAGATACCCCATCAGGGTTTTTATCAATCATTCATTCAAATTAAGTTTTTATCAAAAACCCTGATTCCTGCAGTCGGAACTTAGGCTATCAAATCTTGTAAGGTGCTGTGATTAATTGACCAAAATAACAGCATCCGGATAGCTTTCAGAAACCCGCAATCAGTGTTGAGATGTTTTGGTAAATAGTGTAGTATACTTGTGAAGCCGTCGATGATACAGTAGCTGACGGGGATCGCGTGTTCATGAATGAATTGCCAACGCTTAGTGGCGCTCCTTCTGCCACGTCTTGCCTTTACTTCGCCTCGCCTCGGGGCACGAACCTCTACTAGAGCAAGCAATAAAGCACCCTTTGTAAACCTGAACTTCTAAGACAATACGAAATTGTTTAAATCGGTTAAGGAATGTTTAACTGCAAATTATACAGATAGTCTTTCTGTATTCATGTAAAAAGTATCTTTAAATGTACTAGTGCGACTAGAAATAGTAACCTTACCATACTACTCAGGATGAGTTTTTTTTATGTGAAACCCGGTAACAGAAAATTTATCTAAGAAGTTCAACTGTTTCCTTCGTTCTTGAGTTTTCTTCTAAAGTCTCATTTTAAAAAACTCACTGCCTTCCTTACCATAACCATGCACCTACGGTCACTCATGCCTTCCAAACTGTTATTTATACTTACTTTATCATCGAAAACACATTTTCTGTCTACTTGTTCTCTTTCTCTCCATTTTATGTAGAAAAACATGATAGCGGTTTCTATCATGCGTTTGATAAATACAAAAACCGGGATTTGCAACATAAAAACCGATTTTGTATGATATTATTTAATCTCTTAATGACTCCGTCGATATATTACTCACTAATATTTATTTCACTGTCTCAGGAATACTGGTCTCTCTCCCTTATAAACCGATAGGGCAGTATAAACTTACCTATTTATATTTATACAAATAATAGTATATTTAAAGAAAAGTATATTTTAAAGGCCGCGTTCAATTCATTCGCAATAGAATTCCGTCCAAAATTATGTTACTATAAAAAATGTATATTACCAAAATATGAATATATTTACCTTAATACAGTTGGCGTAAAATTAATGCGAACATTGACACCTTTCTTAATTCTTCGTTTTATTATTGAATTTTCGGGGTTTCGACCAGCTTGCTTCCTTGTACACCGACAGCTTACGATAATATTACTACTAAATTAAAAGAGATATAGAGTAGGCCGTAAGTTTTGGTGTGTGTGCGTTCCGTTAGTTATACATATTCACTACAATCCGGTTTCTGGAACGATATCTTCTCATAAATTAACGCAAGTCAATGCGATTGGCAGTTGATTCATTCGTTTAACAAACACTGCCGTCATCACGTCAACTATTATTTTATAGATTCCTTGAAATCGTTGATTATGTAACGCGATAAATTCCGTTCCAGAAATTAGGCGCAAAATAAGCAAAAATGTCAGAACAGAGACATTTCTTGATATTGTATTTCTTAACGTGTTCATGTCAAAACCATCGGATATTTAGACGCCGTATGTAGCTTTACCTTGCAAACATTCTTATGAATATAAAATTGATAGTATGAGCAAAATTAGCTTTTTACGAGAGAGCCTGGTATTCCCGACTGTTAAGGTGAGTATAGACTAGAGCATTTACTTGTAACAGATCATCGTGCATTCGCTGTTTTTAAATTTATTCTAACGACACTTCGAACATGACGCTCGATGTTTTGTTACAATCTGATTTAAAAAAATTACGAGCGTTTTTATTATTTTATCGAGCAAAGGCATGAGCGCGGGTTTCGTGAAGTGAGGTCGATCATGAACGCAAGGTACAAATAAATGTTACAGGTAAATGCTCTCTCGCCGTGAGCGTTACGTAGAACGCAGCGTCGAAGATTCGTGACAACTTACATTACATGGAAATGCTTTAGGAAACTGAGCATTTGTCTGTATTCTTCCATTCGTAAGAACGTTACATTACATTGGAATGTTCGCGATAATGCTCTAGTGTATACCTACCTTTACTTTTTCTGTACTTATAGCAAACAATCCTTTATAGTTAGATTTTTATATAATTCTAAGGTACCGACGATAAAAAAGAGGGATCCCATACATTACCTTACTGCATAATATTCTGAAAAAGTTATGAATGGACATTATGAAATAACTTATTGTCGGTATCAACATAATTATTTCATAATCTACTTACCACGAGAAATTTACTATTAGGAAGATTTATAAACTTTATGAATATTCTCTCAAAATTAAGGTTATGTACATTTCTGTAAGCGAAATACTTGTTCAAATGAGGCGTTTCATGCGCGTAAAGTGTAGTTTGAATACGTAGTAATTCGACATTTATCTTTCGAAACAAATGTCGAATTCTCGTCCAGTCGAGTTTTTTTTACCGTCGTCAGTTTTCAAATTGTTACCTGAAGTCAGTTCACATAATATCTTTTGAAGCTATGGCACTAATCAGAATCAGAGAAAACAGAGCTCAAAATAGCATCAATAATTAAATAATAATATCTAGATGTATCAAATGTCAATTTTACAAAATTGACATTGTCACTTTTTTGTTTAGCATCATGAGTGTAATTCTGAAGAGGGATGTTATGACAATACTGAGTCGTCCAAGCAGTTAAGCAGATTCTATCACGCAAGGTGCAAACAAAACTAGACCTTATTAATATGACTTTATTATTTATTTATTTCAGACATAATTCCAGTCCGTAGTTATACATACATTAAATTATAAAGAGATAAAAACCCAACCGCTTTAAATTTAAGTTGCATTATCGGCTTTAAATGTAAGGTGTCTATTGTTAGATTGTAACTGAGATAGCGACTGAGCTTCGTGATACGATTAAGTCAGTATAACAAATAAACTTTTATATTTTCTTGCCTTTGGCCCAGTTAAAGTATATCGAGCGTAACGAAAACAAGTTATTCTATCACATGCGTTATTCGGCCGACAACTCGATCCACCTTGATGCGTTCAGAATACGCTCGTTGTACGCGCGTCAAACGCCTTATCCGAACATTGACATACTGTACGAAACACCGACTCCCACGAATTACACCGTGCGAACAAGTTGCTTCCATTTTAAGTACTCTGACTATACATACGACAGTATACAATATACATGAAATAAAAGTGAGTTTTATATAAATATACGATTATACATTACACTCTCAATAAGTACACTGTCTTAAAAATGTGGGGATCTCATATAGAAATGCTTACTTTGACAGCTGTTTTGATGGCTTTCGTTTTGCGTTTTCCTACCTGGTTCGTAAGTGTAGATATCTCTAGACCTATCAACCTTCTAGAATTGAGACTTAACTTGATACTTGATACATTACATAGTAACCCAGCGGCACTGTATGATGGCGTGTTTTGTCTAGCCAGTACTGACCCACTGTTGCGTAAAGGTTTCCGCCAAACCCTGACAGAAACTCTTTTCTGAGACTGATTATAAAAATATAACTTATCCATTTGATTAATTTATTCCCTTTTATGAATGTTTTACGCAGGGGTCACCAATTAATTTCATTTGGTCTCCGTTTTTTTTTTTAATCATTTAAATCCGTAAGTTTTAAAACTACCTGCCCCCTCTCCGCCCCGGGCTTCACATCATCACATGTATTTATTTTATTAAAATTTAAATCTTAAACATAAACATGTAAATCTAGATACAATATCAATGAAGATTCAAAGCGCGGGACAAATGATTAAAATACGGCCTCAACGAACACAAGTTTAATGTTTTGGTGACCCCTTTTGTATGTCATCTGTATTCTCATAGCAGTAAATATCAAATATGTTTAAAAAAAAAACATACATGTCATGCGGCATCATGGAGTGCCGCCATTGTAAATTTAACATAATGCATTAATCAAACTTAAGCCCCAGATAACATGCTGCTGAAATAGCTATACAGATTAATTAGAAAACTGACCTCATTTTGACAATATTAAGAATTCCACACATTGCATATGGCAAGGCGATAAACATAGACATAATTAAGAATTATAATATTTATTAAGCTTTTATTTTTACGCAGATCTTATAAAGCTTATATAGTGTCCATATTTGTCGTGATCTTTTTGTACATTCTTAGCATTTGTAACACTCAATGTGTGGAACCTTAGTGTGGAACTCTCAGTAATCTGACATTTGCAATACTGTCACTGCTTCAAACAAAACACGAGCACGAAACAGACTTCACACACACACGGCACAAGCCACGCAGCAGATGTAATAGCCTGCTTTCTTGAGGCCACTATAGCCGTGTCACTCGTGTTTCAAGCGATTAGAAGCTCACTGATCATATACGTAAGTTACACTTGTATAGCTGCGCGCAGTTCTTGTACACTCGAGCATAGCCACAGCTTCAGTGCGAGGCTCGTGTCACATCAGATAGCGACTAATTGTACCGGAGATAATAGAATATTTATAAGAATAGGTGTATTTTTGTGTCTGTTTAATACCTTTAGAAAACTCCTGACTACAGCGACAGGTAGCGATCTATTCGTACTAAGAAAATAAATGAAACTGAAAATAAATATCCTATAATATTTTTGCACTAACATAGGAAGCACATTATAATTCTCATTACGTAATATTAACTTGTACAAACTGACAAATTCTCTTTTTTATAGATATTATTAAATAGTACAACTTAGTTGCACACTACAATGGAACGTTGGTTGTATCTTGACGATGCTCTGCATCGTGCACTGGACTCGTACGTTGTGATAACACATTCGATGTAACTGTATGACAACATGTTACAATATGACGTTTGATCTAATGTTTTATCACAACCTACGTTGCAAATGCCTTGCGCTTAAATAGGTTCGTTTGGGAAATATTCACTGGCTTGTCCAACTTAATGCGATCCATCAGATCTTCTATGAAGAGTCTGTTCATTGATATAAGGCTACCTAGCTGTATAAGATGATGCCAGTCGGCTGACATTGTAACATTACTGTGGACAAGTCCAGAGCTAGCGGAGGACGCATTGCCCAATACAATTTTCTCGTTGATTTTCGCATCTAACGCCTGACTCAAGCAGTTAGCCTTGTGCTTAGCATAGTACTAATATGACAAGTTTGGTGTTGTATAATTTTAATGTTAGCGATTTTGTATCATTTTCGATTCAATGTGTGATGATTTAGTTGACACATTGGCTGCAGGAAGCGCCCGGATCGTCGCTTGAACTGAACCTAGCGTGTCGATATGACGGGCTTGCCGCAGTGACATGCGAGCGTGCGTATTGCGTAATGTGTCAATGTGCGGGCTGTGCGAACGGCGCCACTTACCAACCGAATACTGTCAATTTTAATATCAATAAAATCCACCACGGACCGTAAGAACTCCACGAAATTGCCAGACACTGTATAGAACTAAGCAATATATGTCATCGATCTAATTGGTGACGACACGAGTAGCACAGTTATGATCAACAAGTCTTGTCCTCTAGGAGAGTTGCTCACGTTTGCCAAAATTATTCTGTCAATTATTTAAACCTCGGTGGATTAAGCTTACGTACATTCGTGTTAGCACATTATATTTTACTTGAATGTATTAAGACTTCTCACATATGCATAGAGGCTAAGGGAGTCTCAGAGACTTACAGTGCGCACCGTTCACACGAATAGCCCATTACTGATGTAGTGTTAACTCCATTAAATTTAGTTCAATTATTTCGTTTTTGTCAATAATTCATATTAATTTAATTGTAATTTAATTATTTTAATTTTACTCATTTGTCAACACAAACACACATCACATCTGAAAACGGCTGGCTCGCTGAATTGCGCTAAATGAAGTCTCGCCAGACACTCTACGAGTATATATTGCGATCCAACAATTACAATACATGATCATTTATTGATGAAACATTAAGATGTTAGTTTTTTTTATATTATATATGTTTCAATTGTATCTGCCCTGATGTCAACATAAAAGTCTTAAATTTCATTATTTAGCGGCAATTTGTCGCTGGCCAAACAAATGCGTTCTCTTATACAAATACATAAAAAAAATGTAATGTGTTCGATATACTTCAGTCAATAAACGTTATATTGTTGATATTTGTGTGTGTTGGTGAGAACAATAAAAATGAACTGATGCGTGTTATGTGCTAGGAATTAGAATAGTATCTATCGTATGACAGTGAAGCGGCACGCTTAGTTACCTTTACGCAATACGTAGTCTTAAATATATGCGTGTAGAGGGAAAAATTAAAAATTGACTTCATAGTAATTCTAGCATGTCACACGTATCGTCTCGCTTAACATTTGAGTAAATTGTGACAGAGTATGAAATCAACTTGTATACTTAAACAGCCCATTCTTTTTCAAAAATGTTGTTTTATTATATACCTATTGTGATTTATAGAGAATCGTTGCGATGTACCGCGCGATGAATAAATCATAGCTATTCGCTTTGTTATTGTTGTTCGAAATGATGATAATGAAAAATAATTATGAATTATTTAATTTCTTTAATTGTAAGTCTTTAAAGTATTTTGTTTAATACTTTTATTGTTTCTTCCATGTGATTTTAAGAAAGTGGCAATACGATTAAGCATTAAAGCGATATGAACTTTGATTCATCTTTTATTCAAGTTTACCTGCAAATTCCTTTTATGTGGAGGTACGCTAGTTTGCTATAGATACCTACGACCATTGGGCCAGATCGTGACTAAGAAAAGTCATCATAATGGAAATCATAGCCCCCTTTCGTGTTATTGCGAACCTGCCTTAAACGTAACTAGCTTATTATTAACTTGGCAATGTAATATGTATGTAAGTGTGTTCGGGTCAAATCTTGCAACTGAATTTTAAATCAGTTATCCTCTGAAATTTTGCATATACGTTTGGTTTGGATGACAATGCACACTTAGCTTGCTTTTTAGGGTGCCGTACCCAAAGGGTAAAAACGGGACCCCATTACTAAGACTCCGCGGTCCGTCTGTCTGTTTGTCACCAGGCTGTATCTCATGAACCGTGATAGCTAGGCAGTTGAAATTTTCACAGATTATGTATTTCTGTTGCCGCTATAACAACTAATACTAAACACAGACTAAAATAAATATTTATGTAGGGCTCCCATACAACAAAGTAAACATGTTTTTTATTGCTGTTTTTGCGGTAATGGTACGGAACCCTTCGAGCGCGAGTCCGACTCGCAATTGGCTGGTTTTTGAATTGGTAAACATTATAATTCAATTATCAACCGTCGAGTATGATGTTAAACACGTACTGGCTGGTAAGATACCTTCCCGATGGCGCGATAGGCGACGATTCAGGGTATATAATATGTTCTTTGACGATATCGCGGAACGCGGCTCTGGACGTCAGATTCCATGTACGTCATTTTCCAGCTAGGATATTTTCCAACTAGGTCAGATTTTGAGTTAGTAATGCACAATACAGTCAGTATCGTAATTTTCTGACATGAAATTAAGCCATGTAAATAAGAAATATTTCTTTTCGTAGTAATGTTAAATAATTTATTTTCATATTACTATATTTCGAAACCAAAAAAGAACTGCTCAGTAGCATTTATATTCGGCGATGGAGCTCAGATTCCAAGTAGGTCAGGTTTGGACAGTACCGTAACCTGGTCCTACTTTGCACCAAAATTTGCTCCAACTTTTTTTTTTAATCCACATCTTTTTAAATCTTGCCTAAATCAGTAATGTGATATATTGTGTATTATAATAGTACTATTAAAGTTTAACCTGACATTAAATACACTATTGTATTTAGTGACCAAGTATTTTATTTTTTTTATTTCTTTTGGAGCAAAGTAGTTCTTATGCAGGGGGTAACTTTGCACCGTAATTTCTCTTCACAGGTTTGTCATTTATTTTTCAATGGAGCATAGTTTTGTTTAGTCATTTTTACTTTGCTCCGATAGTACAGGGTAATAAAAAATTAGATGTGTTATAAAATCACCTTTATTTATGATGCAAATCACCTTTATTTATGATGCAGATGCAAATAGATTTTACTCACTTTTAAAATTTTGACCTCGAAGAGCGATGCGTTTCGACCACACACAGAAAAAAATAATGGCTGACTTTGACATCTGTCAACTATGGTGTTACTAGATTAAGAACAATATTTTCAGATAAAAATATTGGATTCTACTAAATAGTAAAGTATCAGTGCGCAAAATCAGATTTAATATTTTTTCGGAAGTGGAGCATTTTTACCACCTTAGGAGCAAAGTAGGACCAGATTACGGTAGCATTTCTTCTATGCTTGAAATGTTGTGCTCCGAATCTGAGCTTAAAGATACGATACTTTGGCTTTCAATTGAAGATAAAGTAGAATCACTTTCTAATTCGCTAACAGCAGCCGAATTGCGCAAGTGGATTCGGTAAGGCGAAGGGTTTGAGCGCCATCAAATCGACCAGTCACATTGAGATGAATGACGCGATGTGGATTTCCGTCTGTGTGATTGGTCGATTGATAGTGATCAAAACCTTTGCGTTGCCGTATTCACTTACGCAATACGGCTGCAGAACTGTCTCCCGTATCCTGTTCTGTATGTTCTCCTGTAACTTAACTTGGATGCTCTTCTTAAAAAATCGGATACAATCAAAGACCTTGTACGTATTTCTTACTACTAGACTGTGTACCAACATTTTTTGTTTAGCTAAAATGAAATCTATCATCATACACCTAGGTTAGCTATTTCCTTATAAGCGGTAGCTAACCAAAAGCGGTCCTGGCGAGAGGGATTCCCCTGGTAGTGTGTCCTTGTCTGACCTATTGCTAGCTCAACTAATCATTGGGTTTGGTAGAAATGGTAGAAATTTTATATATTTCTTTTTATGTTATACCAAAACGAACAATTCATAGACTTTGACACGTATTTAAATATTTCTAGAAAAGTATATAAATATTTCTACAGTTACTATATTTAATCAATTCGTTGTATTAAAAAAAATATAAATTAATACTGAGTAAGAGTAGTACTTTTCAATGTTTGGGCCTGGTAATACTAAATGTAGGATGGTGGTTTGCGGATTTTTTGGCGGACTTTGTTCGAGTGAAATTCAGCGGCTTTTAATATTATTTGCAAATTGATTCCTAGTAGTTTTATAATATAATTATATAAATATAATTGGTGTAGTTTTATTTCTCAACTGTCGCAACTGGACAATATGTGAAATCATAATAAAAGTGTCCCCAAAACGTTTTGTGCGTATGGGTGGGATGTCCACCATGTAGCGATGACGCATCGCCGTGCGTCTGGTTGTCCGATGATGGAACGGGCTGGGCGGAATTAAATCATGTAATTCCATCGCACACTCCCCGAAATGTAAGCGATAAAAAACCGACAAGCTGGCAACTCGGCGACGATGAACAAGGCTCTGGAGCTTTGATTTGACCAGTGCCTCATTGCCGATGATTCTCTTGGCCCGCTTTTCGATCGACTCTAGTACATCTAGCTGGTATTTGGCAGATCCGTCCCAGAGATGAGAACAGTACTCCATGCACGATCGAACTTGCGCTTGATACAAGTTGAGCAGCTGTTCCGGCGTGAAGTACTTTCTCACCTTCGCAAGGATCCCCAATTTTTTGGCAGCCAGCTGAGCCTTTGCCTCAATGTATGGCCCAAAATTGAGAGTCGATGTTAACGTAACGCCAAGAAGCTCAAGATGGTCCGTTATTGGTACGGTTACATCACGGAAAGTTGCCGGGTGAAATTGGCTCTTTTTAGCGGAAAAAAGACACGCCTGGGTTTTAGCAGCATTAAACTTGACCAGATTAGCATCACCCCATTCTTAGACTGCCTGCACGGACAGGTTCAAACGCTCCACCATGGCTTCTCGAGAGACTGGATTTGTGGCCCGGTAGCACGTGCGTTGGACAAGTAACTCTCAGCAACAGTGCTGTCGTCTGCATACCCAAAGGTGCCGGGTTTTAGCAGATCGTTAATGTGCAACAAGAACAATATTGCTAAGAGTACCGACCCCTGAGGGACTCCGGCATTAATATCCAATTGGTCCGACGAGCAGCCATCGATAACCACTCGAATGGACCGATCCCTCAGGAAGTCTGCAATCCAATCACACAGACCACCGGGCAGATCGAATGAAGGAAGCTTACCAATAAGGCTTTCGTGCCAGACCCTATCGAAAGCCTTCGAGATGTCGAGGGAGACGGCAAGCGCTTCCCCGTGCCTCTCGATGGCCTGACTCCATATGTGAATGGCATACGCTAGAAGATCCCCAGTAGACCGATTTCGACGGAAGCCGTATTGGCGGTCGCTAAGGATATCGTTAGTTTCTAGGTATGCCAGGAGCTTAGTGTTTAGTACACGCTCCATACTCTTACAGAGTATGGACGTTACAGAGATGGGTCTGTAGTTAGCCGGGTCAGCTCGACTGCCCTTCTTGGGCACGGGCTGTACGTTGGCTTGCTTCCAAGCATTCGGCACTTTTCCAGTCTCATATGAAAGGCGGAATAGGCGTGTCAAGATTGGAGACAGTTCAGCACAGGTTCTAAGAACTATAGCTGGTATTCCGTCAGGGCCGCTAGCCTTGTTCACGTCGAGGTTGCGCAGCACCCTACGGACATCTTTTGTGGTAGTGAGGGACGGCAGAAATTCGATTCGACTGACTTAGCCAGGGACCAAAACGCTTTACTATCTGCTGGGTAAGAAGCAAGTTTGGTCCCTATTCGGCTAATGTGGTCGAACCGAGCCTTTCGCAACACCAACTTGCAGGACTTGGCAGCCCTGTTAAAGGCTCTCTTCTTCTGACGCACGTTACGCTTTGCGCGATCGCGCGTCGGCCCATGCCAGGTACGCCTCATGCTTAAGCGCGTCGGCGCAATGACAATCGGTGCCAAACCATGGCCGGTCAACGCTGGACATTGTTACGTCAGAGAACGGAATGTAGTACTCCATTCCCTGACGCAACACACCCGTCACGGCGTCCGCGCACGACGAAGGATCAGCCGAAGAAAAACAAGTAGGCTGCCAAGGATAGCATGCGAAGAAAGATCGCATGCCATCCCAATCTGCTGACCTGTACCGCCACACCCGCCGGGTACCTCTTGGGCTGGGATCGGGCGGGGAGTAGACGGGCACAGACTTCACCAGACAGTGGTCGGAACTACCCAATGGTGAAGTTATCGACACAGAGTATCGGTCTGGATCTGTTGTCAGCAGAAGGTCCAAGCAATTGGCCGTGTGCGAATCAACATCCGGCACCCTTGTTGCCCCATGGACCAGCTGGGTAAGGTTTAGTGCAAGCAAAAGCTTACGCATCTCCCGTCCAGCATGGTCAGTGGACTGGTATGGGAAGAGCCACTCCTGGTGGTGGGCATTGAAGTCCCCCAGTAACACTAATTGGGCGGAAGGGTACCGTTGCTGTGCCGCATCAGCCGCCTCACTGAGGTACTCTGTGAGCCTGGTTGTCTCCTGATCTCCTGTGTGCGAACGGTAGACGCAGGCGTAGATCATTTTATCCAGACCTGTGTCCACTAGAGCCCACAGCGATGAGAATCTGGAGTCCTCAAGGTTACGGAGACGCCGATAGCAAGTGTCGTCACGGGCGTACATACACACACCCGCGCGTGTTTTAAAATTGTGCTCCAGGGTAAACCCTGGGTATGATAAGTACGAGACTTCTGAAGGACTCGCTATCTGCGTCTCCGTAAGAAAAAACAGCGCTGGTTTCTCAGCCTCCAGGTGGTAGTGGAATGCAGAGAGATTTGAGCGCTGTTTAGATCCATTATTATTTTTTCTTGACATTTCATTATTATTGAAGAGTGAATGGGATAAGAGGAGAAGGAAGTGAGACGAGGTTCCACACTGCTAACCTTCAGACACGCACTGAAAGGCCGCCATCATAGGGGCACTAGTCTGGAGACTGCGGGGACGCCCGAGCCCCCCCGGAATGTCCATCGGGCTCTCCCCATCTGGTCGCCAACCAGCACGATGGCGCATTCCGGGATTTTTCGACAGTTGGCGGGGCAGCCTTTCTTGTGTGGCTTGGTCGGCCAGCGGCGCACCGTGCCTCGGATCCCGCTACTCTCCGCGACTAGTCTCCCGATGCGTCCATAACAGCGCGCGTCAGGCTGGTCAGCCTGCAGTGGAACAGCTGTCTCGACACAACTCCTCTAGTAGCTACACCGGGCATCGTACCGGAACACGGCTAGGCCGCTTGGCGGTACGTCTTTGCCCGGTGGGTGGTCGCAAGCCTTCGGCCGAAGCCTACCACCAGATGTCACCTGATTTGCGCCACCCGGGGACCACGTGTAGGGAATCAAAGGGTACACTCCTATGGACGTGGGTGACTCGGCCCCCAAAAGGTGCTATTCATGGGGACTGCTTTGCGGGCGGGTTGGTGATCGCAGTATGGTTGTTACAAATGCACAGAGAACGCTGTTTTTTTCGCCCATTCTCTGTTTTTCCCCTTAGTCGCCTCTTACGACACCCACGGGCAAACATGGGATGGTGAAATTCTTTACGCCCGAAACCATACTGTTGGTGATGTAGATACCAAAAAATATAAACACTTTTTTTATTAACTATAAATTAGGTAGGTTCAGTTAGCGCAATTAGGTAGCATCAACATATCGGAATACTTAAACTATCGTTTTTACAATCTTTTTGTCCCGTGTTCTGTTTGGTCATGGTCACCTCATTAGAAAGAGACACTACCAAAGGGAGTCCTCTCGCTCGGACCGGTTTTTGCGCCATAGTGCACAGTCTAGTAGTAAGAAGTATAAGGTCTTTGGATACAGCTGAGTGCCCATTTTTGCACTCTTCATCTTAAATTTTCAATGAGTCATCAAATTTTCTGTCAACACTTCTAGATTTTTTACAGGCTTATGTACCTCTGCATCTTTTATTTTTAAATCATTATATGCAGTTTACATACATTTAGTGTCATCATTTCTAGACTATAGAGTCCGTGCCACCAAAGAAATCTCGCAGACATTTGGCGATGAAAATAATGTAAGTGTACCAGAAACCATTACTGACTCTACAAAAAAGGAAAAGGGAAAAGGTAGATTTTTTGGCTCATGATCAGAAGGTCTAAGTAGCTAAATGTCCAACAGCGCGAAATGTCTAATGAGCAGTAAGTCTAATTAGCAAAATGTCCATGTAGCAAAACGTCCAATTGTCAGATGGTCTATATAGCAGAACATCTATATAGCAAAAAATCATTTTTAAAATGTGTACACTCATGATACAAAGTAAAAGTCATTCGTAATAGTAGATTATTGCATCGAGCACAAAGTAATTTATTATTGCACCGAGTGCCTGATTTAGAGCCCGAGCGTTAGCGAGGGCTCTAATCTAACAGGCACGAGGGCAATATAAATTACTTAAGGCGAGGTGCATAATCTGCTTTTCTTTCAACTATTACCTATAGGAATAGTAGATAAAAGAAACACATATCAAACAGTTAAAATAGAAGTTTAATTATTGAAATTAAAAGATTTTCTATAACACTGTCGGCTTCATTTAGAATGTTTTCCGGAGTTAATGTGTCGCTAGATGATTCCATGATGATATGATGATTTTAATTCGAAGCCGAAGCACTCAAAATCAGATAGTATCACACTTTATCGTTTCCAAAAATATTGTCAAGCAAAATTAACAAAGTTCCCGCCAAATATTTTTTTTAAATTTCTTTCATTTTTAAATCAGAGTTAGCAGCAATCATTTTTTAAATTTGGAACAAGTAGGATAGAAACGAATAATACGTACGTAAAAAAAAAGTATTGATATCGGCTGGCTGAATAGAGCTAATCCATTGAGATTGGCACCTTTTGGTGCGATTAAAAAATAAACTGTGCAATAATGAAATTTCATACATTTTTATTGCTCTAGAGCATTAAAGACTCGCTTTGTACTGAGTTTTTAGTGTGATTGTGATGAAATTAAAGCATAGTTGGAAGAAAATTAAATTTATTTCAGAAAAAGCGAGTTAAAAAGCTAGTAGCCTCTTAAATATTATCAAGATATTAGGCGCACAAATTCCCCTGCATTTATCATTTTATTTATCTTTTATATTTTTAATTTAACCTGGTATCTATTGAATCTCATCCACTTTTCCGAATTCATTCGCAAAATTTTTGTGGACTGGTTTTGCTTTTTGGCGAACTATTTTCTTGCATGTATCCATAACTATGTTGGTCGTGTTTTTATCTGAATTAGATGAGTATGCTCGTTAAACTCACGAATTATCTTGTTTTCTTCTTTATTGGTTGTAAAAGATGGACTAGGTAATCTAATTGCGCTGGGAGTATATCCATAGAGTTGGCCCTAATTTATTTGTGATATTTGAATTATATCTATGACCATTCTACAGCAGCAGACGTGTCTTCTTTGGACTTTCGATAAAAGTAAATGTTTGTTCTTCATCCATTTTTAGAATTTAGAAGCCAGCATATTGAGTTTGTAATAAATAGCAATTGATACAGGATAAATACAAATTAATAATGCTAATCAAATAGCATGCATGACAATAAGTGTCAGTCACCACAAAAAGATATTATATACGCTACTACGAGTACATATTCAAAGCTATACAAGAGTCTGTGTATATTATATGCCGTGTCCGTTTTCCTCCCGATGCAATGTGTGTTGAATTTTGTGCCTGATTATCCAGACATTTTGAGAATCTGACTTTTGATGACCATTTGATAGTTGGACGTTTTGCTACATGGACATTTTGCTAATTAGACTTACTGCTCATTAGACATTTCGCGCTGTTGGACATTTTGCTACTTAGACCTTCTGATCGTGAGGGGATTTTTTTTGGGCTTTGGCAATTTTACAATTTCCACAAACGAATAAATACATGAATTATTTTTATCAACCAGAGCGTAAATCTAAAATTTCACGATTTTCATGTGTCCAATTCACAAACTGTAAAAATTGCATACAAACTTTTAACCCTTTTTTACCCCTTTAGGGGTGGAATTTCGAAAAACCAATAAATAATTATTTTTTTTATCAACCAACAGCGTATCTCAAGATTTCACGTGTCCAACTTACAATCTGTAGAAATTTCATTAAATCTTTCAAATCACTTTTACCCCCTTAAGGGTGGATTTGCCAAAAACCAATAAATACATGAATTCTTTTTATCAACCAAGAACGTACTTATATCTAAAATTTCATGTGTCCAATATACAAACTGTAAAAATGTCATACAAACTTTCAAACCCCTTTTTACCCCCTTAGGGGTGAAATTTCAAAAAACCTTTCTTAGTGCGCGCTTACGTCACTTGAGGATCCTCCCTGCCAAATTTCATCTATATGCGTCAAGCGGTTTTTGATAATTCGTGGTGAGTGACCTTTCGCTTTTATATATTTAGATACAGTTATTCAGCAGATACAGCTGCATCCAGTTATACAGGAAGCCGACCCCAACGGGATTGGGCAAAACTAGACAGATTTTTATCACGAATCACCCAATCACGAATTACAAAGAAACTGTACTGCATTCAACCCACTGCTAGACATAACCTTCCATTTTCTTTGCTAATTCTATCGCTCCTCTGTTAACCTGAGGCTCTAACCAAGCATCATTCAACGTGGTTGAAATGCCAAAATGTATGCAATTGATCACGTGACATTCCGATAGCATTTCCATTCCCATATATTTTTGACATCTTTCCTATCGCTATCGCCACGCTATCGTTGATGGAAAATAATTTGTCAAGGCCAAGGATCTACCTTGATGGCAGCAATGTCTTCTGTTCACACTGAACACTTCTTCCACTTCACCTGCCTCCACCGTTTCTAGCATCCCTGGCCAACCTATGCGCTCACAACCGGCACAGCATTGCACGGCGTGGCAAAAATTTCTTAAAATAAGTTTTCGACTTTATTTAAAAAAAATGATTTTCTTTTATTTCAACACGAATTGACCGAAACGTCTTGCGTGAGAGACTCATAGAACGCGTTGTTAAAGGAATATTAGTGCTAATTGACAAGTGTTGCCACCACGATCGGTCCTGTTCGTCTCGTATCCAGCGGATGCCCGCAACCTTGATCAGGTCATCACTCCACCTAGAGCAGGGATTCCCTAAGTTTTCCCAGAAGTCGACATAAACGAAAACTGATTATGGGTGCTAAAAACTAGACATAACATCACGTTGTGTGCCCCACTCTTCACCGGCTAGATATGTTTTGTTTCCATAAATAGAGGGCAACCCATTACAATCAACCGGGCCCAAATCCATACTTCAGGCGGGCGGCTTTTGCTGCCAAACTGTGATAAAATGTGTGACTCAAGCCTGTCATATTAGGCCGTGCTAGCCCAGCAAAAAAAGTAAAGTTCCAGATGGAAAAACGCCCATTATCACTATAACCGAGTCGGGAATCGTACCCAGGATCTCATGCTCTTCAGTATCACTGGGGAGCCATCAACGAGGCGAGGCAAAATAAATTATTTTTAAAATAAAGGATGTCATTCAGCCATAATTCACAGAGGCTGAACTTTTCCTACTCAAATAGGATGAGGAACTACGAGTATACTGCATTTGATAAGTCTTCTCAACCAAACTGACCAAACCAATATCAGTTGATTAATTTTAATCCGCTATTTCCGGCCTGGTTATGTGGTTTTGTAAGAATAGTATGTACAAGGGCGTAAATATCACAATAGAACTTTACAGACTCGCGAATCGCGCGAGAAGTAGGCGAGGCAAGCTCGAACAAGCCAACTTTTTCAGAAACTATGCCACGAACAGCAGAGTATGTAATGTATGTGTTGTATGCTGTTAGGAATGAAAGTGATCAAAATCCCTGTAATTAATGATTTTACTATAAACTGACATTAAAAAGCCTATTCAAAAACCCTGCGGTGAAAAATAGCTCGAATTATAAGTAAGAAAGGGACATCGGATATTGGTCACTTTAGTACAAAAAGTACAGTCGAGACTATACCTTTTTAGATTCTTTTGCTAATTTCCGTCAAATTGTATACTTTGAGTTAGGTTACTTTCATGTACTCTAAAAAACAAGGTACCGAAATAAAACGATTTTTAAAATCATACGTATATTTCACTTATTGTTTATTCATAATACAAAATAAATTATAAACTAAACAGAAGACGGTGCTTCTCAATCGTCAGACAACATTGTGCAGAAAAAGAAAAATAGGTCATCTGTCGATTGAGAAGACTGTAAATAAATCTAGATAATGTTTAAAAACATATTAACAGCCAAGAAATTAAATCAATCTAATTTACTTTAACACAAGTTTCAGTTCCTCGCTAATTTTGTAGAGTAGGGCTAGACCATGCGCTTCAGAAATGGCTTGAAAATTATTCACTATTGTCATATGCATACCTACTGGGTTTGACGGTAAGGTGTGATCATATTTTAAAAACTGCTTATGCCCATGTAAAAATGGTGCCATTAAACAGGTAAATAGAGATAAAATTAACAACAGCAAGTCATAGACAATTTCCAAAAAAATAAAATATAAAAAAAAGAAAATATTGTCAAGTATTTAGTGTTATCCTGAACGAGCAGTTGACTGTACCTACATGCTCCAGAATCTAGGAATTTACCTACATTATGCACTGTATTTCTTCTGGTGTGACACTTCGTTTTTTTTGCACACATAACTGACTGCAGTCGTAATCGGTCTAGAGTTTACCACAGATTACGGAGACTACTCGGATGCTAGAGACAGCACTGTCAAATTTTTTTATACAAAATAGGCGTGTCAGTGTCACTGATTACCTACCCGTAGAAAGTGACGGCCCGTACTGATTCAAACTTAATGGCGACTCAGAACGAATTCATGTGACAGCG
The DNA here is from genome assembly GCA_964057195.1 of Orthosia cruda. Taxonomy (NCBI): domain Eukaryota; kingdom Metazoa; phylum Arthropoda; class Insecta; order Lepidoptera; family Noctuidae; genus Orthosia; species Orthosia cruda. Next base: position 37,679,584 of record OZ059825.1, on the reverse strand, counting down.
GGGATCTTCATCCCCGGTGGGGTACTGCGAGTAGAAAAGCAAACTTTACAGCCGCTTTTAAGTTTGAATCCACAAGTAATTTATTTTTGTATGCCTGTGTCGGCTGACACTTGCCCTCAGCTTACTTGCGGTAACACGAATATTGTTAGTAATGGCATCTCTAGTCGTTTCTTGGCTCTGTGCTCTGTGATGTAGATCGTCGTTGTATATGCTATTAAATGCATTGATATTTATCTGATGTGCCATAATAAGATGCATGCATTTCTTGCATACGGCTGGATACACTCTACATTATACTGCACGTTTTTTGCATAACAAGCTGTATTCATAACAACACGTCACATGGCATAAAGTACACCGCACGTTTTTTACAGTATCAACAGCTGGATGCTGTCGGTTGTTGAATCCCAGTATTATACAGCAAAAACGTGCAGTACAATGCCGTGCAAACCTGACTATTGGGGCATGCTTATTGTCGCCTGACTAATCTTCTTTGATAGCGTTGAAGATAAAATTCGTTGTATCAAGCTACAATACACTCTTGTACATCGGTTCACATTTACCAGAACTTAGCGTGGCGGCGTTAGTGTCTGCAGGTACAGAAACTGCCCTAAACCAACATCGTAGGTAGGTACAGTCAAGGGTCAAAAGTGTAGTCTATCTAAATAGCTCTTTCAAAACTAAAGTGTCTATTTTAGAAGGTGATGCACGACCGATTCAATCTATAGAATAGACTAGGGTCCAGGGGTCACCAATTATTTATTTTTATTTTGTAATATTCACATCTATTTTTATCTTTTATATAAATAAGTACTTGTTTCACATACACATTTTGTGACATTGTTTTTCGTCCGTCACGTCACAGTCACAGGTCCAGTTGAAAAACAGCGTCGGGCAATGGTTGCCCGACATTTTACTGAACTGGTTCTATTTGGCGCAGCCGTGGGACACACAATGTAATATTTTTTTCTTTTTCTCGTTTTTATTGTTGTTTAGTTTTAAGTTTCTTTTTATGTGGTGTGCTCTAGTGGCTTGTGACAAATAAATGCGTTTTCTTTTTTCTTTCAAATAGCTCAGCGGTCTTGACAAAATGTCATTATAATAGCGTAGGCGATGGTCGGGATGCCAAAGCGTAACCAATTGGTCTCGTGACATTTCGATAACGCATCGTTTAGCATTCCTATACATTTCTAGTGAACCATTGCACTTGTTCTGCAAAGATTTAGGCATTTTAGTTTTGTTGGAGTGAACCTGCAGTTTTGACCTCTGACTGTATCTACGAGACAGGCAAAGCTTAAAGACGTTAGTATTCACATTTATCGTTTCTCATCAAGAATATTTTCTGACTTTCTTGGTAGCTGAGAAAACTTGAATCTGAGCCATTTCTGCGGGCTTATTGTTAGTAGGTAAATTGTGTGAATCATGGTTAACCAGTGCAGATTTATAGTTCTGAAGGGATTGCGCTTGTTTCTAATAAAACTACATTTTTTTCCTAATGAGATAACTTTATTTTAGACGAGTTTAATACAGCATGAAATGATAAGAGCGCATGTTCAACTGCAAGCTCATCTCTACATATAGCATGAGATCCTTTTGTTTTTAGAGAAGTATATAACTTACTTACTAATTTGCCTAATAACTTACACCAAATCATTAAATATTACTACGCTATTTATTTTTATTTTACCTCGATCGGGCTCAGACTGTCTTACTAAACTTACGAGAAAATAAAAAGAAGACGAGAGAGCAGAAGAACAGCATCCTTATTGCGTAAGTGAATTCGGCAAGGCAAATGGCAAAGAGCTACAATCGACCAATCACATGCGAGATGAGACACGTGATGTGGTTTTCCGTCTATGTGATTGGTCGTTTGTTTATAATCTTTGCCTTGCCGAATTCACTTACGCAGTAAGGCTGCGATTACTGCTGTATTCTTAACCGTTTTCCTAACAACTAAATGCCTAGTAAATGAGACCGATCATGTGCAAGTAAAAATATTACAAGTCAAGTTCTCTATTTCTTAATTTAATCAGCAAGATTATAATGCAATTGCACGTTACAACTATTATGTAAACGTCGTTAAGCGACGACAAAATATACATTCACACAAGTACCTACAATCTATAATTCTAAACTAATGATAAATGTTTTACTACCTACTTGATAAAACCTTAAGGGTGAAAATGCTGAGTAAATGCTAATGCAGGACAAGATATTATGCATAGATACTTAAACAAATACATATTACGTGTACTGTGCGAAGAACTAAATTACGGATGTTTCTTGATTTCTTTAACAAAGCCTGTATTTCACATAATATTGGCAAGCTACAAAATCTAAAGGATTTCTTCAACTTTAGATATTTTGAAAGTTATATATATATAGTCGCAAGGAAAACCAAAATCCAAAATTGAGCAAAAACAAAAATTATATGTACCTTATCTTTGGTTCCTGATTCGTTTCACCAAATTACAGCTTGAAACTGTGTTCCATAAAAAAAACAGAGATTTTTAATTCTATATGATTGGCTGATTTCTTATCTCTAATTTTAAGAAACAATAATAAAATAATTGGTTGATTATAGTCAAAGTACTTGTAATTTCGTAATATATTGTAGGGATTGTAATATTTGGCTGAATCAATGTTCTTGTGTATTTGATGTTTTTTGAAGATAAGTTGCTTTATTATATTATGGTTTATAATTTGATATCCTGTGATTAGAATATATGATAGCCTAAGATCCGACTGCAGAAATCTGCTGAAATCAGGGTTTTTTTAAACACGATAGTATAGGGTTGCCTGTAATAAAATTGCCGCAAATAAGAGTTGCCGTTATTTGAATTTTACTTTACATAAATAAATATTAATTTGTGGACAGTTAAATTTAAATTCAAATCGAGAACGACGTACAGCGTCACTACAGAATATTTATGAGTTGTATTGTTGTAGACTATGGCACCCACCATATCCCTTAGCTTGTGACAGTAGATATAAATGCTGATATAAATTCCATTCAATTTCATCTAGTGGTGGATACGGGATACAGACATTGCGAGGCATGCACCGCGCACACCTCGTAACAGTCGCAACGCACGTTTTTCCTTTGATTTGAGTTGTACGTGGCACATGGCTCATTTTTTTTTACACTTTCAGCTTTCTTTCGAAAGGCAACCCGGCAGTAATGTATTAAATTGTTATCAATTATTTATTTAAACTAATAATAATATTTTTTTTAAACTCTGAATCCTGCAGATAAATCGCAAGTATTGAGGTTACGAACAAAAATGAAATTGTAATATGAGAATTACGAAACTTACATTTTCCTACAAATAAATATTTTATTAAATGCACTTAAATGCACCTGGGCAGAAAATAAAACAAATAGAAAAGTTTTTTATCGAGAAAATGAATTTACCCAGATATGAGACCAGAGCGCTATATAAGAGAGCCAGATCGATTTTTCGCCCCGATATTGCAAATTATATCGAAATCTTTAGAGCCGTTTTCGAGAACGTAATTACAAATATATATAGGTATATATAAAATATTATTTTCTCGATTGTTAGTATATGATAGGTAGGTATATACTTAGACACGTAGAAATAATTACCACACAAAATATTTTTAATAGAAGATATCCATCAAGTTCCTATCCTAACAGAAACAGCTAGAGAATACTGAAGATTAACTACATGAAATTTAGAACTATTTAAAATCATGACTTCGTCACTTTACTACATAATAAAAGAAATTGAACATATCGGGTGGCAATACCTTCTCCTCTAGAAGTAGGTTCGAAGTAAATACATTTAAATATCAATCAAAATGCTTATCTGAATAACTTAGACAAATCTTAAAGTTAAAATATACAAGCAATACATACGCACAGAATCAAACGACTCAGACTATGCCTACAATTAAACTAAGATCAAGGAGCTAATCTAAAACAAGGAACAATAAATTAACATTTACTCAATAATAATAAAAGCATAATTACAGTTTTGAATCCGATATGTATGGGATACTTGGGGCCCAAGCCGTGTAGACGCCTTGTGACCAACTAAATCTAGAGACCTGCTACAACATTCAACTAAACATAATAACTAGCTCTACGTGCGTCTGCGCTCTGCGCCGCGTTCTATACTTGGCATCCCATCCTCTCGCTGATGTACTCGTGATCAAACACATGACAAACCCTTAATAAAAGACACAACATAACAAATAATTTTCTTTAAATTTTGAAAATTTCCTTTTCCTAGAAGATTCTTCTGTCCGAAATAAGAATTCAACAGGTATCAATGAATACAGGTATCAATGTAAATGTAGTACCTGTCCTGTTATCAGAATAATTAAAGATGATCTAATTTGTGTTTCTTAAACACGTTACATTTGAAATCTTTCTCTAGAATTTCTGCGGATAGAAACTTTGGCGCTAGTTATACTTAAATGTTAATGATATTTTCCAATAAATGATCAGTCATGCCCCTGACTCGGCGTATACTCTGACATTAAGTGCGGGCTGTGCGGATCTAGTCTAGCCTGAGCTTGGAGAGCTGGGTCGCCGACTGGCCCGAGGCCGACGCCTGCGGGGACGTGGGTGGGGACTTGGAGGTCGAGGCCACGGCGCCGCCAGCAGCCTCCATGCCGCTTGCCGCTGCGGCCGCCACGGCGCGAGCAGTCGCCACCCCGCCTGCGGCCACGGCGGCTGCGGCACGAGCGGCCGACACGCCACCCGCCGCCACCGCGGCTGCTGCGCGTGCAGCCACTTGAGCTGTAGCATTCGCAGCAGCCGTAACTGCCGCTGCTGCAGCGGCAGCCGCTTTGGGATTGTCATCCTCCTCGACTTTCGGAATATCAAAAATTTCAGCGAAGAGCGCGGGCAGCAATAGGCAAGGCCAGTGATGGCGCGGCCACACCAGCAGATTGGTATGCCGGACGCCGAGCAGGCGCACCTCGTTCCGCGCCATAGCGAAGATTTCGTAGCGCGCGCGGGAGGCGGCTATGCCCTCGAGGCTGCCGTTAGTTATCATCTATCGCATGAAAATTATAAAATGATTAAAGGTCCTTCCTACATTACCCATATGATCGTTTTAAAAGTGTGTTCTTACGTTATTCATGAGCGCGTCATTGAGCGCGTGTTGCAGGCCGGAGATGCGGTCGGTGGCCGTCAGCCCGGCTCGGTGCGGACAAAGAAGCAGCGTGCCCGTGTAGACGGCCATCTCCTCTTCCGTAACCTGCAGGCTTTCCAACTTATGGATGTACGCCAGCAGACCTGCCGCGAACTCCGCCTGGAACGACAAAGCACGATTTTCTAATTACGTGTTATAATTGTGGCTCCTAAAATACAAGTACTATAACCTAGCTATTAACCTATTTATATATTTTATAGGCTCGCGCTTGAACACTAGGTAGGCTCAAATGTTGTGCCAATAAATAATGTATTTAACTACTAGTCGCAAGTCTAAAAAAAATCACGGGTTTAATTTTTTTAAGCATCATATTATCAATCTTTTTTTTTATTAATTTGCAAAGTATGTATGTTCGGGTCAAATCTTGCAACTGAATTTTATAGCAGTTATCCTCAACTGATTATAATTTGCAAATACCTTTGGTTTGGATGACAATGCACGGTAAGCACAAAAACTTGTTTATTAAAGTTTAATATATATTTTTTTATTGGAACAAAATATTATAACATAAAAGTAGCATAATTTACTTGTCATGTCATCAGCGTTCGAGTAAGTATTAGTGAATGTGAATAGTGTAACGTACAAAAGTGCTACCAAACAAACACAAGAACGATTTTATTCGCCTTAACAGAGACAATAAGAAAGGACACTATTGGACACATTCTTAGTAAAGACAATGTAATAGTCTTATTATATTCTTGTATATTACTTATTAGTATATTTATAAGGCTAGATTGTAATAAGCGTAGGGTCCATCATATTGAGGAATCCATGAAAAGGAAAAAAAAACTTCTATATGCCAGTGAAAGTTCCGTCAAAATCGGTTCAGCCGTTTCGGAGATTACCCGGAACAAACAGACAGACCGACAAAATTTTATTGACATTGCAAACAGACACTTAAATTGTATTTATTTATATAGAAGTATGACTAATACTTCGAACTATACCAACTTAGGTTACTTAGGTCTAATGAAAATAAATGCTCGGTGTTTGACATTAAGGTTTTTTTTTATTATGGCTCCCTTTTACGAAAAACTTATCTCAGTGTTAGTTGCACGTAAAACATGACACGAGGTTAAACTGACAGTTTGTCATACAATATAGTGAATTTAACCTCGTGTTAGCAACTAACTCTGAATTAAGTTTTACGTGCAAGTAGACCTTTGTAGACTCTCCTGTTTGGGGACTGAGTCACCCACGTCCGTAGGAGTGTACCCCATTCTGATACCCTACACGCGGTCCCCGGGTGGTGCAAATCAGATGACACCCACTGGTGGTAGGCTTCGGCCGAAGGCTTGTGACCACCCACCGGGCAAAGACGTACAGCCAAGGTGCTTAGACGTGTTCCGGTACTATACTCGGTGTAGCCACTAGAGGAGTGGAGTGAGTCGAGATAGCTGTTCCACAGCAGGCTAACCAGCCTGACGCGCGCTTTTATGCGCGTATCGGGAGACTGGTCGCGGATGGTAGCGGGATCCAAGGCACGGTGCGCCGCTGGCCGACCGAAAGTAGTAGGGGGCTCAAGTAGTGTGCCAGCCACTAAAGGCTGCCCCGCCAACTGTCGAAAAACCCCGGATTGCGCCATGGTGCTGATGGCGACCAGAAGACAGTGCCCGATATACATTTCCGGGAGGGAGGGAGGGGGGGGGACCAGTGACCCAATGATTACGTCCTGTCGGCGCGTGTCTGTGGGTTGCCAGCGTGGTACCTCATCTCACTTCCTTCTCCTGTCCTACCCTTCACTTCACTCTCAACCATGGCAAGGAACATAAGGAAAAAAGCTGTACAGCGGTAGCACTTACTGTCACATAAGGTGCACCTCTGTAATATCAGAGGTCTACACTCAAACCTTAATGCAGTCCACCATCATCTAGAGGCTGATAAACCAGCGCTTTTGTTCCTTTCGGAGACGCAGATCGGATGTCCGTCAGACGTGGCGTATCTTTCTTACCTAGGGTTTACCCTGGAGCATAAGTTCAAGCCACGCGTGGGTGTATGCATGTACGCCTGTGACGACATCTGTTATCGGCGTCTCCAAAACCTTGAAACTCTCGATTCTCAGCGCTCTGGACTCTGGTGGACACAGGTCTGGATAAAATTATCTATGCTTGTGTCTACCGGTCGCACAGCGGCGATCAGGAGACAACTGGGCTTACACAATACCTAAGTGAGGCGGCTGATGAGGCTCAGCAACGATACCCTGCCACCCAACTGGTGATACTGGGGGACTTTAATGCCCACCACCAGAAGTGGCTCTTCCCGTATCAGTTCACTGACCATGCTGAGCAAGAGCCGCGAAAGCTTGCGCTAGCTTTAAATCTCACTACGGTTTCGGTATCCCCACCTATGGGTACTTCCGACCGATCTCAGCCCAAGAGGCACCTGACTTTTATGGCGGTACAAGTCAGCAGATTGGGATGGGATGCGATCTTTCTTAGCATGCTATCCTTGGTAGCCTATTTGCTTTTCTTCAGCTGATCCTACGTTGTGCGCGGACGCAGTGACGGACGTGTTGCGTCGGGGAATGAAGTACTACATCCCGTTCTCTGACGTAACAATGTCTAGCGAAGACCGACCTTGGTTTGGCTCCGAGTGTAACCGCACCGAAGCGCTTAAACATGAGGCGTATCATGCCTGGGTCGACACTCGAACGCACAAGGCGAGTGACGGGGGTCAGAGGAAGAAAGCCTACAACAGGGCTGCCAAGTGCTGCAAGAAGGTGTTGCGAAGGGCTCAGTTCGACCACATTAGCCGAATAGGGATCAAACTTGCTTCCTACCCAGCAGATAGTAAAGCGTTTTGGTACCTGGCAAAATCGGTTAATCGAACTTCTGCCGTCCCTCAATACCACCACTGATGAAACCCGACGGGTCACTGGCCCACTCCACTGAGGAGAAAGCAAACTTGTTTGCCTCTCTTTGTGCGCCTGAATTGTCTCCGTTCATGACACGCCTGTTTCGCCTTTTGTATGAGACTGGAAATGTGCCGAATGCTTGGAAGCAAGCCAACGTACAGCCCATGCCCAAGAAGGGCAGTCGAGCTGACCCAGCCAACTACAGACCCATCTATGTAACGTCGGCGTCCGTCACTGAACGCGTGCATAATAGCAAGCTCCTGGCATACCTAGAATCTAACGATATCCTTAGTGACCGCCAATACGGTTTCCGCCGAAATCGGTCTACTGGGAGAAGACACGGGGAAGCGCTTGCCGTCTCCCTCGACATCTCGAAGGCTTTTGATAGGGTCTGGCATGAAAGCCTTATTGGTAAGCTTCTTTTATTCGGCCTGCCCGGTGGTCTGTGTGATTGGATTGCAGACTTCCTGAGGGATCGGTCCATTCGAGTAGTTATAGATGGCTGCTCATCGGACCAATTGGATATTAGCCGGGGTCCCTCAGGTTCGGTACTCTCAGCGACATTATTCTTGATTCATCTAAATGAGCTGCGGCACCTTTGGGTATGCAGACGACAGCACTGTTGCTGAGAGATACTTGTCCAACGCACGGGCTACTGGGCCTGAGGTCCTACCTCTTCGCGAGGCCATGGTGAAGCGTTTGACCTTGTCCTTGGAGGCAGGTCTCCGAATGGGGCGAATCTGGTCAAGTTCAATGCCGCTAAACAAAGACGTGTCTTTTCTCCGCTAAAAAGAGCCAATTTCTCTCGGCTCCAACTTTCAGAGTTGTAACCGTGCCGATAACGGACCACCTTATTAAGGTCTTGGCGTAACAGTGACATCGACACTCAATTTTGGCCCATACATTGAGGCAAAGGCTCAACTGGCTGCCAAAAAGTTGGGGATCCTTGCGAAGGCGAGACGGCACTTCACGCCAGAACAGCTGCTTAAGTTGTATCAAGCGCAAGTTCGATCTTGCATGGAGTACTGTTCTCATCTTTGGGCGGCCAAGAGAAGCATTTTCAATGAGGCACTGGTTGATTCAAAGCTCCAGAGCTGCCAGATAGTCGATTTTTTATCGGTTGCATTTCGGGGAGTGTGCGATTCATCATCGGAGTACAAGACGTATGGTGATGCGCGCATTCCACCCATACGTACAAAAACGTTTTAGAAATACTTTTATTATGAGTACAGCTAAGGAGTGGAATTCCCTGCCGGAGTCTGTATTTCCCGTTAGCTATAATCTCGGGGTCACCTTCGACCACATCATCACTTACCATCAGGTGAGATAGTGGTCAAGCGCAAGCCTATCAACAACAAAAAAAAACCTAAGTGTAATAATAGATTATCCATTATTGTTAAGCCGTATTTACAAAAAAAAAAAAAATGCTAAATGAAAATAAAAATAAACTAGTATATCTGATATCTTTCCCTATTCGTTAAATATACGAGTATATGACGTTATATTGATCGGGAGAAATATAATACATAGTTCTGCGATAGGGGTTAATATCCCCGGTTTCAACTCCCAATAATCAAATCTGAAACCGGATGTATAACATCCGATTCTTATTTGCTTCCCGTTATGCAAACACCAATCGTCAAAATAACTAGTTAATGTCTAATCATCAAAGTGATAAAGCAGTAGGAGAACTTCCAAAAGCTACTTTTTCATTAGCTAGTTACAAACGTTGAATAATTTTGTCACACTAACTTTGAAGCTAGTCAGAGCTCAGTAAACTTTTTCTACATTACTGGTCCTATTCAAACTAAAGCGGACCTGAACTTTTAGTGTCCAACACTCGATTTAAAAAGTTAGCCATTCGGGTATAAAAGGAATACGGGATATGATTCAAAAAAATTACGAAGTTTTATTCCAGAGAAATAAATTACTTGGCTAATTTTTGCCTAGGATACGCAACAAAAAGATTTAAACATCCATCATCATTATCATTTCAACCGAAAGACGTCCACTGCTGAACTCCCCCTCCCAAGTGTCACCACAATGACCGGTCCCGGGCGCCTCACATCCAGCGGATTCCCGCAATCTTCACAGGTCATCAGTCCACCTAGTGGGAGCTTAGGTCTTCCAACGCAACGTAACATAATATATATATTTTTTATTTTCATACATCTGCAGAACTTGAGGATATTATTTTCATAATAAATAAATAAATACTAAAGTAACATGATTACCAAATATACTGATGTTCCACAGAGCGATTAAATACTAATTAATCTGCACTTCTAAACGATTCAAATGATGTAAAATAGTTTCTGTACATTGAAGGCAATCTTTCTTAATTCTAAAGGGCATGTATTTTAACTAGTTGACGCGAATGGATGTACTTCGCGTATCAAAAAGGAGCAGTGCTCTTACTTTGACGCTATTTCATTATAGGTCCACTAGTACCAAAAACTGTAGCAAACATGAGGTTAAATGAAAGTCTATGACCAGTGTGTGTTGCCAGTGATGACTTATGAAACCGGAACGTGGTCACTCACAATGGGCCTCATCAGAAGGCTTAAAAGTCACCCAAAAACTAAAATAAAACTTATATTATGTCCTTAATACAAAGGTTTAGGACTTGTTTCATGATTTTTTAAATAACGTTGCCCCACACTAGGAATTTCTTCCTGTATCGTGGGTGCGTTTACAAACATATAACCTCACATACACAACACCCAGAGCCGGAATATCTGTAGGTCATACAAATATTTGTTCCGTGCGGGAATCGAACCCGCGACACGCAGCGCAGCAGTCAATCGCTCAACCACTGCGCAAACCGTGCGCCCGATTAGCCAACCTCAGTTTAAATTATTTTAGTATAAATCTTAATATTTATTACTCCTGTGAGTAAGTGTTTCCGTGTTGTGTGTGTGAAAACTCTTGATTAAAAAGTCGGGGTAAGTCAAGGTCTTATTATATAAAACTACCGACATTCCTTGATAATTCAATAGCTAGAAAATTCAAGGCTAAATCTGCGATTACATTTCGATTTGACTACCAACGAAACCAGAGGCCTTAGTGCGAGTTTTTACTCACGCTCACTCGTGATACGTAAACGATCTCTTATGTCAAAATGTATACAAAAAAAGTGGTTTATCCTTACCGTCACCAGACGGCGCTTATCCAGTTTCAATATAAAATGATGTTTACGTATCACGAGTGAGCGTGAGTAAAAACTCGCACTAAGGCCTCAGAAGACAAGTCGATTTAAGCTGACCAATGAACATTAAATAAATTTTCGCCGGTGTCTGTATACTATACCGCCAGCGGCCTATATCCGTTGATCTAAGCGACTAATCTCACCCGGTTGCACCGTTTAAATGAACTTAACGAAATAAATTTATTTCTGACTCCGTAATAATGTAAGTAACTGCTTATTACATTAGATTGAATTTGAAAGATTCTGTTTTTATTTTTACTTGAAGGTTTATGCTATATTTATTTAAGAGCGACATTGTACTTTTTTAATCTATCATCAGGTATCATAAAAAAATCATGTACAGATAAAACATACTAAACACACAAAACATCAACAATGTGTAAATATTAATTTAAAAAATACCGTCAACAACAAAACAAACAAATTTCTAAAAAACAAAGAAATCTGATGTTATAAGTAGCATTATACCATAGTAATATTGCTATTGATAATAGGTTGTGGAGCTACGCGATAGTGCCGCGTAGCAGTAGTAGGCCGCTCGTAGCACGGCGTAGTACTCCGCCTTACGTAGGCCTAGTTCGTAGCACTCGACACTCGTAGACACAGTTGAGAGACAGATATAATACTCTTTAGTTCAGTTCTTTTTCAAAAGAATGGTGGCCATTTTTGTGTCGACTACCAAAATGATCATCCTTCTTCCTACTAATATTATAAATGCGAAAGTATATATGGATGTTTGTTACTCAATCACACCAGCACGGGTTAACGGATGTGGATGAAATTTGGCACAGATATAGCTTATAACCTGGTATAGTACTTAAACTTTTTATCCCCATAAACTAGGTATAATAAAACATTTAAGCCGCGGGTGGGAGATAATGAACTATGGATTGTTTTTTAACTAATGTTACTGTATTATTAGTTTACTTATTATGAAATTGCCGTTGACTAGTTCTAAATTCAAATTAACTTTATATTTAAGGCATGTCATTCCTCTATCAAAATCAGTTTTTCATTTATTTCTTTGTGTTTTGTTTGTTCTGTAATATTATTTTATTTATATATTGCATTTTTTGTCAGTAGTAAAGACCCTAATATATTGACATTGTTTACTGTATAATATCTATCTTTTAATTATATTGGAATGTTAGCACACCCGGCAAACTTTGTACCGCCTCAGAATCGATAAATGTATGGAAAAAGGATTTTGTTTTATATGTTTTTTTCTGGAATTTTCTGATGTTTTAATACTTATTCCGTTATTTCGGTTGGAGAAAATTCAACAAATCAAAGATCATGATAATTGGTCTGGCCGTTCTTGAGTTATAAATAGTGAAACTAGTCCGACTTTTTTTATTTTCTTATTTTTTCATCACACTTGCACGTAAACAGTATCAAAACATACAGGTTAACTTAGCCGTAATGCCCCATATAAAACCCTCGGGCTTTTTTGTTTGTCATGAAGCCCTAGGGCGGTAAGTAATATTTTTTTAATTTACAGCACAGCACACAGGTCATGCAAGTTCAAGCAAGGAGTTTACACGCAATTGAAAAATTGTCATAGAATGTTATCTAAACAGGAATTTCTTTGCGATCTCGCTACATGTTACTTAAATACTCAACTAATGTTCTTAATAATCGATTTTAATAGTTATAGTATTTCGTAATAACAGCTGTGCTGACTTGTGTATTAAAGCTATAATTCATAATTATTACTCGCAAATGTGATGAAAAACATTGTGTGTATCACGGGCGGTACGGGAATTACGAACCTCGACTCAGAAAGCCCTCAGTCTTCGACTTCGGGCTTCTACTAGTGTCTCGATCGTAATTCCTTACCTACCGCCCTTAATACACAATGTACTAATATAAGTCATGGACAAAGTCATTAATCAGGACACTGTGTATAATGCCGAAGCGTAATTTATTTATTATTTATTTATTTGTTAGTTTATCCTCGCACTGGAACGCCTTACAGCAATTACACCAATGGAGCACAATCTTATAATAAACACACTATAAGTCCAGGTAATGAATCTAGTCAAGTCAAATCGGGTATAATCATAATAATACTTATTTAAACTACTATATTTATCACATCGTCGTCATTATGAATATTTCTACGTAGGTTATATAGGTAGGAGATGACGGGAGCTGAAATGCGATTCAAGCGAACTCAGCTCCTTCATGTTAGTTTACTTTATACTCTGCAGATAGAAATAGGAGCCCCGCCTCCGTCAACTTTGTTGCTTAAATAGTAATCGTACTTACCTATGCTATATTAAAACCAATGTCGTGGTGTCTCATCCCATACAAAGAAACCGTGCCGACGTACTGTACTGATTATACTAATTATTATTTGTACATGGATCGCGTTCTGTTCCGTTCCACGGATATAGATGGTGATCTATCTATCGCCGTGGAACGGAACCGAACGCGATCGATTTACAAAAAATGATCGGTGTAATCAGATGCAAAAAGCTAGTTACGTCGGCACGATTTCTTTGTATGGGATGAGACATCTGTATGCTAGTGTTATATTATCTGTGCCAATGTCAACATTAAAATAATTTAAAAAACACATATTTTTATTACCCGGCCCAATAAGTGATGGGTATTATTCTTAAAGCCCGGTTAATTTAATTATTTCAATAGTTTTCAGGGTTCCGTACCCAATGGGTAAAAATGGGACCCTATTACTAAAACTCCGCGGTCCGTCTGTCTGTCTGTCCGTCTGTCACCCGGCTGTATTTTATGAACCGTGATAGCGAGGCAGTTAAAATTTTGACAGATGTAATTTGTGTTGCCGCTATAACAACACATACTAAAACAGAATATAATAAATATTTAAGTGGGGCTCCCATACAACGTGTTGTTATCGTTTTTTGCGTTAATGGTACGGAACCCTTCGTGCGCGAGACCGACTCGGACTTGGCCGGTTTTTTATCATATTGCCTACACAAATTGGGCATTTTAGAAATTGCCCGGGAATTATGAATAATGCTGTATTAATCTCTTGGTCCATAACATATATACGTAGATGTACAAAAGTGTCACTTAGAAAAAAAACAACTTGTTGTCTTGTAAGTTCCTATAATTTAAATTATGTCGAATTTGACATCATTAGGTTTCGTTGGTATGCCATTGGTACTGAATATGCAGGATGCCAGATGCCCCACATTCCCTAACCCTGACCCTCATTAAGATGACCGATTCGTTCATCCACCTTAACCGTGCACATTATGTGCACGCAAGCTATCTGTGGCAAATTATTACGAGTCTAAGTACACATCAACGTAGCCCAGAAGACGGTGCAAATAACCAGCTATTTGTGGTCGCTGTTCCCTTGTAATACATTCACATATAAACTCGATCGTATCGTGATACCTGTCATTTACATGTAGGTTTTACCTTTCTATAATTAGCTGTTTTATCTTACCTTATTATTTTGCCGATAAAGGAACCTTTTTGGCTTCGCACGGGGTTCTTTATAATTTTTTGTTATTTTTTAATATTTCTTTCTTTCTTATTGTTAATTAGCGAACTACCCGGCTTCGCCGCGTGAAAACCGCTTGAAAATCTCTTCAGTGGTTTTTAAGTTTATCGCTTACAGAGGCGGCGGGGGTCTTTATTACCCGACTACGGTGAAGCCAAAAGAAAGGGTTATGATTTTTGCAGTCACTGTATTATGTATGTTTGTATTAACGTATGTTCCTCCGTAGCGCCTAAACTCATCAGCAGCCTATTAATGTTCCCCCTGCAGGGACGTTGGCGGACTCCTCTCTGTGAGAGGGGATGGACCGTAATCTACCACGCAGGCCCACGGCGGGTTGGTGGATGTCACGTTTTCGACTTTATGGTTCTAGGACATGCCGGTTTCATCACGATGTTTTCCGTCACCGTTTTTTGAGAAAAGTGGGCCTGAATGAATTTACACAAAGTAATGCGCCAGCCTGGGTTCGAACCCACGACCTTTAAATTGTAAGTCGCGGACAATACCCACTGGGCCACCACTGAGCTTAAACTGTTCATCCGATTTTGATGAATAAGGTGTCGATCGATTCGTTATTATGGCCCGGGTAACACAGGCTAAAAAAGAAACCGTAGTCGGAATACAGTTTTTTTTTGCTCGTTTTATAATACGTAGTGATTGCGTTACTGAAGATGTGATTCTTAATGTTTTGTATAAACAAAATGACAATTTAATATTTGGTATTTTGTCAAAAAATATTTTCTGAATACATTTTTTTATCAATACATTTTATTGCAATTTACAAACGATGAAGTTTGTTCCAATTGTTTAATTTTTACATTGTACTTACCAGTAGCGTATTTACCGTTAGGCCAAGATTGCCGTTGCCATGAGCGGCTAACTGCGAGAGGTGGCGCAGCTAGCAGCCGTGTTTTAAGCTTGAGACAGAAACTACTTAGGTCTTGTGGCCTACCAGCCTAAACTTTTTTTTATTAATAAGTAAATTGAAGCTATCCGTGACGTTGTTAACATTTTGGAGCTCTGATCATTGTGTGATGTGAAAATCTAATGCTGCGGGTCAAACCGGGCTGTTGGAGGGGTGACGCGTCACGACGGGCTCAAATCAGGCAAATCCTTGCCACGCGCCCGATATCTGCGACTCTTCCTACTCGTTTTTTTTTAAATTTTTTATTTATGTAATGTATAATTTATATATTTTGTATTTATTTTTCTTTAAATAATCTGAATATGTTGTTTTGAATTTGAATACTAAAAAACATATTTTTTAAATGATCTTTTTTCTTAAAATTAAACTGAATATTTTGTTTTCAATAAATCCTATATTTCTTTCCTTTCATGAAAAATTTTATACAAAATAGTTTCAACTGTTTTCCCGCAAAGCTTTTAGAGAATGTTCGTTTCATCATTAGCATGTTATTATTTTATAGGGCAGTTTACTTGTGACTCGGGGCGCAAAATCCTTAAATACACTACTGGTACTTACACCTGTAGGATCGGTCTATGTACTTACATCATAAGTGACGACCAACTGTTCAGCGGTGACAATCGTCCCATCCTCGAACACGATGCGCTCTGGCGAGGACAGCTTGGAGATCCTCGTTAACCAGACCTCGAAGAAGCCTAGCTGCGGACATAAATACACACTGACAGGGTCCAATAGTCACTGGTCATGCGCTAAATTAATGGGGATGAATGACGGAAGAGTCGCCAGGCGGCAATTCGCAGTAACATCGCAAATAGGTAACATAGCCAGCCACAAAATAAATTAAACCTTATTGCAAGTATTGGAGGGCCTAGGCAAAATGACATTCAGGATTGTCATACGCGACCGATAAGGCACGTGATCAAGCCCATTTTGACTTTACCACAATCGCTACTAGTATGTCACTTTGTCTACGGCTTTATTCGTGATAGTTAAGGGAACTAACTGAGCTTGATAACTAGGAAAACTATGATGAAGTTGTAACAGGCTGAGTTCCACCGGAGTCCGGCTAGGCTCATTCTACACTGATCTATTATATTACCCGCTAAAATCCCGCGAAAAGTTTCTCAAGTGTATTAAAATACACCACCTTTGAACCTAAGTTCTAATAGCTATTTATGCAACTGTTACGTTATGGACGGTCTTTTAATACGAGTGCCATTTTTCGGTACAAGCGTAGCGCGTACCGAAATAGGTGGGCACGAGTTATTAAAAGACCAATAACGTACAGTCGCATACAAGATTTTATCTACGAAGGAAGGAATAAAACACAGATATAGACAAATAAGTATTTCAGGAAGTGTGTTTTAAGTATTTCATTTCTCATATACATGTCTTGATTTTTCTGTTAGTAAATTATTTGTAGCCGCAACTGCTCTATTTGTTATATCTGGTGGTGTATTTTCAATATCACTTGATGTTGAAAACATTTTTAATAAAATTTGAAAAAAAAAATCACTCAGAAATTTTTGCTCGCGTCCACTTTTTATTTTATTTTTTTATTTAGTCTTTATTAGGTATAAGGCAAAGATCTTGTAGACGCAACAGCCAAATAGTATACGATACTTTTGTTCTAAACTTGTTCCATTTTTAAAAACATCATTTACATTGTCTCGATTTCGAAGTAATATTATAGGAATTAATATTATAGGTACCTGGCTGTATGTTCATAATGTCTTTGCTTGTGTTTTAGAATTTATGACGATTCGCATAATGCAACCCGATGTCGTTATGGGTATCATAATGCAACCGCTGTCAATTTTATAATTCGAATATAACGAAACCGAAGTAGATAAACTCATTAACGTATAAGTAGAGAAAGAAGGCAGTATATTAAAATAATGAAGAACAAATTCGCAAGAGGGCTGCATTTGCATGGATCAGTTTGAAGCATGAAAACTTTTATGTTTTCTCTGTACATTCGTAGTTAGTACATTACCTTGATGAGAATGAGCTGGTCATCCTGGGGCAGGCTGTGAAATCCAGGAAGGCGTTTGGCAAACTCGACGACCTGCTGCACGGCCGGAGTCATGCGTAAGGCGATGTTATGCCAAAGCATGCCACGGAGGTCGGCCTCGTGGTCCGTTGTCGACGAGACTCGACTCCCTAGGATACACATAAGTACATCATATCAAAAAACCTTTGGTTAACACCTCTGCTTTACATGTTTACACTAAAAAAAGTATGGAAATATTGTTTATGCACACAATTATAGTCGAAAATCATTTATTCATATTACTAGTAGAAGTTTATGAAAGTCAATGAAGACAAATGGAAGATGTTATTTAGCTGAAAAGGAGAAGATTGGTTACAGCATTTTTTACGTAATTATAATCTTTTGGGAATCGAACCTGCGATCCAAATACCGTAACTTTATTGACCTAAACAACACGCAATCACTCATTAGTTGCGCTAAACGTGAACGGTTTATTCATTTCAGCGAATTCAAAACCATTGTGGACAAAAATAGACACTACTTAACAAGTTACCGTGAAAACTATATGTGTTCATTGTAAATCCTGTTGCATGAATTCATTTCGACGAGCTTATAAACTGATGAACATTACCAAAATAGGCCGAGTAATAAATCATTTTTAATTAAAACATGTTTATAAAAGTAATTGGTAGAATATCTCGGCTTTTATGATTACAATTCTGAGCTTTATTAAGAAAAAGGTGTGAAGCCCGATAAAAGTGTAGTGAACAACTCACGGTTTACATTTCTATGTATAGAAAGGAAAAGCAATAAAGGCCAGCAAAAGCATCCCAAAGACAAGCGCGACGCAACGATGTGTTACCTACGACCACCATTTTAAACAAAAATTGATTTACGAATATAATTATTATGATCCGTAGAACGATTTACATGAAAACGCGTCTTCGCATCGTTCTCACACATGTCTGCAGGAGCCTTAAATCTTAACGAATTTATAAAACGAAACATGTGTGACATTTTTTCTCAGGGCCTGATTAACCAGGCTTGACAAGGGCGCAAAGATAGAGGGGGTGCCAAGCTTTTCTCAAGCACCACTTATTTACATAATATTGTGAGTGAAAATGGTACCATCGAAGTGATCTGATGATGAAGCCGGCAGGTAGGCACTGGAACTCCGAAATAAAACAATGTATCCTAGGCGTGTTTGGGCTTATTGGTATCGTCAAGAGATATACCTATCAAAACTAAATAGAGAAACATAAAATAAATAAAAAACATTTTAACAATAAAAAAAAACCGAGTTCCAAAAAAAACAAGTTCCAAAAAATACACTGCAAAGTGAAAAATAACTTTCTTTTGCGAAGTCGGTGTCGAAACACGGAAAACAATAGGTACCAAAGACACCGATTTCGGAGAAGAATTTTTGACTTTGTAGTGTATTTTTTGGAAGTCGGTTTATTTTTATTTTTTAATCAACTATTTGTTTTTTTTTGTTTATTATCATACCAAATAGTTTTCCTTTTTTGAGTTAGCATAACTCCATAACCTGGTGCGCCAAATCTTTGTATTCACCTATGGTCGCCCGGCGAACAGAACGATCAAGGGTGTAAGAATTTTGCCTACCTTTCTTACTCTTTCTCTTTTTCCGGTCAGTCTCTAACGTGACGTGAAACATGAAATATAACATAATGAAATTCTTGGGTTGGGCAGGCACAGGCTAGACAGGCTGGGGGGAGGGGGTGTTTGTAAGTTAGCCTGGGGCGCGGGCGGTCAGAAATCTAAATCAGGCCCTGTGTTCTTAACTTCGTGACCCACAGGATAGAGTGCCCGCATATTTTGTCCATGGATCGTTAGTACTCGACGATCTTATAGGAACATACAGGACGTTAGGTACACCTTACTTAATAAATACATAACATTCTAACATGTTAGGTTTTAAAAAATTTAAACCAGACAAATAACATCACAAAGTAGCGGATCAAGAGGGGGCCTCAAGGGCCTCAAGCTGGCAGAAGGCTGGAACCAAAAGCATTCGAGTGCTTCCGAGACAATTCTCAAATTACGCTTGATATTATTTTAATTATTCGTATAATACTTACTTTTGCAGAATATCACGCATACGTGGTTATACGAGTATATATATGCATGCCCTATGGTTCAAGCTTATAGTCCGAGCACAAATCCGTTATGAGGATCTAGACAAGTGTCAGCGGTGGCGGTGGTCGACATCCCAAAATCCAAGAAATTGATCATTTTGATAGCGCTTGATGATCCCATAAATAAAAAATCCAGTCCCTGTCGCAAAGTTTTCGTTGGTCGGTCGTCACTTGTCTAGGGTTGCCTGCCCACTTGAGCGGAGCAAGGCAGCTGAGCGGAGTTGTGGACTGTATCTGTTCATAGACGCGGAGTTAGGCAGTGGAGCGGAGAGAGAAATAAATGCGGAGCGGAGTAGCGGAGCGGAGTAGCGTACTGTGTTTTATCATACGCGAAGCTCGGTTGCACTCGTTTCTCCTCTCCGTTTCCCCGCTGCGCTTCCCCGCTCCCCCGCTCCGCCTCACTGCTGTGTTTCTCATCTCCGCCCACTCCGCGTAAATATATATGAATTTTGTAACTAGTTTTGAAATCCCTGTCCACTAAAGCGGAGCGGGCTTATACAATTCGATTGGTCGGCTCCGCACCTCTTTTCTCTGCTCCACGGGAAGTGGACAGGCAGCCTAAATTCTCTGATACTGAGAAATTCCAGATGTAACCACCTTATAAACCTTAGACTAGTGCCACAAGACAAACAAGTACTTTACCTATATACCGTATCCTTTAATAAATATTGTAGCGGTTTCCAATGAATTACATCGTACTTCCTATTAATAGTGAAACCCGATCCAATGACTGGAGTAAAAAGAAATCGTATTTACGTTGCTCGGCAAATTATGTAGACTGAACGTCTATATGAACTGCTTAGTAAATTGATTTGAATGCACTAGGCGAGCGAATTGCTACGGTACTATTTATTTCATCATCATCATCGTCTTCCTGCTATTGATTTTTGCTAGTGACATATCGACAAAAGAGTCGCGATAGGATCGTTATGCCGAGCGCTATAGAAATGTCACACACCAATGGTATTTCGACCATATCTCTTCGCTGTTAGAAAGACACTTTTCCTCGAGCTTCTGGTCATGTTACTTGCAATTTTATTTATAAAAATCTCGACACTGTATAGCAATGAGGCCACCGCGTTTGAATTTGTCGCTAGGGGCGCTGGTATAGAGTGAGGTCTTCTAAATGTCAAATTTCATAGATTTTTGACTTTTAGAAGACCTCACTATACCCATAGTTTATTCACAATTTGTTTAGTGTTCATCTAACTAAATGAATGTATCCCGAGGCTACTTCTGCATTTGTATTCAAATGAGTTACTGTGTCGATTCATGAGTAAAAATCTTGACGAACGAGGATGTTAGAGCGAGCGAAGCGAGCTCGAACATTTAGCAACTTTCCTCGGAAGATCTCGGAAATCATGTTCCGCAGTAGCGTTTGCGATCACTAGACCAACATAAACAAAAAAATAAACAAAGAAAATATAAAGAATTTATGGAACTAAGATAATCTTTCATAGAAATACATTCACAAACAAGATAACAAATATTAAAAAGAAGAATACAACATTGCAAGATCTATATGTATATACACGTCGTATACTTCCACGTAAGCCCCTTGCAATTACGTAGCTATGTAACTTAGGTACTAAAGATAAATTATTAATAGAAATCTAACTCTTGCATAAGGAAAATGGAAATGTTTCTCACTGCATTAGTACCTACCAATGTCAATAAACTAATTTAATACCTATTGTAGATTAACCTAATCTTGGAATTAACATTTCACTATGGATTAAATAATCTATATACAGAACTCCGTAAGCTTTGATTGCCCTAAGCTTTTGGAAGTTGGGATTAACAAACATTATCGAAGTTTTAAATCAGCATTCAAAACATTTAGTTTGAAACACTATTTTTGTCGCGAAATAATGATTTGATATTGTCATTCAGTGACTTCAAATCTATCTGTCTCGCCTTTTCTCAACTATGTTGGGGTACCGGCTACCTGTCCAACCGGAGAGCTGAGTATTTTACATAGAATGACTGCCAATCTGACCTCCACAACCCAGTAACTGCGTTAACCCCTTTCACCCCTGCCATTCAATGACTACCTAAAAGTTGAAAGAACGTCAATGCCAATCCCAAGCTTGTAGTAAACGTGACTTGCCCACACAGCAGCGCGGCGTCACAATTGGAAATCTGCTGGGCTTGTGACATCACTGTATCGTCGTTATTTTTTGTTAACGTGGCTAAAGAAAAAAATACGTATACACTATTTTTAGATACAAGGCAGATTATTATATTTATTATGTTACGAGTATATGGTTTTTGTTTTTATTTTTTACCTCGAGCAAAAAGAATTTATACCGGGAGTGGGCAGAAATGAAATACCTCCTCTCTTTGAGAGGTAATGGGCCGTAATCCACCACGCAGGCCCAATGCAGTTTAGTGGATGTCACATGTATTCAAAGTATTGGTTCTAAGACATGCCGGTTTCCTCACGATGTTTTCCTTCTCCGTTTTGAGAACAGTGGTGGTGAAATAATGTACACAAAGTAAACCGCCTGCCTGTGTTTGAACCCACGACCTATAACTTATTAATACCGGCCGATGCCTTCAATAATAGATACAATTTTTATTCTGCACGAAATAAAAACATTGATAAAAATACCCGCTTTCCGTTTATAACGCTTCATTGTTGAAGTAAAGAAACGATATTTTCTCGGCAAACTTTGCTTTTTCTTCAAGTAACGTGGGTGCGTTTACAAAAAAATAAACTCACTTATACAAGACACCCAGATCCGGAACAACTATCTGTAGGCCATACAAATATTTGATCCATGCGGGAATCGAACCCACGACACGCAGTGCAGCAGCCGATCGCTGAACCACTACGCCAACCGTGTCTCGTCTTCGATCGGTTGGTATTTAAAGTGTAATTGGGCAAAGCCTCTGAAGTAGGTATTTATATTACTACACGTAAACGGTGCAACATCGACAATAACACGACATCATAAAAGTAGGGCATTGATAAACAACCTTGATAATTTGATATTCGTACACGAGATCATTAATGAAGTCGAATCGTAGGCTGAATTTGATACGTCCGCATATGACCTACTTATTTAATAGCACTGCAGTTTATAAGTAACTACTTTCTCAACGTTTAGTGAGGAATACCGATGGTTTTCTAATTTATGTTATTAGTAAAATATGTATTGAAATAAATTTTAGAACTGAAATTGCGAACATAACTTAAATTAATTTTGAACTGAAGTCCAGAATGCAGATTTATAAAAAGAATAAACTTATATAATACACGAAGAAAAAAAAAGGAAATGCGTACCTGAAGTTGAAGGCATGGCACCGTCATGTTCCATCTTGAGCACGATGGCGCGTGGTTGCATCGTCGCCTTCACCTCATCGGTGCAAGTGTTCGTCAGGCGGTGCGCGATCGTAATGATGCGCACTAGCTCCCTGGACATTCTTTGCCTCCTTAATTCGTGCTCCATGGGGTCCGTCGGTGGGATCGTGGCTGCAGCGGGGGTGGGTCTCTTGGGTTCAATCAGGCTCTCGGTCACGGGCTCGCGGGGGCGCTTAGGTACTCGTCCGTAGCGCACAGCTGGGGAAAGGGTTCTCATTACTACACCGCCGTAGTCAGACCCCTATGTGGGCCGGTGCATCACGCAAGCCGTACTGCACTCGAATGGACTCCATTCGACAATTGGAAAATAGGTGCGATCTATTTGTACATTGACACCGCAGTGTTTCGCGGCGCGTCGGTTGTAATTTCCTGCAGGATATTAATTGCGATGTCTATCGGATTGACCTGGGAATTTAGGCTGTTGCGCAGCTGGCTGAAGCCTGACCGTGTTCAATTAAATTGGCCCTTAGAGTGCAGTACGCTTGTTAACTTACAGAAAAAGTTTGGAAAAGCGTTTCTTTGGCATAAATGCATTGAACTCTTTGAATTCAATCAATATTCCTCGTCCTAAAATAGAGGCAGTACGGGATCAGTTTTCAGGACGAGTATTGACGAGCTCCTGATTTTACTTCATTCAAATTAACATCACACTTCTTGTATTCCTCGAAAACGTATTATTCGATAAGCAAACATAACAACCCAAATATTATAAAGATAATAAAAATATAGACTTTACGATAAATGATACAGTGCTCAGAAAAGGAACTAACAATAACGAATAGATACAAGGCGTACATAAGAATAAAAATGGCGACGAAATTTATAAACCAGAAACAAACATTCAACAACACAAAAATCTAATTCAATAAAATTACCCGCAACGCTTTAAAATGTTACCAGCGCTCACTCCTCAGATCAAAGGCACTCATATTCAGCGGGGGTAGAAGAGGAGTGCAGCGAGGTAAGCTCAGAGCTCCAAGAAGAGAGCAATCCGCAAGTATTTCATCATACCGCAAGTACCTGTACCAGCAGCTGAGAGGCCTGATCTCCGAACAGATAAGGAAGTACGTCCAAAATTAAGGAGTATTGCTCGAGTTGATTACTGGTTATTCTTCTAATTATGTAACAGTCTAGGTTCAGAATATATGGTGGAGGGATGTTAGGTAAGGATAGGTGAAGTAGTTACCGATATACATAGATGTGCGACCTACGAGTCGTGGGCTTACGCGTCAGTGTAACATTGGAATAAACAGTTTGTTACCGAACGGCCGTATAAAATATTTCAAATAAAAAGCTTTTTATTTCTTACAAACGAAAAGTAAAGTAAATGACAGTGAATTTACTATTTCTGATTTATGTATATCTAATGTATGTATGTATAACTTAGGATTATAACTATTTTGTGTATATGTTACTGTAAATGCACGAACTACGGTAAAACCTAAGATTTACAAGTTTTACTCGTAAAATAAACGCAGGTTTTGGGCTTTTACCAGCAGTCACACGGAAAATTTCGGATTCTCCTCAGATACTACTAGTTATTACCTACATATACGTTTTAATTTGCCCGATTCAGGATTCGAAACCCCCCACTATAACCGAAAAGTTTTTATTCGATCGCTGGATATTTGAAGTCGTCACGAACAATATTTTAATGAAAAAAATGCAGACTAGTGCATAAGGTTATTTTCAACACACTTGCTCATAAAGTGGCTCTAATTTCACCGCAATTAGGCACATAATGACACCTGTAATCAAACTGTGACTTTTTCATTGCTATTATTCACAAGTGAGTTATAGAGTTTATTTTATTTTATTGGTGGAGTTGCTTTGTTCATAAAAATGTTTCGATACAAAAAAGATGTGCTCAATAGTACAATATGTATCTATTTCATGCAACTTCGTATATAAATAGATAATTTCAACTTGTACGTGTTTAATAAAAACAACTTTCACGCAATTTTTTTTTTTATCTTTTTTAAAGTTAACTTGAAATTCCCCATTTTGTACCTAGCTAAAACGCTATCCGCGAAATGCCAAAAAAAAGAAATCTCATTATTTTAGTCTATGGTCGATCGCCATTGTTAGATGCGTACGCATAGGAAAACTGATTAATTTTGCCCGCCATTGCCAAAATTTTTAATACCTCGTTTTCACTGTTGAAAATGATTTCGTAGTATTATTTTCTTCACAAGTGTGTTGAAAAACGTCGTATGATACTCGTGTGTATTGATGATTATCGTCCTCCGCTCTCTTAAGACCCTAACGGCTCGGGTCTCAATGGCGCCTCAGCGGTAATCACCAACATTACACACTTGTCCCATAATGTACTATTCCGTTATTGTGATGTTGATTTTTGAATGTTTAGAACATGGAAAAACCCAATAACCCTTTGCCCGACTCGGGAATCTGAAAAATATTTTCCTGAAAACACAGAGCCATCGTATTCGTTAACTGAAACTACGACTTTAAATTAATACATTTTAACCACGGCTTGGAAAAGTTATTGCGACACGTGAGCTTACACGGCTCGAGAGCGATATATGTATATTGCACGCGTCAGTAAATAAAGTAAAGGAACTAGGTTACGAGAAGGAACGAGGTTCTTTAACCACGTTCCTTCTCGTAACCTAGTTTTAATTTCAAACGACTCACACATTTTTAAAGACCCAGGTCACAGATAATATAGGTAATACTAGCATAAAGATGCCTCATCCCATTCAAAGAAACCGTGCCAACGTAATTATTAGCGTTTTTCGATTATTTTGCGATTACCCCGATATTTTTTTGTAAATCGATCGTCTTCGGTTCCGTTCCACGGCGATAGATAGATCACCATCTAATAATCAATCGATATCGATAGATAAATCAAATAATCAGTACAGTACGTCGGGACAGTTTCTTTGTATGGGATGAGACCCCGCGACCCAGGTCACAGATAATATAATATTAGCATAAAGATGCCTCATCCCATAAAAAACGTGCCAACGTAAAACATAAGAACATCAATCGCGTTCGGTTCCATTCCACGGATATAGATGGTGTTAGCAGCGACTTGCAAGTTAAAGGATTTACTCAGTTCGTAAATCCTGTTTAGTCAGTTTAGTTTCATTGTACCAAAATGTGTAACAAAACAAATTAAATAAAACGAGTGGATGCCTCAGAAGTTTCTTTAATACCGCGCCATCTATTGGAATCAATTATAAATGAACCATTTAAAAAAATCTTTGAAATGTGAATGTAGATACTAATGTAATGTTAATACATTAATATCCTTATATCTGTATTTTGTTAAACAAGAACATATTTTTTTTTATGATCGTCTCTAGAAAATCTTAATATTTCACAAAACTCAATAACAATTCGAAGCGTATCACGCCATGTAGTGCAATTTATTTGAACCAAATTTTCTTTCTTCGTGTTGAGTGCCCGTGCCCAGGTTTAAACGCGATATTGTTTTTTTTTTTTTAAATATCTAGGTGCACCACTGCCCATCCTTCGGCACCCACATTTCTACAGAAACATTGAGTTGAAAAAAAATACTGGCAAAGGTACATAAAACAAATAAGAATATTACGCGATTGAATAAAGAATTTAAATAAATATATCATCTTTATCAATAAATTGAAGCTAGCTCTTCCTTGTACCCCTCCTTGTGGGTTCCCGCATTGTCGAGGCGGGGGGTCTCAGTAACTTTGGCTTGGTCACCCACGGTGAAGCGAAGAGGAACCCAAGGAGGGGCCGCTCGTCAGGGCTTTTGCCGATTAAGCCAACGACGTAGCGGCCAACTAGCAGGTTGCGGTGCCGCTTGGTATCAGGGGACATCGCAACTGAGGCGGGCCGCGATATCTTATGGAGCTTCCCAGGTCTCATACGATATCACGGCTGAGGGTTGGAGGCCGCGGCGGGTGAGGAGTGCCGGTATTGCGGTGCTCCGCTCTCCCTACTTTCCGTGGCCTGAACGGGATCACCACCGTCTGATGGCGGACGCGGTGGGGCCGCAGGGGAGGAGGAGTGTCGGTATAGCGTTAGCCGCTCTCCCTATCCCCTGCGGCCGAAAAATGGTAGGTGGCGGGGCCATTGACCTTGACCCGCCACAGGGGGACCAAGGGTGTCATACACGGGGTCGTCTGGCCTACTGTGACATGGCTTAAGTCAGACTTTTTATCACAGGTTTGGGTGATAAAACCATTTTGTCTTAAATGCACGGCGGCGGCGTGAGATATTTTCTTGTCTTGTGGCATAACTTCTTGACGTCCTTTTTCAGAAATTTTCCAATTTTATTGCAATTTCGGGTTAACCATGACCATAAAAACCATTTAGGTGCCGAGAAGCATAGCCCTACGACTGTTTCCGAATTATGGGCCCCCGTATTTTATTTGGCATAAAACGCTCTATATTTCCAAAATGGTATCTCGAAAACAGTGTGTCCTAGGCAAAAAATAACCAAAATTTAGCCCCCTCTTTGCTGCCCTCATGCTAGCAACATCCCAACATGAATTTATGAAAAGTATTCTTTTTCTCATTTTTTTTACGTTGCATGGTTTTCGACTTTAACTACAAATTCTTAACAGAAAATATTTTCGGTCAGTGGGTCTTAGGATCTTTCATCCGGGATTAAGTCAGCGCGGCTAGCATGGGCGTACTCAAGATGTTTGTGACAAGATATGATAAAATACGTCATACAATTTGTCTAAAATGCTAGCACGGGACAACCGTGTGACATAGTTTAATGGCACGGCCTACTGTGACATGGCTTGAGTCACAATCCGTGATTATGATCCATGAGGGCATGGGCTATAATCCACCACGCGGCCCCATGGCGGATTGGTGGATACCACATGTCTTCGAATTTTTGGTTCTTAGACTTGCCGGTTTCCTCACGATGTTTTCCTTCACTGTTTTGAGAACAGTGGTGATGACAAATGTACACAAAGCGCCTGCCTGGGCTCGAACCCACGACCTACAACTTGTAAGTCGCAGCCGATACCACTGGGCCTCCACTGCTCCCAACAGCTCCACTGCTCAATGCTAATAATATAGTATAAGCGAATACTTTATAATTAAATTCATAACTATCTGTTTGTATCTACAAATATTCACTATTAAACAGACGCCTAAGTACCCATAATACGAAACTAATTTCTAAATAATTCTAAATAACTTACCTTATGATAATAAATATTAAATACGTTATAAATAAAAATATTAATAGGTAAATAAAATAAAAAGGTTTTTTTTTATAAATGGTTTTTACAATGTAACTAAATAAATAAATGTATATAATTAAATAAAAAAATAAAAAATCTTAAATTCGATTATGTATTATTAAACAGGCTTACTTACTTATACTTAACCAATAATAAAATGTATCACATTTTAACTCTCAGTGTTCTTCGTCCTCTCTTCTACTTGATCTATGCTGTGCCCAACAGGGTCCATAATTGTGACTACTATTATTATTTATGGTACGCAATGAAGATATTCTAGCGAAGTACCTAGCAACACCAGTTGCACACGGGAGCGATATGGAGTTTTTGGCGGGATTTTTTCGGGTGAAGTTCAGCGGCTATTTAATATTATTTGCAGATTGATTCCTAGTGGTAATTGTGATATAAAATTGGTGTAGTTTTATGTCTCAATTGTCTACGCAAATGGACAATATGTGGAAATCATTGAAAGAAGTGATCTCGGGATAGTGGAGCGGAGAATTTTATTGTAGTATTGACTACCTCCGCAAAGCTTACTGGGAAGCCTGACTCGATATAATTTGCTGCCAAATACTCCAATAAACATTAGAATGTGTGTTACATCCGCATTCTAATGCATAATAAAGAATATTAAAACCCATTTATGTATCCGACTGAAAGACTACTATGGTCATGAATAAGAATAATAAAAAAAAAAACGGGAGCGATATTACTGAACTGTACATATATTAAAATATTCCTCAACCTAATCAAATTGATGAAATTATATTGAAAACCGTAACCAATATCTAATAAGATGATAAACAAAACAAATCGCGTTTACTACCGAATAGATAACCGACTCTATTTTATGTTATCCTGATATATTTAAAAAAATACTGGCTTTTATAAGCGGCTTCGCCCGCGTGAATGTAGAAAATTATGCCGAGGAAACATATTCCTGGGATAAAAATTATCCTATTTGCTATTCCGGAGTAGAATCTATCTCTGTGCCAAATTTCATACAGATCCGTTCAGTAGCTTTTGCGTGTAAGAGCAACAAGCATACAAACACACTCACACACTCAAACACTTTCGCATTTATAATATTATTATAGTGTGATAAATTTAAAGCTGGGTACTCACAATCTCTGCTCATGCCAACCGCAAGGCACTTTTTAAACCTGCAGTACTGGCAGCGATTTCTGTTCAATCTGATGACCAGACACTTGCCGTCACGGAGACAACGGTACTCAATCTGCTTCTGGATGCTGCGGCGGAAGAACCCCTGCACACGGAAAACATATAACATGTTAAAGCCTGGTTCTAACCACTTTTCCCTGAAAGATGAAAAGAATAAAAAGGGGGCGGAAGTATAAAAAACCAGGAAACGCACTCTAAAGTTATCTTAAAACTGTCGCGTTATCTGATTAGTTCGCAAAGTTAATTAAACTCTAACTACGTCGTCAGTAAACTAAGCTTCGAGAGATACAAATGAAAGCAGAAATATTTTCTAAAATACTTCATAATTAAATTGAAAACTTCACCGATTTTTAAGCCGGTTTTTATACCCCCAATTAGGACAAATATCTATTGCAATGCATGCAAATAACTCAATAGAAATACTTAAATAAATAAAAAAAAAGGAATAAAAGTGAGAAAACACACTTCAAAGATTTCGAAAACTCGCACAATTTTTTCCAATCCCGCACCACGGAAAACTAAAGGAACGATTCGTAACAAAACGAATTTAAAAAAATTAAATTTATATTTACAATTTAATTTAGATAATGTCAAGGAGACTAACACTTTGAGTTTTCGCGAAATTCAGTGAAATTCAGGAGAGGCAGGTAAGCTGTCCATCAGCGAGCCAGGTCGGAGGCTTTATGGGACAGCGCGCCGTTTGCAGCTACCTCGACGACGCGAAGGGCGGCAACTTTACATGTAGGGTTCCCCAACCTAGTTAAAGCAGGATGCAAGCATTTTATAAACCCCGCAACCGATGTACAGAACTCAAAATACAATTTTCTCTATCAACATTACAAGAGTGGGAAAATCACATCATTTTCCAATTTATGCCCATTTTCTCACAATCTAGACATCTGAAATAAAGTTAGTGTGGAAGAAGGGTAGACCCGAATCGTAAATTTAGACATTTTTTTTGGCAAAATAAACGCACGCTGAAATACTAGGCTAATTTCCGATTCATTATAACAGTGAAATTGCTGTTTTGGTGCATAAAAGCTTAAATTTTTTCTATTTAATATTGATCAGAAATACATTAATCATGAAAATTACGTTCTATGAAACACATTAGTTTCGCGTAAGCGTGGGATCGCGAGAAGTAATCGAAATAGGTAGGAATAAAGACAGATAGTCAAGGATTCAAAAAAAAAATTGTACCAGGAGTATTAGGTACTAGCAAGGTACTTCCAGCACGTGAACGTGCTCGGTATTGTCCGGGCAGTCACGCGGCGCCTAAACATCCTATCGTCACGTGAGCTCTCCCCATCACTTACCCAAAGCGGCAAAAGTACTTTTTTTGTGTTGCCATACCTAGCTTGCTCCTTAGTCAAACTTAACAGGGACTATTGTGAAATCTAAAGAAAATTTTGAACTTGAAACCATAAAAGCAGGCAGTTTTGGCAACTTTTTGTTTTTTCTTAAGAAAGCAACGTGACACGTCGTTATATAGAATAACCAAATAAAAGGGAAATTAGTAGCAAATCAGGTTACTGTAAGTGTAAAGAATAAAACGATAATTTATTTGATTAGATGTATGTTATCCATCGTAATATCTAACTTAATGTTCACATAACCCTTCCGCGCGAACCTCATTTAATTTTAAATATTCGAATGTGTTTAACATTGCCATATTTATTTTGATATTGCATTTTCATAACTCAATTAACGATCAAATTTAAATCTTTAGTAGCTTATATATGAGCCCAAACACAAAACTGCGGTGCGACGTCGCATCGTAAATCTACGAGCTTGTTGCTTGTTGACTGCTTAGCTGTTTTCTGCGTTGCGAATTCGCAGCGCGTCAATTCGCAGGAACGCCGTTGCGAATAGTTTAGTATTCCATACATCAAAACTTGCATCTTAGTTTACCTTTAAGAGAATCACTTTAACTGCAGCGGATCCACTGTTTTTTATGTAGCAAGCACACGACACACGAAATTCACTTAGTAAATTTTAAATTTGGTATAATGTACACACGCGGGCAGACCGTGGTTTAGTCCATATGTGATGTTTTAAGCGTATGTCTGCCAATCGGATATTAAATCAATTTGCATCGTGGCCTATGGACGGTGGTCAGCTGACGATCCACTTACAAAATGGTGCATACAAATACACATAAATTCGATTTTTGCATGCCCTTGCATTACCGAAGTAATCAGTAGTAGCGTACTATTACAATGAGATAGCACATTTTTGCTTAAATAAATATTTTTTTATGCAGATACGTAAGCAAGTGTTGCCTGTTATTAATGAAAATGTTTGGTAGTTATAAAGTCGTTTTGTGCTTGAACTAAAAAGATAATTTTCTCCTAATTAGGGAATAACGCCAGCTAGCTTAGTATGTATTTCCATCATCATCATCAGCTTTTTAATGTTCCCACAGCTGGGATACAGGGCTCCTGTCTGTGAGAGACGGAATGGGCCTTAATGTGGCCTTAATCTACAACGCGAGCCAGTGCGGTTTGGTGGATGACACGTCTTCGAATTTTTGGTTCTAGTACATGCCGATTTCCTCACAATGACGTTTTTGCTCAGTGGTGATGAAATAATTTACACAAAGTAAAGCGGCTGCCTAGGATTAAACCTACGACCTACACTATAACACGTCGGGGCAGTTACCACTGGGCCACCACTGCTCTCTCATAGGCATAAAATGAACTTTAAACTGTACATTTATTTGGCTCTCGACAGCCAAGCTCTCAGCATGCAAATCTTCCAATGCCCAAATATATTTAGATACAGACTTTTAGCAGACGGCCTAATTTTATTTTTAACATATTAATATTTTAAATTTCTAATCTATACTCGTCTATCTGCCAATTGGGTCAACTGTTAACTGCAAAAAAATCTGGTGATTAAAACGGCAAGAGGAAAAGGACTTCAAAATTATAAAGAATTGAAGCAAAAGAAGTTTTTAATGATCGTAGGAGGTGGCGTTCAGTAGTTTCTGCATACCCCCATGGAAAAAGGCGCACGTTACACTGAAAAAAAAGGTTTGTTGGATTTACCAAATTAGCAAAGGTTGGCTGAATTACAAGGAAACTACGATAAATATAACAAAACCTCGCTATTAAACTTACAAAACTAAAAAGGTTGAAGTTGGTACCAGAGTTTTGATGTAAATCAACAAAGAGTATTGTACATTTTACCAAACAAATGTCAACAATTTAGTCTGGTTGATTTTATCATAAAAATATGATAAATATAACAAGACCTCGCGGTTGAACTTACAAAACTACATAGGTTGCGATCAAAATATATTCCCTACCAAAGTTTACGGTGTAAATTAACAAAGAATATTGTACATTTTACCAAACAAATCTCAACAATTTAGTCTGGTTGATTTTATCATAAAAATATGATAAATATAACAAGACCTCGCGGTTGAACATACAAAACTACATAGGTTGCGATCAAAATATATTCCCTACCAAAGTTTACGGTGTAAATTAACAAAGAATGTTGTACATTTTACCAAACAAATGTCAACAATTTAGTCTGGTTGATTTTATCATAAAAATATGATAAATATAACAAGACCTCGCGGTTGAACTTACAAAACTACATAGGTTGCGATCAAAATATAGTCCCTACCAGAGTTTACGGTGTAAATTAACAAAGAGTATTGTACATTTTACCAAACAAATGTCAACAATTTAGTCTGGTTGATTTTATCATAAAAATATAATAAATATAACAAGACCTCGTGGTTGAACTTACAAAACTACATAGGTTGCGATCAAAATATATTCCCTACCAAAGTTTACGGTGTAAATTAACAAAGAATATTGTACATTTTACCAAACAAATCTCAACAATTTAGTCTGGTTGATTTTATCATAAAAATATGATAAATATAACAAGACCTCGCGGTTGAACTTACGAAAACTACATAGGTTGCGATCAACATATATTCCCTACCAAAGTTTACGGTGTAAATTAACAAAGAATATTGTACATCTTACCAAACAAATCACAACAATTTAGTCTGGTTGATTTTATCATAAAAATATGATAAATATAACAAGACCTCGCGGTTGAACTTACAAAACTACATAGGTTGCGATCAAAATATATTCCCTACCAAAGTTTACGGTGTAAATTAACAAAGAATATTGTACATTTTACCAAACAAATCTCAACAATTTAGTCTGGTTGATTTTATCATAAAAATATGATAAATATAACAAGACCTCGCGGTTGAACTTACAAAACTACATAGGTTGCCATCAAAATATATTCCCTACCAAAGTTTACGGTGTAAATTAACAAAGAATATTGTACATTTTACCAAACAAATCTCAACAATTTAGTCTGGTTGATTTTATCATAAAAATATGATAAATATAACAAGACCTCGCGGTTGAACTTACAAAACTACATAGGTTGCCATCAAAATATAGTCCCTACCAGAGTTTACGGTGTAAATTAACAAAGAGTATTGTACATTTTACCAAACAAATGTCTACAATTTAGTCTGGTTGATTTTATTATAAAAATATGATAAATATATCAAGACCTCGCGGTGGAACCTACAGAACTAAAAAGCTTCAGGTCAAAATATAGTTTCTACCAGAGTTCATAATGCAAATTAACAAAGAATATTGTGCGTTTTATTAGACAAAGGACGATGACCAAATTAGTATGAAGTATGAACCCGTGCCCTGTCAAAAATTGCCGATTACAAAGTTAGTTTATAGATTGAGCTTTATTTTATTTCATTGAACGCTGTATGTCTTTATAGTGTCTAATATGTTTAATTAAAAAAAATACCCCGTTTACATTAATAAGATCTCACACGTTACAGTGTTTTTGCCGGTACTTTTTTGTAGGCGTCTTTATGAATAATTGGTTCCATTAGAATAGTTTTCTTAGAAAACATTTTCGATAATGAAAGGCGATTTGATGCCTCTAAGCAGTGAAATGCAAATAGTAGAAGGAAGATTGCCTCAGACATAGCAGTAGTAGATTTTTCTTTCGAGGCAGTACTGGTTGGATCGATAATGTGCCCAAACAATTTGCGAATTATTTCTAGACAAAGGGTTGAGAGCCACCTGAATACCCATCCATAGACTTTAATGTTGAGGTGACTGCGGTTAGCCGTTTTTGTTCACAGAATAGACGTTTACATAGTCAACAAAAATACAAATCAAGTTCTTTCATATTTTCATGTAAAGAGATTTACCTAACTTATTAGTCCCCCAAAAATATGTTTGAATAATTTTCACTATTAATTGCAAACCGTAAACGCGTTAATTATGTTTTATCAATGAGTAATAAACCCCAGCTTTAATTAGTTTTACATGTATCCCAAAAATCAAAATGGAAATAATTAAGGATGCCTACTTTTTGAATTTACTGTAATCGTTAATTTTTGCCCTGACATATATTATATACTAGCTTCTGCCAGCGGCTTCGCCTGCGCTCCTTTATTATACGTATAAACCTTCCTCTTGAATCACCCTATCTATTAAAAAAAACCGCATCAAAATCCGTTGCGGAGTTTTAAAGATATAAGCATACATAGGAACAGACAGAGGGAAGCGACTTTATTTTATACTATGTAGTGATAGTGATATATCAGGTCAAAAATTTGGTTTGGTTGATTATATCATAAAAACATGATAAATATAACAAGAACTCGCGGTTGAACTTACAAAACAAAAAAGGTTGAGGTCAAAATATAGTCCCTACCAGAGCTCATGGTGTAAATTAACAAAGAATATTGTACATTTTACCAAACAAATCTTAACAATTTGGTTTACTGATTTTATCATAAACATAATATGATAAATGTAACAAGACCTCGCAGTTGAACCTAAAAAACTAAAAAGGGTGAGGTCTAAATATAGTCCCTACAAGAGTTCATGGTGTAAATTAACAAAGAATATTGTACATTATGTAGAACAAGTCAAAACCATGATTGTATCATTGTTACTATGTTAGTTTCAAAGCAATTTATAGTTACCTACATTTACCGGGACAGTTGGTAATGAGCAGCAGACTCATTTGATAAAAAATGATTCGGTTAAGTGCGAGTCAAACTCGCGCACCGAAGGTTCCGTACCAACATTTTATAATTTTTACATGTTTATTTAAAAATAAGTAAGTATTAAGCTTGACTAGTTTTTATTATTTGTTGAATTATGCCCTATAATCTAATCTAGAGGAAGCCCCCCCCCCCCCTCCCCTTATTTTTTTATATTTTTAGAGTTCCGTACCTCAAAAGGAACGAACGGAACCCTTAAAGGATCACTCGTGTGTCTGCCTGTCCATCCATCTGTCACAGCCAATTTCCTCCGAAACCACTGAACCAATTGGGATGAAATTTAGTAAGTACACATAATTATGTAAGTCGGTAACCCAAAGAAGGACGTGTTACGTAAATGAATGAATTGTAAAAATAGGGGCATAGGGTCATACGGACGGAACCCTCTCCACGCGAGTTTAAATCGCACTTGTCCGGTTTTTTATTATTTAACGATTTGTCCGCCATAACGGTTCTTAGTATGTGAAAATTTCAACTAGCTAAGAATTATCTCACTGTAAAATTTTATACTTGGAAATAATTAATTGTTTATGATAATGATTAGGGTTCCGTTTGACACCCTTCAAGGACGGAACCCTGAAAAACTACTGCTGATGCAAAGTGGCGCTCGCTGCAATCGCTATCAGACTTATGGTTTAACTTTAAACGACTGACTAGTATTGTACATTTAACTAAAACAAATCTTTGTTGAAAAAATTGTAACATCTATTATGATGTTCATTTTGGTTTATTTAAATGACGACGATATTGATAGTTTATTTTGATGCCCGTGTAATTATCGTTTTGATTATCATTACGGACTTTTACAAGTGAGCATGAGCCTGAGGTGGAGATCCTCACACGAAAACGAAAAAATCTAGTAAGCCTAGGGAAATTTTAGGTTTTACCGGTAATTTGCCATAGTCCGGGTTTTACAGTAACATAATTACATACATAATACTATACATATCGTAACTATATATACGTATAGAAAGGGCAAAGCGAGAAATTGACTCGCGCCACCCAATGCACAACTACACTTCGGTGCTCCGATGCGATCTTTGGCGAGAGAAATTTAAAAGAAAATTATTGCTGGGAAACGACTTTTTTTTTTGGGTGAAAAATCATGTTTTGTGGTAGAACTCAATGTAAGGCACTCAAAACATTGTGCTGATGGATAGATTGAATAGTACGGGGGTCGTGGAGGGGTTTAAAATAAAAATCTTAAATTAAAAACTTGTTTTAAAAAAAATCTTGTCAAAATGTTGGAACTTTGACCCCCAATATCTCCGTAACTAGAAGGTTCCCAGGTATGATGTAGAACAAAAAAATGATCGCAATGACGAGGAGAACAAGTGCCTTTCGGCTTCGTTATGAGGTGTTTTACACCCTTTATAAGTTTATCAAAATCTGTTCGTCGGTA
The DNA here is from genome assembly GCA_964057195.1 of Orthosia cruda. Taxonomy (NCBI): domain Eukaryota; kingdom Metazoa; phylum Arthropoda; class Insecta; order Lepidoptera; family Noctuidae; genus Orthosia; species Orthosia cruda. The sequence goes on along the minus strand of OZ059825.1, from coordinate 37,642,514 downwards.
AAAGTTAACAGCTAGTAAGTATGTAGGTACATTTGTTCATTAATATCATCATCATCAGCCTATTAATGTTCCCACTGCTGGGACACAGGCCTCCTCTCTGTGAGAAGGAATGGGCTATAATCCACCACGCGGGCCCAGTGCGGATTTGTAGATGTCACATGTCTTCGAATTTTTTGTTTCTAGGACATGCCGGTTTCCTCACGATGTTTTCCTTCACCGTTTTGAGAGTAGTGGTAATGAAATAAATTATACAAAGTAATGCGCCTGCCTGGGTTCGAGACCACGACTTACTGTTCGTAAGTCGGTGCCGCCACCACTGGGTCACCACTGCTCTCATTTCATTTGTTCATTAATATACGAAGTAGTTATGTACTCGTAGGTAGGTACTTAAGTTGACCGAGTTGTACCAAAACAGACCGTTCGAATAGCACGTTTATTGTTGACTTCATAAGATTCAAAATCCATTAGAAGTTTTATAAATATGCGACCGAGCGAAGAATTTCAACTATACCTAACAATAATAAAGTTAGTAGTAAGTAGGTATTAGAAGTAGCAAAGTAAAGGCGCTATAAATTATCTATTCTGTGGTAAAGGCTGTCTGGAAGAGATCGCTTTCTATCAGCTGGTTTTTTACACTTTCGAAGTGTAATTTGTGAGTCCAAATTGAGACTACATACCTACCTACCTATTTATGTTAAATATAAACCTTACTCTTAAATCACTTACCCTCAGTTTCCCACCTTAAAATTATCGCAGAATTAATGTGACAAATTGTCAAGCACGCGTTATCTGCTGTGATTGGTTGAATGAATTTTCGACAGCCAATCACAGCAGATAACGCGAGCTTGACAATTTGTCACATTAACTCTGCGATAATATTAAGGTGGGAAACTGAGGGTTAGTTATCTATTATAAAAAAACCACATCAAAATCCGTTGCGTAGTTTTAAAGATCTAAGCAGGTACTTAATTACCTACATAGGGACAGACAGACAGCGGGCAGCAATTTTGTTTTAATAAACTATGTAGTGATTAATGAATCGTTTTGTCTTTACTTGTCGGTGATCTAGTTTCTGTCAAAAAAAATATTTTTGTGACAAGCTTTTATAGCCAACTGTAGGTACTTTTCTTTAAACATCCAGCAATTGGTAAGCACCAAGACGTTTCTGAAGAGCCCAAATTCGGTACGATTGTTTTATTTATTACAGAGTTCCTATGGCCACCTTCCGGCTCCATCATCAGACCAGCCCCATTTCAGCTCAATCGGTTGAGGATATCTACCTACTTCAAAATTGAGTTGCAAGATTCCACCCGAAGAAACAAACATAGGTACATAGATAGGTACATTGCAAATTAAATTAGTGAAATGCTTGTACCTAATAACATTATATCTTGCTTTGGTTATTACAATCTTTCACTTTTAACGCCGCACAAAGTCATATTATTTTCTCCAACAACCGTATTAATACGAAACATTAAACAGTATTTAAAAAAGTAAGCTAGGTACTTGTTGCTGTGGTTAAAAAATTTTAAAATTACTAAACAGTATCGTAGAATTTACAAAATAATACGCAATATAGGTAGTACCATTTCCATCCTACCTACTCAATTTATGCGACTATTTCCTCCTACCACACTGCCCCGCGGAGCCCTTTGTTTGCGACCACTGCCGTAGGGTTGCCACCTTTTTCTTTGACGGATAAAATATTCTGATCTGTAAGTGAAGTTGTTAATTTAGTAATTTTTTTATTGATGCGGTTGTAGTTTTTGGAGTTATTTATTTTCTCGCAAATGTTATGACACATTCGTTAAAGAATGTACTATATTTGTTTTATACAAATTTATGTTTTATTTTTCAGCTAATAACAATTCCGTATCTGCTTTAAATATATTTATGGCATCTAAACATGGTACGCGAAACGCACAAATTTAAATAATTGCGTATAAGCTTAATAGAAGCTTTATTTCTGTCGTCACGCCACTTCGCATAAAACACCTTTTCTGTAAATTCTGAAGTGGCGGGAACGCACAGTAATCGTGACACCACTTTAAGTATGTTTGGCAAAGTATTACCTCGGAAAAAAAACACCGGCCAAGTGCGAGTCTGACTCGCGCACCGAGGTTTCCGTACAAACTTTCACTTATTCCATCTTAAATTGGCCGAGTTGAGTCAAGTATGCACCTGAAATGTATGACGCCGCATAAAAACGAGGTGCTTAACGCAACTAAGTTCTCCAAATATAATGTTTAAAAAGGACTAAATTTATTATGATGCGATTACAAATGTATAGTTTTCAGATTTCTAAGTAATTGTGACGATATTACTTGCCAAATTTCATAGTTCTAGGTCAACGGGAAGTACCCTATCATTTTGATTCCCTCGAGAATGTCGAAATGTATGTGTTTTGCGACATAAACGGCCGTATCTTTTTATACACTAACGTAAAAGTATGATTTTTTTCACAGCTTCAAGGGACCGTAGACTTGAGTATATGGTTTAAATTTGAACTCAATACTACGCGTTCTCGAGACAAAGGGTTCCGTTTTTTCCGATTGAGGTACGGAACCCTAAAAATGGATTGCCATTCCTTTGCTGCACTCGTTTTCTTTTCCTATTACCACTGCTACTATTGCTAGTGCCTAGCATTATCGTCAATAACGTCATCTATTTTGAAATTATTTTCACTTTATAATAAAGTACGGTTGGCAACCCTAGCCCTCGCGTCGCCGCCACCGCGGCTCGGCGGCTGCGCACTGCGCAGCAGAGCACTTCAGAGCTTGCGTCTGCGTTCATCGACATCGTTCATTTCATTTTACGCCGGCCGGCTAGTTAGTAGTCGCTTCGCTCGCAATGAAAAGTGAAGAAGAAGACTTAAACTTGGGGGTCTCAAGAAGACTTAAACTCGCCGAATATTTAACAGAATGGGGACTATCTGAAGACACTATAACAAACTTTGAAGGTGAGTGCCTATTTTGATCGATATTATTTATTTACCTATATTGTTATAAACTAATTTTGGTGGTTCAATGTGTAATATTGATAGCTTATTGTGCAGTGAACTAACGATTGAGTGGGGATGGCTAATGCAGAATTCAACTTGAAACGGATATAGCCCCTCTTTTTTCAAGGCCCGATAATCCACGTGTTTTTTTGTATATAGCTAATCACTACAAAAAACAAGAAAGTTATCGAGTACTTTAATGTGACTTTAATTAATTATACATTTATTTGTGTTCCGGTTTTGCCGCTAATGGGTCAGATTATAGGAATTATTAGGCCTATATAATAGGCCCTATATATAGGAGGCCTAGATATTGAGCTAGAAATAGTGGTTAGGTAGGTACCTATCTAATTAATATTTTACTTTGATAGATTTACAAAACGAACTTTAGTAAATTTTACAGATTATTTATATAGGTTTATCTCTTGTTTTTTAGTAAATCAGATTTCGTTCAAGTTGCTTGACGATATACAAGAAACGGAACTGAAAGAATTATTTCCGAGTTTAAAGGAAAGAATATTATTTAAGCGAGGACTGAACTAACTCCAAAACATTATTCATGTAAGTGTTCATATTATTATTTTCAATTTTTTTGGTGTCACGGCTTCCTCTTATACCTACCGTTTTCGGAACAACTCGTACCAGCAAATTCAAACCTTATTTTTACTTTACCTATGGCTCTGAGTCGTTAACATCGTTGATAATTGCTTGTTACAGGCGACAGAATCTGATGAAACTCTAAGCATTGCTAGCGATTTTTCTGCGCCCAGTTCCAGGGCCAGCACAAGCAGTGAAGAGTTGCCGACCACGAGAGAGAAATCTTCTGCAAGTTTTGCCTTTATATTTTGAGTGAGCCAGTGACAAAATCGGGTATTTTAGGAATCAATAAAACCCAAAGTATGAAAGCTAGATTAATGAAATTTAGTGCATTTCATTTCCCGACTACATCTTAACCTGTGAATTTGGGCTCTCAGGTGTTAACTGTGACGAAGCTATAAGGGTTGGTGTTAATGTATGGTATTTTCTTTTTGTTTAGAATGATAATTTAACGATTATTTTAAAAAACAATAATACTGGAGAAATTTGTCTAGCTTCTTTAAAAAAAATGGTAAATTAGACACTGCGGCACGGAACAACTTGGTTAAATCAGTAGTGGAATACCATGTGAAAAAATATGGCGAAATGAAAAACAACAATTTCAAGATATTTCCGCCCAAATTGTTTTGTATTGAAATGCAAATTCAGTTTTTAAATTGTAATGAAATGAGATACCTATGTAGTTACGGTAGTTAGTTAATTATGATCACTTAATTACCTACTCCCTGTAGTGTAAGGCATGTAGTGTAGTGCTTTTTTTCCAAATTTTAGGCCCAGTAGTTTCGGAGATAGAGGGGGCGGTCGCGGTGGTAAAAAAGTTCAACTGTCTAACTATTACGGTTCATGAGATACAGGCTGGTGACAGACGGACGGACGGACTGAAGCCTTAGTAATAGGATCCCGTTTTACCCTTTGGGTACGGAACCCTAAAAACGATCAATTCCATGTTGTTAAGTTGATATTTATGACAAATACACATAATGGTTATTTTGATTTCCTTGATTTTCATGCTTAGTTCTTTATAGTTAATTTGTTTTGATTTCCATAGGAGACATACTACATTCCGAGCCAAAAGTTTGGAAAAAATTAATATATTACAGCAAGGGGAAAACTTCCTGATAAATATAACAATCACAAACGTTTGCTGCGGAAGAGTGGGGTAATAATAAACGAAGGGAGAGTCCACACAAGCACCGACGATGTTCCGGCTGACACAGCTGCAGCAGTTGAAAATCAAAGTGGTATAAATTTGAACATATATTATACAAGATCTAATAGTTATATCTAATTAGGCTGAAGCTAGACTAAACTTGATCTATTGTTTACCAGTATCTAATGAAGAATTTGAATAGTTAAAAGTTTGGCTGAAATACAACAAGAAGCCAGTGCCTGAAGTAATCGAAAATTGGAGGAAAACAACCACATTGCGCCGTAAGGAACTACAATCGGAAAAATATGCAAACTTACATGACATCGTGAACGATTGGCCCTGTTATAAATTATATTTCGGATATAAGTTGGTAAGTTGACCCTTTTTACATGCTTTTTATTAGCTTGACCCCGTATATTTGTTTCAATCTTGTGAGCAATATTTAAATATATATATATGTATATGTTACAGCCAAAACTACTTTTGACTGGTTACAGTCAAAACCCTTATTGCGGTAAAACGCGTTTATTCTAATGAAATAAATGTTAGCTATCGTAAAAGGTTATCTAAAGGGTCAAAAAAAAAACCTAATAAGTTTCCTAACGACCTTTAGGTTATTATAATTTAGTAGAGAAATAAAACAGAAACCACCTAATAATTTGTTATAATAGTTTTGACTGGTTAACAGTTTTGACTGTGACATATATATATATAATCGTATTTTTTTTCAGATTGTACTGGATTTCGAATCCAAGTTTAAAGGATCAGAGCTCCGAACTGTTCAAAAAATGAAGTTGATTGAAGAAAACCCAAGTGAAGGTTGGTTATTATATACTTGTATCGATCAAAACTTTCACGAATTTCACAATAAAACCGAACTCGAAGTTTTGGTTTTTGTGTGAAATTAGTGAAAGTTTTGATAATAAAACCATTTATATTTATTATGTATATTTAAAGTGTGTTTTAATAATATCAAAAATAGTTTCGAAGGTTTATGAAAAAAAATCTCTGATAACCAGTTATCTTCTTAGTAAAACTTAAACTAATTAAGTCAACGAATATGCATCATAACTTATTCCATTTTTATTTTTCAGATGTTAGAGTTTCTGTTATTGCGCGGCAATTGGGTATAAAATAGTTCCAACTGTGAGAATACAGTGTCAAGATACAGCTGGCAAAAAAAAAGCCATAAAGCCAAGCATTCAAGAAGCTATGACCAGTTTCATTCTTCATGCAAAGGTATGTTTAATTTCACTTTTTAGACTATTGTGAGATGACGACTTTCCATACTAACGACGATTTCCACCTCCTAAGCGTTAACCGATTTTGACACATTTTTGATATACCATCAGTCGGACCAAAATCTAAGTTTGTACATTATCTAGTTTATTAAATGAAAATAAAACACTAAAACAGGAATATAATTAATATATAATAAATTGACGATATTGAAAAAAAGCGGAACAACGAATTTCATGATCTTCCTTTTGTTTAAGATGCTATGTTACGTGGAAAAAAATAAGCTTCTGATTGAGCCTTTTGATCGGTTTCGCAAAATTACGGTTTGTTTTTACAATTTGGCGGGTTCGATTCCCGGTTCAGATAACAGATTATTCAAAAATGTTTGAATGCGGTTCAAATTGTATTTAAAATCAAAATGATGTCTTCTTTCAGTAAAACTGTCTATTTAAAATACTTAAGATACTTTCCCTCCATGTGGCATAGCCTTGGAACAGCCTGTATAAGTACACTTCTTGCTTGAGGGCTTCGCACAGACTAATCATAAGGGTGAATTACGTTCCGAACCCCTTTAAATAAATATAAAAGCAATAAAAAATGGTCAGTGTCAACACTGACTAGGAATTATAAAAAAATATGGTTAAAAGTAAACAATTCATTCTAATTTCCAGAACCAAAGCGAAGTCCCCACCCAGCTGGACTATCGGCGAAAATCCCAAAATGCTAAGGGTCTACGGTGCCAACCCATCATTATTGCTGTCGGACCAACCATCGATGCCCTAAAGGACTTTTATGTTGCGTATGATAACATCCTTTATAAAATAGACTCATTCTTGAAAGCGCTGGATGTATGCTTCAAAACTTTTCACTGCCTGGATGCAGAATATCCCACAGAAGCCGTTCACATTTGGCTATTTCTGCAAAAATATTTTTATAACATTGACACAATATCAGACAAAAAGCTTTCGGGAGTCTCATCTTTTATCTCTGACTTGGAATAAGTGATTTATTTGCTAAATTGAATCAAAATGTTTGTTTGTTTCAAATGTCTCGCTACAGTTGAAGATTACAAAGATTTTTGTGAACATTTAAAATACCATAACTTAAGTGCAAACGCAACATATCGCTGTAAACAACTTGTAACTTATTTTTATACTTAGGTTTAGTTATTTTCGAATTTTGATTTTACTTATGCCTAGGCCCTCATTCTACATGTGTGCCGATCGATGTGTTATCACTACCATAAATGTTCACTTCAAATTGTATACAGTAACTTAATACATGTTATAGGTGTTCCCTAGTACCTATCTAACAGGCTAATTATTGAAAATTTATCTAATTTAAGAGATATAAGAACATTTTCGAAGTGGCGCTAGTTTCGCGGCTATACTCGCCTTAATGCAAATATCGAATGCGGGCACCCTGGTGCCTGGTAAAGCTCATCAGCATCCTGGCCAAAACCTCAGCCTTGTGTCCTTTATAATAAGAAAGTTTTTGTATCCTATACGGATATAATTTTAAGATGAGTGATCTAGTGATTATTTAATTGTATATACGATTGGTAAAATAAATTTTATGATATGTACCAAAAATCTGTTTATTTTTCTTTAAACCACCGTTTTTATTAAGCCCATATTAAATAAGGTTACTGGCAATTCGACATATTCTAGAAACTGCTGATTTACTTGCTGAAAAGGAATACGTTGAATTACCAATAATCCTGTATATTTTTGAAGTGTTTGTCAAACGGTCTTAAAACCTTTATTTCAGACCCTGCATTTCTTTTAAGGTTTTTTTCTTCTACTATATTCTTAGGGTGTGGTATCATTGAAAATTAGAAACTTACTAGCTACCCTTCAATGTTGCTGACATGGTACACATGTACTTTCGAGGCCACTGCTGGCCACGAAAGTAGTACGTTGTTTGAAAATCTTAACTGCAATATGATTTTACTCTCATACCATGTCAGCAATATTGCAGATTAGCTACTAAGTTTCTAATTTTCAATGATACCATAATCTATTAATATTCTAGAAATCGATGTTTAGTAATATATACCAAAAAGTCGTTTACATTTTACTAGTGTTAGTTTGATAAATTAACCAAACTAACACCAGTAAAATTACACTATTTATTTGGTATGTTTTACTAAACTAAGACCGGTACGTAAGTACTATCAGACAAGCACTGATAAAATATTGGTAGATATTACCAGTTAAAGTTTGGTAATAACTACAGCATAAATCTGTTAGATATTACCAAACAAATGTTAGGAAAAAATACGAAACAAACATGATAGATAATACTTAATTGTATTTGATAAAATCTACGATACACTTCTGGTAGATAATACAATATTATGTCTGATAAAAAGCACGATACACATCTGATAGATTATACTAAACTAACTTTGATGAGAACTGCATTACACATCTGGTAGAAATTACCAAACAAATTTTAGTTAAAAATATGAAACACATATGATAGATAATACTTAATTATATTTGATAAAATCTGCGATACACGTCTGGTAGACAATACAATATTATCTCTGATTACAAGCACTATACACATCTGATAGATGATAATAAGCTAACCTTGATAAGAACTACATTACACATCTGGTAGATATTACCAAACAACCTTTGGTAGTAACTAAAATTAAATCTGGTATATATTAACAAACTAACGCTGATAAAATACACCGAACGTGATTAGTAAATGCTGCTAAATTTTGTTTGTTAGAGTTTACCAAATACAATAGATTATACTTACGAGTTAAGTTTAGTTTTCTCTATCAAACTGATTTAATACATTCTACCATATAATAAGTGCTATCTACCAAATTTTTGTTGTAGATTTTACCAAATACCTTTGCATTTTCTATTAAACTACCTTCGTTAATTTGTACCAAAAAAAGTAACAGTAGTACATACAAAATGTATTTGGTAAAAAAAACAAGTATGTTGGGTAAAATATACAATATCTCTTTGGTAGATTGCAGCAAACTACATTGTACCTTTTTACTAAAGTACTTTGATGAAAACGTTACAAAAGTACTTTGGTTGAAAATCTACTAAAGTTCTTTAGTGAGAAACGTTACTAAAGTACTATGGTAAAAAATGTTACTAAAGTACTTTGGTGAAAAATGTTACAAAAGTATTTTGGTAAATATTATACTAAAGTACTTTGGTGAAAAATGTTACTAAATTACTTTGGTAAAAATTGTTACTAAAGTACTTTGGTAAAAAATGTTACTAAAGTACTTTGGTGAAAAATGTTACTAAAGTATTTTGGTATAACATTATACTAAAGTACTTTGGTGAGAAATGTTACTAAATTAGTTTGGTAATAAATGTACAAAATATAGGTGTAATCTACCAAATAAATTTGGTACAACATCAACTTAATGTGTTTGGTAAAATCAACCAAAATTCGTGATAGGACCGAAATCAACCGCAAACTTTGGTTACATTTACGCAAAATCTGTTAAATCCAACCTAACATTTTTTTCAGTGTATTGTATGTACATATATGTATGTAAAACGGAACCTACAGGTAGTTTTTCCTAGAGTGGCACACACTTGATACCGATAATTACCGAGTCCGTGGCTCTTGCGTAAGTTCCGGTTGTCGGAGGTTATCCAGGGGTCAGGACCCGGATAATCCCATGGTAATCAGGATGATGGAGTGGGTGTGCAGATGGCTTGGCGTCTGGCCTTCCGGTTGAGGCTGGTACATGGGAACCGACTATTTCAGGATGTTTGTGGTGCCAGCGGGCATGTGACCAGTGGCTTTAAAGAAGTGACATTCTATCAACGACAGCGTGGCGATAGCGATTACAAAATATAAAAACAATATGCAATAAAAAAAAAATATAACAAGCTTTTTTCTTATTCTTCTCAGCAAACCCTTTCATTTGATACCTATATCATAGCAGTGCACAAAAAATAACTAGTCCGCCATCTTGGGCCATCCGCCATATTGAATTTAGTTAGAATGATGTCACTTAGCTAACCATGGATTGTCATCTAAACGAAACGTGTATGCAAAATTTCATCTTAAGCGGTGGAGGATAACTGCTTTAAAATTCAATTGCAAGATTTGACCCGAACACACTTACATACATACATTGCAAGTAAATAAAATAATAAAAGCTTGTAAAAATGACTAAAATATATGAGAAAGTCAAACGGTATCGAAATGTCACGTAATCAATGCCTTACATTTTGGCATTTCCATTGCATATATCGAATGACACTTGTCTAGAGCCTCAGATGTATGAACATCGTCAAAAGAATAATCGTCTGGTGGCGGTTTCTGCCTATCCGTATGAAACAATTGGTGGAAGTATCCAGTGTTCACCTTTACAACGAGGACACGGCGCAGTGTCTCAGTGGGTTAGTTCTTGGCTCTATTCTACGGCAGAGGTGACAGAGACAAAGTCGACGATAATGGAGTGAGCACACCCAGAAGAAGCTCTCAACTTTGGAGTGATTCGGGTAGAATGCGTTCGGTACACAGTTTGGGCAAAATTGAGCAGGGGACCTCAATTTGGCCGACGGTTTGGAACTACTACTACAGAGAAGCCACAGTGCCTGGAGAGTCAAATTCCTCTTTTTACAAGGAGCTAATAAAAAAGCTAGAAAACTTCTTTCTTTTTTATCCGCAGAAAATGAATCGAACCTTGGAGCCATCAACTTAATATAACCCGAAGAAGTCTTAATTAGTCTTAAAATAGTAAAAGAAGTCTTTATATATTCTTATAATTCAGATTTAAATCTCTTATTAAAGATAAGAATCTAATTGATAACTTGATTAATCTTATTGAATAACTTGACCATCGATTCACCTCATTTTGCATGACATACGTTCTGCATTCAAGCACTATTGATTTCTTCCAACAAGAATAGGATTTAATAACCGCTACTGAAGACCTAACTCTGCTTACATAACCTATTCGATGTTTATATTGGCGTCATGGTCATTAAAACTGGGGCGTTGCATAGCTTTTAATTAACTTTAAGTGCAAATTCAACCTTCGATTTAATGAGAATCTTATGAGGCCATTCTTGATATATTAGTTTAAAGTCTTTCGTAGAATTGTTAGTTAACAAAATAGTACATAATGCATGAAAGAAGAAAAGAGAAGGAAGAGCTAATGGCTATATTTCTTCGAGGTCCGTTTAACCTCGAAGATCGACTCGTGCTGTATTCCTGAAATACCGAGACTCCTCCGAACCTCGGCAATCACCGCCCGGCTATCGTTTATATGACTTTAGACAGTTGTTACGGGTAATCAGAAACCTGAAATATCTGACACAAGTCTTGCCAAGGGGTATCGTTTTACCCAGTTACAGGGTTGTGGCGGTCAGATAGGCAGTCGCTCCATGAAAAATACTGTTAAAACTTAATATAAACAGACAATTTTGCAATGTATATTCCAATCACAAAGTTGGTGCCGCCTGTTAAATAAAGAGTAACAATAGTTACGGCCGTGATTTGAAAGGGGTAGGTTGATGTATTATTATGTTCTTAAGTAACATTCAACTGATAGTTAAATACATCCAAGGTCTGAGACAACATCCTGCTCATTGTCCCTAATGTTAAGTCCCGTCACTCACAAATGAAGTTACTATAAACAATGTTAGACCTATTGCAAGAATAACACATACTTAGGCACGTATCTGGAACGAAAATGATCGCAAAATTATGTGAAAAATTATCGCAGTTTAGCTATTTTTATTAGTTGTATGAAATATCCATGCCAACCGCATCACTTGGCTTGCTTTTATTTTATGATGCTTCGATAGTTTTTGGTACTAGAAACCGGTTGTTATACATTGTCTACTTTAAGGAAATGTAGACCAAGTAGAAGAGTTTTATTTAGCTAGTAAGTTTTGCAAAAAATTGTTTGCAATTTAAAAAAAATCGGCCAAATGCGAGATGGACTCGCGCACGATGGGTTCCGTACCCAGGGTGGCGTCAACTGTGTATGTATGACACCCTTTAATATTAAACTTTATTATTTTTTGGAATTTTTCTTTTATTTGTGCTGTAAGACCTTACTTTTTGGCAAATTTCGTGATTCTAGGTCAACGGGAACTTCCATATAGGTTTTCGACCCCAAACCTATAGGGTACTTCCGGTTGACCTAGATTTGACAATTTTGGTTAAAAGCAAGGTCTTACAGCACAAGTATAGGGAAAAATCCGAAAAATCAAAAATGTTGAAAATTAAGATAAATTTTAGTACTTACAAGTTTTCGCGAAAATCTAAATTTTCCCATATATTTTTATCGTGTTGACTCAGGACCTTGATTTCTATACAACTAATAGGGACTATAGACCAAAGTATCTGGTATAAATGTCGAATTGCTAGGTCCAACCGTTCCTGAGAAAATCAGTGGTGACACACGGACAGACGGACAAGAAAGTGATCTTATAAGGGTTCCTTTTTTACCTTTTGAGGTACGGAACCCTATTATTAAGTAAACACGTTACCAGGCAAATTTGCATGATTTTTTGTTCCAAAATACATAGATAACTACCAAACAAGCCTGAAGTTATAGTGATAAAAAGCTGCGTCACAAACTCATAGCATAGTTAGTTAACCCTGCCGAAATACGCAGAAAATTGTTTTTATAGCAGTAATAAAGAACAATTTTGCAGGAATCAACCCGATTCCTGCAAAATTTGTGTTGGTCCGCTAGTTATCAAAAAATTTTGGACACGAATTTTTCTTTTGTCTCGTAAACAAATGATGCAGTGCGCTGAAATTACCCGAGTAAAACTAGTTACGTGTTCAATATTTTATAATCTCTAAATTACCGCCCAAATAGATTTTCCAGAAATCAAACCAATTGTTTCCATATTTTACCAGGCAACATCCCTGTTCTAAAGGTTAGTATACAGTCATGAACCAACTAATATTTTCACCGGCACAGAAATTAACAATTGAAAATCGAAAGCCCTCGACCCCCTATTTAAATATGCAGGCACCACATAAAATGGCCCTCTTCAAATTGAATTTAGGTCTTCAGTTAAATTTGTGCAAGGTATTAGCTTTGTGTGCAGCGGAAGTGGTCCTTACTACTTAGTGGCGGTGGGCAGTCCGATGGGGAAATAAGCCGATAACATGATTGAGTTTCTACGAAAAGTGCAGTGGAATGAAAAGCCTCAGGCTCCTGGAAATTATAATGAATTCAATCTATCTGGAAAATTAAACTTTGAGAGAAAATGGCATAAGTCAATTATCAGAAATCTGAAATTAAAATTCAATTGAACTCAGAAGCTGCTTTTTACTTGAATGAACTGAAAATCTCATTTCTTGATAAATCGTGATGCTCCACTGCATATTATTCAGCTGCATATAAGCCGTCCTTTTGTAATACGGTTTTGGCAGATGAAAGACGATATTGGGAGTTAAAAGAGGTGTAGATAAAGATTACTGGAATGATCATCACTCACGGTCATTCAAAATAATGTTCTTTCGTCACCTCTTTTGATCGGCGTGTTTTGTACTTTTGTTTTTATGTTTCCGTAGTCAAAAAGGAACCCTTATAGCTTCGCCATGTCCGTCTCTCCGTCCGCAGCTTAGCTCAGATACTGTTAGTACTATAAAACTATAATTTGTAAGTAAAGACAGTAATTGTGATAAATAAAATAACCATAACGCCGACAAATTGGTAAAATAAAATCTGCTCATAGTATAGAACCCATGAATAGCCATGTTCACACTGCTGGAGCACCGGCCTCCCCGTTGTGGGAGAGAGCGCGCAGTAACCCACCACGTAAGCTCGGTACGGGTCGGTGGGTCTCACATGTCTTGGAATGGTTTGAATCTCGTTAGGAGAGCAGTGAGATAAAAATTAACACAAAATAAGCCTGTCTGGGTTCAAACCTACATTTCGGAATACGCGGTCGTTTCTACTTTCAACCACTGTTCTATAATGCTCAATTATTAATGCCCCAGTACCCGTAAGGTGTACTTGGGCTAAGGCTACTTGGGATTAAAAATAAATGTACTTGAACTAAGACAGGGTAATTAGCATTACATTAGTTCAGTCGACACCAGTCAACCTAACTTTGAAGCCTGATACTTCGTCGGTTTTGTAGTTGCAAGAGTTTTTAAGTGTGTGTTTGAAGCGCGGGTAGCACGGTGATGGAAGATTTTCCTTTCAGGATAATTTTTTAATAGACGCACTGTGTCTAGAATTGATATGATCTATGGCGTCTACGACACCTCTTACTACGTTTCTGGTAATCCAGCAGCCTAATTTCGTAAGAGAATTCGGTAAAGTAAAGTATTTTGATTTGATTTTGTTTCGTTTCCTTTCAGTATCATTAATACTATGAAAGCTTAGGTTGAATGCAAACGAACCATATGCAGGGTGGAATGTTGAAGATCATGAATCATTTTCTATATTGCAATTTCTGGTGAAATGTTCGTTGCAAAGATTTAATTCTTATGATTGCTCTTTTTGAACGATACCATACTAATTCGAATTTGATTTCGTTCGATTCAGATTTCCTGCAAGCGACTGTGGGTTTACTTCCTTGAGTGACAACTAACAAAAATATAAATATTTAGAAAGATTTCTCTTCTGGGGGCTTTAATTAAATTATAATTATGATATTGTGTTATACTTTACAAACATTTTGGTGTTTTCGACAGTATTTATTGCTGATAGATAGGACTTCGCCTAAAGGCTTGGTACAGCTTCACCTTCCGAAGGTGAAGCTGTACCAAGCCAAAGTCTCCAAGACAAGCAGTACCACCTTCCATCCTGTATAGCTTAGTAACAAGAATAACGTCTTAACTGATTACTGTGAAAACGGGTCAAGGCCCATTTCCTTGATAGCTGCAATCAGTCGCACAAGACATGCGTGTACGAAATGTGGAGTGTTTCACACATTAGTGGAGGTATCATTAGCATTATTGTAGCTTCGGAAATGACCGGTGACGAACATGTATAATGAGTTCTCACCTGAGTCCCACTAGGTGTACTCGGAACACTCAGATATTAATATAAGTCCAAGCAGTAAGCAGCTGAGCCTAATTTTTATGGGCACTTTGGGCTGTTATTCAGACATTCGTAATGACATCATTATCTTCATGCCCTTGTCTCATGTTACTAGGGATCGGCGCCACATGTTTCCTCTACCATTCCACGCTGTCAAAAAAAAAACTGTATCTTCTCACTCAATTTGCAAGAATTAATGACGAAAAATAATAACTCTTTTGCAGACCAGGGCAATGGAACCAAGATCAGTTATTTAGCTTGCGCCCACAAGACCAAGATCAGCAATTTAGCTTGCGCCCTCGAAACCAAGATCAGGAATTTAGCTTGCGCCCACAAGATCAAGATCAGCAATTTAGCTTGCGCCCTCGAAACCAAGATCAGGAATTTAGCTTGCGCCCACAAGATCAAGATCAGCAATTTAGCTTGCGACCACAAGACCAACGATCTGAATATCTATGAAAATATTGTACTCCTTCATTAATTTCCAAATTAACCGTTTTCCTAACTACATAAATGTTGGAACGTCTGCCTAGCTAACCTTCATAACCCAATAACTGCGTATCACGATATGACTTTTCACACTGAATTATGAGTACAAATCTGAAAATATTACGACCTTATTTCATCTTTCTGTTCAACTAGACTAAATTTGAAATCTGAATCTACAAACAACTAGACCTTGGCAGTAGTTTGAATACGAAGAGCATCTAAGTTTCCTGTTCGTGTTTCCAGGAAAACTTCTTGCCTGCTTGTTACCGGCTGGGAGCTACTATTATTGTACGGGACAGCTTCTTCAGCTTCTTACCGGTAGTATCTACCCACCATCTTAACTTTATAATAAAACCTTGAAGATGAGTTCTCAGTATGTTTGAGGTTTGAGGTTCACACTAAAACTTTCGGCAAACATACCAACTTGCTCAAAATATAGATATTAAGATACCGTATTTAGCCCATTTCCTCTGGTTACCTACCTATATAAAGATTTTAGCTGTTGGGTGTTGGTGCAATAAATGAAACTCTAAGAGATATCGCAACGAACGATTAATACCATCCAATGACAATGATGGTATTAATCGTTCGAGGCGACATACATAATTGTAAAAATGTATTAAAAAAACACAAACATCTTTCGGACTGACAAAGTGTTGCCATTGGTTGTCATCTGTCACCCGTCCGTTTCACTAAATGAATGCTATCGCGTTTAAGCTACCGCTAGTGGCGCTCGTGTAGAGTGAGGTCTTCAAAATGTCAAATGACATAGTTTCTAGGTTTTATTTTATTCATAGTCGCGAACTTATTTACTACTTTTTACCCGACCGCCGAAGGAGGGTAATGTTTATGAGTATATGCATGTATACGCTTTTTAAGCAGTCGGGTTTTTGATTTGTTAAATTAACTTTTTTTTTATTATTGTCGTGAAATACTTCCAAATATGCCATAATAAAATAGAGTAAGGGTTTTCCTAAACACTACTTTAGTTGGTTATTATGTTTCGGAAAATTGTACTTATGGACTTTTTTCGAAGAAAAGGGGGTGCACATAATGCACTTCTGCGTCGTTAGAAATGATTTAAATTCTATCTTTTCTTCCATGCGCGTAATAAAAAAGTTTGACAGCTATATTTAAGGACCTTACTCGGCAGTGGCGCCAACTGGTGGACATAAAATCAGTAACCCTCATTGGGTCCTTTCTGCAACTGGTTGTCTATTGTTATACCACGGTTTATTGTCTTACAACTCATAACGGCTCGAGATAAGAAAAGCTCGAGTTATGGATAAAGTGAGATTCTATCTGCGATCCCGATTTTCATTGTTAATATCTTAAATATCACTGACCTCTATCATACAAGTACACTGGACTTCATATTAACGATGACAAAATGAAGACATTTGATTATCGCCATTTTGGCGCTGATAGCAACGTGAATTAACGTGAGAGTCGCATGGAACTAATATTAGAGATGGGACACAGCTTTCGGTAAAATACTTTTATGGGTTTTATCGATCGTGAGAATAATTTAATACGTAAGAGAAAAAAAAACTAGTTATTTTTATTATGATTAATTTTTAAGTAATAGAATAATTGCTGTAAAGGTTACTAAAAAATATTTTCAGTCAGATTGCAAGCTATAAACTAGTGGATAGCGAGCTAGTAAAGTTATAGCGCATTACTGTCAGATCAGTGAGATTTAAATATGGGGTTAGGCTAACAACTTATCCTAAAAACTATCACATTTGAGCAAGTATCTCCTCGCTCAAGTACACTAGTTGTACGCCCATCGGATTCGTGAAGGGAACATCATTTATATAATAATAAATGAGATGGATAATCATTTACAACGGACGTATTTCTCGCTCTCATCGCTGAGATCTTGTCTCTGTAGTGTTAAGGTGCAAATAAGAGTGACATCGCATTCCAGCAAGGTGAAGACTTATATTTATTTATTTAAACTTCATGCACAAAGGTACAATGGCGGACTTAATGCCTTAGGCATTCTCTACCAGTCAACCAAGGGTGGTGAAGAGATAACATGGCAGGTGCATTGTTTAAATCGTGGCAACAATTTAACAACAAAATATATTTTTAATTGCTTAACATGCACATATATACATATATTATATGATACATACCTAAATAAATATATAAATATATATTTAATAAAGTAATGAAAATAAGTTATCGAGATGACCCTAACCCCGCTGAAATCAGTTTTCAGCTCTGTTTCAGATGCAGATAATAAATTGTTTGACTTCAAAACATTTGTTAATAAAATTATAATTATCATGATATTTATTGTTCCAGAATTAATTTCAGGTTCAGGAACGTAGTGATTGGTACAAGAGAGAGGCCTGTGCTCAGCAGTGGGCGAAGTCGGGCTGTGGGTGATCATGATGATGATTCCAGAATTTAGTATTACACATCGCTTTTGAACATATTATTACTGATTATTAGGCATTCATATACCTAAAATTCATCACCAATATGAGATATTTAGTTCCAACATACTACGAGAAGTCAATACAGTAAATGAGTGATACGCCTTGCCAAGTCTACTATTTTGATATTAGTGTAATTTAAAAATATCACTAATACTGATATATTAGTTACAATATTATAATATTTCCAGTCAAATATATTAGTATTACCTAATTTTTAGAAATATCGGTAGTATCCTATCTCTAAATGTGTCAATTTTAGTTCCTGATACGCTCGAGCGGGGCGCTTTGAATCAGCACAAAAATCAACTGTCATTTCATATAGTATGTTTAGTCCAGTGTACTTGTATGATAGAGGTCAGTGTTAAATATACACTGACATACTGAAATGTCACGTGGTCAATCCCAATCACATTGCACTTTTACCCGACTACGGCGAAGCCAAAAGGAAGAGTTATGATTTAAGCAGTTTATGTATGTTTGTATTTACTTATGTTCCTCCGGAGCGCCTAAACGATTCATACGATTGTGACAGTTTTTATTAAACTTTTTGCTTGTTAAATCTAGTTCGTTGTCACTTTGTCTAGAGTCATCGAAGAATTCTGCTTACCTTACATCCCTCGCATGATGTAACGCCGTAGTGATATCCTGAAGCCTTGTCGCCACAAACTTTGCAAGGTGTCGCGGTCTTGGGGACCGCTCCGGTATTGGTGCTGTCTACCGTGTACGGAGAGGGGTCTGTGGACAAACAATATAAATATTAATATAGAGGGTAAATTTATTAACGCATAACATCACGCCTGTATCCCCAATGGAATAGCCAGAAATACCTACAGGGAACATTCACTTCGCAAGCTAAGTTCGCCTCGTTGCTCTACTGGTCTCGCAAGCACTACTTTTGACCATGAGGTCGGGCAAAGTATAATTGGATTTTTCCATATGGCATTTCTCAGTAGTAGTTCGAAGTTTGGATTTGTGACCGGTTGATGGCAATATGCTCGCCACCTGTAGAATAAGACTTAAACATATCTGGCAAAATGTCGGTGTAATAAAGATACACCTCTGCCCAACCCTTACAGGCGTGATGTTATGTATGTTTAAGTTAAATGTGTGGGGCACACGAATGCAAAGCCTTGGCTGCTTTCTGGATGTAAAAAGGCCAAAAAAAGAACAAATTAATAATTATATTGATAAATATCTAAGTGCATAAGTCTTAGCACTTATAGTGTCTGAGGAGCTCGTGGCGAAATAATAACATCCGCACGGCTCGATGTTCAAGGTTAAACAACGCTTGCCGAGGATGGATGAGCATCTTATATATCAAGATTCCTCCGTCCCTCGGCAAGCACGTTAAGCAGTTGGTCCAGGTTGTCATTTGAAAATCTTTGACAGTCGTTACGGGTAGTAAGAAGCCTGAGATCTGACACCATTCTTACCAAGGGGTATCGTGTTACCCAGTTACTGGGTTGTGAGGGTCAGTAGCCTCTGACACTCGGCAGTAGATTTCTCATCGGACGAATTTTCGTAATAGGATCATCAGTATCATCTGCTCCCACTGCCAGGGTCACAGGCCTCCTTTCTCTGAGAGATGGAATAGGCCTTAATCCACCACGCAGGCCCAGTGCAGTGGCGGTACCTTCATATAAGCCCAAAAGCCCGATGCCTTACTAAAATGCTCGATAGAGAATCAATATCAAACCTGAACTATTTAAAAGTTCGCGCGCTTAATTCTTATCAAAATAACACAAAGTATCTACCTATGCCACACTACTACACATCGCGATTGTTCGCGCACAGAGTTTCGCATTTGCAGCATCTAAAATTTACATATAGCTATCTCGCTTACACGTATCGGCTTTTGCCGGGCTTTCAAATACTATCTCTGTCACTTTCGCACTTATAGCGATGTGCCGTATAACGAGTTAGAACCATCTGCGTCTACAAACCGATCAGTATGGAAGATTAAAGCCGTGCATGCGTATGAAGTTGTCACCTTGCCAACTCTGCAGTGTTGCCGTTTTAGACACATTGTGAGATCTTGGAGATTTTTAATGAGTTTGGAGACTTTTTTTAAGATTTAGCAACAATAAAAACTAGCGACTTTTTAAAATAACGAAATTAAATATTCAAGTAATATCTCAAAAATAAAAAAATTGCGACATCTACCTAGATTTTTCATATACCTGGCGACTTTTTTTGCCTAAATGACAACACTGCAACTCTGCGTAAGTAGTTCCCGACACCCGAGTGCAACTCACTTCAGTATCATTTGCTTGAGTGGAAAAAGTTTTGTTGTTAAAGTTTTTTGTGTGTTTTCTTAGATTTTCTCAGTGATACAATTGTTTTGGTGACTTATCTACAACAATGGAGGTAATTGTACCTTGTGAGGATTTAAAATGCGTTCAAGTTTTGATTGGCGAAGATAAGGTAAAATCTTTAAACTTTGCTCAGAAAAAACAGTTATTTTCTTTATTAAAACCGACGCCTAATCTGTGTATTTCTCAGACTAGTAAATCGCATAAACGAAAATTTAATAGATCTGTGTATAAAACTAGTTGGATTGTTGGCTGTTCGCACACTAATAAGTTGTATTGCTGGTGCTGCATATTTTTTTCGAATGAAGATTCCGTTTGGAATACATCTGGTTATAATGATTTAAATAACATATCTGGCGCCATTAAAAGGCACGCAAATTCCCATAAACACCTGTGTGCAATGGTTTCTTTCGGTAATTTTGGTAAACAACGAATTGAGACATCTTTATCACGCCAGTTATCTGAGGAAATTTCAAAATATAACACGCGCGTTGATAACAACCGTAGTGATATGTTTATTATATTCAATCTAGCACTAGTATGCCTTCAGTGAGCTTTGGTTACCTCATTCACCGCACGACAAGCAAGAGTGAAATTGAAGAAAGAAGAAGATGGATGAATTCACTTTTAATTTATTGTACCTAACCAGTAGTTTATGAGAAAATTGCGATGATACATACGTAGGTACCTACATACTCAGTCGAAAACTGAACTTTCTTTTTCTGAAATCGGTTAAAATTTTATTGGGCTTGCCTTATTTTGAAACCCTAGGCACGCCACTGGCCCAGTGCGAGTTGGTGGATGTCACTTGTCTATAATAGGGTCAGTACTTCCTAAACATTAATTATTTTATAACAGAGTAGTCATTATTTTGGTGAAGGTGCAATAAAGTATAAATATTATACATATTACATATTATACATATCTTCACTGACCCGAACGAGTCCAACGACAGATCTGTCCAGGTGGTCACATTTAAATAAAAACAAAATATAATTTGAATCAACACGTAAAGAAGAAGTAAATTGAATATTGTATTCGACTTTAAATTAATTCCTATTTTGTAAAATATTCAGACACCGTTATAAATCGATAATTAATAAATTAAATGAAATCAATACACGCATTCCTACTTAGTGTGTACAAAAAAAAAACAAATAAACAAAAACAAGATCACCGACTTCCGAGATTAAAATTTTTTTTCACTTGTGTTTATTTTTGGAAATTTGAAATTTGTTGAACATTTCTCATATTTCACTTTTTAGTTGTGGGACATAATGAGCAAGTTCTATAGTAAGGTATCTACAATGCACAAAGTTATGCCAGAATAGATTACACGAATAACACACAAATTGAACATAACCGGTGAAATGAGAGTATACCAGGATGAATTGTACACATCTGCGTACCCCTTTAAAGCGCACCGTCGTTATGTTATGTTATGAAATGGCGTAAACAATAAACGTACATGCCATTGCAGCAACCCCGAGATATTTGCCGTTGTTTATTGAAGAGTTCTGTTCTATCCGAAGATCATTATTAGATCTTTACCAAATTTAAATGGGACCACATGAGAAGTACCAGCTATCAAATAAAAAGAAACCGTCCAAGTGCGAGTCGGACTCGCACACGAAGGGTTCCGTACCATTATCGCAAAAAAACGTCAAAAAAAACACGTTTGTTGTATTGGAGCCCCACTAAAATGTTTATATTATTCTGTTATTAGTATTTGTTGTTATAGCGGCAACAGAAATACATCATCTGTGAAAATTTCAACTATCTATAGCTATCACGGTTCATGAGATACAGCCTGGTGACAGACAGATAGACGGACCGCGGAGTCTTAGTAATGAAAAAATCACGGAACCCCGTTTTTACCTTTTGGGTACGGAACACTAAAAAAGAATTATCAAAATCAGTTCACCTAGTAAAAAGAACTGAGGTGACAAACATAAAAAAACAGTCTAATTGATAACCTTTTTACTTTTTGAGGTCGATTAATTATTACTAAATCCTTTAGCGCTGCAACTCATCAAAACTAATTGAATACCCAATAACATTGTTATTGTCATGTAAATTAATATTTGCGCGAATCCCAAGTAATTAAATTAGTGATAAAACCGTTAAACCTGATGAAGTATTTCATGGAAACTCGATTGATATGATAAATAATTATGAATACCGGAAATTGCTGATTAATTGTGTTACGGATTCTGTACTGAAAACCACAGCGAATTAATTATTTATTTTGTAATCAGTTCGAATAAAACATTCAGATTAAAGTTTCTTTCAGAAGCTCAAGTTTACACATTACTCAAAAAACCGGCCAAATGTGTGTCGGACTTTGTACATTTAGGGTTCCGTACCAAACAGCAAAATTATTACATAGAAAAATGAGGGAATTTGAAAGAAAAATTTGATTTATCAATATATTGGTATTTGTTAGTAAAATATACGTAATAATAAACAACTTTCACAAATGAAGAACTATTTTATTTAAAGAAAAACAATTATATTATGACAGCTTAGAAATAATTGAACTAAAACAGAATATTACAAAAATATAACCCACAATGATACCCATAGGGAGACGAAAGGATATTCCAAACTAGCCAAAAGCTTTTTGTTTATATCAAGTATGGATAGATCGGCAACAAGGAGTTCCAACACTTACACGTATTGTCTTACAACAATTAGTAACTATAGGAACCCGGCATCTGGTCCGAACCGCTACTGGCACCGTCTAACAATGGCAGTGCAAGTCTGTTTATTTTTAAATATCAAATCCGATGGCTGATGCCTGGCAGCTCACAATTATTTCAATACCATCAACATAAATTGATATGGTAACTGAACTTTCGAAGCCCAATCTGGAAATGGACCAGTATTGCGAGCGCTGTCCAAATAGTTTGTTTACCGGTATTGTGAAAATATTGAGTGTAAATACAATATTACTCTACAGCGTGGAAGTGAAGTGAAACGTTTCCGTGGGTGTATTTACAACTATGTAATTAATTAAAAGCATGCTTTTATCAACTATCAAATATCAATTTGAGTAATTTTAATTTATTCATATGTTTCCTTACAAGCCTTTGGTCCGTTTGTGTTGATTAAATTCCAAGTAAAAGAAGTAGAAATATTGATATCGAAAATATGACTGTATGTACGTAGATAAGTGAAGCAATAGAAGGTCTGATAGTTTCTGCCTACACCCTTGGAAAAAAGGCGGGCGTTCATGTATGTAAGAAAGTTCGTTTATAGGGTTCCGTAGTCAATAAGAAACACTTATAGTTTCGCCATGTCCGTCTGTCCCTCCGTCCGTCGTCTGTCACAAGGGTTTTTCGGCTAAACGGTTCGAGCTACAGTCTTCAAATTTTCACAGTATAAGCATCTTGTTGATTCAAAGCCAAGAAAATATGTTTTTAAGAGGGGTCCTATACAGAAATAGGGGGGAGTGGAAAAAATATTGGCCTACCCCACCGGGGGGGTATCGTTGTTTAGAACTCATTGAGTAGATTAATGCTGTATATTTTGTTTCAAAATATATTGCAAAACAAAAGAATGAGAAGCCACAAACGTCGGCATTTTTTACAAAATTTTGTTCCTAAGAATTTTTTACTGGCCATTGATTGACCTTTGAACTTCAAATTTGGTGATAATGTTTATTGTTACGTACTTTCTACAAACGAATACCAATATATTGATAAATCAGATTTTCTTTGAAATTTCTTAATTTTTCTATTACTACTAACTAAATTTTGCGGTTTGGTACGGAAACCTAAATGTGCAAAGTCCGACACGCACGGTTTTTTTATGGTGTGAGGTATCGTTAAATATTCGTAGGCCATTCAAAAAATATTACAGCTCTTTAAAAACCATTTTTCGTTTCAGGGATCCGTTTGCGTAAAATTAAGCTTTAAATAGCAAATTTTTGTTAGAATCAAGTGCCACCCTAGCCCTACTGAAAAAAATCACGGCCGTAGTGTTTATAAAGAAATTTAAAGGTAAACTATCACAGCTACAAGGCTTTTTATTTACGAGTAATCGACCAACTTATAAAACGTACTTGGAAAAGAATTTTTTTATATTGATGTTTTCGAACGGCAAAGTTAATAATTTTATCCCTTTGTTAGAGCAAAGTTCAGTGTTTTCATTATTTATAAACGTTAGTAATGTTACCTTTTTATTTTGGGTGAATGTCTACCTATTTATACGAACCCTCTTTGCGCGAGTGTGACGCGCACATGGCCAGTTTTTATTTTCCTTAGAGTTTAAGTAGTTATTACTTACAATTACGTACAGGGCAATTACCTTTGGATAAGGATGTTCGTGTTTTCGGTAACTCTGCGCCAAAGTCTAGACCACCGATTATTTAAGCAGACAGAAAAGATAATTTTTGACATTTGGGTCAGGACCAAATTTTTGACGTAATCGCACAACGGAAAATGTGTCACACTGGAAAATAAATGTAGCACAATGGTGTGTGTAAATAGTTGTTATATTTTAGGTAGGTAAGTGGATATTCTATTTTTCTACCTAAAATCTTACAACTATTTACACACACCCTAATAATTATATTGTGCTACATTTATTTTCCAGTGTGACACATTTTCCGTTATGCTATTACGTCATAAATTTGGTCCTGACCCATTTGCGTATTCCATTTCCGTTCAAATACCTTCGGAGATTGGCAAATGACAAAATCGCATCCAAAATTCTAGGTAAGAATTTGTTGACGTTGGCTATAGGAATTCACTTGGTGGTAGTACGTAATTATTGGTGATAATCGAAAGGGGAAATTGTCTGTCAAAAATTTAAACCATTAGTCATACTTAGAAGAGGTTTCCTTTGAGAGAATATAACTTACATGTCCTATGACTGTTGACATGACAAACGTAAAACAATATTTTTACGCTTTATTTTTTTACGGTTTGTTTCCAATAGGGATAAAAGCCTGCAGCATGTTGTTTTTATTAAAGCGTCAAAGGCATACAAAGGCAATTAGTTGATTAATCATATCATGGACCGGACACAAAGCGACGCGGACGGCAGGTACACAACACTGCACAAGAGAAAGCCCCCATATTTACAGGCATCATATAAAAGTGCAAAGGGCATTGAAACATTTTTGTTTTTCGTTGCTTCCTTTTTTGTAACTTGAGTAACGAGGTTGCGCGTAAATGTTTTATTTCTAGAGCCCGGACGGAAAAGCTTTTTATTAGTAAAGGAATCGTTGGTGCATCGGATAGGCAAATAAAATGGATACAATTATCACGTGTTTTTGAAATAAGCAAGCACGAGTAGGAAGACTGTATATGTGTCTTCTTTTTTGCTGCCTGCTGATTAACCCCCGACGGAAAAAAAGGGGTGTTATAAGTTTTACGTGTGTACCTGTGTACTTGTGTATGTCTGTATTGTATAAGTGTCTTTTTTATGTGTATTTGTGTATGTGTCTTTGTGTATCGGTCTGTGGCATCATAGCTCCTACACGGATGAACCGATTTTGATTTAATTAATTTTAAAGATAGATTGTTCTTTATGTTTGATAAAAATCGGTTCAGCCGTTCAAAAGTTATGGGTGTTTTACTGTTTGAATCGGGGTGTTTTCGCAAAATATTGTGTCATAATTACGAGATCAAAAGATTTTCGATGGAAGCGTGTCTACTATTACTAGATAACATGTAGCTTGAAATAAAATTGTGTCATGCTTTTTAATTTTTGTAATTTTACTTGTTGGTTTAAAAATATTTTGTAATACTTTTCTATCTGCCTGGAATTCAATTCTTTGTAGGAAACCACGCATGTTCGGTATCATTCAATAGAATTTGGTTTGCGTATTCGATATACAATCTGATGGTCACGGTCTTTGCGTTTATACAGTCTAGAAACAACCATCGACCGGCCTAGGGATTGCAATCCGGAAAAACGGATCCGGTAATCCGGCGGATACGGCATCATTACACGTTCACCGGATCTGGTACCAATATACCGGATCCGGTGCTAGCAATATTTGGCAAAATAATAGATCTGATGCAACTCACCATCACTAAAGAATGATTTGACATCACGGGAAGAATTGCAATTACAAATCCAGCAAGAAACCACCTGTTATAGCATACATACTAAAAAAAAGAGACAGATTTTGATAAAGTACTAAAAAAGGAAATCACTACATTTGTAAGTGAAGGAGTTCGAGAAGAATACTTGTCTGCTATTCATGATTATTTGCTGACAAGTGTAGAAGCTGAAAGGGCCTTTTCGGCCGCAGGCTATATTTGCAGTTCTATTAGAAGTCCACTAACATGTGACACAATTAACACTATTTGTTTTCTACAATCCATTTTTCAGAATCAAAATTGTTTTTTTAATAATATACGTAATATAATGAATACTAAGACAATTATTACTTAAAATTCTACTTAAAATTTTATGGCAATTGAATAGTAAATATGAAATTCAATAGTAACAGTGCTACCAATCGCGTCACGGGACAAGTTATAATGGACGTACTGTACATTTGAATATACATAACCGGGCAAAATGTAGGGTAGGTGCAACTTGTTCTGTTTTTCAAAACTTCTCTTTGATACCCTTATCTTGGAAAAATTTCAAAGGTATAAAAATGAAGCTATATATTTAAAAATATAATTTGTATTGCAGAGTTTATTAGGTAATTATCTTTGAAGAACTATTTGTTTTCTTTAAGATCGTGGTGGGCGTTTCAAGTAGCGTCTGATGAAGGCACTTGTATTATTTTTAAGCGCTTAAAAGAAAATAATATCTACATTAAGAAGTAGCAAAAAAGAGGAAAAAAATAATATCATTCGACTAATTTATATTGTTATTGTGAATTAATGCATATTTAACTGTGAATGAATTATTCATATATTTTCTCATTAGTTTTGGTCTAATTCAAGGGTATTTCGCAGTCAATGACCGTATCTAAGGCAATCTATAGAAAACTATTATACCAACACGTGTATGGTGAAAACATATATATTTAAAAATATGAAGCCTTTTCCACTAGGGGGTAGGCAGAAACTACAGAACGACACCTGCACCTGTTACATACTCCATTCACTTCATCTACGTTCATACATCATAGACATTTTAGACTCAAGCGGCGGAAATATACCAACCTCGTCGGCAGTTATATTATCGAGCCGTTTGGGGTTGAAATGCTTGTACCGCGCGACGGGTCCGAGTTCTCATAGATTATTTAAAGATCTATCCAAATGCTTACTTGACACATCGCGTGACCTTAGAACTCGCTTTTACCTTGAGCAGAGAATAAGAATTGCCATACAATCAATGCCACCACGTCACTGCGGAGGATTCTTTCGGCTCCATATTTTATTATAGTCTTAACCCGGAAGATAATACTGTTGTAAAACACTAGAGGATAGGCGAAAACATTTAAAAGCACATTCCCCTTTTGCTAACCGTCGTATTAATTATGCCTATCTCTAAAATCAATCAATCACACGAGAATAAATATATTCAAACTATATTTAGCAAAACATCTACAAAATCCGCTTACCCGAAGATCACTTATAACAGCTGAAGACACTAACAGGTTTCCAAAGTTTACAAGACTATATTTAGATGATCTGACCAACTCACAAAGGAACTGCAAACAGAATGACTTAACGGAAATGATTTAGTAGCGTAGTTTTAATATGATTTGCTGATTATATGTGGGTATGACTAAAGTTTGTTGACCGCAACCAAAGTGATCGGCGGGCGGAGCCGCCCTGCACCCCGCAATCTGGTGCTGGTCAAAGTCAATATTTCCCAAACTCCCCGAGGTATGGTCATGAGGCGGGCATGAAAAAATAAAGCTTTTTGGAAATAACGAAATTAAAAAGATTTGTTGGCGCCAGAAACAAAGCACAAAAATATATAAAATAATAAAAAAAAATTTCGCTATGTACTTAACATAAATAAAAATAAAATAAACTTGAATTACTGCCAGCTAAAGCGTATCTGTGGTCACGTTAGATACTGACACTTACATTTTCCTATATTATATAATTCTATATTTCAATTTATCCAAAGCACTGTTGGATCTATATGAATTATAATTATTATTTGTATGGTTTTTTATTTTTGTTAAGTCTGATTATTAAATTTTAAGTTAGTTTAGTTTATTTGTCTTCTGTGTTTATATCTTTTGTATGTACTTTAGGTAGATTAATTTATTAATCTAATGTAATTTTATTATTCTGTGTTAATCATAAGAATGTAAATTGATTATACTGTATGATTGTTGGGCTAATGGCAATAATCAAATAAACAGATATGTTATGAGCGCGCGCATTGTGAAGACTCGAATAGATCACAATTGTGACCTTTAGTATTTGGTTTGTGTCACGCATGGCGAAGAGCGATAGGCTTTATTGAAAAAAAACAAAATAAAAAAAATGCCATCGTGTGTATTTGTAATTTATTTATTTATTTATTAAAATAAATATTGTTTAATGTCAGATGAATGAAAAGTGTGTATGTGTGCTGCCGCTGCTGCGCGGAACACTTTTTTCAATTGTTTTGTGAGTGTATAACGTATCTGTTTATTTGAATATCATTGGCTAATGGTATGCCAATGCCCATATATAAATAATCTAAAAAAAAAGAAGGTACTGACACTGACAGACAGTGATAATTGTCAACTGACATAACAAAAACATCGACAAATGTATTTGTAACAAATCATTTATAGTTTTTTACTCTGCGGGCAATATTTATAAAAAAGAAATTACCCTATAAAAACTGTTTAGCAGATTTTTAATTCAAATTCAATTAAAAAAAATTAATTAAGAATTACTAGTCAGTATTAAAGCTAGTATTATATTATTATCTGTGGTTTAATTAGTGGCTACAATCTATAAAGGTTTCTAGGCACGTGTGCTTCACCGTCAACTATAACGTAGTTTTATTTTCTCTGTGCCGTCAACCACATCATCGCTTACCATCAGATGCAATAGTAGTCAAGGGCTACCCTACAGGACAATAAAAAGAAACATAATTGGTTAAAAGTTTTTATAAATAATGCTGACGGTACCTATGCTACAAATCGCGACTTTTATATCAGTGTCGTGCCCTCATATTTCCTGATATTCCGTTTTACAAACTAAGTAGATCATTATCGTCCTACGCTTAAACGCTTTTCAATTAGATTAGTGCTGGGCTGAAGTAATTTTGCATAGCCAGATGCAGATGAATATTTCACAGTACTACCCTCTGACTTTGATGACCTAATTTGTTTATGCCCACTTGCACGACTCCTTGCCTTATTTACCTGAAACACCGAGTTTAGACCTGTAGTTATCAGGCTTTCGGACTTTTAACTACCTGTGACAGCTGTTTTGGATAACTGAGATGGATTAAGTACGAATTAATAGTCTCTTAATTCGGTCGAGTTAAGAATGGTCTACTCTAAGGTATGGTAAGGTATGCTCGTAGATATGTAGGTGGGTGTCTATTCTAGTATTTATCTAATAATATTTGGAAATATGTGCCTTTCATGAAAGTAACGTTAGGGTCGGGTTAAATGATCGACCAGTCGCAGATTTTACTGTTAAGGGTCAAATGTGCAGGCGCAGTCTCCCAAAGCTGAAGTGCTTATAATTTATTAATAATCATTTAATTTTTGTTAGTTTTTGACAACTATAATGGGATCCTTTTCATGATCAAAATAACTGTGCATTTAATAAAGCTATCAATATCGAGGCAAATAAAGGGCGCCGCACTGCGCGCCGCGCTTTCATGCAGGAGTGGGCTTATTTTAACAGTGTTGTAATCTTTAGTTGATAACATGATAAAGGTCTTTCGTTTTTTCTGAAGATTTAAAATAAATTGTTAAGAAAATATGTTTTAAGTTTATGTTTTAAGGTCCACGCATACCAGAGCCGTGCCCGGGACGTGGACAGATCGTGCCCCGTCAGGGGCTCAAAAAGGCCAGTGACGAAGCCACTTCAATGCCTGGGCCCGGCCCTGTCACGTCCCGGACACGGCCCTAATATGTGTGGATAGACCTTAAAACATAAACTTAAAACAGATTTTTTTAACAATTTATTTTATATCTTCAGAAAAAAAGGTAATTTAATAAATTCAAAAAACCTGACTGTGAAGCGAAATAAAAAGATGTAAACAAGACGAAAATCATGCTGTGCAGTAGGAGGATACAAATTCGCGAGCTGGCTTACCAAAACCAGATGTATCCTCCGACTGCATAGCATGATTTTCTACTTGTTTAGTCTGTTTAGTTCGCTTCGCAGTCGGGTTTTTGAATTTTTTTAATTAACTTTTTTTATTTACAACTTTTTAGTTATCCTTTTTTTCGAATTAGGTATGCTTAAACATATAACTGTTATATATTTTTGTAATTACCTCTTAAAACCCTGATACCCCCACGATGGGATTGGCAGAAAATAATAATTGGGCCCCCACAAAATGGCGCCTGAAATCCGCCATTTATCTATTTTCTAATTTTAATGTAGCCAGTGACACTCGAAAGATTAAGACGAATCGATTGACCTAAGAATTATCAAAACAGGCCAACGCGTTTGGTCTCTAGAACGCGACATAGGAACAAACATAATTACATACATAGACTGATAAACACATTACCCTCCTTCGGCAGTCAGGTAAAAAGGACGATGATCTACGTCTGGTTGAATCTATACTTTAGATCTTTCGAATTTACATAACAGGTTAAATTAGTTTTGAACTACTTAAATGTTTCGTAACAACGACACGGTTGGCGAAGCGGTTATGCGATCGGCTGCTGCTGCGCTGCGTGTCGTGGGTTCGTTTCCCGCACGGAACAAATATTTATATTTCCTACCGATATAAACTCTATTGCAAAAAAAAACTTTTACTATTTTTTTCTTGTTCAATGAAGAAGAACAATAAAGAGGTTTTATTAATTTGACGATGTATTGGCATGTTATTTAGTGATAGTATCCTTATCCGTAATGATTCTTTACGTTCCAAATATCAATATTGAAATGAACAAAAGAAAAATATTGATTATTGTGGATTATTGTAATATTGCTTTACTAATGGCGCGAATTGCTGAAATTATTTGTTTACTGATTACTAAAACTTTTTGGATATTTTCTGCAAATTAAACAATTCAATCTTTCTTTTTACATTAAATACCACTTTTTGATACGAGTGATAAAGCGATAAAGGCCAGTAAAATTATAGCCCTACTTGAAGAAGGTTGTTCGCAAACTTACGTGTCTCAGCGGCTAAATATGAGTTGTTCAATTGTCCAAAGGATTTGGCAACGGTATCAAGAGACCGGTTCGGTCAAAAGAATACCCGGTTTGGGAAGAAAATTATGCGTTGTAGAATCGTAAGGCGTCAAGTGAGGACCTGAAGAAGAGCCTTGAAGAAGTAAGAGGAGTAGAAGTTAGCTTGTGGACGGTCAGGAGGAGGCTTTTGGCTGCCGATATCAGGAGTTACCACCCGGCTCTGGGCCCTAAATTATTTCGTGAGCACCGTGTTGCTCGACTTCAGTTTGCTCGAAACTGTGCTTCATGGACTCTGGAGGACTGGAATAAAGTATTATTTTCTGATGAAGCTAGAATCTCTTTGTGTGGAGAGGACCGACGCCGGCGAGTGCTGCGAAGACCACGGAAACGCTATGCGGAAATATGTTTCGAAGAAATCACTCCTTATAGCAGAGGCTCCGTTATGTTTTGGGCAGCAATTAATTCCACGGAGCGTACGGATTTATTTTTCATAGTAAATGGAACATTAAATGCACACCGGTACATAATGGAAGTCCTAATTCCATATGCACGACCCGCATTGACTGTACTTGGGGAACATTTCCATTTTTTATATTTCGCCCGCACCGTTCTGGCGACGTGGAAGCGAAGCGAAGCGAAGCGAAGCGAAACGTGCAATAAGTTGGGATCCCTCGTTTAGATTAGCCAGCTCGAAGTCCTGACCTCAATCCAATAGAGCATGTCTGGGATGTACTAAAGAGACGGGTAAGATCAGTGCAACCTGCTCTACAAAACATCAGGGAGCTAAAAAGAGTCAGAAGAGTGGAAACAAACACGTTATTAAAAACAACATGGAAAGCATGCCCAGAAGCATTCAAGCTGTGATTTTGGCAAGAGGAGGCCACACTCGTTATTTGGTTTTTAAATTTGTAACTTTATTTAATTTAAAGAAGTAAAAAAATCTACTTGTCTTTATTGCCGACCACTTTTTATTGTTTGGCCGTGTACATCGGTTTTAAAGAATTCATCGACTTTTTTTTTTAAACCCCAGATTTCACTTCACGCTTATTAATTTACACGATTATACGTAGGTATACAAACTGCGTCAAACAATAAAATTTCATTTAACTAAACTCAAATCGACCTTGGAATGTAAATTTCCTTAGGTGCCCGTTTTTTTTTTGCAAAAGAGTGTAGTTGTGACGGATTTGGCTGTTTGTGAATGTGAATTTCCTTCGCAAGTGTTTGACTGCACTTTTGACTCTGGACTGGAAAATCTGCTACTGGGATACCATAATGCAGTACAGGTACAACGCAGCGTCGGTTTTTGCTGGAACTGCGAGGGCTATAATTTCATTGGAGTATCGGCCATAAAAAAATAACGAATCTTACTAGAAAAAGTAACATTCCTTGAGCGAGAATGATGTGAAGATATTATCGAAAATTTCAAAATGCATGGGATTAACTTGCGCGGTGTGTCACTGCAATATTACGTGGAATATCCAATATTTTAAGGACTTAAGGCCACGTCTCCACCTGCAACCAGCTCGAATGCTAGTAGCATTACACTCTCGGCTACCGAGCGATGTTGGCAACTGCTGAATCGTGCCCCGAAATGTCAGTGAATATGCTGGCGAGTTGCTTGCAGGTAGAATCCCGGCCTTATGTCAATCGATATAGCAGATTGTCTTTTATTCAGAACTGAAAAAAATGTTATAGCAGTTTCCGTAACATGCAGGGCCATAAGTAAGTGTTGGGAACAAGCATCAGACGTTCGTAGGTGTTACTAGCTGACGAATGTCTCTAATTAGTAATAGATGCAGAAGGCGAGCCTGCGATCGATGAACATTCACAGTGCAGCCGTTCTACTCGATTGGAAAGCAGGCGAGATCGATGCAGCTATGATTTTTAATCTGATGTGTTTATAGTGGTTATTGCAATATGCATCTTCTATCCAAAAGTTTAAACGTCTGGTCAGTTTTTTGGAAACTGTTGCTGTAACGATAAATCGAAGTTCTTTAATATTTATAGAATGACTGTTCGGTTTGAGATTATTACTGACAGGTTTTGATAAGGACATTAACTACCAAGAAAATAAAAATAGGTACATTAAAAATATTTGTTTGATTAACCGACCCAAAAAATGACGCAGGAATCGTTGATTCCTCTTTAGTAAATTTTCCTACGCCTACTCAACATACAAAAACGTATACTGGGCGTTCTGTATCAAACTTTCCAAAAGTATCAAACGTATAGTCATCATATTCCTGCCCTTGTCCTATATTACTTGTGGTCGGCGCAACAGGTTTTTTTCTTCCATACCGTCCTGTCCCCCGTCACGCCAGCACTGACTCCCTTTTCTTTCATGTCACTCCTCACACAGTCCATCCATCTTTTCTTTGGCCGTGCCCTCTCTCTCCGTCCACATTTATATTCATAACTCTTTTAATAACGTATCAAAAGTATATAAATATATATATTATTTATATTATATACATCGGAATATACAAGAAAAAAATAAACTTAAAACTAAAAAAAATATTGAACGGGCGGCCTTATCGCATTCCACGATTTCTGCCAGCCAACCAATTATTTTCTAGTTGAGGATGAAAACGATAACTTTGGGAAGCCTATTAAAAATCTCAAGATTGAAATAGACTGAAATATCCCTGTACTAAGTTCTTCAATGCAAAAGCTTTTCATTCAACCTGCAATTACGTAGCCACAGTTTTTATGAAACTATTACTTATCGTTTCGATGACCTTTTTCTATATTAATTAGAAGCTTATACTTCTGTATAAGCTTCTAATTAAAATAGAAAAAGGTCTACGCAGGTCTACAGGTCGTAGCTCACTTAAGGTCGTAGCCGACTTATAAGACACCGCTCCCACCTGGCAAAACGATGTTCATTGAAATGTGAGCTTCAGGGCGTCCTCTGTAGACATACTTTACATTGACAACACAAATTAGCAGATAAAAAGTTAAGGGAGACGTCAACTATCGAGTGATACGATGGCGGTAAGCCTCTCTCTGCTAATTTATGGTTTTGCATTTATTTGGTCTACAACAATGTTTCAAATATTTCTTTTGCATGTACCTAACTAATTATATAATAATTCACTCCATCCAATGCACGCTGAGTTAATTGCAAATGTATTTGGCTAGATAAACGGTTTTACAAATTTTGCCAAGCCAACCCTAAGTGATTTTAAAAACTCAACGTCAACTGGTTGTTAGTTATTACCGTCGTCGGCCTGTTCATGGACACTATTAAAAGATGTATATACCACCTCATCCCCAACCAATTCTGATTTTTTTTTCTTTAACTGCAGTGGCTTGATCGTTTCTTGGAGCCAGTATAATGCGTTCACACAACCAAGAATTTTCTTGATCCTATACACTTGACAAGTCTCTGAATGCTGAACTTATAAGTTCGTCGCCAGAGGAAACCATTCTGCAAAGTGTATCGGGAAGAGTCACCGGACCGTGTTCCTCTTCCAACCTTTAACAACACATCGAAAGTGCATGAGCGTGTATATGTTGATCTCGCATGATAGTTGTTAATAGTAGCTTTTCTATTCAAGGTCATAAAAAGAATGCTTCAGTGAAGTCCTGACCTCATCACCTCTAGCTCGCCGATTTATGATAGGAAGGGTTTGTAGTCTGATATCTCCAGAGAAAAATAATGTTCAAACCTTGCCCGTTGACCTCTCATCGTGTCCAGTCCACGGCCTCGAAGGCTCTCTTATTTGCCATTGTGCATTACTCCCAAACGATAAGTCAACAATCCTGAAACACTCTTGCTTTATCACAAATGATCTTTGAAATGCAGGTAGTACGATATTAATACAATATACTTAATTTTAATATGTAAAGATATAAAATACCTCTTAGAAATGAATGGATAATATTATTAATTATTAAAACTGCGTACCTTGTGTAACCAATGTTACCTTTATTTACGGCAAACTCGTCTTATTTTTGTCCAACGCAGATTTCTGGAGTAAACCAGTCCCTACTACACAATGATACAGCATTATGATTTCGCACTAAAAAAAAGAAATAACCGAGCATGTTTTCTGACTTTAAATATAAGCAAACTTCAGTAAAAGTTAGAGTGAACAGGTTTCTTCTGGGTAAGCTCACTCCATCGTCGACTTTATCTTTGTCACCTCTGACCTAGACTAGAGTCAAGAGCAAACCCATCACAAATAAAAATAAACTTTAGTAAAATAATATAATACTAACTACAATGCTAACTGCAAAGTTCGCAAGACCAATAATTTGTAACCAGCAACTAAATATTTTTGATAACAGCTTTTAAATAAAAATTTCCTACAGTGCGTTTCGTAACTATGCAATATACCAGCGAGACTTATTCTAGAAACCTCAAACAATACAAATTACAAACAATAAATGACATTTAGAAATTTTTCACCCTATTTTTTTTTAGAATCTCTTATATAAATTGTGTTTTATTCTTATATTTGCTTAAAGATCGGTGAGGTATGGTCTCCCTGCCACTTGCGACATCAAAGGGTCACCCACGCCAGAATAACCTTAGACACAGGGGTGAAACGTCTTACGTCTATAATTAACTGAGGGCCAAGCTTATTGATATTTTAATTTCAATTACGTAGTTATTTTAATAATATAATCTTTTTACTGATTATTTACAAGAATCAATGACCACTGACTACGTAAGTCACTGGCAAATGTTCTTACATAGTTGTAAATTATGAGAAACAGTAAAACGTCCATAACTTTCGAACGGGTGAACCGATTCTCATCAAACGTTTCTAAGAACACTCTCAATAAAATCACCTGTCAAACAAAACAAACTAAATATAAATAGGTTCATCCGTTTAGGAGCTATGATGCCACAGACAGATACACAAATACACAAACACACAGTTACACACGTCAAACTTATAACACCCCTCGTTGCCCGTCGGTGTTTAAAAACTAGTATGTACTGTAACCTATAAAGTACTCACTTTAGTGCCGATATTCATATCTTTCCAGTTATTTACATTAAAAACTTCCAATACAGCTGCTTACCAACATAAGTAGTTGATCGATCTTCAGTGAAAGCCAAATCGAAAAAAAGCAAACTTAAAGCTGCCCGTTTACTCACTGTGTGTAAGAGAGAAAAGCTGTGGAAAATTTTATATGAAAAAATAAGGAGAACAACGTCAAACAGCCTGTCCCGAGAACAAACGCTCGCATGAAGCAATATCTAATCTTTGTAAAGTAGGAAAATCAAAATATCGTTTTAAATTTTTATAACTAAAGATAAATTCAAAACAAGAGCTCATCTTTCCTATAAAAGCTTTCTAGCCAACTCACTTCAGTTACCTTAAAAATAGCTTAGTTAATTGACAATTTTAGTGACGCCACTTAGAAATCAATTCAGAATAGAACCTCCATTTTATCAATAGAAAAGCATCGTGTGGAAGCCGACGTCTCCAAAAGAAAGAATTCGAAGATATGTGACATCATCGAGGCACTGAGGCTCATAGACAATCGGTACACACTCACTAAAAGAATGTCCGAGCCACAGCAGTGGAACGTTATCTGATAATGTGCCAAGTTAGAAGGTAAAAAATATTTTTGGTGTAAATCTATAAGTACTGTGGAAACTAGTTAATTCAACCGCTCTCAATCTAATTACAGGACACAATAATCGATACTCGCTCTGAATTCACTTTGTATGGTTTCAGTATCTAGTATTGCGGACAAATTTTCCTTGAGTTCTATTCTAAGCGATGTTTTTTTAAAGTTAAAAGGATTTAACAATTTTTTCTTAGAACAGCTTATATATGAGGTTTTGAGCTCAGGAAGCAGATTTTTACTTTTATAAGGTTTGAACTACATTGCATTGCAAAACCGTCTTAGAATTGAGTATTTTGGAAACACGAAGTTAAAATAGAGCAAAGCGGGCTAACTTTAAACCTGCGTGTTAAAAATTGTAATAGATATATTCAATATTTTATTTTACACCCACCATATAGTTCTTACCGATTGATTATAAATGGAGGGTTGGCAGCTTTATGTAATAATAAAAGAAAAAAATGTAATAATAATATAATATATAAATAAATTATTATATTTTATTATTATAGTCTTTTTATCAGGCGGTAGCAAGGTGCGCCTTCAACGGCTGGGTCATGCCGGTTTTTGATGTATTCTTTCGGCATACTCAAATGGACTCAGACAGAACTTGACGCCCTGGATACGAGAGTCCGCAAATCGTATGCATCACCCACGGTCATCGGTTATGAGACTGTATATCCCGCGGAAGTGCGGAGATCGTGTCTTTTTTAATGCTAAGACCCTGCACAATCGCGAGGTATGCAGTCTTAGGGAATACTTCCAGGCCGCTTACGTGTGTATGCATCGAGATGTAGTAGCGGTGGACAAGGGCCTCACCCCGCTCTCCTTGGCTAACGAGAACTGGCGCAAACCTATAGTATTAGATACTAATGACCGCAGGGAGGTATGGCAGAGCAAGGCGCTTCACGGCCTGCCTGCGATTTGGTGACTTTTTCGGGGCAACCGAAGGTTTTGCTTTGCGATTATGGACAAAGTTATGATGACAAACAACTACCGGAAATACATTGTGAAGGATGGCACGGTTGACATCTGTCGGGCATGTCACCGGCCGGACAACAAGAAAAGCAAGTATCTTGATCTAGCTCGCGAGGTTGTCGACATGTGGGATGTGAATACAGCAGTCATTGTGCCGATAGTCGTGACGGCCAATGGCATAATAGCCAAATAGCCTCGACGAACATCTGAGGAGGCTCTCGTTGGGCAGCTGGATCAAGGGCTTGATCCAGAAAGCGGTACACCTGGACACGGCGCGCATAGTTAGGAGGTTCCTCTTTCAAATGTTTTTTTTTTAATAATACATTGGTTTATTGACACAAAATATAGCTGTAACATACTTAATTGAAGCCCTGGCTCCTGTGCTAGGTAGCAACCTGTGTAACTGTGTTACAGCAGCCAGTGACTTTGCCCATTTGTGGTACATTTCAATAAATTAAATAAAAAACATGGTAAAATAAAATAAAGGAAAGCATGATCTTTTGATCTGCAATAACTTTGCATAATTTGTGTGTGCGGGATGGAGTGTGGGTGGATGTACAAAATATGTCAGAATACCATTTTTATTCTACAAGTAAAACTTATCTGAGTATAAAATAATCCCCTAAAAAGTTAAAGTTATTGATTTAGAGATGATATCTGTAAACTAGCCGTCAATTCAATAGGGTGCTTCATTTTATTTATTTATTCACTGAAAATAATACCAATCACATATTTAATACAAAATACATATTTACAAAAGAAAATCACATACAATTGTACAATGGTCTAAGGATTATCTGCACAGAAGGGCAAGTATGTCAAAGCCTAATTTTCATGAATGATAATTGATATTAGAATATATTGGATTTTCCTGGAAATATACTATCAAGAATCATTCATAAAAATCAAGTCTCATTAAAAACAATTTACATGCAGATTTTTGCAGTGCGATCTCATACTATCACTGATGGGCTTCATAATGAACATCCTGTTTGGCAACTATCCTGTTCCGACGTGGCCAGGGCTTGAATATAGACGTCGAGAACTCGATACATTAATAATAAAATTATGCTTGAGACCGTACAAAATTGTATTAAGCTTAATTCACTTAGGTCTTAGTAGGATGTATGTTAAGATGAAGCCTCATGGACCGAGACAGGAGTTTGTATACATTTTGATGACATGATTTGGTAGTGATTAAGTATAATTATTTTTATGCTCAATGGGGTCATCATAAAGATTTTATCTACCTACAATTGCAAAGTTTAAATAATTATCATCTATTTATTATAAAAGTTTATAAATAAAAAAAAATGTATATAAATAATAAATGCCGATGAATTGATACATAGCAACCATTACATTTTGCGACGAAGCCAAACTATCTACTTAATTATTGATATGACGGTAATTATTATTATTTATACCACTACAAAATCTAAAACATATTTTAAAAAGTGGGATTTTAATTGCGATTTTTTTCTTGATCTTATGTTCTGGCGACTTATTTGGATGAATACAACTTATGATAACAACAAATGTATTTCCGAAGGGTTAAGCAGGGATGCACCCACATTTACCAGATATTATTATGTTTCGTATAGAGCCTATTGCAATCAACCGGGCACAAATCCAGTCTCCGGGCTGCTACTGAGAAATTCCAGATTGTAAAATCCAATAAAGAAAGGAAAAAAACGAACGTTACGATCAAATTACTTTTGCAGGAATAAATAAAAAAATGAGCACTTCCAGCGTTGGATTTAGGGGTTAGATTTTATAGTCGCAATCAGGTAAACGTTAAAGCGCTCGAAAGCGCTGAACCACGTCATAGCGGCTGGTGATATTAGTGATGACAGCTAGAATTTAATAATTCCATGCACTGACATGACGGTTGCTAACTTGATTCCAATAACGGATGAATTCATTCGATGATTTGCATCATCATTACATCAAAAGGGTCGCCCCCTACTATAAGCGCTCATGCACATGAGACGGTTTTAACCCGGCCCTGTTTTTTCAGCGGTGCAACGGTTGCGCGGTGAGCCGGCGCTAGCCCCGGCGTCGTGTGTATGGCTCTATAGTGTCCCATACATTACTGACGACCGGACGTAGACGCGGTTTTGACGCCGGGCTTAGCTCCGGCGAAAAACCGTCTCGTGGGCATGAGCGCTTAGTCATGTGATTATAGATATGCAGGTATCCGTTATAATAATAATAATACTAGCCTATTACTGTCCCACTGCGGGGTAAAGGCCTCTTCTCATACGGAGAAGATACGAGCTTTAACCCCTTGAGTGCTCGAAACGTCGTTCCATACGGCATTCAACCGGTTCATCACCACGCTTGCCCAAGACAGATTGGCAATTTCAAACTTATATTAAGTGTTATTTTTATAGTAAGATTTATTTTTCAAATAAAATAACGGATACCCGTTATTTTATTCGAAAAATAATTTCGGTTGGATATAGTTATAATTTAGAACTTGGAAAGTAATTTAACGATGCTGTCATTTATTACATATTTTTATACCGCTTGCATTGCACATGACTATAATAACAATAAAAACTCTACTACTACTCTCAGTATTGAAATCCGCCCCAACGCAAAAACGCCCAAACTTTTAACGAATTGCCGCCTAAACTAACAACGCGCTGCCAATGCCGCTCAAATGTGAAAGCACGGACGGACATAGGATAGGACCGTGCGTCGTCATGCACGCGGATCGCGGTTGCAGCGTGCGTATGTCGCGCTTTAGTTTATATAAAACCTTGCAACAAGGAAGTTCCTATTATTGTATAAAAATATAGTTTTCTTTAGTACTTGAAGTATCATTAGAGCCAATTAAAAGTTTATTTTACTATTAGGGGATGGTTATTATGTATTAAAATAAATTGTCTACACAAAAAGCTTTGATAATAAAAAAACACAAACCCAGCAATTTCATAAAATTATTATCCACCAATAAATATACTAAAATTATTATTTTTGATATAAATAAGCACGTCACGGCACTCGATCTAGAGAAGAATGAAGTATAGTTTATTTATCCACAGTGTTTGGAGAAACCATACAGATGCATTTATTACTTTGTCCGTACATTATATTATTATGTTTTACCAAAAAGTTATTTCTTTTTTAAATGGATATTTTTTTGTTTGTGTTTGTGTTAAGCTAACACGATTGCTGAGCGGGGTCCCGGTTCCTTTCTTTTTATAAACATAAGTCTTACATCTAAACAATGCCTTACCACAGATAATATAATACGAATAGTATTTAAACGAGCGAAAATACTGAATATATACACACATATATATATACTGAAATAATAAGTGAGCGACAAACATTGGGCGAATACAAATGTTTAAAACAGCAACTTGAAAATAAAAGTTTGTCGACGGAGACGTGCTGCGCGGGGCTTCTTTTTCTGTCTAAAGTAACCTAAGGGCGGGTTTACATTAGGTCGGACCGATATTTTTACCGGAACGACAAAGGTGTCGTAAGAAAATTGGCATATGTATTTCAATAGCGCACTGTTCACATTAGGGCGCCCCGATAAAACTGTCGGTGACGACACATTTATCGGACATTCAGCCACGATTTCTATCGGGTCGGATATAATATTTGAATTGTATATATGTTACAGAAAAATAAGTTTGTGTCACATCATAGATAAGAAATGGTAATTGCGTCCACTCCTTGCCATTTCAGTCAACTAATCATAGTAGGTTGACATGCGTTTGACGACATGCAACAATTTTTTTTTGTTAATTTTTCTGCCGAAAACCAAATTGTACGAGGTGAGTTGTGGCATAGAAAAGAAAATATCGAGGTAATAACATCGGATTATGCGGTACAAACAAAAGTTTTGTGTGTCAATATAGTCCTGTGACTTGTGACCAGTTTTGAAAGGCGCAAAAATTTTGCAGCGAAGAAAGTTAGCAATGTGGCCCAGAAAATTTTCAGACTGTCAGAAATAAACTGGGCCAGTGCAAGTTGGACTTGTTTGGTCCGGACTGTTGGGGTGACTTTCTTATTACTGTGTACGTGTCGTGTTTGATGACTGATATCTTACTGCAAATCTAAAATCTGTGTGTTCAGTTAGATTATGCTGCCAGTTTTCTGAGCACGTTGCCGGAATACAGCGATGTGGCGACTAGGTGTACCTTGTTTTTAGAGTACCGTACCCAAAGGGTAAAAACGGGACCCTATTACTAAGACTTCGCGGTCCGTCTGTCTGTCTGTCTATCCGTCTGACACCAGGCTGTATCTCATGAACCATGATAGCTAGACAGTTGAAATGCCGCGAGTCCGACTCGCACTTTTCTGGTTTTGTATATATCACAGATCATAGAAACAACTGTTGTTTCTATGATCTGTGGTATATGTGTAGTAAGTAGGGTTTAGTATAAGTTATTTTAGTATAATTACTTAATAATAGTTAGATTCGATATAGAGGATTATTGGAACACAGATTACTTTGATCCCGGTAGTAATCCAAGATCACGGTTGTATTTCAAGATTATCCTCTCGTGGAATAATTTTCGAACATTCACGTGGGCGACGCCCCTGCAAAAGTAAGTGGCACATACAGTGTACCTAACATAACATCAAGCCTGCCTTCCCAAAAGAGTTTAGCACAGGTGCACCTATAGTTCAACTATATTATACAGATTTTGTAATTATTGTTCGATTCTTTTTCCATATCTACGTCAAGAAAATTAAAAATACTGCACCTGAACAATAACACCTGTTCGTCTATTGATTTTAGTTTACCTGGCTATGGTATGAAATGACTTGACAAATAGGCTCGTGCGACAGCCGGTAGGTACACTAAATTGCTGTTTACAAGTTGTAAGCACCGAAAGGCGACATCTGTGTGACACACCCACGTATTAAGGGGCTGAATACTCAAAATGGGCTTTCTTTTAAACATTTTTTAGCCAAATCTATTGAAGATGTGGCAGCAGAAAAAAGATATGTTAATCTTGATCATATTTCCGAAAACTTTGTTGTGGCCGAAACACGTTTACGCACAAAAACCTCGATACAATTGAATGG
This sequence comes from Orthosia cruda, assembly GCA_964057195.1. Lineage (NCBI taxonomy): Eukaryota > Metazoa > Arthropoda > Insecta > Lepidoptera > Noctuidae > Orthosia > Orthosia cruda. The sequence continues at coordinate 37,599,362 of OZ059825.1, read as the reverse complement.
CAAAGTAACCTCTTACCGTGATCTTCAAAAGATTTTTCCGGTAATACTGACCAGCGTACATTTGTACAATTAACACCAATAACGTATCATAAAAGGACGCAAAACTTCATTGTCTTATATATTGAAGTTTCATTCATTATTTTTAAGTAATTCATATTATTATGTTTTGTAAAAAAGTCTATACAAATTCCATCGTGCTTCTCTTTCCATCCAGTGCAATTCGACAGTGACCGCTTTGCGGCGTTGCTAGGTGGACGTATGTCGCTTTTTTGCGCAAAAAGCAAAAATAATATTCAATTTATTTCTCGTTAATTCAATCTGTCAAAAAAATATCAGTTATAATGCAGCACGATCATGTAGCCTGGTGGCTTTAATTGGAACTAACGAAATCACAAGTAATATTGTCAAAGTCTGTATTATTTATATTTTTTGGCACTACCGCTGTCACTGGCATCTATATTTTTGTTGTATTATAAACGACTCACGTCGTTTAGTTTACTTACTAAGTCCATAACTAAAAAGTATTTGAACCTCTTTGAAAATACAACAAATGTTATCTCAATTTGAATTAAACAATATTTAAAATATAGGTAAGGTTGAATACTATTTTAACCTTCTTCGTTCATGTGAAAACAATAGAAGCAAAAAACACAGAACATGGAATGGTCGTACCAACTACGCTGGCAGTGTCTCGAAATGACAGAACTAATAAAATTCTTCGTATCCATTTGTTTCAATCTTTGTTTCTTTCTAACATACGGCACCTAGAACTGACCAAAAAATTTCAAATTCGTGAGAAATGATAATCTATTTCTCACGAATTTGACATTTTTCGTCGTTTCAACCAAAAATCGTCCACATGTGGACATAAAGCACACCAAGAATCATCACATTGATCAGTCCTGTATTTCTCGCAATTAACTATCCCAATTGCAATAACGGGCTACAATAATAGTTTGTTAGTCTATTAATATTGTTAAGCTAATTATTAATTGATCTTATCATTTTGCCAAATCGGCACTGACAATTCTTATTTATTAACAAAAAATCCGCCGATCGCCCTGGAGAGTAAACTCAAAGACTTACACTTGGGGATTGCCAAAGATTTACGCAGCATTCTGGATGTAAAAAGAACAGACCGAATACGGATCACGCTGTGTTCCCAAACGGGCATAATAGACTTGGGTAAAAAGGCTGTTCGGCTCAAATGGGCCAATGCCATTACGGCTCACGTTAGTAGCATGCAAATTGAGCGCTGGGCAAGCCTCCACAATCTTGAAGATGGAACGCACCGTTGAGGCCGGCCCAGAAATAGGTGCCGAGATGATTTGGACGCGTACCGTGAGGGCTGGTTCTAGACGGTGCGGGAAAAGAATGTCTGGAATGACTTAGGTGTACTCTTATGAATTTAGTTGGGGATGGATGAAGAGGGAGGGGACGGCCAAAGAAAAGATAGATGGACTGTGTGAGGAGTGATATTAAAGAAAAGGGAGTCAATTATAGCGTGGTGCGGGACAGAACGATATGGAAGAAGAAAACGTGTTGCGCCGACCCCAAGTAACATGGGACAAGGGCAGGTAGATGATGATGATGATTTCAGACTTTTACCGGTAAGACTTAGTAAATCTGTTTTACCGATAAATAATAAGTTACATAATAGATTTTTTTTTAAACTGAAACAACAGTTCGGATTTTACAGTAACATATACGTGGTTGTGAGGCATACACTGTTTTTAGTATTTATGTTTTCCTTTTTAGGATTCCCTAGCCAAAAGGCAAAAAACGGAACCCTTATGGATTCTTCATGTCTGTCTGTCCATCCGTATGTCACAGCCACTTTTTTCCGAAACTATAAGAACTATGCTGTTGAAACTTGGTAAGTAGGTGTATTCTGTGAACCGCATTAAGATAAAAATAGAATAAAACTGAAACTCAATTTTTTTTTCATCCTACCTGTACATGTGGGGTATCTATGGATAGGTCTTCAAAAAAGATATTAAGGTTTTTAATATATTTTTTTCTAAACTGAATAGTTTGCGTGAGAGACACTTCCAAAGTGGTAAAACGTGTCCCCCCCCCCCTGAAACTTCTAAAATAAGATAATGATAAAACTAAAAAAAATATATGATGTACATTACCATGTAAACTTCCACCGAAAATTGGTTTGAACGAGATTAAGTAAGTAGTTTTTTTTTAAATACATCATAAATCGTAAACCACAATTTAACAAGTACGGAACCCTTTGTGCGCGAGTCCGACTCGCACTTAGCCGGTTTTTTTATGGCATTCGTTGTGCCTGGCGCATATAAACATTTTCTTTCTTTCTATATTATCTTTAAACACCTACACTGTACCAATACTTATAGCAAATAAATGATTGATTGATTGATTGATATATAACAAACAATAGCAACAAATAGTTTCAGCCGTTCTCTAGTGAGACGCTTACAATCACATACAGCATTTTTAGGATTCCGTCTATCTCCCTGTCTGTCTGTCCGTCTGTCACGAGGCTGTATCTCATGAACCGTGATAGCAACGCAATTTTTTTTTTTTACAGATGGTGTATTTCTGTTGCCGCTATAACAACAAATACTAAAAACAGAACAAAATCAATATTTAAGTGGGGCTCCCATACAACATACGTGTTCTTTTCTGTTTTTTTGCGATAACGGTACGGAACCTTTGTGCGCGAGTGCAACTCGCACTTGGCCGGTTTTTTTTATTTATATAGATAGATAAAGTTTACATGACCGTGTTTTTTGCGCTCTGTCTATTTGTTTTTTAACTCTAATATACAGAAAAGCGGCACCACGTGACCTCACCACAGAGGGCTGATGTATATCAAAACCCAGTACGTGCTTTGTAATTATTATATTTCAGGAGAGCGGAAAGTCATCTTGTATTAGTAACTAAATGATATATTAAGATTTCAAGAGAATACTAAACAAGGAATATGAACCTACTAATTGTACAAATGATATTAATAGCGTCATACATTCTATTGGATATTTTAAACATGCCTAAAAAAGACAATTCCAAACCTAGTAAATTTTGGATATTTGCTAATTTAAGGTGTCTTTACAATTTGATGTGACTTTCCTATTGTAAATAATGATAAAATTGATTACTGAAAGCACCAAATCTCAATTCAAATTTAAAGTTTCCAGTTTAATATTGCACAATCCATTTCAGTATAGTAAAACTCATTAAAATAATATAAATAAAATTATCTAGCTATTAAACCAATATAAAAAAATGTAACGTACTGTGTTCTTATATGTGGCAGTCGCATAGAAGCAGACTTATTTATAATATTTATTCAATTTGCACGGCAAAGACTCGTATGACACTAGCCAGATTACCTATTTTAGTGATCTTTATTTTCGTAGCAATAAGGTTGCATTCATAGGCAAAATAACAGTGAACGATCTGATGTCAGATGCTAGCCAGTTTGAAATAAGAACTTGCGCAGTTATATTTTTGTAAAAAAACCATCGGAAGAGTCCGTTTATGATATGGGCCTCTGTGGTCGGCCTTGTGTATTTAATTTTCAAATACTTTTCGCTCCAATTTAAGTTTCCCCTAAACTATCGATGACAGTGGGCGTGGCTTAGAACCTCAGATGTCGATTGTCAACTGTTCGTCCTCAGCCCCTTAAGTCATTAGTAGCAACAGCAGTTGTACCCTTTCGATATTGAGTTGTTTTTGAGTAAAGTTGTTTGAGAAACAGTACTTATTGACCGAGCGAGCGCGAAACGCGAGCGAAACGTCTCCGTTTCAGGTAGGGTTGCCAGATGGTCGGGAATCGTCTGGATTCGCCCGACATTTTAATGGATATCCAGACTCCCGACAAAACTCAAAATCTCCAGACAAACAAGTTCTTTCTCTCAGATTATTTGTATTATCAATTCCTGTAAGCATTACTGTGAAAAGGTATTAAGTTTGCTAAATAATTTATATACCAAAGGGAGAAATTGTATGGCTTTTGATATAATAAAAGCTGAGTTAGTAAATATGCTGAACTTTGAAGTGAATTGTTTCAATTTAAATTCTTTTCCTAAATTAGTGGTAAAGTTTAATTCCAAATATATGTGGCAACCTAAACATGAAGTTTAGTTAAATAGTTATGTTTTACCAACATTTAACCTAATAATTTAAAACATAAACATGTTTCATTAACATTTCCCCAAAATCCCGAATGTTTCAAATATTCTCCTGGTATTTTCGTCTTCCAATCTGACAACCCTAGTTTCAGGGGGGTGTGACTATAAGCTCTTCGAGTAAGGTTATTTTGAGTGTGTTTAAGGGACAGATGTATATGACGTGTATATATTTGTCACACCCCAGGTTAGCCAACAATGCTTTCGTATGTCCTGATGTCCGGCTGTTCTCCTCTACAGGTAACATTACTCAACCAATTCTCGTCAAATATTTTGAAAAGGTTTGATAATTATATGGTATTTTTGTCGATTCCGCCGGCTACGCCACTTTGAAGGATTTCCATAGAATTGTTCGAGAAAAACATCTAAAAGACAGACTCGCGAGGACTGCAGCTCACAGAGCCACTAGTTTATTTATTTTATAAGTAACTAGCTCCTGCCCGCGGCTTCGCCCGCGTAAAAAGTTTTTATCTTCCCAAGGGAATACAAACTATGCTATGTCCTTTCCAGGCTCTCAAACTATGTCCATGCCACATTTCATCTAAATCGGTTCTCACAAACCTTATAATATTAGTATAGATAGACGTGTTGTATATGAAAAAAACCTTCTACTAGAAATATCACTCAATAGATTACGATACGGTCAGGGTTCCATATCTATGTCGTATTTTCTCTTTAACCAATGTCTTAATTATATGCAGTAAAAGGGAAAAGTATTTTGTTTTAAACATTTGAGACGATAAATTTACTTATTTTGATAATAATTCATAATTGTTGATAATATGACCAATAAACATTACCAAACGATTTAAATTATATTTTTAATATAAATAATTGTTAAATATTTATCACTGCCGAACTGACTCTGGTTATTCCCAAATGGGTCATCTTTAATATCAACTTGGTCATCAATCTTCTTAGATATTGTGACCAAAGTCTGGCTCGTTTTATAGGCAGACGAAAATCTCGAAAATCTATACCTAATATCTTACCAATATATTCTAAGTAACATTCTTCACTCGAGTCATCCTCGACTGAGCCCTGCATTCTAAATACTTTTTGTGAGTTTGATATCGATTTGATTATGTTGAATGAATAAATGACTTGGAAAAATTAATTACCATCAACTTGATTGAATATTTATTCAATCAAGTTGATGGTAATTATTTTTTTAATATTTAGATACAAATTTATATAGTATGAAAAACATAATTAAAAATAATTACCTATACATACACATAAATCAAAAACTAATAGTCGACTATTCACGTGAACAGAGGGCTGGGCTTTTCTTCGGCCAGAGAATCAGCATTGCCATCCAACGTGCTTTGCATTGCTGCAAAATGCTGCCAGCGTTCTTAGCACTTTTCACGTTGACAGCGATGTGGACTTTTTTGACGCCCAATGAACCCTGTCTTTTTTTCATTATTCCATTAGAGTCCATAAAAGGATTTAACGAATCCAGATTCCACTTTTTCTTTTTTATCTTACTAGTTTTTGATTCTTTCATTTCCTCTGAAAACTCCTCTTGGCATTTCCTTATGCATGTGTCCATGGCATCTTCAAGTTCCTGTATCGGTAATTCTCGTGTACTATGTTTAGTAGTTGCTTGTTTCCTTAGACTCAAAAACCGTCTACAGTAAGCTATTACTCGAATTAATCTCGACAACCTGGAAAACTTATTCCAGACAGTAACTGTTTCAACCACAGTCGTGTGTGTTTTAACTTTTCCCAAATGTGTTTCGAGAGGTTTTTTGTATTCTATTACTTGCTGTCGCAACAGATCCGGACCATTCCACCATATATCCGTAGAATTTAATTCAGCTGGGCAAACCCCGCGGGAATCACAATCTGCGGGATTTTGCTTAGACGATACGTGGGACCAGTGGTATGTATCTAAGATGTTTAAAATATTTGAAACTCGATTGGCTACAAAAGTTTTCCAGCGGCTAGGATGACTATTGAGCCAAGCTAGCACCACCTCACTGTCTATCCATGCATGCCAGTCAAGCTTCTGGATACCCATTACTTCTCCTACTTCAGCCATTAATTTGGCTACAAGAACAGCCCCACAAAGTTCTAGTCTTGGTATAGACACTTGTCTAATGTGTCTATGTACGTCACTTGTCTAATGTAGATGTGAATGTTTCCTTGGTGATCCATGACTCTGAGATAAATGACGACTGCATACGCCATTTTGGAAGCATCTGAGAAGCCATGCAGTTCCTTCTTTACGTTAGTAGCAGTATGTAGCCATCGTGGGCTTTTAACCTCCACCAAAGAAGATAAGTTGTGATTTACCATCGTAGCCCATTCATGTATTAAATTATTAGGAATTTCTTGATCCCATTCCAAACCTGCCAACCAAAATTTTTGAATAAAAGTTTTGGCTAATATAATACTAGGCGCTAACCATCCTAACGGGTCAAACAACTTAGCTATGTCGGAAATAATTTTTCTTTTTGTTATAGGTGCAGCTAGCGGCGGAAGTTCCACCGAGTACTGGAAGAAGTCATCGCATGAGTTCCAGGTAAGTCCCAGTATCTTTGTAACATTATCAGTTTTTATCCTTAGTTCTTCATCTGTAGTTCTTTTACCATCCCTGATTTTATCTAGTAATGTTTTACTATTACTCCTCCATTTTTGCAAGTGGAAACCCCCTTTAGCTAAGACTGCATTCATTTCTGTATAGATTTTAAATCCTTCTTCTATATTATCCGCTCCCGTCATCAAATCGTCCATATAAAAATCATTGAGAATTATTTTCTCTACCTGAGGCTTATCCTTACATTCATCATATGCGACTTGATGCAAGGAGCGCACCGCTAAATATGGTGCTGATGCGGTACCAAATGTGACAGTCATTACCTCGTATTCTTCTATTTCTTTTTCAGAGTCGTTTCTCCATACAGAGTATACGTTGAAATATTGTATCCGGTTCGAAGGACCATGAATATACCGAGGGTCGACTTGGAGATGGGGTAATTATATTAAACACTGGAGTTTGGACTGGTAACTAATCGCGTATATTAATGTGTATCGAATCACAATGTATATTAGTACTGCTCACACACAAAAAAATAATACTACAAAATTCCTTAGCTACATGACGGTAACAAAACGTTAGCGCGATTTATTTTGACGCCAACGCCATCTAGGGAATTAAGAGTCAAACTTCGTTTACATTAAAAGTGATGGCGCTATGAGCTAGTTGACCTGAACACAAGGCTTAAAAACTAACATGTGCTAATGCATACTTACGGCATTATTGTGGCACTGACAAAAAGTTTGGAATTCAAAGGTCAACAAAAAACAAACAAAAGAACTTCCTTGACCTCTTCTCCATAAAAAAGAGTATCTCGTGATTTGTTAGTAAGTATAAAATTGACAACGGTGCTAGTAGTGCTATGATTGTCACCTTATCTGTCTCCTCCTTTCTGTATAAATACATATTTTTTCATATAAACCATCCTTTAAGTAGTTTCTTTGGTCTTCTCTGATCTAGCCATTATCAATAACTATGCAGTAAAAAGGTATAAAAAAACAACAAAAAATCCTGTTCTCCATAAAAATGTTATCCGAGCATGACAATGGTGCAAGCCGTACGGTGTGCGCAGTGCAGTAGTGTGCACAGTGCAGTGATTGGTGATAAAACAAGTGGTTACGTATCTTACATACAATCCATCCTTAAGTCTGTGGTATTGCCCTGCTCTTGTTATCAATAATAATAAATTAGCACTGTTCGAATGGAAAGTCTTGAGGACAGTTTTCGGACCGGTGCGAGGAGACGACGGCACGTATCGTGTAAGAATGAACTACGAATTAGAAAACCTGATCAAAGGCAAAGGCTCAGATGGGCGGGTCACCTGGAAAGAATGAGCAATACCAGAGCCGTTAGAGTCATGTCCAAGTGGACCCCGATTAAAAAAAGACCCAGAGGAAGACCCAGGAAGCGCTGGATAGATTGTGTCGAGGAAGATTTGAAGAGGATAGGAAGGAAAACATCTTGGTGAAAGGAGGCCAGTGATAGAGCGAAATAGAAGAAGATCGTTGAGGAGACCAAGATCCACAAAGGGTTGTAGCTACAAAGCACTGACCTCTATCATACAAGTACGCTGGACTACATAGTAGCGATGACAAAATGAAGACATTTGATTTTCGCCATTTTGGCGCTGATAGCAACGTGACGTAACTTGAGAGTACATGGAACTAATATTAGAGATGGAACACAGCTTTCGTTAAAAAAATACTTTTATGGGCTTTATCGATCGTAATAAAATACGTAAGAGAAAAAAACATCCCAGTTATTTTTATTATGATTCATTTTTAAGTAATAGAATAATTGCTGTAAAGGTTAACCGAAAAATATTTTAATTCAGATTGCAATGCAAGCTATAAACTAGTGGTGCTAGTAAAGTTATAGCGCATTACTGTCAGATCAGTGAGATTTAAATATGGGGATAGGCTAACAACTTATCCTTAAAACTAGTATATTTGAGCAAGTATCTCCTCGCTCAAGTACACTAGTTAGATTAATTACAATCGTTCAGATTCACTCGGTTGGCGCTCATCGGATTCGTGAAGGGAACGTCATTTACACAATAATAATAATAAATGAGATGGATAATCATTTACAACTAGAGCTGAGCTGAGATCCTGTCTCTGTAGAAGTGCAAATAATAGTGACATCGCATTCCAGCAAGGTGAAGGCTTATATCAGTTTTCAACTCTGTTTCAGATGCAGATAATAAATTGTTTGTCTTCAAAACATTGGTTAATAAAATTATAATTATCATGATATTATTCCAGAATTAATTCTAGGCTCAGGAACATTGTGTTAAATGTACTACGAGAAAGAAGAATAGAAGCTATTTCAAACAAAAGATTGCGTGTAGGTAATTCGGTGACAGCGAGGTAAGCAGGGGGGAGGGGGGGTTATGTTCTCACAGATAGACAATCAATGCGCGCAGATGAACTTTTTCTTACTCTTTGAAATTTACACAAACATGGCCGCCCTCCCGCCTCCGCGGTGACGCAACGTCACGAGATACAATAAATTGATAAAATATAATTAAATTAAGCGTGTTTTCGACTTACTGTTGAAAACTCATTCCTTGACTTTTATTTATATTTCTCGAGTTGTTTGAACAGTATCTCAATACACACGAAGGCATTTTATAAGAAACAAAACTAAGTAATCAAACGTGTCACGTTGCAGCGAGCGCTTGCCACAGACTAAGTGAGTTGGGGTACGCGCGCTCTAACGCGTGTTACAAACAATTGAGTTGAGAAGTCTCCTCTAGTACGTAGTATATTTAACTCAATGCTCAGAAACGTGGTGATTGGTACAAGAGTGAGGCCTGTGCTCAGCGGTTGGCGAAGTCAGGCTGTGGATGAACATGATGATGATTCCAGAATTTAGTATTACACATTGCTTTTGAACATATTATTACTGATTATTAGGCATTCATATAACATTCATCACCAATACCAATATGAGATATTTAGTTCCAACATACTACGAGAAGTCAATACAATAGATGACTGATACGCCTTAACAAGTCTACTATTTTTATATTAGTGTAATTTAAAATATCACTAATACTGATATATTAGGTACAATTGCGAATATATTAGTATTACCTAATTTTGAGAATTAACGGTATTAACCTATCTCTAAATGTGTCAATTTTAGTTCCTAATACGCTCGAGCGGGGCGCTTTGAATCAGCACAAAAATCAACTGTCATTTCATATAGTATGTTTAGTCCAGCGTACTAGTATGATAGAGGTCAATGCTACAAAGGCATGAATGTTATCAATAATTGTAGTACAAATGTCAAATAATAATAAAAAACTACAAATGAACTTCCTTGACCTGTTCTCCATAAAAAAGAAACGTTATAGCGAGCAGCGCTGCGTGTTTTTTTTTATAAATAGGTATAAAATTGACAATAGTGCAAGTCATACGGTGTGCGCGATGCAGTAGTGTGCAGTGTGCAATGATTGGCGAATGGCGATAAAACAACAGGTTACGTAACAAGGCGCGTTGCTTTCTTCCGCGATCGTCTCGGGGGCCGCGCGAGAGACACGCCGCGCTGCTCGGAGACTGCGCGTGCGCAGGGCTGTGAGACCACGCCTTTGGGACGATTATTAATATTTATGATGATGTAATTAATAGGGAGCAAAAATATACCAGTGCTAATATTTCGTATGAATTAATTGGGCACACAATAAAAACTAATTAAATACTGTCAGGTTTCAATTAATGAAATGTGAGAAATTAAGAGGTTTGTATGAATTATTTTTTCGAAATAAATGTAAAATTTTTAGGTATTTTTTAATCAAATTAAGTAAATGAAGGTTGTCACAATTGGATTGCCTTTTGACATCACAATTTGACACACTATGTCAATTTGCCGTGCTAAAGCAATTTCATTCAACTGTCAAAATAATAATGACGAATTTGAATATACAGACGATTGCTGGTTGTCATGTTGTCAATATAATAAACAAGATTAATTTGCTTGTCTAGACATATTTACTCCACTATTATTCAGGGTTTAACGGAATGGTGTGATTATATTTAAAAAAATATTCTCATAAAAACAATTGTGTTGTAGTGTACGTAAATTCGATTTAACTGGGAATTTTAATATATCGGAATAACGGCGGTAATAAGTACGTCGCATCGCTACTGTAAGGGTCCATGAAGTATTGCATTTATAACGTCTTAAGCGTGCATCTGTTGATCTGTGAAATGTAAAATAACTGGCTGGAGACTAGTAAATAGCGAAATGAATGCAGTATGAAGCTCTCGGAACTAAATGACTGATAGTAGTGGATTAAGTTGTTTTAGCTAGCACTGCACTATATCTAATTAATTAGGTGAATGCATCTCAACGGGATAAACAGCGAGTCTCGATTCTGTATAGATTTGAGAAGGAAGTTCCTTTAAAGTTTCAGAGCATGGTGTTTATATAAATTAGTAGCTTCTGCCCGCGGCTTCGCTCGCATGAAAATTTTATTCCGAGAGAGAATACTACCGAGATAAACGCTGCCGCAGTTCATATAAAAGTGACGGGATAGGTCAAAGTGGCGACGCCTTGGGGCAGCCCCGGTTCTAAGGGGGGGCAAACCGGGGTACTTGCCCCGGGCGGCATATTCATGGGGGCGCCATATCCTTTAGTCAAGAATTCGATATATCGAACAAATGAAGCCTCTTTTTCTACAATCTCATAGGTTTTTATCAAGTAATCGAATCTTAATATAGCGTTTCCCAATGTTAGCGTTTAACAACATCTGCAAGCTGTGAGCGAAGCTTCAGCAAACTGAAAATAATTAAAACTTATCTACGTTCTACAATAAGTCAGGATCGTCTATCTGGCCTCGCGATCCTAGCCATTGAAAACAAAACTGCCTGCCTATGCGACGGATTTTGTGGAGCTAATAGATTCTTTCGCAGAAAAGAAAGCACGCCGTGTAAAGTTGTAGTCTTTCCTGGTTATATATTTTTTCTGTGTTTCTGTTTTATGTCACAAATAAAAGTTATTAGATGATAAAAGTTTAAATTTATTAAAGGATTATTATTTTAACAAATGGTCACAAAAATGCTACTCATTGGCAGTTTTTCTCAAACACTGAAGGGAGGGGGCGCCACTATCAAGGTTTTGCCCCGGTTCGAAAAAATCGTAGATTCGGGGCTGCCTTGGGGCGGCCTATGTCCAGCAGTGGCCGTCTTTTGGCTGAAATGATGATGACGACGATGACGGTTCATGTAGTGTTTTGAAGGAGACATACTCTTAACTTGTCTGGATTTATTGTAACACGAACCTAACCCCTTATATCAGACTTATTTTTTTCTGACATCGTAACGCAAGTAAAAGATTAATTTTGTAATTGCGAAAAAAATGTTCTAATAATTTTTGCCAGCCCTAACAATTTTCCAAAGCAATGATTGCAGTTCAACAAACTGCGCGCGAGTCGATCGTTGAACCTGCACTAACCGTTACGCCGTCCCTCTCGCACGCGGAGTGGTCTCATCGCTCGTCTCCCTCACCGGTGCAATACACCTTCCTTTACGGCAACCATTGAAGGTTTTGTTCTGTGGGAAAGGAACTGTGGCTGCACTAGTGTGCAATGGACATCGATATCTAGCAGCAGGCAATAATCAAAGTTACGTCGACCATTCTCTTTACTTTCATGTATTAAACATAGTTAGCTAAATATTCTATTGTTTTTATTGCGAACGCTAAGCGGAGCGAACTTTTCCTATTTATTCATGTCGATAGTATTTTTTGTGAACTATCGGGGACCATGTTGGTTGGTTACTGACATCAAGTCATCGGACCATTAAGTGATGTTTTTTGAGGAGTTTCTGTGATGGAGTTCGCGGAATATCGGGCTAGCGTGGTAGGTTAGCTATTTTTTAACCGACTTTCGAAAAAGGAGGAGATTCTATTTACAGCTGTATGTTTGTTTTTTTGTGTATGTTCACCGATTACCCCGTTAATTGTTGACCAAAATATTTTTTTTTTTTATCTTTGAATGAGTACCGCGTTCCCGAATTGATCTCATTTAAATTTCGTGAAGATCTGATTAAGAACTTCGGCGATATGGAACAGAACTTCTCAAAAAATTACGGGAGATATCTCGGGATTGCTGCAATCGCATGTCTGTTTATTGTTTACACCATTTCATAACATAACATCACGACGGTATATTCTAAAGGGGTACGCAGATGTGAAACTCTGGTGCAATCTCATTTCACCAGTTTTGTTAAAATTTTAGGTTATTCGGGTAAACTATTTTGGCGTAATTTTGGGCATTGAAGGTTGACCTTACTATAGAACTTGCCCATTATGTACACAACTAAAAAGTGTAAAATACTTAATAACTTTTATACAAAAAAAAATATAACCGACTTCCAAATAAAAACACTACAAAGTGAAAAATAACTTCAATTTCGGTAGTCGGTTCCGAAATTGAATTTCACTTATTATTTGTAAAAAAGTTTTTATCATTTACCTAATGATATTGGTAAGGTGTCGTATAGGTGCAAGACATGGTGCTCTGTGGCTCTAGATAAGTGGATTTCGAAGTCAACGAAGGCCATAGTCAAAACGTAAGGGATTGATCACGTGAATTTTCGATAGCGCTTGTCAATCTCATACAATTTTGCCCTTTTGACAATCGCTATCGATAGAATGGCCTTTTATCAGCGACGATTTCCGAATTGCTAAAATGTAAGTGACCAATCACGTGACATACGACAGCACTTGACAATCCCATAATTTTTGATTTTAGTCTAATCGCTATCGCGACGCTATCGTTGATAGAATATCACTTGTCTAGAGCCTATAGTCCTCCGAATTTCCATCAGGCGATTTTTGATGTAAAACCTTCTGTAGAGTTCAGTGATTTTCGTTAGGGCGAAACTTATGGGTTCGAGTACTTCGAGTCAGTAACATTCTAAAGTGACAGCGTCATTAACATGCTAATGTGACGTGTGACGGAATAACTATTAGTGTAGAATTCGTTTATGTGAGCTGGAAAAACACCAAACCGTATAAATTATTATGAAATAAGAGGAAGTATTGCATCAGGTTCCCCGCGCAGGTATGTCGCGATTGCACTCGATCTGCGCTCGCGCATCTCTCGTATTAGTCATAGAGAAACCCCGGAATGAGGTTCTCAGTTTGTTTTTATACGGAAGTTCGTATGTTCCTGTCAATACTGATCTACAGTAATAGTAATTCGAATAAACATAATTAGATATAACTGTAAATTAAACGTGGTGGCCCAGTAGCTAAGACCTCGCTTCTCATTGAGATCGTGGATTCAAAATCGGGCAAGTTGGTACATGCCCGATTTTTTATTTTTTTTTATTTCATTTGTACTTTCTGGTTGATCTTGTACATTGACAACGGTGAAGGAAAAAAAACGTGGAAAACCCGCAAACCCGTCTTGAGCAAGCATGGTGATCAATGCTCGTGCCTTCTCTGTTTGAGAAGAGGTCTTCGCCCTGTAGTGGGACTGTGACAGGCTTGTATTGTTATAATAGTAATATTATTAAGAAACGCCATTTTATGCGAAATTAACATCGCTTCACCAACGGTAGCGAAATTCATATAATAATATGTGTGTGTAATAAATACTGTAAAAAAAATAAACTAAGTATTTCTCGGATAAACTTAACTCTTACAAAAATATTCGAAATGGCGTGAGGTTACATTGTTAAGCAGATATATTACAAAATGTAAATAAGATATAAGTGTCTCAGTTCAGTTTTGAACAAGATACATCGTATGGAAGCAACATTATATTACAATTTGTGAAATTGTAATATAATGTTGCTTCCATAAGATACGACTGCTAGTTTGCACAGTGGGACTATGAAACTATGCGCTAACTAACCAACCAACTATGTGCTGGCGGTCATTAGCCAAAATGACACATCAGACAGAAACACCAAACGGAGAAAAAACATGTGCGGTCGAAAGATCTTCGACAGGAACGAAGTTCCTCCCGCCTTTTCATCAACTCACAATGTACTTCTTCAAAAAAGAAAGCTCCTTCAAGTAGCAATAAACTAACAAAATCATGATAATATCAACAAGTATGGCGTAATATCAACAAGTAATTAGTTCGGGGCGCTTGAATTAAAAACGCGCATCGCAAGGAAGGAGGATGACACAAAGAGCTTAATCAATGATCTCATGTTGAAAATAGACTACTTAGACCAAAATGCTAGGCAATGCAACTTGGAGCTGTGTAATGTGCCTGAGAGACGCCATGAAAATCTGCTGTCGATAATGGAAAAAATAGGTTCTAAGGCCAATTTTAATATAAACACTAAGGATATTATTTCAATACATCGGGTTCCTCATGCACACCAGAATAATAGCAAACCAAAGAACATTATCGTGAAATTGTCCTCACGTATAATGCGTGACAATTTTCTCAGCGCCTTTCGTTTATGTAAGGGCCTGACGTCCGACCAACTGGGTATCTCAGGAACATCATTTCGCGTATATATGCATGAACATATCACGTTAAAAAGAAAACAATTATTTCGTGAATGTAAGAATGTCGCTACATTGCATAACTATAAATTTGTGTGGGTTAAGCATGGCACTATACTCGTCCGTGAAAAGGAACAATCGAAGTCGTTCGCCATTCGGTCACACCAAGAACTCAGTAAAATCAAACCAGGGGCTGCTGCCACTATGGATGAATCTACCACTAAGAACGATTCTATCAATAGGGATGAATAAAGAACCCTTTATTAAAGTGTTTATTTACTTTTTAATAATGTACTTTATAATTGTATCTTGTTTGCCTAATGTGAACTTTTTCATAAATGTTGTTTTACGATATATTGCTCTAATGCTTTCCGTAATTTATCTTTGCTCTTTCAATATTATTCTATACCTACATCTTCTACACTTGCTATTCTATGTAAAAGAGAGTCTTAACAATTATACTTTGTACTTGAAATTATTTAACTGTCACTATCTGGCAAGATATGCTTATATACTTGCTCAGACTTATTTAATATTACTGTTAAGATTGTACACCAACGATTATGGCTGATAAATTAATGATATACTATCAAAATTGTAGGGGGCTTCGCACTAAACTGCATGTTCTATTTATGAATATTTTGTCCAACTGCTACGATGTCATAATACTTACGGAGACTTGGTTAACCCCTGAAATACTCGACTCTGAATTTATTGATCAACGGTATTCCGTATATAGATGTGATCGGGATCGCAAGGCTACTCAAAAGAAAGATGGTGGCGGCACCCTTATAGCGATGCTGAAGGGACTGGGATCTGTCACAATTGAGTCCACTATCCTATTAAACCAATACATTGAGCATGTCATTCTGCGTATCCCGAGCGCAACGAGAGGAAGGTACGATATCATATGTTCAGCATACATTCCACCAAAAACACCCGAAAGTGTTTATGTTGCATATTTGGAGCTTTTACAAGCAGTTGTTGAGAGTGAAAGTGTTCAAAATTTCTACTTGTTTGGTGATTACAATCGCCCCGACATTGATTGGTTAGTTACTGGAGATTCATGTTCTACCATACAAGATTTAAATAGCAGCAACTCTCCAATTTGTAGACACATAAGAATCTTCATGTCCATTTTTAATGCCTATCAGTATAATAATATAAAAAATTCGACCGGCAAGATTTTGGATTTGGTGATCAGCAATAATGAGTGTTCTGTTATGGCACCCACTGACACACTATTAAGCTCAGACCCTTATCACCCACCCTTATGTATATTGGCTTCTTTCAATTTGGGTAACCGAGCCATGACACGTAAATCTACACAGAGGTACAATTACTATAAGGCGAATTACGAGGAAATTAATGGTGATTTGGACAAAGTTAGCTGGGGCGAATTATTGCAGGAGCAGTCTGCTGAAGATGCAGTTAATACATTTTATGAAGTTATTTTCAGAGTTATTAAAACTCATGTTCCCTTAACATTGGTCAAGTCTTCTAAGTACCCGGACTGGTTTTCACCTTCATTGATACAAATATTTAAAAATAAAACTAAGGCGTGGTGTAAATGGAAGTCGTATCAAAATCTATCAGATTACGAACAATTTTCACTATATAGGTCGAGATTTCATGCTGAATCTAAAACTTGTTATAACCAATACATAAAGTCTGTTGAGGATAGCATAAAAATTAACACCAAATATTTCTGGAGTTTTATATCTAACCGTAAATCCATAGCTTCCATCCCTTCAACTATGCATTACCAGGGACAGTCGTCCAACAATCCAGATGAAATCTGTAATCTCTTTTTAAACTTCTTCCATTCTGTCTATGAGCCTTCCACTCTCAACAATGTGCAGCAGCAGACCTTTAACGATGCTGGGAATAGCCGTCTCGTTAGCAATATTGTGATCAGTATTGAACAAGTACACAGTGCTTTGAAATCCGTGGATTGTTCTAAAGGTCCAGGGCCTGATGGCATCCCGCCACTATTCCTTAAAAATACCGCTAATACTTTAAGTCTTCCTCTATTTATTATTTATAATAAGTGTTTGAGCCAAGGGACTTTTCCAGAAGTTTGGAAACGAGCCAATATCACCCCTGTCCATAAATCTGGTCCAAGACACGAAATTGAGAACTACCGTCCTATTTCCATTCTGCCGATCTTGTCAAAGCTTTTCGAGGGGCTTGTCCACGATCAGCTTTATCCGATTATTCATGATCAGATTATTAAGCAACAGCATGGGTTCGTCAAGAAAAGATCTACAACTACTAATTTGATTGAGTATACCGATTATTTATTCAATAATTTAGACACACGTGTACAGGTGGACTCTATTTATACTGATTTCCGTAAAGCCTTTGACAAGGTCGATCATAAATTACTTTTGGGCAAAATAGCATTTAACGGTATTCGTGGCGATTTGTTCCGTTGGTTTACTTCCTATGTTACAAATAGAACGCAAAAGGTGGTGGTTAATGGTTTCCATTCCAAGTCCATAACTGTTTCATCAGGGGTGCCTCAAGGCTCGATTCTGGGTCCTTTGTTATTTATTATATTTATCAATGATATTTACATGTGCTTTCTTAATTCTAAATTCTTACTTTACGCAGATGACCTTAAAGTCTTTAGACCTATCAAAACTATTCTTGACTGTCAACTGCTTCAACAAGACCTCAATCGTCTTGCCGATTATTGCACTAAAAACAAACTCCAACTGAGTATTTCTAAATGTTGTTGTATTAGCTTCACTAAAAATAAAAATATATTTAAATATCCCTATGCAATATACGGTGAACCTCTGGCAAGGGAGAGTTTGATCCGGGACCTCGGAATATTACTTGACGATAAACTGCACTTAGACGCACATGTTAATAAAATTGTCAGTAATGCTTATCGCATGTACGGCCTTGTGATGAGATCATCCACGGAGTTTAAGCACCCTAGTACATATTTATATCTCTATCGATCACTAGTTAGGTCTCAATTGGAATATGCGGTACCTGTGTGGAACCCCTTCTACAACAAATATATTGAATGTATAGAAAGCATACAGCGTAAATTTTTAAAGTCTATGCATTATCGATGTTTAAAAAGTTGTTATCTCTCTTATAGTGAGTTACTTAAGAAATATAATCTGCTTTCTTTGAGTTCAAGGCGTACTTTTCTTGAAACTACATTTTTGTATGATGTATGCAATAACTCGTATGATTGTTCAGAAATTGGTAACAAGTTGTGTTATATAGTTCCCAGAACATGCCAGGGACGCGAGGTGCGCGCACGACCTGTATTCGCCACTACATCCAGTCGTACTAATGCCGGCTTGCGTGCTCCTCTTCGCCGCCTTGCGAGCAATTTTAATAAGAATTTCTGCAGTTTGGATCTGTTTGCTTTACCGCGTGGAAAGTTTAGACTCATGTTACTTAACATATTGAAAAATTAACGTTACAATGTTGTTCCACTTATGCGGCACTATTGATGGCCTTATGTTTTGTTATGTTGATACTTTACTATTAATATTCCTCTTTTTTATTTATTGTCTGCAACGTTAATCTTAAAATTTACCAAATTGTCTCATTGTTATCTGCGGAGAACGTGGTTGATTTCACATTTGTATCATTTCTGTATCCTATATTTTTTGTAATTTTTAATGTGTAATTGTTTGTTTTCCCGAATAAATAAAATAAAAATAAAATAAAATAATATCGAACTACGACCTACGAGTTACGACGATGACGGACGGAAGCGAACATCTCGAGACCAGTCATATCGCTTTCTTGTCATAACGATTTCTAGCAGGCAACTCCTTTACCGCAAGCAACGTTAAGGAACTTCGATCCAAAAACGATCTAAAAGATAATATTTAAGGAATTTTCGTATTCGCATCTCAGTAACAGACTGTCAGAAAGGCCTCTAATTCCACAACATTTTGACTAAGATTTTAACACTGATTGTCGCTTGAGATGATGTAGCGACTCGAATGTGAACGTCTTTAGGGTTCCGTACCCAAAGGGTAAAAACAGGACCCTATTACTAAGACTCCGCGGTCCGTCTGTCTGTATGTCCCCATAACTGTGATAGCTAGACAGTTGAAATTTCACAGATCATGTATTTCTGTTGCCACTATAACAACAAATACTAATAATATAATAAATATTTAAGTGGGGCTCCCATACAACAAACGTGTTTTTTTGTCGTTTTTTGTGATTATGGTACGGAACCCATCGCGCGCGAGTCCGAGTCGCTTTTGGCCGGCTTTTTACAATCGTAATCTCTTATAGAATGTCACTTTGTATAGGTAGTTTTCGTTCTTGGTAAAAGTCTTTAGACGCAATGCCTCTCAATACAAAAAAAATAACAAGTTACTGAGAAAAATATAGTTTTTAAACAATATATAGTATTTAGAGAAAACAATAAATTAGTTTAGCTATACTTAAGTCTGATAACTTGTACTAAGAAAATCTAATGTTGTCTCTAAACATCGTTTGTGACATCCATTATCTATTCTGCAACGTACCACAGTCTACCTAAAATGACTCCTTACAGTAGTTCGCGAGAGTTTTAGCTGAGTTGTAAGCTGTAGGGGCAAGAGGCGGCCATGCAGCTTCGAACTGATATTTTATAGTTCGGAGCTGCTAATTTCTAAACATATATCTTGACATGTTTTCCCTTAAATCCTGTCAAAAGTAATGGCATTGATTATATTAAACGCCCGAATATCTGAACTGAAAAAAGACATAACAACAAATTTTGTAGCTACATAGGAAAGTCAAAAAGTTAACGATATTAGCATACATCTTCATAACAGGGACAATATTCTGCGAGCTTTTAGAGCTCCCCTCGTAAATTATTTGATAGAAACCGCCTGCACGGTTACTTTCAGATTTTCTAGAAGCTAAACTATTTGACAACTGTTAGTATTAGTTACACTGTGGTCTTACAACCGACCTTTATGTGTATTTCACCTTTGACATATGCAGAAAGTGCTCGGTTGCCGTAGCATTCGCTTCATTTATTCATACGAGCTCGTGAATCCACTGGCATTATTTTTCTCTAGTTTCCGTTCTAATACATTACAGCTACAAAGGATAGACTTTAGTTGAGTGTAATTAAGGTTATCTGAAAGCACTGCTATGATTTAAATTCTTTCACCGGTAGAAAGATAAAGTATCGCTGAGTATCATAGGTTGTTTTTTATCCCGGAACCGTACATTACGGTACCTGAGAATAGGCCGCCACTGGAGTGAACGAATGGGCAAAATTTAGTGAAAATAATTTAATGTTTTTTTTTAATTAGGCAAAAGGAGCGCCGACAAAAAGATAGACCAATATAGTTTACCGGTCAAATATTCTTTTGTATTTTTTGGTCATTTATAGGTCTGCCTAATCCTTCGAGTAAAACTGGCGTATGTTTTGAGCTTAATTATTCTTGTTTTCTTATTTATCTATGATATCTATCAATCTAATTTAAAAAATACACAAAAAAATTAACACTTTAAAATTATGCCTTTTTCCATAACGGTAAACAGAAACTACAAAAAGCCACATTCACATTCCTTTTGCTCCATTTACTTTCATACATCTAGGCATACATGCACGCTAGTTATGAGTATTGAGTAGGTACTGTGCACCTGGGGTCTTACCATAATGCTCTTAGAGCAAGGTTATTTCCATTGTGCGTAAGGGACAGATGTATATAACTTGTTTTCCTAACGTTGCTCTAAGAGCTCATGGTAGCTCTAGCCGTTCTGAAGAACATCACCAATAAAATCTGTGTATGATCTACAAGTAGACCCCTTCGCGTTTGCACTATCGCCTGCTTTGTTAGGCGCCATCCTTTCATCCTCTCAACAACAGCAAACTATCTAAGCATAACGCTTTTCAACTTTTGTCACTTCGTTTTCTTTTAAACCACAACGTTGTCTTCACTTTAACGTTGTCTTTCAACACATCATTCGACAATTCATCATTTAAAGTTACACCCAAAGACATTATACGTATTGTAGAGAAGTATAAGGTCTTTGGTTACACCACACATACTTCAAAAAGAACGCGTTCATAATTTTTTACTCTTTTAATAGTGAGTTGCTGTTGGGATTATGGCAATGAGGTTTAGCCACGGAACAGTTTAGCTGTGGCTAATAATAATATTGGCAGTATGTAGGATCCGTAACAGCTAACGTTCTGGAGTGTCTGCCTATCCCCATGAAAAAAAGCCGTGATTTTATGTATGTGAGTAGTTATGTTGCTGTAACTGTAATCACTTGCAATGTCAAATTTAGATTTTTTCTCTTCATCATTCGTTTAATCAACACCCATCAAGATGGTTCAATTTGACCCTGTAGAATTTAAATTGTTAAATTGAAGGAGTGTTAGTACCAGCCTGCAGTAGGTCTGGACATGCTAAGTGACAATAAATTGTGTCGAGGAGTTGCGCACGCGCGCAATCATCCATTACCCCCAATTGACTGCACTCACGAGGGGGGCGGGTGATGCACTCGATGGTTCATGCTGATGGTACGTTACCCTATGATTGGTGCATGTGGACACTGTTTCTAAGCAGGGCCTCATAACAAAGCTTTTCTTTTATTTAGTAAGCTAGGGCTCTATACTTCTAAGATAGCTTGATGTCTGCGACAGCTGTCAGTAACAATAGCGCTTGACAGGCTAACAATAACGTATACGTCAGTTTGACATATGTCGCAGAGATCGAGCTATCTTTTAAGAAGTATAGTAACAAACCTCGTATATTATTATTACTTTTACATATAAAAAACTTTTTGCAAAAAAATACTACCGACTTCCAAATACAAAACTACAAAGTGAAAAATAATTTTATTTTTTGAAGTCGGTGTCTTTCGTAGGTACCATTTTTTTTGCGTTATGGACACCGACTTCCAGAACGTTAGCACTTTGTAGTTTTGTTTTTGGAAGTGGGTAGTATTTTCTTGCAAAAAGTTTTTTATTTTCACTTTTTAGTTTTACTTACCTAATAGGCAAGTTAGTAAGGTAACTATAACGCCAAAATTGATTTCATGAAACTTTAACATCACCGGTGAAATGAGAGATCTGCGTACCCCTTAAGAGCATACTGGCGTGATGTTATGTTATGAAATCCTAGGCTTACAGGCCTGAAATCTCCAACCAGCCTTCAGCAAGCGTCATTAATGATCGTGTCTTCTCTGTATGTAAAAAGGCCTTTGCTCTAAAGTAAGACAGTTACATTACAGACTCTTATTATGGTGGAAAAAATCATCATCTTCTACCTAGCTTTTATTCAAATATGTTGAGGAAGCTCAAGACTAACCAGATGCAGCTTAGTACGACAGGAATACACAGCGACTGCAACTGACCTTCACGCCCCAGTTACTGGAGGACACGACAGAGGACAAGGGATACCCCTTGGTAATGGTTGTTAAACTTTTATAGTTCTGACAACCCGTAACAACTGTGAAAGATCTACGAATGACACCGAAAACAAGTAAGAATACAACATATTAAATTAATGATGACCGCGCCATTTAAAAGTAACATTCTGCTTGCACAGTGTACAAGAGAAAAAACTCATACAACTATGTTTAGGGTACTTTTTTAGTAACTGGCTCCTTCTACAATTTTGTTTCGTTTTAATTTTTAATGAACACTCAAGGCAGTCAAAATAGTTCCTCTTAGTACTGAAGCTTTCAAGATGAAGGAAAATAAAAACAAAGAATCTTCTAAAACTAAAATCAAAGTTACGAAAATACGCTATAAAGCAGGAATTACTTGATGTACCGCTACCCAGCTGCAAAAAAAATCCATGAAGAAACAAGCTTGAAATAGGGTAAGCAGTAAAAGCTAAGATGTCCCAAACACTTAAAATTTCAGGGAAAAAGCATTAGTAGGTACATAATATCAATCGCCTTGCAAGAATAGGACACAAAATACACTTCGCAGTAGCATTTTATAGTACCAATTACAATGAATATGACTTTTTTACGGGGGAACTGTGACAAATGTAAAGTACATAATGATTGTTGATTTAAGGTCAGCGTTCTTTAAACAGTCGATCGCGACCCCCAGTGAGGTCCCGGAGTCTTGGTTGGGCGATTACGGTTCCAAGACAAGCAAAAGGAAGAAGCAATATTATTCTACCGTAAGCTAGAAAAAAATATAACAATTTCAGTGGAAATTCAGTGCCTATTTGTTGTGCATAATTTTTCTGATTTAGAGATCATAATCAAAAATTGGAGACTATTTCTCTTAGTGTTGAACCAGTGAGAGTTAGTTCACATTCCTACTAAGACGACAGGAACTAACAGTTAAAAGTTAGTAACTGAATAGTTACTCTTCATAATTTTGTAATTTACTGCAAATAATTGGTCCGATGTAATTTCTACGACAAACTTTTGAACGCAAGGGAAAAACATCACATTTTGTGAAGATGTAAACGAAGTTTAGAAGGACGGAGGAGTGCGTTCGCCCGCTCGCCGCATTATTGCACTCCTGGGGACCGCCACTTTTTTTACTTATTAAAGGGGTCGCGAAGTCAGAGTTTGAAAAACATTGATATAGATAAATTTTCGCTTTCTCCTTGAACAAGTTGCCGTCATAATATGTTGAAATAGATATGAGATGATATGATATGCACATAGAGCCCTGTCTGCAATTATAACTGAACCTCTAATTAGTGTATTTTTTATTTTGTGCAGTGATTTTGCTCTATATCGGCTTTTTTATGGACTTTAAACGGAAGGGATCACAAAATAACAAAAAAATTATTCCTATTATTATATACTAGCTGTCCCACGCGGCTTCGCTCCCGTCAACTGGCTACCTACCTACCCATCAACCCTACCTACTCTACATACATGATTGTTGTGTAATTAAACCGTTTACGCAGCGCACGCAACGGAAGCTCTCAAAAAGGAATAATTTTGCCCGTTTTTGCAACATTTTTCATTTATGCTCTGCTCCTGTTGGTCGTAGCGTGATGTTATATAGCCTATAACCTTCCTCAATAAATGGACTATCCAACACAAAAAGAATTTTTCAATTCCAACCAGTAGTTTCTGAGATTAGCGCGTTCAAACAAACAAACTCTTCAGCTTTATAATATTAGTATAGATTTCTTCATCGGATCGTTCGGAAACTGCAAAAATATTATTGATAATATATGTAGTTTACTATTATTTTTTAAATGTTTGTCTCTCAGTGCTGGGCACCAAAGCCTTCCACTATTACCTTTTTAAAACTAATATACTAAACTGGTGTTATCTATACTAATATTATAAAGCTGAAGAGTTTGTTTGTTTGTTTGAACGCGCTAATCTCAGGAACTACTGGTTGGAATTGAAAAATTCTTTTTGTGTTGGGTAGTCCATTTATCGAGGAAGGTTATAGACTATATAACATCACGCTACGACCAATAGGAGCGGAGCATCAATGAAAAATGTTCCAAAAACGGGGAAAAATTATTCTTTTTGAGACGCAACGTATTTAGAGTAGGTGGGCTAGCTTGGTAGGTAGCCAGTTGACGGGAGCGAAGCCGCGTGGGACAGCTAGTAAAAAGATAAAACTGGGTTTGTATGAGGTAGGGTAATGTCTAACAATTAACCAATACCTACTTAACCGAAGAATGTACGGTTCCTGTGGTGTATGCCAAGGGTGCGAAGATGCGTTAAAAGTTTTATAAAAACCACAAAAAAGCGGAATGGGCTTTCGCTTTTTAGGGTTCCGTACCCAAAGGGTAAAAACGGGACCCTATTACTAAGACTCCGCGGTCCGTCTGTCTGTCTGTCACCAGGCTGTATCTCAAGAACCGTGATAGCTAGAAAGTTGAAATTTTCACAGATGATGTATTTCTGTTGCCGCTATAACAACAACTACAGAAAACAGAAAAATAAAAATTTAAGGGAGGCTCCCATACGAAAAACGTGATTTTATGCCGTTTTTTGCTATAATGGTACGGAACCCTTCGTGCGCGAGTTTGACTCGCACTTGGCCGGTTTTTTTAGTTTTTTTTTACAAGGCTCTCGAAAGGAAACGAACAAAAGCAATGAAATAGTATGAAATTAACTAATTAGAACTTGAAACTTAACAAGCAATAGTAACGTTGAAGTCTACAGTCATCTTTTTCCGTAATATTCTGGAATGAAAAACTCATCACAAAATACTAGGTGCTTTCCATTGCCCCATTTTCTGCCGCAGTTTAATATGTATGTAGGTACTGTACATTTGATGTACAGAACCTACATACATATACAAATTGCAAGGACGATTGTGCATATCCGTTTATATAAGTCGGGCACACAATGTATTGCGGTCAGCTTGTCATCAGATGTCTCCTATGCTATTCAGAGCCCATTGCAGCGGTTTTATTCGATTGTTACTTATCTCCTCTCTAAAAGAGTAAGTAATGCGTTATTGCCAAATATCAAATTTGAACAGTTGGAGAGGCCTATGTGAGAATTCGTACCACTCATAAAAGTCAATTTGTGTTGAAACTGGCTAAGCACCCTCAGAGGCTATCGACATGGTGACATATTATCAATGACAGCATCGTGATAGCTATCAATCACGTAAGAGTAACCAATCACTTACTTTTTGGGTATTCGACCTTGAGCCATCGCTGGTGATACTACAGTGAAACACAATTGTTCCATACGATTTGGCGTAGCCGTAGGCGAATGTTTACGTTTTTTGTTGTATTTTTTTAAAGGAAATGACAGTTATGGAAAACTTAGTTTAGGTATGTAATCCGACAGCGATCCGGAGGAGATTTTCTACGCTTTCGACTTAGTTTATTTTTAGGCCAAGTAGTGTTTGATTTAAGTATATATGTATGTAGTTATAGTTAATTTGCATTTTTCCTATGTAGTTACGAATGGTTGTAAGGTAACACAAGTAAAATATTAAAAAAAGATTTAAAAAAAACCTACGACTCATTTCTATTTCAAGCTTTTTAAACTACATATTTTATCTAGTAGACACGCTTCGCTCGAATTTTTTTTCGAACACATTATTATAACATTCTCGATTAAGTCACCTTTCAAACAAAAAAATCATAATCGGTTCACCCGTTTAGGAGCTATGATGCCGCAGACTGATACACATATACACAAACAAACACGTCAAACTTATAACACCCTTCTTTTCCGTCGGGCGATGACGAATGACGATGTAAACTTGAATTTTAGCACCAAACGTTAATGCTATCCAGTTCAGTAGTTTTTATTTTATTTTGTGTTGGTACATCCTACACGAACTGCAGCCAAAGAGAGTTGCTTATTAAACATGCACTCCTGTCAATCCCATTTTCCATTTCAATCACTGCAAGGATTCTTATTTAGCACTAGCTGTGCCCGCGGCTTCGCTCCCGTTGACTGCCTACCCTACCCTACTTACCTAACTACCTGTACCTACCGTACTTACCTAGACCTACCTACCTTACTTACCTTGGTCATTCTACCTACCTAGATCGAGCATTCGCTGCACATAATACTATTTACTCTAGGGAGAAGAATATCGACTTCGTACAAAAAAGTAAGGACAGATTTGCCGCGCGCCATCTAGTACTGTACTAGCACTCCAGAACACCACACCGAAACGAAAACATTAAAAAACACCCATCCATAGCTGGGACTCGAACTCACCCTTGGGCGTAGTAGGCCTCCGCGTTTATCATTAGGCTATTCAGACGGGCAAGCAGTGGTGAAATTACGAACCACATTGCACACAAACACGTCAACGTCAATATTGACATTAGTAGTAGTATGATTAGAGATTAGAGACCTAAAATCTGATAAAACGTTATTATTTTTAATCTCGTGCTGAATTATTATTTTAATTCTAGCCACATTTGAAATGGCCCTTGAAGGTATATCGTTGATTGGACATAGAAAATTGATCAGTTGATTCGCTGGTTCGCTGCATCCCCACAATGAGTGCGACGGGCAGGTTGTGGGTAGGTGCTACCAATTTTTTTTCTAGGGTTATTCTACCGCGGAAAACCTTAACACCGCGATTCAGAAAATTACGCCATATGCACAACGCCATCTATCGAATTTAGAGTCCTATTATCTGAATAGCGTATGTTGTGATATTTTACTTCTTGAACACTTTAAATTCATCTAGCTTTTGATAGAGTGAACCGAAACAAAAACTAAGTAATACTT
This sequence comes from Orthosia cruda, assembly GCA_964057195.1. Classification (NCBI taxonomy): domain Eukaryota; kingdom Metazoa; phylum Arthropoda; class Insecta; order Lepidoptera; family Noctuidae; genus Orthosia; species Orthosia cruda. The sequence goes on along the minus strand of OZ059825.1, from coordinate 37,572,017 downwards.
CAAGTTACGCAATTTTTTATCTATAAAAATTATCTACATTGGTTTCGTACATTTTACGTGATTCGTGCACTAATAAACAGACAAATAGATAAACAGACAAAGAAGTAGAAGTACAAAAGTTTTTCACTACGCCGACGATGGAATATCGAGAAATATATTTCAATATCAAACCCATCTTTTTCATATTTCAGTGTGCCGTATGTCTATGTAGCCAACTTCCAGGCAATATGTTATGGAATCTTTGTGAAATCATTGCACTGGTTGGCAGGACTGCCATGGACGGTTTTCTGATTAAATTCGATGCATGTTGTGAAACTACTTGCAAAGCGCGAGCAAGTTATGTTATGCAAGTTATAATATTTTCGTTGCATAGTAATTCGACTTCCTAGGAAAATAAGGTCTCCCTCGTCGGTTGGAAACGTGGCTGATACGTTTTCATGCCTAGCTGCTACTGCCTAAAGTCATGAGTAGGTAGGTATATCCCTTATACTTGTGCTATAAGATATCGCTTCTCGCAAAATTTCATGATTTTAGTCAGAAAGTACTCTATAGGTTTCACACCTCCACACGTTGCTGAGACAAAGGTTTTGATAGACAGATAGAGAGACAAAGAAGTGATCCTATACCTACTTCCTTAAGTAGCATACAGTCCGTCTGATCTTTAAAAGCAAGGGCTTCATAGTATGCAGCTACAGGGAATGTCTAGAGGCTGGTCCTCTTCTTTTTCGTGTGAGGTGTGGCCGTCTCTGGAAACCCCACAGCCCTCACAGGCCTTTGACTTGGCTATTTCAGATTTGCATTAAGTATATAAGTTCAGGTTTCCTCACGATGTTTTTCTTCACCGTTGCCTATGATATCTAAGATATACTTAGAAAGTACATATGAATTTGAAAAGTCACATTGGTACTTACCCGAATTTGAACGCACGACCTCAAGCACGAGAGGCAGGTTTTTACCCACAGGGCCACCACGACATAGAGGCTGGTTAAAACAAAAATTATTGCCTTACTTAGAATGCAACCCAGACAGCGATCGATCGTCGGCTCAAACATGTGTCACGCTCATGCATCTCTCCCAAAATATAATAAAATATTCGTACAATCTTTCATTTTTATTGCCAGCGTTTGACCACTAAATTTCTACCTACAGGGATTCAAGCCTTAGACACAACTTTCTCGAATTCGACTACTTATAGATATTTTTTAATTAAATAAAGAAGCCTGCGAATTTCTACATCAATAAGGTTACTAGTATAGTTGAAGCTAAGAATTTTCAAACCAATAAGCATAATATTGCACCTACACGAGCGTGGAACCATTCAAGTGCAAGTCCCGATTTGAGCAATATTATTGTAGATCTAGGCTACCTACTTCCGTTAACATTTCCTTAGTATAAATATAAATATCCAACTTCAGGAAAATATGCTATATGCCAATAAAATATTTAGTTTAGGTTAGAGATGTTTTTATTGACCATAAGAAATTATTTCACTTACATAAGAAATTATTAACTTATTTAAATATACACTTTTGATTTACGTACAGTTTTGGTAAAAAGAAATTACGATATACAAAACTATTCTAAAAGTGAAGGGTAATCGAATAAAAATAACACAACCAGAACGTAAACAACCACTGCCGCGCAACTAGAAGTGGTATGTGGTGTGGATTTGAAGAATTAGACCACCCACCGTTCATCGAACACCCAGAGATTATTTTCCTGTTTTTCAACTTAGAAAGACCACAGTGAATGCCAATTTGCTAGTGACGAAGAAATGAAGGCAGCGGTAGCATTTCGACGGCAAAGAGGGGGAAATTGATTTCACTGGGTAAAAGCGCTTTAGGACCGATGTAAGAAATGCATCGATGTAGGTTAAGACTACATAAAAAGATATATTTTGTAGAATTCTATCTGCATTTTTATTACCCAAGGCTTAAAACTGTTTCAGACGCCCCTCTTATATAATAGTATAATAGGTTTGAATTCGCTAACCCGTCTTAAGTAAGAGTGCTGATCAATGCTCGAGCCTTGTCTCTGCATGAGAATAGGCCTTTGCCCTGCAGTGGGACAGTAAGAGTATTAATATTATACTTCCTTTAAGAGGAAATATGGGCAGAGAGCGCCGACTGAATTTCCTTAAGTAAAAATTCATAATTCGAGGTTTGGCTCTCGTCTATTTCCTCCTCCAATATAGGACCAATTTAAAATATATTAAATAAACTGAAAATGAAAGATATATTCTATGACCCTATGTTTTCCTTTTTGATGATACATTATCTTTAGAAAAACTAGAACCCTCAAAAAATGGTCCAAATTGCGCTGTCAACGAAAAAGGAAAACTTAGGGGCATAGTATATATCTTACTTTTCAAGTATATGGAATAACTTTTAAATTGGTCCAATATTGGAGGAGAAAATAGACGAGAGCCAAACCTCGAATTATGACTTTTTACTAAGGAAATTCAGTCAGCGCTCTCTGCCCATATTTCCTCTAAAACCCTTAGGTCAAGCCTTTAGCTTGAAAATAAGTTTATCTATGCAATTTTTTGCGGCTGGCAGCACTTTGTGAACGCGGTCACCCGTGAGCCTTTGCCCAGCATGCCTTTGCCCAGCATTTTAATGAAGTTAAAAACGAGAGGAAAATATGGAACACTTATTTCAGATTTTCTCAGCAACATGTGTTACCTAGAATTCACGCAAGCTTAGTTAAAGTCATATAATTATTTTATCTACAATAATTTATAGTAAATTGAAACTTCAGTAAATTTACTGATAATATAATATCACCACATTAAAATTCAAGTGACATAGAAATAAAACCCATTACTTTATGACGTGCAAGTGAAATTCTACCTTAAGATGATAAACAATCAATTGATAGCTTTGACTGTGTTAAAGTATTTTTAATTGTAATAATTTCAGACTTACTAGAGAGACGGCACATATATATATGTGGCTACTTTAATACATCATAATATACTTACATGATGGAAATTGTCTATTGAATTTCATGGCCCAAATCTAATCTATAGTACCTAGTGTGTAATCAATTATTATTTTTAAAGATTTCAGCTCCATCGATGAAAGTTCGATGATATTGTCAATGTATTTAAACGTATGAGATGGTGATAGTCGGTTTACAATAAAGAATACTGTTTTACAACTATTGATCAGTGTTTGAAGTATTTGGGGTATAATGGGACTGTCATGGGCTGACTGTTTTATATTTTTTTATATTCAGCCCGTTGTGTTGTCTTTGTCGACCAATCCGTCGTAAAAACCTCTTAGTCATCCATCAGCCTTCGGTGATCGTGATCGGTGACAACGCCCTAATTATGTAAAGAAAAAATACTTACATGAGAAGTAGTGTACAAGCAGAAAGCCAACTATTGAAAATAAAAGAAGTATCGTCTAATTGCAAGCACAGTTCACTAGATATCTGGAACCACTATTAGTCTGATTAGTCTGATAGATATGCAAAGCAGGATCACTTCTACAAAACTTCCACATACAAAATGGTAAATGACACTTGTTTACACTCCTAATATCGGGTATGAGTTTCAGAGGCATCACATACATATGGGGGCATTATACACATTGCATAAATTTTGTATTGTCAATCTATTAGTAAACACTCTTACACTATGTGTACGTTTTTCCATTCACTGTTTTCCTACAAAGTTCAACTGCACAAAGCCGGGTTTTCATCTCAGATGCTATCGTCCCCTCGTGTTGGTGCATACTTCCATATCAGCAGGTCGAAGATCACCAGTGCATCATTACCATAATGTGTACTCCTCACAATCCATTGTCAGGTTTCCTTCACGGACATAAACTAGGAAGCACTGTAACCGTATCTATACCGTAACTCGAGCATAGCACTGTGTTTGTCTTATGCCCATACAGTTTCAATTTGTGCACCTCACTGGTCACAATTAAACAACGCGTTGAAAAGTCTCATAGTACTGATAATAATACACAATGTAACAGCTCAGTATGTCGCAAGACACGTGTTAGCAATGACTGCAATGATACAACACTGTTCTATTTTCCACCACGGCTTGCGACGACTTTCTTCTCTGGTAGTGGGCCTTCTTTTCCTGCGCTACACGCTTAGGTACACGTGTAAACGATTATGTGGGTCACCTACCACAGGTGAATCTATGCTACTCGTAGCATGACATTCTGCTCTTTTTAATATGATTTCCAATTATTTCGTAATTAATTATATATAACGTGTGAGTATGATGTTACTGCTTAATGGAGAGCGCGATCAATAAGGCGTTAATTCATTATTTGTCATTTATTACCAGCTTTTATGGACTGAATGATAACACTGATTATACCCGTAGTTTCTCATATTGCTTTATTTATCTCAAGAGTAAGTAAAGTTTCCCTGCAAAAGCACTTAGAAATGCACGAGTGAGTATCTTCTGTCAAAAACGTTTCTAAAAGCTGTACTTCTCCATTTTAATTCTTATAGATACCGTAAAACTGAATGGATTTCAGTAGGACTTTCGCTATTCTCAAAGAGCCTATGTTGAATCTGTCACATAGACTGTCCTATCATTCGATGACATCCCGGAGGATTGGCCACTCCCGGAGACAAACCGCAAGTCAAGGCATTTGTCAGTGGTTTTCTATAAGATTGTTGGCTCAAAATCTAAGGAACTGTGGAAAAATTGGAAGAAAAGAAGGGAGGGTTCTTCCCTGCAGTGGTATAGTATAGGCCCATATAATCGTAACAAGTAGTGTATTGGGACATTACTTCTTGCATAATTTCCCGCACTTTTATGATTCGCTTAACTCTCAATAAAAGTTGGAGAAAGAGACAATACAAAAGAAAATCTTTTATGTAGCAGCACATACCTTTAACAAAGCGTAGGTTTAAAGCTACCGTCAAACGGGGTGAATAGGAACAAGGGTGAATGAATAGAAACAAAACTTTGAAGAGATTTATCACTTTCTTTTTTTTGCAACTTTTATATAGGTATTCCAAATATATTAATTATATATATATATATATAATTTATTGTACACCAAGATAGAACAATACAAAAATAAACCTTAACATTAAAACAAAAACATACCTACAACAGGTGGCCTGTCCGCGTTCTGTGATCTTTAAAGACTATAAAAATAACCAATATATTACTAAATTATTTTAAAAAAACGATGCTTTGTTTGAAACCAATGAAGTGGTAACAAAGTTAAAATCTTAATCAACGTTATGTTCCCATTTTCACCCCTGCATCCCTATTCACCCCGTTTGTAGGTATGTTCTGTCACATTGGGCTTTTGTAAAATTTTCCACTTCATCAACTCAAATCTTATACACATACTCGTACACCTGCAACAGTTTATTACAATTTGTTTATAACTATTATAAGAACACCTTGTGAGTCTATCTTTTCCTTAGTTTCTGGTAAAAACAATATCGAAGCGTGACAAACCTCATTTAAGCAGTCACAGTTTGACAATTAGTCACATTCATTTCACTATATTTTAACCTCCGTAGGAAAAAGTGGGTCTTATAAGTTTGACGTGAGTATATCTGTGTGTTTGTGTACTGCCTTTGCCATCATAGCACCTAAACGGATGAACCGATTTTGATTTACTTTTCGTGTGTTCTTTGATATAAATCGGTTCAAAAGTTATGCGCATTTTCCTCTTTGAATATTTTCGCAAGATATCGTGTTATAATTACGTGTTTCGATGGATTGTCGATCGATGTGTGTTTACTCTAGATAAATTATGTAGTTTAGAGAATTATGTATTTAATTGTGTCGAAGGTTCATTTAATTAAAAAAATACTTATACTGACTCCTGTCTTGAACAAAAACTTATAAATATAAACCCAGGTGGGTGACCATAAGCTCTGAGAGTAAGGTTATTTTAAGTGTGTGTAAGGGACAGATGTATATGACTTGTATACATCTGTCCCTTACGAACATTCAAAATAACCTTACTTTAAGAGCTTATGGTCGCCACCTGGTCTATTTATAAAGAACTTAAGGCCGCGGGTCCACCTGCAAGCTACTCTTTGCCAGTTTTATTAAATTGCGGGGGACGACGAGCGATTGATGAGATTATACCTCGGTAGCCCGTAAAGCAACTTGATTACGAGCTGGCTGCAGGAGGAAACCCTACGTAATATCGTTATGTTGTTCGTGGTGGCCCCGTGGCTAATGACCTAACCTCGCTTGTTCGAGGTCGGGAAAGTTCCAATAAGGCATTTTCAAATTCATATGTATTTTGCAAGTTATCTTGGACAACGCTGGCAACGGTGGGGGATAACAGCTTGAAACCTTAACTTTAAGTCTGAAATCGCCAACACGTCTTGAACAAGCATTGTGAGGAATGCTCGTGCCTTCTCTGTATGAGAAGATTACACATTATCTATACGAGTATCTATACTTAATATTATAAAGAGGCATGATTTGTATTTCTGTATGTAACGAATAAACTTAAAAACTACTAGACCGATTTAAAAAAATCTTTCATCATTGGGAAGCTACACTATCCCCGGGTGACATAGGCTACTCTTTATCCCTGTATTCCTACGGGAACGGAAACTACGCGGGTGAAACCGCGAGGCGTCCGCTAGTTATATTATAAAAACATCCGAACATCCGAGTCGCGGGCAGAACCAGTTCTTATTTTCACTTGTCTAGCAATACTTACTAAGTTTCAATAATATCGATGTTAGTACTTACAGTAGTAGATAGTTATCTTCAAATAAAATTCAAAGGCATTTCATTGTTGTGCTTCCTAGGAAATATACCGAGCTGGGAGCTAGACTAGGAGACTATAAGAGGAAAGATCAATAGGTTTCCTTTTGTTAGCGTTTATAAATAAAATACATACTCCTATTTAGTTTCAGCCAGCGGCTTTGTGTACAAAGATACCTATTCATCCCAAGGGAATGTACTTTCCGGGATAAAAAGTATATTAGATCCAATATTTTCGTATTTTCAAAAATTCATTAAAGTTGTTTCGGCTGTTTAGGAGTTAAAATGTTACCAATAAAAGCAGACAGGCAGACAGAGTTACTTTAGTAATAGGGAAGCATGGATGTCGCTTCTTCATTAGCTATTCAAAATCAAAGTGTTTATTTCAATTAGGCCACTAAGCGGTACTTCTGAAATAGAAAATTTAAATTTTTAAATAAATATGAATTTACTCTCGATTCGCAAAGGTACTCCACACTTATCTAGCACCTAGTATAAAACTACTATAATATGTATACATATGAAGTTATATAAGCACTAACAGGTACATTCATTCGTTTAATAAATAGGAACATGGTTCTCACATACTTACAAATATTGCAAACATAGGTAAATTACTTAATTCAACAACAACGGAACAGTGTGCGAGTCAATTTCTTAAACAAAAAGAGAAGAGGTGCATGTCGTGGTGGCCCAGTGGCTAAGACCTCGCCTGTCGTGCTTGAGGTCGTGGGTTTCTAATCCGTGCAAGTACCAATGTGACTTTTTCAAATTCATATGTACTTTTAAGTTTATCTTGGACATCACAGGCAACGGTGAAGGAAAACATCGTGAGGAAACCAGGACTTATATAGTTAATGTAAGTCTGAAATAGCCAAGTCAGAGGCCTCTGGGACACCAGAGGCGGCTTAATTAACTCTGACACCAGAGGTGGCCACACCTCACACGAAAAGAAGAAGAAGAAGAACAAAAAGAGAAAAAAATAAATAAGGCATTCCTATAATTATGAATCTAATCTAATCTAATACCTTTAAACGAGCAATTCTTGTATATATGTATCTATATAATATAATCTGAATCTCGGATACGGCTCCAACGATATTCAAGGAATTTAGTATGCAGGGGGTTTCGGGGGCGATAAATCGATCTAGCCAGGTTTCATTTTTAGAAAACGTCGTTTTATCTATTTACACCCGAGCAGAGCTCGGTCGCCCAGGTACTTATAATACGTGCGGCCCTTGACAATGACAAAGGTAATCACTTAGATTTATTTAGAATCAAATAATCATGTACCAAACAAATAGGTAATGATATTGATAATAGCTAAACAGTAAACCCACAATAAAATTATTAAGGATGATTCATGCGCTATATTTTAGGGGGTGAAAGTACCTGAAATGAAAAAAGAACCCGACTGCTTAAAAACCAAACTATAAAAAATAATTAAAAAAATCAAAACACCCGACTGCTTAAAAAGCGAACTAAAAAGAAGTAAACAAGAAAAAAATCATGCTGTGCAGTCGGAGGATACATATTTGCGAGCTGGTTGACCAAAGCCAGATGTATCTTCCGTCTGCACAGCATGATTTTTTAGTTAACATTTTATTCGAATAAGGTACATTTAAACAAATAAATGTTATATATTTTTGAAATCGCCACATTAAACCCTTCATTTAATTTGATACCCCACACGATTGGAATGGATGGAAATAAAAATTGGGCCCCCACAATATGGCGCCCAAAAGCCGCCATTGTTCTATTTTTCTATTTTAATGTAGGCAGTGACACTCGCAAAGACGCATCGATTGACGTACGTATGTATCATCAATATTGGCCAACGCTTTTGGTCTCTCGAATGCCACATAGGAACAAACATAGATACCTACATACATACATAGACTGATAAACACATTACCCTCCTACGGCAGTCGGGTAAAAAGACGTAAACAAGAAGAAAGGAGCGAAGAAGTATTATTATATATGCGAAAGTAAGCTTTTCGGATTTGGATGGAACTTAGCACAAGGGTAATCAATATCCTGGATCTCCAAACATTTTTATCCCGGATTACGGAAGTATGGTTGGGTTATTTTCCAACTTTCACGTGGCATTTAGTTGGAGTCGCTGGCAGAAGTTAGTGATCATAAGCTAAACACACAATTGCATAATACTAAATTAGGGCTGTGCAATCTCGTTTGACATTTGCTCGTTTATAGAGTTTCGTAATTACTAGCTTAGTTCCATGCTCTAAGTGAGAATACTGGGTGCGGTGGTTGACTCATCAGGTACCGTTATTGTTTACTTCACTGTTCGCTTAGGTAGTTCTGGTATTATGTATATATATGGGGGTTTAGCTATGATTCGTGTCTGTCTAGCCTCTTCCTGATACTCTACGTTTGCTTTGAATATACATTTTGATATGCTTTCCTTTAATACCATTATCACAACTACGGGCAATTGAGGATGCGTTCTACGATGGTGAACAAGGGTGTGACCATACGCTCTTAGAGTAAGGCTATTTTGAATATGTGTAAGAGACAGATGTCTATGACTTATATACATCTGTCCCTTACGCACACTCGAAATAACCTTACTCTAAGAGCGTATGGTCACCCCCCTGATCGTGATAGTAGTGACATTGTAAAACGATTTTCAAATAGTCAAATTTGTATGGATTTGTTTGCATTTAATTAGTTGAAATGCCAAAATGCACGTGATTGCCTTGCATTTGGGCATTTCAACTGATAAAATCTCACTTTCTATTGTCATTATTTTTCGTGTCCTTGTCTTTGCGTAGAAGAATCTATCCTATCCTACGATACTTCAGAAAGGGTCATTTCAAATTATTTAAAGTTATAATGACCCCTCTAATCATAGTATTATTTCACTGAGCTATATATACGAGTATAGCTGCCTTTCGGCACTCTTAATGACAAACTTGCAAGTTTCTGTCTACCCCTTACGATTGTCACACATGCATGTACACGTATTACGACATCCGGCCCATTTAATATTTGTCGATAGACATCTGTTCCAACCGATTTTACTGGCTCTTTGGAAAGAACACCCATCTATGCAGTGGCCGCGGTAAGTCTTAATTGTTACGCTTTAATGCTTGATACGTAATAAATATTTGCAATGTAGCCTTTTATTGAAAGCTCCGCCAAGTATTACGAGTGACATTGGTGCATAATTTAATTACCCCCGCCTGCGATTGAGTAAATCAAATCTAATATGTTTATTTTTAAACTCGCTGAAAAGTTGAATTATGAATTTACTATTCAGTGTTTAAGCTAACCATATGGTTAGAACAATCTCGCCTTTAGAGTCGAGATAGAGGCTCCAGACAACTGGCATTCGAGCCAGCGAAGGCGAAAGTCGATATGTCAAAATGTAAGAGATTAATCACGTTAGTTTTGGATATCGCTTGTCAATCCCATATAATTTTGCCTTTTTGACAATCGCTATCGCCACGTTTTCGGTGGTAGGAAGTCACTTTCATTATAAATTTTGTAAGGGTATTTCTTTTTCTTTTCTATTTCTAACTTAAGTGGCAGTGGGCAGGGCACATTGCTCGCAGAACGGATGGCCGATGGGGCCGAAAAGTTCTGGAATGGCGACCGCGAACCGGAAGACGATACGTTGGAAGGCCTCCCACTAGCGCCTTCCCGCAACCTTAACCAGATCATCAGTCCATGATGGTTGCGGAAAGGCGCTGGATGCAAGACGCACGGGATCGGTCAATGTGGCGACGCCTGGGGGAGGCCTATGTCCAGCAGTGGACGTCTTTCGGCTGAAATGATGATGATGATGATGAAGGGTATTTCTATCCTAACCAAATATTTTTGTATTTGGTCAAACATGAGTATATACATATCAAATTATCAGCATGAAGAGATGTTAGGATACAGAATAATAGACAGTCATGTTTTTCTGTACCTTCCTTGTACAGTGACATGCAAATATATTTTTTTATAGAAATTAAAATAATTATTATAGAATGTTAATGTACAAAAGTCAGTAGTAGTGTTATATTTAGGATTTTAGTTATATTGTATAGTATTATATGTATTACATTAATGCATTGTGTGCTGTACACGTATTTGTTTAGTTTATATAGTTAGTAAGAATTTAAATGTTAAGTTTTATTGTGCACTTGAGTATGCAGTCCTCATTTAATTAAAATCTCTATGAAACTGAGGTTTGCTCTAAGAGAATCCAATTATGAGTTAAGCTCGTCTTTGTACATAAGTCCTACTGTATTTGTATATGTTTGTTTTGTGTACAGTAAAGAATAGGAATAAAAATAATGCAAAGGAAAATTATGATTCTAGAATGTCATATGACAATAATTAAAATGTAAATACATTAAAACAATAAATCAAATCAAAATAACCATTCAAGAATGTCAAAGTAAAATTATTAGGTAATAATAAAAAATGTCGTGCAAACGTCAATAAAATAATACAAGTCAAAAATAATTATTCTAGAACGACAGAGTTCAATAATAAACAAACATAAGGATATCAAAATAACAAATCAAATCAAAATAATCATTCTAGAATGTCAAAGTAAAATTATTAAAACAGTCAAGATATTCAAATAAATGTATAAACCTTAAAATCTTCATCTATATTGTAGTAAGCTCTAACTGCTAGTTTTTTTTTTTTTACTTGTTTATTTTTGAAGCCTTGCAAAAGATACTCTTCCTCATAAACCACTTTTTGCCATTTTGTGTGGATAATGGAAAATTTGGGTATTGTTGCGTCAACAGATGAGTAGAGTTTTTTAACAATATGTGATTTTCTAATTTTTAAAGTGAAAGCAATGTATAGATTTTCTGTATCTGAAAATAAGGCTTGCAGCTCGTCGTTGTTTAAATAAACATCGACCGAACGCACCTATTTTAAGTTTTAAAAACTAGTTCCCTATCAGTTCACAATTTTTTCCCCAAAAGATGAAGTCTTATCTTAAAATGGACTCCACGAGGCCGTACAATGTCGTAAGCAAAGCATCAACACCAACCACTGCAGCAAGTGCGTACACAGCATATGCTGAGGTAAGTACAAGACTTACTTTCTTACTGACAGTCTCGACATCAGCCATCCAATTTAACGTTTTGTCAATAAAAAATCCTAAAAATAATGTTATTATTACAACGTTACTATTATTACAAAATGCATGATTTTAGTCTTAATTGAATTGATTTTTAAAGTATTATTATTTAGCCATTTTAATATTGTAGTAAGGGAATGTATAATGTAACATTTATGTCTCTCTATTTTTATATTCAGTGTTCATTACACTGTAATTGGAATGTGGTTTTAGGCCAGTCATAAATATATAATGTAATCAGGAGAGGTACCAAAACACTTCCCTGAGGAACACCATACATAACTTCACACTCTTGCGACCGATTTGACACTTCTCGTTAAGTAGTTATGTTTACCATATTGACTTCAGTAATTTGCTTCCTGTGTTGAAGATATGACTCAAACAAGTTTTAGTACGTTACCTCTTATGCCATATGCTTCGAGTTATTTAAGTAAAATACTGTGTTTAACATAATCAAACGCCTGAGTATATACCTGCCTGCAAACTGGTTTATTTTGATCCATATTTGTCATCACTGTGTTTAAAAAATCATTAATCGCCATTCGTTCTAGCACTCGTACCTAAGGTGCTAGGGAACACCCAATTGAGTTTTTTGGATACGTTATTTTGAAATTTTGTGTGTTCAGAAATATAATCCAGAGCTGTGATACTGTCCAAATTTTATTTTCCATTTTGTAGTCAATTAAGTGACTATAGTTTAATTTATCAGTCTCTTTATTTAAATTTAAGAAGTCACATTTCTTTGTAAATAATGCTATTAGCTGCATTGATTTTCAAAATAATGGGACCGTCGCGGTCCGTAAGGTTTTGAGATAACTCCCCTATTTACATCCCACGTATATACAATTTACCAATATTTTTTACAAAATATTTTAATGTGTAATTTTTTTTTGCCTTGAACTATGCGTCCGATTAAAGTTTGGAGTAAAGTTGGTGCAGGCTATTATCATTATATCTTCGACATGTTCCTCGGTAAGTCTACGGCGCCCTTCCCCATCGCGACGACTGACGATGACGATCTCGGCGAATGACGGACGGCAGTAAAGACAAAGCGCGGGATAAATGATTAAATTACGTACTCAAGTGACACAAGTAAATTATATTGTAATGTTTCAAAAGGTCCATACAAAATAGGCAGGCGTCCGGACCCGGAGCGCGGTCCGCCTTTTGGTGACCCCTGCTCTAGACAAATGTCATTCGACGTCGGCTAAGGCGATGGTCGAAATACCAATATGTAAGGCATTGAACACGTGATATTTCGATAGCGTTTGACATTACCATACATTTTTGGAATGTCACTTGTCTTCTCTTTGGCGTGATGTCTTGTACAACTAGATTAGACGAGTTTCACTATTATTTTCTCAGAGTTCTACGGGTATAAAACAAAGTTCATATGGCAAGTGTTTTGTTTGTAGTCAGATTATTAAATTTTAACGCGGGCAAAACAAAATAATTCTAAAACACATATTCAGATTGTTTTGGAGGAGTTACAGAATATTTCCTTCCATAAATATTAATTAAGCGCTATTCTTTGGAGACCGCATCACTTGAGAAAGGCCGGTTTAGAATTATTTAATATCTTTTAATGTTCGTAAAAGTCGTTTTGAAAAAGAAAAACTGTGAAATATCGTGGCAACTGAACTGGGAAGTAGATTCAATCTGTCTTTTAAGGAACTTTTATAAAGCCAAGGTCAGTTTCAGCAGCAAATCTGCTTTGAGTTTTCAGAAACATAAAGGTAAAAATAAAACAGTAGCCCGTAACGCCACCTGGCAGCATTTTCATGAATGGCATGAATTTTAAACATGCAATGTGTCAGGCTTAAAAAGTACACCCCACATACAAAAAGGCAAGTATTACGGTAGGGCAAATATTAGGTCCTTACCTATGAAATTGGCGTTTTGTCGTACTGGCCACTTTGATCTCAAATATCTCCTGTTTGGTTTGGAATTCCAATTTTAGATTTATACAGCTATTGTGTTTGGAAAACCGTAATTCATTTGTTATTGACTCTTTTGGGTTTTTCTTTGCGCCAGTCAGTTTACAAAATGGAAAACTTGATATATCGCGTTATTTACGAGTACGAGTTCTATCGTGGTACCAGTGCTGCAGAAACGGCTCGAAGGATTAATGATGTGTATGGCGACGGTGTCGCAAAAGAAAACACAGGGCGTTTTTGGTTCCAACGTTTTCGTTCTGGAAATTTCGACATGCAGAACAAGCCCCGTGGACAGCCGGAGACCAATGTTTATAATGAAGAATTGAAGGCTATTGTGGAAGCGGATCAATCGCAAACCACGTCCGAGTTAGCTGCAGGCTGCGGTATTAGTGGTAAAACTGTTATAATCCACTTGAAGCAAATTGGGAAGGTGAAAAAGCTTGAAAGGTGGGTACCTTATGAATTGAGTGCAGCAAACCGAAAAACGCTCGTCGACTGCTGCGTTACATTACTCAACCTGCACAATAATGAAGGGATTTTAAATAGAATCATTACCTGTAATGAAAGGTGGATCCTGTACAATAATCGGAAATGATCATATCATCGCATTGGCTGAACCCTGGCGAACCAGCCAAATCCTGCCCCAAGTGAAAATTGACTCAAATAAAATACTTGTGAGCGTTTGGTGGACTATATAGTGCCGGTGTCGTTCACTACAGCTTTCTTAAATATGGCCAGACGATTACGGCGGATGTCTATTGTCAGCAACTGCAAACCATGATGGAAAAGCTAGCTGCTAAACAGCCGAGGCTGTTCAGGACAACGCTAGAGGCTAGGCCAGACATTGCACAACAGACGGCTACCAGATTAGAGGAGTTTCAATTGGAATGTCTAAGACATCCACCGTACTCCCCGGACCTTGCTCCAACAGATTACCATTATTTTCGAAGTTTGGATAACTTCTTGCAAGGGAAAAATTCAACTCCGATGGGGCAGTCCAAAGCGCCTTCAAAGATTTTATTGATTCCCGTCCGAATGTTTTTTTTTGTAAAGGGATCAATGAACTACCTATGATATGGCAAAAGTGCATAGATAGCAATGGTACATACTTTGATTAAATAAATATATTATTTAAAAATAAAATAAATAAATAAATATTTTATTTATTTATTTTATTATTTTATGTTCCTCCCTTACAAAACGCCAATTTCATATGTAAGGACCTAATAATTATAATATTTCTTGATACTAAATTGACTATTACCAAACATTGTCAGATTCAAATTGACAGCTGGTAAGGCCAGGGGCAGAACCAGAGCTGAGCTGAGATAGCTTTTGCTCGCATATCTTAATATGCTACTTGAATTGTTTTACATAGTTTATAGTCTACACACCAAGTAAGAAATTTCAACTATGCGAGGTAATTAACTTGGTTAGTTTCTAGTTACAAACAAGAGTTTAGTTAGACATTGTATGATGTATTAGCGATAGCTATTGCCTAAAACTCCAAAATGTATGGGATGCATAAGCGCTAGCGAAGTGGCACGTGGTCATCTGATTTATTTATTTGGAAACTCAACAGCTTATTACTAATTTACATAAATATATATGGAACTTCTTAATGATAAGTATGTCGCGGTTAAAAGATATCTCGAACAGTTAACCGTCTATGATGAAGCATATTCTTATAAATAAATGCCATTGATGAAAATGGTACCATTGAACTGATCTGATGATGACGCCGGCTGGTAGACACTAGAACGCCGAAATAAAACAATGTCTCCTAGTCGTGTTTGGGCTTATTTGAATTGTCATGAGATGTTCTTTGGCTATAAATGATTGTCATGGTAATAGGAGGCAAAACAAAAAAAAAAAATTGAAGATTTAACAAAAAACAAAAAATAACTGACAAAAAAAACACTACTAAGCGAAAATTACTTTCTGTTTCGAAGTCGGTGTCTTTGGTACCTATTGTTTTTTTCGTTTTACCTTTTTTCGACACCGACTTTTTTTGACAATTTATTGCTATTGCTGATAAAATGTTACTTTATCTAAAGGCCTACAGGTTCCCATCGTATGTTGAATACAGTCTTATTTATGATGAACAACATTTCGTAAAACAGATAATTTTACACATCGGTCTTTCTCAACATTTTAAACTAATGTAGGCCAGATTCTCCCAGAAGATTGCTCTGAGAAGAAGCACTGAAAAAAAACCCAAAGTTCAAGGTCTGTTTTGAAGTCCATACAATTCATCATACATGTAATAGTCAAATCATGTAATAGTGGGTCCACACTACACAGACTTTTATCAATTTCTATAGAATGCTTGTTGAATGTCTTTTATCAACTTCTGCAAAGCTGTACTTACAGAAAAATGTCGGTGAATCAGAAAAGTCGCAAGTCTGCGGTAATGTCTACGTATTTGTCAAAGCCAAATAATGAATTATGAAATGATTTATTTAATATCCACGCATCATGTTAACCTAATAGTGCGGTTAGGAACCAACTAAATGTCTGCGCAAAAATATTGTAGAGATGTTTGCGTGATACTTTTTACTCAGATTTCCAAGTCTGTACAGATATCTGTATGACGAAAAGTCTGCGTAGTGTGGACCCACCATAAAAACCGTGTAGGTTATTGTATGAGCGGTTTTTAGAGGAAATCACCTCATAGATTTGAGTGGACCTGGCCAAACAGCGCAAGAATTTGTCAGTTATCGTGTTGCTCAACTTAGAACTTTAAGAAACTCAATCATTGGAGCCAATTAGCTATTCCATTGCGACGTTTTATAACCATGCATCCCAATGAAAGGTCCGTTTTATATAAGCACGATATTATAATTAGGTACAGCCAGTCGCCCAGATCAACGAGGAAGTCGCATCAGATGCTTGCATAAGATACTAAGTTCGTGGCCTAAGGGCCGCGGGTTCAACCCGCTGCACGTTTGATACGCATCGATATTTCCGGTGAAAGAAGCCAGCTACACAGTAATGATATCTATACAGTATTCTATCTTCATACAAACGGTCGGAACACGAGTCATGCCTTCGCGCCTCGAGTTCGGTAAACTCTCGGTACATTATACAGTCCCGAACGCGCCGCGCGCTGCAGTGACGAACGAACGGTGTGACGGTATGACCACAGTATAAAAATCATACAGTAAGACGACGCCTTTGATCTTGTGCAAAATGCCGACATCGTATAGACAGTAACGCATCGGCCAGGGTTGTCACAAATAAACAATATTTATAAAATTATTTATTTATTGCAGATCAATATCGATAGCAGTATTATAATAAAACAATATTACATATTGATATAATAATGAAAACAATTTTTAACCCGCTCTTTACTGCATGTATTATTTATATCAAATCAAACATTACCCATATCAAATTATAAAAAAATGACGTCCGCCATCTTGGATTTAAAAAAGGATGGCTTTTTCGTAACAAGCACCCCAATTAAACTCAAAATTGACACCCATATCAAATTATAAAAAACTAGCTGTCCCACGCGGCTTCGCTTCCGTCAACTGGCTACCTACCTACCCATCAACCCTACCTACTCTACATACATGATTGTTGTGTAATTAAACCGTTTACGCAGCGTACGCAACGGAAGCTCTCAAAAAGGAATAATTTTGCCCGTTTTTGCAACATTTTTCATTTATGCTCTGCTCCTGTTGGTCGTAGCGTGATGTTATATAGCCTATAACCTTCCTCAATAAATGGACTATCCAACACAAAAAGAATTTTTCAATTCCAACCAGTAGTTTCTGAGATTAGCGCGTTCAAACAAACAAACAAACTCTTCAGCTTTATAATATTAGTATAGATTACGTCCACCATCTCGAAATTCACCCTTAGTAAATAATAAAAAAGTCCACCATCTTGACACGGAACATACAAACTTGCAAACACTTTCACAATTATAATATAAGTAGGATTTCCAAACAGATGGATGCCCTGTGCGATAACCTTTACATTTTTTTTACCGTGCGCCGGTCGACCATTTTATTAGCGTTATCAACGTGGCACGACATTACAAATAAAATAATTTATGCACTCTACAATAACAAAACAGATTCATTTACCTTTCTTCTGTGCGTGGAAGCTGATGAAACCGCAGATCTTTATTTATGTGAGATGAAGACGCACACGTCGTATGCACCATTTTATATAAACAAATAAAAAATAAACACGCGTTAGCCCTGAATAACATATCCCGAACTACTAACATCGTTTTGTTCGCAGTTCGGGATCGGCTTACCCGCGTCTCGCACCTCACACCCCCCACGATTGCCCTGTCTAGACGTCTTCGTTGGGCGACTGTATGATTTTTAGACTGTGGTATGACGGTGTACCGCGCGACTGTAGGTAAATATTTCAAGGACAGGGCCGAGTCACAATACTGTATAGATATCATTACCGTGCCGGCTACGTCATTACTTATTGATCAACAACTTCCCTTGTTTACATTAGATCTGGAAATCGCCAAGCTTTCTGCTTTAGGGGGGCTCACTTAACAGTTACGTACCCAAGCAGGTCGCTGCAAAGATAATTTGGCAAAATGGAGGATTATAAAGCGTCTTAACTGTCCGTACAGTTGCATTCTAGAAGCACTTCTGCTGCTGCAATAAACGTGGCCACCTACTGGGCCCGAACAATTTAATTACGAAATGAACCGATGCGAAGCGACGAATCGAAAAGAAGGAGAAAGGTTAGCTAAGCATTGCCCAGATTTTTATCTCCGCACTGTCACCTTTATCAGAAACTAAACTGACGCATATTACAACTGATAGTTGCAAAAGAAAGAAAAATACCTTATTTGCCGGGTACTGTATGCTGCAATACAATATGTTTCAAAAACAGCTGGTTCTAAAAATAAAGGATGCCTTTTGATTTATTCAGCCGTACAAAACCTAACGATAAAGCTCTTTGTACTAGCCCAGTTTCTAGATCGTAAATTGTCACTAAATTAATGTGACAAGTAACTGTCAAGCGTTCCTAAACTATAGTGGTCGAATAAATTGTCTATAGCCAATCACAGCGCTTAGAAATTTAACACATTAAAGGTGAAACCGCACTAGGCGTAACTGCGCGTCAGAGGAGCGATGCGACAAAATATATTGTAAAGTATAGCATGGGGCAAACCCAGGAAGAAGATGATTATAGAAGATTATCATATGCTACTAATTAAAACTCATCAAATTTACAGTATTCTTCAAGACTTCCTATAAATACTGTATTTTGTTTTCAAACAGATCTGTATCGGTGGCATAAGTGCCGTCATACGAAGAATTTAATATCGCGCGGCTATGGCATTCCTCGCCCTCATTGAGGATGGCACAATCGAGGAGGCACGTGTGTTCGATGTCAGCTTAGCTCGGCGGAGGCTGAGGTCTGCTGGCTTGCCAGATATCTAGGCCAAAGAATATGTCTCTGTTGTTTTTACACTGACTATTGACAGCTAAGACATGGCTAGGTTATTACAAGATCATAATATCAGTTGGCTGGTTTTGGTCAAATCTTGAAAAGGAGTCCTTTTTTGTGATCTTGTTCATTTATTTATATATACTTTATTGTATACCAGAATATACAAAAAAAATACGTTTAACAAAAAATACAACCGACTTAAATATAAACACTACAAAGTGAAAAGTAACTTAAATTTCGGAAGTCGGTGTTCTTGTTTTCGATTCTTTGTTTTTTAATTTCACTTTTTAGTTGTGGTACATAATGGACCACTTATATAGGCTAGGTACCAATAATGCACAAAGTGAAGCCAGAATAGATTAACCCAATAACATGAAACTTAAACAAAACCGGTGGCATAAGATTATACCAAGGTGAATTGTTGACACCTGCGTACCCCTTTAGAGCGTACTAGTTTGATGTTATGTTATGAAATTGTGTAAACAATAAACAAAAATGCTATTGCTATCCCGATTGATTTGCCGTCATTTATTGAAGAGTTCTGATGTATATCTCCGAAGTTCTTCATCAGATCTTGATGATAATTATATGGGACCGCATGACAAGCACCAGCGTTCAAATAAAAACAGAATCATCAAAATCGGTACACCCAGTAACAAGTTCTGAGGTAACACACATAAAAAAAGAAATACAGTCGAATTGATAACCTCCTCCTTTTTGGGAACTCGGTTAAAAACAAAAGAAACTTGAAACTCAAAATCATACAATGGGCGGCCTTATCGCATGCCGCGATTTCTTCTAGGCAACCTGGATGGACAGTGTTGCCTGGACATGACATGTGGTTGTCAGTGATGGTAGTTTTGTCGGTTAAGAAAAGATGGCTACTTTGTATGAGAAGTGATATGAAAGATGACGAAATAGAAGTAGAAACCGGTTTTCTCCGGCCTTAAGTAATATGAGACTAGGGCTGGAAGATGATCATTTTGTCCTCAGGAAAATTGCATTATTTTTCCCTCACACTATGAAACGTTACGTAAGCTCAGACGAGTTAAACGTTAGCTACCTTAATAAAATTAAGAGTAATTATAAATTAAAACTAAGAAAAAGGATATAGATAATAAAAACTAAGGGGCGGCTTCGCATGACGGGGGTGCTTGAGTTAAGCAGCTAACCGGGCAGCAGGACGGGCAGGAAGACGTGGTATGCCCGAGGTAGGCAGGTGAGTAGACACCACGACGGACAAGCAGGCAAACGGGTAGGTAGGAAGTAGAGTAGGCAGCAGGACGGATAGGCAGGCACAAAGGTCAAGGCAGTTGAACTAATAGTCAGGCTAACGGGCAGGTAGACAGTAACACAGGTAGTTACGCAGGCATCAAGGGGTATGGAGGTCGGGTTGTTGCTTCATACGCCGATCAATGAGCCCTTTAATATGAAACGAGGACCGACGAGGTTAATGAACTAGTAAAAATGCTCAAATTAAAGTTCCACACTCAATAAATAATATTTAATGCACTTCAAAGATTGGTTTAACATTAATAGGCTGAAGATTTTACAGTTTAAGAGTTTTTCAAATAAGATCTTTAAGATTACACTTCGTAATACCAAGTAGAAAAACCTACTTTCAGCGTTCCCTGCTCAAAACCAGAACGAATAAAATGCGGTTTACAGAAGGGGAGCAGTCTGCCGCTGCCCCTATAATAATGTACAACTAGCTTAAGGAAGGTCTAGGTAGTCCATGGTATGTTATAATAAATAAAATAGATGTCAGAGTATAAAATAATCCAAGATTTACAAATTAGCAATATAATTTAAGTTTGTAGATATTATATCAATCAGAGATAACTTAAAGTATGCTTTCGGGTGCTAAACAGTATCAAAGAATATATAAAAGTGAGTAACATGAGTTGATACAATATGAAAAGATAAAAAAGGTGGTTTGTATAGTGTTATAAAACGTAAATAGACTGAAAGATGTGGAATGAATACCACAACTAGGATTTTCTTTCTGTATCGTGGGTGCGTTTACAAACATATAAACTCACATACACAAACACCCAGAGCCGTAACAACTATCTGTAGGTCATACAAATATTTGTTCCGTGCGGGAATCGAACCCGCGACACGCAGCGCAGCAGTCAATCGCTTAACCACTGCGCCAACCGTGCGCCCAATATGACTAAAGACTATTGGTATTCCTCCCAAAAAGTAGTCAAAGTAAAGTTGCGTAACTAAGAATATCAACCGGTTGTATGAACATATATATAAACGAACAAAAATGAGGCGGGATGGTACACGCACAGATGGCGTTATGTAATATCTGCTTACCCCATGGGAAGACGGCGTTAAAGTAATTTATTGTACTACGAAGCGAGCCTATTCGTATAAATTCGGGCAGCAAGTAATGTATATAAGAAAGCATACTCGTATCACATCCATGTATTGCTTCACGCTTTGTGCCGGACGTTGACAGCTCGCTTGCACTGCATCTCACCCCGGAAGGCACGAGCGTGAGAATACTAACACACGTAATCACACAGTTACGAGTCCCGGCTTGAAAACTTATATAATTGGACCAAACGTTACTGGGTCTGAGTGGTAAGATGATGTCAACGTTTATCGTAGGTTAGAAGCGATTCCACCAGTGTGCTGAACTGTGAGGCACTCTAATGCACAGTGTACGACACAAATGTTTATTCTGGTCAACTCACTCAAGCAAACAATAACAAATTGTGCGCGAACATTCTAGAAATGTTCGCGCACGGTACCTTTGTATATGGATTCCTACGTAAAAGAGCCCAAGAAACCCACTACGATGAGATACAATACGGGATACTCTTAGTCAGCAATTCAGCGTAAGTGCCAACTTTACTGACAAAGCAAGTTATTATTTTACAAAGACAGCTGTAATCGTAAACGGAGCTATATTGTTTTCTTGCCTGTATAAATGTATGTATGTATTTATGTATCTATTTTAGTATTTTATATTTAGTGCTTCCTATGTTTGTAACTTATTTAATTTTAAAACTGCACCAAGTGCAACCCCATGTCGTGTCCTGGCTATCTCTCTCCATTCTGGGTTGCCTGGAAGAGATCGCAGAACGCGATAAGGCCGCCTGTTGTATGTTTGTTGTTATTTTAAGGTTTCCGTGTGTTATGTTTTTATCTTGGTGTACAATAAAGTATATAATAAATAAATAAATAAAATAAATAAACCAAAAAATAGAAAATAGTATCATGGATCATCCAGTGTAGAGAGTTGGGCGAAAATAGAAAGAATACAGGGTAGTCTGGACAAACAAAACACACGAATATTATAATAATAAAAATAAAAAATATTATTATTTAATATTATGTCCTATTATTATCATCAGCCTTTTAATGTTCCCACTGCTGGGACACAGGCCTCCTCTCTGTGAAGAGGCAGGGCCCAGTGCGGGTTGGTGGATATCACATGTCTTCGAATTTTTGGTTTTAGGATATTTTGGTTGCCTCATGTTGTTTTCCTTGACCGTTTTTAGAGCAGTGGTGATGAAGTTATTTACATAAAGTAATGCGCCTGCCTGGGATCGGACCCACTTCCTACGACACGTAATACGGGGCCGTTACCTCTAGGCTACCACTGCTCTCTCTAATATTATAATAAAGCAAATTATTATTAATTAATAATTCCAAAAATAAAAAAACCCGACTGCTTAAGAAGCAACTTAAGCAGTCGGGTTTTTCGATCTTTCGATATTTTTATTTATATCTTTTTAGTTATCATTATTTTTCGAATTAAGTATATTTAAACATATAAGTGTTACATATTTTTGAAATCACCTCACAATTCCCTTTATTTTGATACCCCACACGATGGGTTTGAAAGACAATAAAAAAATGGGCTCACACAATATGGTACCCAAAAGCCACCAATTATCTATTATCCAATTTTAATGTAGCCAGTGACACTCGCAAGGTTAAGACGAATCGATTGCCGTAAGAAACATCAAAATTGGCCAACGCGTTTGTGTATGCCACATAAGAACAAACATACATACATACACTGATAAAAAAATTACCCCCCTTCGGCAATCGGGTAAAAAGGAAGAGCTTATAAAAGATTGTCTCCTAGGCAAGACAGAGATAGGCTACCTAACCGTGGTTGCCAAGCAACGACGACGAGCAGCCTCATGGAGTCTTTATCAATGTGTTGCATAAGGCCTGCGGTCGTTGCCCTCGCACAGTCCCTCCCCTCGCTTCCTCAGCCCGCATGGTGTCCCACCATGTCGTCATCACGCTGGGTTAAGGTCGAGACAGATGAGCCGACTTCTCGCGGCATATAGATCAAGTTCAGATCAGCTGATCATGTATGATCCTTGCCATTGTCATACATAAAAGATAAGGAATAGAACGCGCGCGATTGCGTATTTTGAAGCTATTAAGGATTATAGGTAAGTTATTTTTAAGTATGTTTTGGTGTAAATAAGTTATACTTTTGCTAATGTTGTAATTAAATCTCATTGCTTCAATTATGATCTGAGAGATTCACATTATAATCTTAATTTCGCCTTACAACTTTTAGTGTTTTGACAATTCAACATAAATGTGGATAAGCTACAATGACCCAATGTCCCAATTGCAAAAGTTCACAGCGAGCTGAGGATGCGAGTTCGAACCCCCTCCTGCACTGGTGTGGATTCCTCTCCCGTTGCAAGCGAATTTAGGCTAGTTGGTATGATTACAAAAACAATTGGAACTTAGATTATGAGCGCAGATCAATGATATTCAAATAAACAGATACGTTATACACTCACAAAACAATTGAAAAAGTGTTCCGCGCAGCAGCGCCAGCACACATACACTCTTTTCATTCATCTGACATTTCACTACAAGTCGAAAGGGATGACTTGATAAAACCAACAAGAAAACAAGAGACAGCTAGTGTTTGTCACTTGCGTGTGAATTTAAACAAACATTATTCTGACCACCAATGTTGTTATCTTTTTCTAACCTCCAAATATCAGAATATTAGGAAAAAAAATGAAATAAATGAGTAAATTGAGGTGTATTGCGTACTTACATAATGTTATGAGATCCCTTCTGTTTTATGTATTTTGGTATCATAATTGGTATGATTTCTAAATACATACGATGGCATTTGTTTCATTTTGTTTTTGTTTCAACAAAGCCTATCGCTCTTCGCCATGCGTGACATAAACTAAAGACTAAAGGACAATTGTGACCTATTTGAGTCTTCACAATGCACGCGCTCAGAACATTTCTGTTTATTTGAATATCATTGGCGCAGATAGTTAACTTTATTGACTACTAGCTGACCCTCGGGGCTTCGCTCCCGTCAACTGGCTACCTACCTACCTACCCTGCCTACCCAGCCTCTACCCTGCCTTCTCTGCCTACCCTGCCTACCCTGGCTTCCCTAGCTACCCTGGCTACTCTGCCCCTACCCTGCCTACCCTGTCTGCCCTGGCTACTCTGCCTATTCTGCCTACCCTGGCTATCCTGGCTACCCTGCCTACCCTGCCTACCCTGGCTACCCTGGCTACTCTGCCTACCCTGCCTACCCTGCCTACCCTACCTACCCACCTACTATTTTTTATCTATCATCAATAGTTTTCTCAGCGCACGCCAAATAATGTAATTTACAGGCAACATTTGCTACCTTGGGTTACATTATTGCAATTTTCAAAAGGATCTCAATTTTTTTTGAAAGTATATTATAGCCTATGACACTCAGGAATAATGTAGATTCTACTGGTGACAGAATTATCAAAATCGGTTCAGTAGATCCAGAGATTACCCCTTACAACGTCACAAACTCCCAAACTCACAAACCCACAAACTTTACCTCTTTATAATATTAGTATAGAAAACCAAACTTTATCAATTAGTCCATACCCACAGGGTACACGTACTTATATAATTTTAATCAGCTATCAAAATAAACCTCATCAATTCTTCCTAATAAAAGTTCCTTATTTATAAAAAAATCTTAATTCAAATTCTCCATAGAAAATTTAAATTATTAAATAATTAATAATAATTAAATTTATAAAAATCTCGGGACTGTTTTCCTAGTGATAAGCAGGTTCTAAATTCAAATTCGCCATCTTCTTCATCGAAGTTCGCCATAGAAAATTTTGAATTAAGAATCTTGTAATTAATATAAATATTAATTTTAAAACTAAAAAGTTTTTATAAATAATGCTGTACAACTTTAGCTGCCACCTTATTACTCCAAGTACAACCTATGCCATAACATGTTCTAACTAGAACCGGTAAGCGAGAATGCGAGAATCTATCTGAACTAGCCTTTACACATTCGCAATAACTTCCGAGTAGGGAACTAAGTAATGGCTTCTATAAATGCAACCCAACTGATCCAGCCTAGCTAGACCGCTGTGCATTCGCATAAACTAGAACCCAGCATAGGATAGCTAGGAAGATGAAAACACATAAGGGCTCTAGGCAAAGCCAATTGTATTGTCATTTGTCTCTCGATTTTGAAAGTTGAATTAAGAATTTGAATAGGAAAATTTGTCAAACCCTACTATAACCCCAAAACCTGACAAACTTTGGCATTGACAAAATTCAAAACCGGTTGGCCGGTAAGAAAGAAATGCAACCAGCTTCATTTTTGTTTTTATTTTTCTGACAATGCAAAAGTTACCTTTGAATGGTCTAAATGTTTTTTTTTTTTTTTTTTTTTTTTTTGGTGCCGGGACCCTATTACTAAGACTCCGCGGTCCGTCTGTCTGTCACCAGGCTGTATCTCATGAACCGTGATAGCTACAAAGTTGAAATTTTCACAGATGATGTATTTCTGTTGCCGCTATAACAACAAAAACTAAAAACAGAATAAAATAAATATTTGAGTGGGGCGCCTATTCAACAAACGTGACATTTTTGCCGTTTTTTGCGATAACGGTACGGAATTTTGATTGCGATAAAGCAAGCACCCAAATATACCTCTAAATGTAGTTAGGCGCGAAAGAGCTTTATTTATCGCTTGATTTACCTAACATAATCCACCTAAATGGACTTAAAAAAAAAAACTATTACTTATATTGTGGTTATTTATGTGCAATAATAACATATTAATTAATTTATTTTATTACTTTTGTTTAGAAAAAAATACAAAGATGCGCAAATAATTCGCCGCGAGTGAACATTGCAAGACGCGAGTCCGACTCGCACTTGGCCGGTTTTCGATTTTGACCCTCTATTAGCAATAACGATTTTCTAAAATTCAAAATTGGAAGCACGAAATGACACGTGGCCAAATGGGAAAAATTATAATTAAAAAAACTCAAAAACCCCGACTGCTTAAAAAGCGAACAAAAAAGACGTAAACAAGAAGAAAATCATGCTGTGCAGTCGGAGGATACATCTTCGCGAGCTGGCTGACCAAAACCAGATGTACCCTTCGACTGCACAGCATGATTTTCTTCTTGTCAATTTTTTTTTTATTTATTTATATCTTTTAGGTATTTTTTTCTAGATTTAGGTATATTTAAACATATTATAAGTGTTATATATTTCTGAAATCAACTCTTGAAACCCTTCATTTTGATACCCCACACGATGGGTTTGGATGAAAATAAAAATTTGGTGCCCCACATTAAGGCACTGAAAAACCACCATTTTATTAATTTCCAATTTTAATGTAGCCAGTGACACTCGCAGGGACGAATCGATTGAAGTAAGAATCATCAAATATTCGTTATATAGAAAAGCATAATAAAGGACCTACCGTAACTCCACGTGATCGATATGTTATGAAGATAAAACAAAAAAAAGAAGTTTTTTTATGATCATCATTTCAAGTAACTCTATCGCCGGCCGTTGACCCCGCCGTCAGCTGTAGTCACATCAAATTGAGTTTATTTTAAGTAGGTATTTGTTTTATTCGCCATTCGGTATTGATACTCATCCCTACCGTTGTACTCGTTATATACAAAATAATTTTCATAAGTTTTCATACTCATCCTTGCTTGTTGATACTCGCATATTTTAAACTAGGGGACGCCTCGCGGTTTCACCCGCACCACGGGAACTCGTTCCCGAGGAAATACAGGGATAAAAAGTAGCCTATGTCACCCGGGGATAGTGTAGCTTCCCGACTGTGAAAGAATTTTTGAAATCGGTCCAGTAGTTTTTAAGTTTATTCGTTACATACAAAAATACAAATCTTTCCTCTTTATAATATTAGTATAGAAGTACAATACCTATAAGTAAAGACTACACAAAACTATGTTACAACAAACGACTCTTGACAAAAGCAGTGATTGACAAAAAATAAAATGTATGGGTAATGCCAGGCGCTATATAAATGTCACGTGACCAATCCCTTATATTTTGGCATTTCGACCATCGACTTCGCAGATAGAATGACACTAATCTCATCTCACTTTTAAATAAAACATCCTACATTAAAATGGCAATTCTAAGAAAAATGATAATAAAAAATTCAATAAGTAGGTACTTTTCCCCAAACAAGAAAAAAATAAAACGTCACTTTCGCGATGATGTCTCCCGTAGCGTAGAGATCGCTTTGAAACCAATTCCACTGCTCAGCGTGACCATGAATCGGTGAGCAACTTTGTTTATAAAGGAGCAATGTATGGGGAATAAGTTGAGGTAGTATATTTGCATTGTGGTGTACGTAATACAGACGATATAAATACCTAACGGTACCACAGCGAGCGTTCGGAGCAAATTTTCGCCCACGACTTGCTTCCGCAACTTAGATCTTTGGTATACACTACTGTTGGTTTATACGTATTGTATAATGTTGTCCGGAACCAGCTGATATCTTTATGTATAATTCTTACGTTAAATGATCTTCACACTGTTTAATTTATTCAAGAATGTTTACGTGTGAGTAGCGAGTGCATATCACTAGGTATGTTTATAAATAAAACTTCTAAAAAGAGAGTATACAGCTATTGGTAAATAGGTATATAATTAATAAACCCTCAAACATTTTTAACTTTATTTGTAAAAATCCTGACGCTTTTATCGACTGATGTTTAAAAAATCGAATATTCTTTAGAGAATTTAGAATCTGATAATTATATCAGTAGCTAAACAATTATTTTTTTTTATCTACGAAAAAACAAACTGTTGAAAAACATTTATAAAAGCTGAATAATGAGAATCGAATTCTTCTCAATAAGCGCAGAAGATCCGATGAGTTAAGGCAGTTGGTTATCTAGGTTCTTTTTTTTATATTTATCATCCAGACTACATCCAGCTTTGAGTATGCTCCTCAACCACCGTTACAATGCCCGAGCGCAGGGGAATATCGCCACAGTCACGCTCGCCCACTTAGACTTACATATACATAGCCAACTATTACCATAATCCCGACACCAAGCTGAATATCAAAACAGTTTTTAAAACGTCAACACATGATCGAAACACTGAATATTATTATTTTGCTGGTAGATTTTTTTGCGAAAATTGACAATAATGCTTAAAAGTAAAATACCTGGTAGTTTCCGCAAGCAACCTGAAAACATCTCTTCTAATACTCCAAATGTAGATCCTAACGAGAAGCTAAAATAATTGCATCATACGAAAAGTGATAGTTATGACCACACACTCACTTATCTCCAGAAAGCTATCACATAGACAGACTGACGACTATGCGGTAACATTCGCATGAGTAGTGCGGCGCAGTCTGCGCGGACGCATGCAGCAGTAATAACATAAACACAACACACCTTGTTTCGGCGGCGCCGGCGGCCCTTGCTCTTTGCTCTCGAAGAACGTGAGCGCGAAATTGTCGCCTGTCTCTATGGCGAGGGGCGTCGATGCGCGCACGCACGTCGCGGGTCGGCCGCTCCACACGTCCATATTCCGAACATGTCCGGCGTGCTTCGGCTGTCGTCGGCTCGCGTCCGCCGGCCCTCGATACGACCCGCGCACTGAGCTTTCTCGAGCTTGACTGCTTGTGCCTTCGGAATCAGTGGACGCTGCGCCCGCGCTCCGCACCGCTAAACGGAGCAGTGAGAGTTTTTTTCAATTCGGCATGGTGTCGTTTTTTGCAGCCACAACATAAATAATATGTACTCGACTACTCACACTCGTTACGAGTGTTGTGATCGCGACGGCAAAGCTTCACGCTCGCTGCCAGAGCTAATAGATTACGAGGTAATGAGCGATTTAATTATAACCTCCGGCTGGTGGCGAGTTGCGTCTTGAAAGAATCGAAGCCTTACGTACTTGCACTTAGAATTAGAATGACATGAAATAACTTCGTCATTTTAAATGCAGATACTGGAAATTATAAAGTGCTAAGCAATTGATTTCCTCATGTCTTCAGCTGAAGAATTTATTTAAAGTCAACCTAAATTCATTCAGACCAATATTACACCCCGGAAACGAAATTCAACACTACGAACCCAGACATGGACTTGGATATCCCAGATACCCCTGTGTCTCTCCTCTCTTTTGTTCTACACAGCTTCGACTCTAAGGTCCAGGGAGCCTGACTCAATTTCTCTGGAGATGTTTTGGACATCAAGTCGTCAGCCTTTTAGCCTTAGAGGGACAAATGTGAATCAGTTAGATGATAGAGGAGGACCAACCAGGCATAGACATCCATATAATTGAGTTATTCGTGATTTTCCATCCAAATACATCAAAACACCGAACATTGCTCTGCTCTAACGATAAGTAACTTCGCCGTTGAAAACTGTAGTCCCCATAGATCGGCATTAGTCGGGGTCGGTTTACCAACTGCAAATAAGTTCATAATCTTTTTTTTCTGTTGTAGGTACAAATTTACGGTTTTCGAGAAAATTATTTTTTCCTTTACTTGTGCTATAAGTCATTGATTCTGTAGTTTTTGATTCCCTTGCGCTGTATCTCTGGATTGCATTGATCTAGAAGTTTAATTTTTTCACAGCTCACGGGGTTGCAAACTTGAGTATACGATATTAATTTCAACTCGATACCTCCACGCGTTCCCGATATAAAGGGTCTTGACAGACAGACAGTTGGGGACTCTTCGCCTGCCATCGCCGCCGAGCGGACGTCTCGCTACCGCTCGCCGCCCCCACCGCGCGCCCCGCCGCGCCCCTCTCTCCGACTCGTCGCGCCACTGCGTGACGTCACTGCGGTCGCCGCGTCTCCGCGCGCCGCTCACAGGTGTCGCTACTAGTAACTTCGGTTACTAGTAGGGACATCTTTTTTGGCCCCTTCCGGGTTAAAACCACGACTTAGTGGTCCTTGGTGGAAACCTAACGGTGTTAACTAAGCCAAGTGAAGTGGTGACCCGCCCACTTGCCAAGTCCCGTCTGGACACGGCAGTCAGAAGGAGTCGGGAGCAGGGTAGTTGGCCTTGGTAGATAGCCTAGTCAACCCCTGTCTCTGCCCCACAGCGATTCACCTGGCACGGTCGGGTGTCTCAACCCCGACGTGCCAGACTTTCGGTACACAGGAGGAGGGTGGCCCACCTTCGGTGGGTTCACCGGTACCCTAGGACCCCTGCCACCCAATAAGATTGGTGGCAGGATAACAAGCTTAGGGCTCACCAGATACTCACCTCCCAGTCTAACCCGGCTGGGAGGGTAGGATTCACACATCCCCGGGCCCATCCACCCGGGGAATAAGGTTATCAGCCCCTTAGTAGTTTTTAGTCTTTTTTCTCTTCTCCTTGTTCTGACTCTATCGACAACGATGCATCCCGTTGAGGTGTTGATAGAGCTCGTCAAGGACTTGATGTCGGACAATCCCAGTCCGCGTCATGAAAACCAGGCCCGATTTAAGATCATTCTTTCATCTCTTGCCAGATGTGAACCTTACAGTGCCCCTGCCCCCCCGCCCTATTCTGACTTTAGTCAGCTCCCCGAAAATGCGCAATATGCCATTAAAACAATTAAGGAGAGGTTCGCTCAGGACTTTCATCTCCGAGCTAGACTCGCCACTCTTTTTGGCACAGTGTTAGAAACACTAGTACCAAACATAAATCCGGTCGTGGATGATCCGATACTGGAACCCGAACCTAGCATGGCCCCCGTGCCATGTGAGGAGAAGGACTCTCCCAGATCACCCACCCCACCCGTCAGGCCCACTTCCGGGCCTAGATCACCCACCCTTTCCCAGGGCGAGGTTAGGAAGTCAGATAAAATTCCCTCTGAGAGAGACCGTAGCCCTTTAAAGCCCCAGACTTCGGCTACAAAGCCTCCTCCTCGTAGGAAGTCCGATCGCCTCCAGTACAAAAAGTACAAGGAGCGCATAGCCGCTTTTCACGCGGACACTAAGTCCAGATCCAAGTCTTGGGTCGATGAGGAAGGTGACTCTCCCATCGACATGGACACAGCCCTTAGTACCGACGATGAATGGGCAGCAGTAGCTGAACACATCGATCAGGTGTTACCTATTGACCCCAATAAGCCCGATTTGTCAGAGGACTATGCCACCATGTCCTCTTCTTCTGACTCTGATAACAGAGACTTCATAGTCCACTCTGGTGGAAAGAGGAAAATGAGGAAAAGTCCCCCTCACGCTACCAAGGCCAAAAAGCCAGTAGCTAAGACCTCTCCCCAGCCAGTTCTGCCGCCGGCCTTGCCCGACAGGCAACCCTCCCCCGCCCCCGCCCCCGCTAGTCCTTCTCAGCGGTCAAACCGCTCGCCTAGCCCTATGGTAGTAGTAAATAATACTACCACTAGGAAGCCTCCTCCTCCTCCACCCATTTATCTTCAAGATAAAGGGAAATGGAGCGACATTTCAAGCGCCTGTGTAGCGCGTAAAATTAATTTCACCAAGGCCACTGCATGCCAACAAGGCATCAGAATTCAAGTACCCACTCCCAATGATTATCGAGCTTTAACTCGTTTTCTAAAAGACAGGAAAGTATCTTTCCATACTTACTCCCTTCCGGAGGAAAAGTACACTAGAGTCGTCATTAAGCGCGTTCCGAAGGAAATCCCGACGGAAGCATTCCGAGAGGATTTGTTAGCGCAAAAAGTCCCCGTTTCAGAGGTCCACCGATTGCATAAAGCAAGAGGCGGAGATCTCTACGACATGGTCCTTGTCGTGTGTTTCCCCTTCCAGGGTCACAATCCCATTTTCAATGTCAGTACCGTATGTAACTTGTCAGGCATTTCCATTGAAAAGCCATACCGTCCCCATCTCGTTGGTCAGTGTCACAACTGCCAACTCTACGGTCACTCTCAGACCAATTGTTTCGCTCCTCCCAGGTGCGTTAAGTGCTTGGGAGAGCACAATACCAAGGACTGTTCCCGTCCAAAAGACCGATTACAATGCACGGAGCCTCCCAGCTGCGTGCTTTGTGGACAAGTCGGGCACCCGGCTAATTACCGTGGTTGCCCAAGAGCCCCTAAGCTTGCGCCTAAAATGGCCAGGCGTAATGACGCGCGCCAAGCGCGTCAAGCCCCTACCACTCAACTCCCCCCCAGACTAGCCCCTCAGAGGCCTTCACCCTGGGGTAAGCTGAACCACCAAAGTGTGGCTCCTCAGTCTTGCTCCCAGCCAATTCCAGCGCTGATGGCTACTCCCATCGCAGCGCCAATTATTATCCCCGACTCAATGCCCCCCGCCGCCCCTATGGCCGCCCCTATGACCGCACAAAGCCAGAAGGTGGCTTCCACCACCCCTGCTGCTAAGTGCCAGCCCCCTGTCGCCCCCTCCGGGCAAAAGCCATATATATGCGTTGGTATAAATATAATTAGCGCGTACTCCATTTTTATGACCCCTCAAGCCCGTGCTCTGGATGCTGAAATCCGGAATGCGGGCTCTCTCCTTCCCGCTGAATGCGCCAACCTCTTTTCGAGGTATGAGTCCATCACTGAGGAGCTCGATAGCCTTATCTACAAGGACGGTCAGTGGGTTCGTAAATAGTACGAACCCGCCGTTCATACAAAATTATCTTACATATTCGTTCCGTCCTCACCGCAGAGGCTCGTCGCGTAATCCTTTTCGATTCTATAAGCTAGCCCGCGTGCTGAGCCATAGTTAAATGCAAGTCAGATATTATGGAGTTTCTTGTCCGTTCTTCTCCACGTAGGCTTTTCCGAACGGATGGTAGAATCACTTTATCAGATCCGGCCTTTGCCATCCCCCAAGAGACGCCCTGAGCCGAGGTCCGACCCCAACTGGGGTAGCCCTTAGTGCTGTCGCTTTAGGTTTAGAAACTTTAAGCCTGGCCGGAGGCTACTTAGCTTAGTCTCCACAGGTTAGTCCGGTTAAGCAGAGGACGGCTACTTTGGCCGAACTGCGAGACGCCACGCATTAAAAAAAAAAAAAAAAAAAAAAAAAAAAAAACAGACAGTTGGACAACAAAGTGATTCTATAAGGCTACTTCTTTTTTCCTTTTGAGATACGATACCCCAAAAAAGTATGAGAACTTCTCTAAGATCTCTAGTACTACATAATGCTATAACATTTCAGGTGTTTCATTATTTATCATTATGTACCTATAGATATGCATCACAGTGCTGACAAAGGAACTGACTTAGTCCTTTGTTCGTAGTCAAACGCATATCGTTGGTACTTGCGTTTGTGCAATTTCTGTCCTCTACGACTACCGTATCTACAATAATATACCTTGTATCTAAGACAAAATAATGTTCGTTTTAAAGCGTTTTGTCTTGCGAAAAAATTGCTCTCTCCTTACAAAAACGTAGTTTATTTTACTTCGACAAGACAATGCTTGTGTTCTTAACACAGAAATTCTACTATCCCTTAGCTAGTTGAAACATATATAGAAGAAAATTTCCATGAAAATTAAAGAACCCTATTTGGAATCTTCCGAATGGTTAACTAAGCTGACTATATTACTTTAAATTTCTTTTACTAATACATTTTATCTTATATAGATTCATATTCAAGATTCCTACCTATCTTCAACTCCACAACGAATATAGCCGAGGTACTTTAAAAGTGGCTCCAAAACAAGACAAGCTAACAGAGAGTAGATAGTGATGGTAGGGAAATATTATGAGAAGGACAGAACAGAATGTCGCGTCATGAGGACGGCTCTGCTATGAGCCTGTCTGAAGTTAAAAAGGGCGAGGAGAACCTTATTTGACATGAGGCTCTAGACAAGTGACCTATTGTCAACAAAAGCGCCGCGATAGCGATTGGAATAATGGCAAAACTGTATGTGATTGACATACGATATCGAAATGTCACGTCACAGTTTGGCATTTCGACCATCGCCATCGCTGACGTCGAATGACACTTTGTCTAGAGACTATGATTTCCTATGACGAAGGAAAAATTACCTGACCCGACAATCCTCGACAGAACGTCTTGACGCCGTAAAATAAGGAGAGCCGAGCCACCTAAAGTACGAAAATGCTGAAGAAATTCACGATGCTTTCAACCCTTGCAAAATTGCCAATAAATTCAAAGTCATCTTAAACGTCTAACAACTGGCGGCCTCCTAGGCCTCCCTCTAGGCGGAGCGATGACCTGGCAAGGCTGTGAGAATTCGGTGGATGCCAGACACACAGGACCGATCAGTATGGCGACGCTTGGGGGAGGCCTTTGTCCTCAGTAGACGTCTTTCGGCTGAAATGATGTTGACTGGCGTAACAACTTCTATCTCTTGCACTTGACCGATTTCCAAAAACCTGTGAGGCCGTGACATTACAGTTCCTTTACTATAACTAAACATGAGCGGCCGATATATTCAGCTATTTAACTTTTTGTGCC
Source organism: Orthosia cruda (assembly GCA_964057195.1). Classification (NCBI taxonomy): domain Eukaryota; kingdom Metazoa; phylum Arthropoda; class Insecta; order Lepidoptera; family Noctuidae; genus Orthosia; species Orthosia cruda. The sequence continues at coordinate 37,537,108 of OZ059825.1, read as the reverse complement.
ACGAATCTAGTTTGAATGATTTAGTCCGGGTTCCGACGGACATTCGACTGGCTTACATAATAAGATTACCTGCAAAATGTAAAAAGTTGTCGATAAAATTGGGTGACTAAAAATAAACCAGAATATTAGTTTAAATATTGAGTTATAAGGGCGGACCATGCGTTTTTTTAACGCCACCTGGACATCATCGCAGCCGAAAATCTTTGGGAGCGGTCGTGTGCCATTAAAAATGCCGTGTTTCTTGTATGGTGAACGCGTGTAAGTAAACGTTTGGACGGCCACATCTTTGCTATTTAAATGTATGGGTATAGATAAGTATTTCAGCTTTTGAAAATAAATGTACATTCGGAAAATATGACGTGCTTGCATCCTGCAGCGCGGAAGGATAAGAAGTTTATATTGTTTGAACACGTTTAGTCCACATAGTGAGGGCTTTGTCGCTGACAGTTACATTTCAAAGTATTATTTTTTTAAGCACATCATCATCATCATATCAGCCGAAAGACGTCCACTGCTGGACATAGGCCTCCCCCAAGCGTCGCCACTTTTACCGGTCCCGTGCGTCTCGAAACCAGCGGATCCCTGCAAACTTCACCAGGTCATCGGTCCACCTGGTGGGAGGCCTTCCAACGCAAAATCTTCCGGTTCGCGGTCGCCACTCCAGAACCTTTCTGCCCCATTGGCCTTCCGTTCTGCGATCAATGTGCCCTGCCCACTGCCACTTAAGTTTGGTAATTCATCGGGCTATGTCGGTAACCCTGGTTCTCTTGCGGATCTCTATATTTCTGATTCGATCACGCAAGGAAACTCCGAGCATAGCCCTCTCCATTGCCCTTTGAGTGACTGTAAGCTTTCTGATGAGGCCCATTGTAATCGACCACGTCTCAGAGCCATAAAAATAACATCAATTTTGGGAGCCAGTGTCAAAAACGAAGAAATAAAGACAGGAACACCGGGAGTCGGATTAGTACCATCTCGGCACCTTGTCACAAATCATATAAGGTTCACATAAAAAATAGAAACACAGTATCTAATGACTAAATCAGTTTGATTTTTTTATTTAATCAATTTTTTTTTTGTTCCATTTTTTATTAATTAAGTAAAAAAATTCTGAGGCTAAAAACATTAAAAAAATACAGTCGAATTGAGAACCTCCTCCTTTATGAAGACGGTTCAAAAACACCGCTCATCACAACACACAGGAGCCAGAAGAGAGTTAAAAGAGGAGGAATGGCACTGGTGGGTTAAAAAGAAGAATTGCATATTTATAAATAAATAAATAAACATTTTTGTAGCTTAGGTAAATCCCTTAAATTATTGACTTTTCGACAATTGTTATCGCTAATAAAGATCACTTTTTATAAATAGTATTTATTTGAAAGGAAAATTATTGAACTAAGAATTAAAGAGATTTGCAGTGGGCAACAAGAAACCATTGCTCGAACTCTCCGATAATGTCAGCGACTGAATACGAAATGAAACGAGGAAATATTTATTATTGCCCCACACTATGGTTTCTCTTGTACCACTTGCGTTTACAGACACAAATGTCACATACACCTTTACTAACCGATCTAAACTAATATTACAAAGAAAAATACTGTTTTGTTTGTAGAAAGAAAGTAATATCTGGCAGTACAAATCCCAATTTTCTTTGATAGAAAGCTTTATAGCTGAGTACCCAAAGCTAGTTTTTGTGGCGAGACAAATTTGTTTGGTTCCTGTAGGATGACCACGTCAGCCAAGCCACGTGAATAATCTAATCTAAATATATCGCTACACTAGCAGTGAACGGAAATACGTTCACTGTACATTAGGTAAGTAGCGTTAAGGTTTGCTCAACACTTGGAAGAAACTTTTCAACCCAATGAAGGCTCATTAGAAATACTTGAGTGTGAAAATGTATCACAAGCCCAAAGAATTAAGCTGGTGACTCCTAAAGAAGTAATGAGAGAAATTCAAAATAACATTAGCTCGAAAAAGTCTCCGGGTTATGACCTCATTACAGGTGAAATTCTAAAACACCGCCCGCGCAAAACCATAGTGAAGCTGACCAAGCTTTATAGCGTTTATCTTAAAACATGTACCCGAGCCATGGAAGGTCGCTGAAGTCATTATGATTGCGAAGCCTGGGAAACCACCCCATGAAGCATCATCATATAGACCTATTTATCTGTTGCCAGTGTTATCAAAGCTGTTCGAAAAACTGTTATTGAAACGGTTGAAACCAATAATAGAAGATAAAGACCTTATTCCAAATCATCATCATCAATCATTTGGCTTCAGGGAAAAACACTCAACAATAGACCAGGTACATAGAATAACCCATATCATTGAAAAAACGCTTGAAAATAAGGAAGTCTGCGCCACCGTGTTTTTAGATGTCGCGCAAGCTTTTGACAAAGTTTGGCATAAGGGTCTAATATTCAAGCTCAGACACAAGCTACCAGAATTTGCAGACATTCTAGAGTCGTACATAACTAATAGAATGTTTAGAAAAAGGCAAGAGGATGCATATTCCGAGCTAAAAGCTATAAAAGCTGGGGTACCTCAAGGAAGTGTGCTAGGCCCAATTTTGTACTTCTTATACACATGTGACATCCCAGAACTGGAAAACAACACCATTGCGATCTTTGCAGATGATAGTGCTATTATGGCTACCGGATCAAGCCACAGAGAAGCTGTAGAAAAAGTTCAATTAGCTGTGAACAAAGTTTATGACTGGACACAAAAATGGAAGATCAAACTGAATGAGACAAAATCAATTCACATTGACTTCACAAACAAACACTTGGACTATCATCCAATCTTCATAAATGGCATGCAAGTGCCTTATGCTAATACAGCCAAATACCTGGGCATAACCCTCGACGCCAAGTTGCGTTGGAAAGCTCACGTCAAAAAGAAAAGACAGGAACTCGATATACGTTATAAAAGTATGTATTGGTTACTCGGAAGGAAATCCTGTCTAACAATACATAATAAAATAACCCTATATAAGCATATACTGATGCCAATTTGGACGTATGGTATCCAACTTTGGGGCTGTACTAAAAAAAGCAACATCAAAATAATTCAAAAATTTCAAAATAAAGTCCTCAGGGATGCTGTAAATGCACCCTGGTACATAAGAAATGACGATCTTCACCGTGACCTTAAAATGGAATTCGTCACCACCATCATCCAAAAATTTGCTGAAGCTCATGAACGCAGACTTCATCGACACGTGAATATTGAGGCTATCCAGCTGCTAGACAACACAAACTTAGTGCGGAGGGTAAAAAGAACTAAACCTTTTGAATTAGCGTAGTGTATAAAGTGAATGAATAATAGTGACAATGTTGTGCTATACATATAACACATGAACATAGTGTTTTTATAAATTATATCAAACTCTAGGAAAGTGCTACGGACTTGTGTAAAAGTGTAAATGGACACTATTCTTAGTTTTAACATCTATCACGTAACATATTAAGTTAGAGTTAAATTGCTTATTAGTCTTTTAGGCTAGATCGTAATTAATTATTAAGAATTTTGTTCTTATTAATAAAGAAAAAAAAAAACAAAAGCTGTACACTAGGTGATGACCTTTACAAAGCCTTGATGACCTTTACACTCGGTAAGAATATATATTCCTATGTTTTCATCTTTGAGTTTAGTATAAGCTTTGACCACTGCTCTGAGAAGAGCCGAAGATAAAGTAGCTTGGAAGCGGCTGGTCAGTGAGTCCGTCGAAGATTTTCAAGATGGGCATGACCTTCAGCAACGAAGACAACGAATAAGAAGAAAAAGCTTTGCTAGCGATTCACAAAAAGCTTGCTGAGTCCTTTGAAAAATTTCGACTGTATATGTACGCTGACTGTATTTTGTACACCTACATGTAGATCTAAAGACCAAACCGATATTTTACAACAAAAGTAATAAGAATTCAAATGCATGTTTCCATAATATATATCATAGTAAGACCCTACAGCCGTGCCTTCTCTCACATACCCACCACGACAACACTATAAATAAAGTTCCCCGTTCCCACTGCGCAAGAGTAGCGTCGGTAGCCATCGCGTGCTGCAAATCGTCCGTACAATAATTCTGATATAACGCATCAGTAATAAATCAAACGATGGAGGGAGACGGAGTGTCTGCAGCTTTTTGCTTAGCTAATCATAAAGGCACATCTTTCCCTTGGATTAGCTGTCGTAAAATCTAATAAGAGAATAGTGTGGACCGAGAACCGACTCGTACTCGGTGCAAAAAGTATGCATTGGAATAGTGATGAGCACGGTATAGTCGTATACGCATTCGATACCTAAGTGTAATTGATTGATGAAATTTTTGGAGTGAAATTTTCTTTAGCCGAGCGTGCTAATGTGACGGCATCATCGACCAAATCGCCCAAAGTGATGCCAGAATAGATTAACCCAATAACATGAAACTTGAAAAAAACCAGCGGAATAAGTGTTCACACCTGCTGTTAAAGATCTTCAAATGACTGCCGGGATCAATGGCTTAGGTAACGTGCTTTCTGAGGCACGGAGGAATCTCGCAATGTAAAGATGGTCATCCATCCACGGAGCGACCTCGTCCAGCGTTGCTTAACCTCGAATATCGACCCGTGCAGCTGTTATTATTTAGCCATAAGCTCTGACTATAAAACGTTGTCCACAAATAATGTAATTTTGCTATTAACACCGCAAACTGGCCGCTGATTTATACCTATAATAAGCGATTTGGACAATGATTCAGTTTCAATAATGCTTGACTTGTGTATGATTATAGTTAATTTATTCCTTTCGAATAATAAATTATTACAGAATAAAAAAAAACTTTATGAAAAATAGAATATCATACTAAAATAACACATTTTTATTTCATGCTACGTAATTTAACTATTATTAGACACGTCGATCGACAATCTGTTGAACACTTATGACACGATATCTTGCGAAAACACCCCGATACAAACAGTAAAATGCCTATATCTTTTGAACGGCTGAAAACGAAATCAAAATCCGTTTAGGGGATATGATGCCACAAACAGATACACAAACACACAGGTACAAACGTCCAACTAACACCCCTATTTTTTCGTCGGGCGTTGAAATGTAGCAATCTCGTTAGTTGGTCGCAAACGCAACTGCTGAGCATGAGGTCGAGAGTTCGATTCCCAGGTCGGGCAAAGTAATAAAATATAGAATTTCTCACTAACTAGAAAATAGGAACATCAATAACAAAGGCTTGGTTAACCACGAGGTAGCACACGAATGAGGACCTCACTCCCGGCACTAGACGAATAAGGCAGTAAGTATCGTCAAACAACGATCGAAATTACGATAATTCGAATGACAGAGTCGAATAATTCGTAAAGTACATCACTATCAGCCGAACGTAGCGGCACAGGAAGCAAACCTTTGCTCGGGTCGCTGAACCAGGTATACCTGTTAGAAACACTAAAACAAACAAATATAAACCTTAATACCACAACTAACGGCCGAAGATCCCCCACCACGAAAAGTTGCGAGTGTTAGCATCTAATCAAACATGTTTGTATATAATGTTGATGGGAATTCTACCTTAACTTTGGATGTGAAAGTCATTTTTGCAATGAATGACGTTGTGGAAGGTTTTGCAAAGTAGAGCCATTAGCAGATAGGCCTGGCTGTCTCACAAGATTTGCTGATAAACCGGGATTATCTCCTGACTTAGTACTAGACAGTGGATAGGTGCCTACACCCCTGCTCACTATCATCACAGGGTGTCAGGAAACTAAGCATGTATGTCGTGAAGCTCCAAAAAGCTTAATGAACAAAGAAAAATATTAGACATCCTAAATTATTATAATTATATAATTAATCTAAAATAGGAGCTCGTAGCTAATTATCTAGGAGCTTGCCGAGCTCTGTCTGTGGATGGGAGAACAATCGTTACTTATCCAGACGCCTGACATTGGTCCTAAATTGTGAGCTATTTACTTACTCAAAGTTCGCTATATGCCATCCATGAAATTAGGATCGAGGCTATGGTGATGCTATCTAACTGATATAGACCAAAGCGACTGCATGCCTTAACTCCTCAATGTGGTTGCGAGTTTAAATTCACCGCTCTTTTAAGTGGCCTCATCTAACTAGAACTAGCAGTAGTGGACCAGAGGTTTGAATCCAAGCTGGTACACTTTGTGTATATTATTTCACCACTTCAGTTCTCAAAAGGGTGAAAGAAAACTTCGTGAGGAAACCAGCACGTCATACGTATAAGCAGCATAATCAGCCCATAATGTTGCTACTGCTGGTCCTCTCTGTTCTTCTTATTTTCGAGTTGATGGAAAACTCTTTAGATATTTTTGGACCAGTAGGCAGATACAGCAATAGCAGCGTCAGTGGCGTTCATAAGGTCATCCAAAGTGCAAGTGTGTGGGCGCATGGGGCACTCCAGCATGTGTGTCATATTCTTCACAGGGGCACCGCACTCACATTGTGTGTCAGACAAGTCTATAAATCTCCATTTCGCCAAATTGTCTTTGCGGCGCCCTACCTGGTTACGCAATTGATTTTTCCCACAGCTTGCTTCTTAGTGTAGGTGGTTGGTCTTGAATGGCCTGTGTACAGCGGAGAAAACTCTTCCGGCTCTTAAGTCTACCCGGGGCTGTAGTGTGATCATAGAGGGGATATCGGTGGGCATCGGGTTTTTCTGTATTTTTTTCTCCAGCGCGCATGCGACATCCCTTCGTACTTTTTATTAATTGGTACAATACTAGCCAAAGGTTGCTGGTTTAGGGTAACTCGATATAATTCGAAACTTTCAATTCCTCTCTGTGAGAGTGAGTAGGCTGTAATTCGCGGGTTTGGAAATGGCTAGCATATTCAACTTGGTCGAAAATCCCCGAGCAGAGAGCGGACATGTCAAACACCACTTCTTTTCAAGTTCATGATAATTTAATACAGTTTGGGCCCAGTAGGTGACCACGCTTATAGCGGCATTAATAGCGCTCATCACGTCCCAAAAGTGCAGGTGTTGGGGCATTTGCAGCACCACAGACTCACCACTATTAGTACATACATGATACATTGTAGCTTACGGTGTTCAACTTAACTATTAATGTGTTTGGTCGATTATTCTTACTCTTTGCCTTGCCGAATCCACTTACGCAATAAGGCAGTGGTGGCCCAGTGGTAACAGTCCCGACTTACGTGTCGTAGGTAGTGAGTTCGTACCCAGGCAGGCGCTTTACTTTGTGTAAATTATTTCATCACCACTGCTCTTAAAACGTTGAAGGAAAACATCGTGAGGAAACCGGCATGTCCTAGAACCAATAATTCGAAGACATGTGACATTCACCTACCCGCACTGGGCCCGCGTGGTGTATTAATGCCCATTACCGCTCTCACAGAGAGGATGCCTGTGTCCCAGCAGTGGGAACATTATAAGGCTGATGATGATGAAGAATAACGCTGCAGAACACCGTCCGGTGCTGATGTCAGAAGGACATTTAGGATCGTGAGCGCCCAAACCAGGGGCGAGTTAGCTCGGGACACCGTACGTTCCGACGGTATGCCCAAAAGCCGGCGACTTCGCGGTGTCGAAAAATCACGTAATCAATCCGTTACATTTGACATTTCGAGTATCACCTTCACTGACATCGAATGCCCTTTGTCTAGAGCCTGTTGTTTTTATTTCAATTTATTTCGTTACACACATTTCATCTTAACCCACAGTGTATCTTCGTCGTACCTAATAAATACATATTTATCTCTGCATGTTCGGGGGATGATATTGCTCACGTCTGTCGGATTTACCACCTTCTCCTAGGCCCACCTTACACGTGTCCTCCGGATAGTCCTAAACGAGCAACAACGCGGAGCAACAGGCGGCGGACAAATTACCTGATACGGCTACCACAAGCCCATGGAAATTAAATCATCTCTAGAAACGTGGCCATTGTACCTTGGGAAAGTGCAATGTGTACCTTCCCACCCCCTTTTTTATGAATATGGAAAGTGATGAGAAAACGATGTCTGGTGATACGGCTAACACCCGGCGCTCACAGTTACCCGGGCCTGTGCGTATGGAATCTGTTATCGAAGACTTCACAGTGGTAGGAGACCAGGCCCCTTTGATAGTAAATGCGTCTGGCAGCAATAGCAACAGCAAGAAATTTGTACAACAAGCTTTTCACCCAAGCCTGTTTTTCTCGCGACATAGGAGCTCCTCATTGGGAAACACTAATCAAAGACCCGAGCAGCACCTAGCCAGCACTAGCCAAAGAAGGGAAAATTCTAACTTATCTGAATACCAAAAGGAACACAGCACTTGTCTTCCCGATTGGCAAAGAGTCCCAACTACCAGAAAAACCAAGAAAAGGAAACTCAACAGTCCACCGTCACCCGAAAGTGAGTGGTATTTTTATCGATATGCTGGATTCCCGGTGGATAAAAGTTGCGATGAAAGCACACAGACCAAGGAAAGGAAAGTCAGTAAACCACCACCTATAATGCTTTATGGGGTCGACAATGTCAACAAACTCACAGAGCTTCTAGAAACAATAGATGAGAATACTAAGTTCGCCTATAAAATAATCAATTAAAACCACAAGCGAAGACATAAATTAATTAAAGCAATTAATGAGAGTGATCAGGGAACACAACCTGATAGGTCATACCTTTAATCGAAAAGATGGAAGAAATCTGAGACTTGTTATCAAAAACTTACACCACACAACCCCACATCAAGCTATCAAAGAGGGATTAGAATATACCGGGGACATAGAACTTGGTGCAATCATAAAATCCAGATTTGGACCCGAGAAACTACACACATCCACCTTCTTCATTAATCTGCAATCGGGACAAAATAACAAAGCAGCAAAACAGGTGAAAGTGATTTATCATCAGGCAATTGTTATAGAAGACCCTAAGAAAAGGACAGCCCCGGTTCAGTGTCAAAGGTGTCATCAGTATGGTAAGTCAAAAAATTACTGCATGAGACCTTACCGTTGTCTAAAATACGCAGAATCGCACAACACCAAGAAATGCCCAAACACTGGTCGCTCTTCCCCAGCCACTTGTGCCTTATGCTTAGGTCCACACCCAGCAAACTACAAGGGATGTGAGGTATATAAAAAAATCCTAGCCAGAAAGACGCGAAAGCCAAACTACACAAAAGGCAGACTGCCACAAATCACACAGATCACCAACAGAAATGAAGAACCTAACTCACAGGACAAATACTATGAAGCTACGAATAAACGCAAACAATACGCAGATGCAGTTAAAGCAATACCGCGTTTTAAGAACCTCAACTCAAACATCATTTATCAATAAACCACACAACATACCACCAGCAAACTGGAATAGATGTTCCTTAAATAAAGTGAACAGATTGACATTATCTTACAACAGATGAGCACCCTTTTAGGACTCATAACTAGCTCGTCAATAAAATCACAAAATTATTAATAACTACAATCAAAATAGCCACCTGGAACATCAACGGACTATCTCCCAACAAAAGTGAAGTCGAGACCCTGATAAACCTCCATGGTCTTGATGTCCTATTTATATCCGAAACACACTTTACATCCACCAGTCAAAACATAATAAAAACTACAACATATACTCTACAAATCAATCCGCAAGGTTGAACAGCTGTCATAATAAGAGATTCCATTAAATATCACGAACTGCCCCAATTCAGCACGGAGCATATTATACAGGCAACTTCATCCATGATAATGATGGAGATATCACCGTGTCTTCTGTGTATTGTCCTCCAAAGCAAAAACTTAAAAAAGATCAACTTACTATCTATAAGAGGAGTCTTGGGCCTCGCCTTGTATCAGGAGGAGACTGGAACTCAAATAATGTCCTCTGGGGCTCGGGACTAAAGACGACCAGAAATAGAGAGCTCAAAAAGTGTATTGATGTGTATAATTAGACTACAATTGCCACAACCGAGAAAACCCACTGGCCGACGGACCCCAACAGACGGCCTGACGTACTGGATTTCTTCATTATGAAGGGACTCGGCAGCCTCTTCTATAGCATACAATCATGTTTGGATGACTCGTCAAATGACATACCTGTCATTCTAACAATTGGCGCTACTGTTCTAAATCGCCAAAAAAGTTCCAGACTGTACAACAGCAGAGCAGACTGGACCGAGTGCCATATTGTTGATACGACACTCAAGCTCAAACTAGCTCTGAAAAATATAGAGGATATAGACAATGCAGTTGTGGATTTCACCAACATAATTCAGGACACATATGTAGACCAAGACATAATACAGTGTTGCTGGAAATACACCAAATGATCCTTGAAAAGCGAAGATTGCGTCGTGTGTGGCACATTAGCCGCCATCCAGACGATAAAAAACAAAGATAAAGGCTATAGTGGACCTCAAACAAGCCATCAAAGATGCAGAGGATAATACTTTAGAAGCACACTTGCAATCCCTGTCTGCAACCAGCGCGACTGCTTATTCACTTTGGAAGGTATGCAGAAGCAAAAATCAGCCAAAACCACCTACTCGACTAGAAGGAAGACTTTAGGATAGAAACAACCATGAAAAAGCAAATGCCTTCGCTGAATACCTGATATAGATGATGGCGATATAGACGATACACTGAAGCATGATTTTCAACTGGATTTGCGAGTAATCCGAGCGTTGGATGAGAAAAAAGGCCCAGGGTTCGATCTCATCGACAAAAAGGTCCTCGTGGAATTGCCCAACAAAGCGATCGTTTTCCTAACAACTATCTTCAATAGTATGCTTAGAGTTGGTTATTTTCCTATGCTGTGGAAATTATCACCAATCATTAGGATTCACAAGCCGGGCAAACCACCCCATGAAATGACCTTCTATAGGCCCAGGCATATTAGTTTGCTGCCAGTACATTCAAAGCTTTTTGAGAAAATTATTTTACGCCGGCTCCTTAATTCTATCATCCCAGATCATCAGTTTGGCTTCAGACCAGAACATGCCACTACAAAACAAATTCACAGAGTGTGTCGCGTCATCAGAAATGCTCTAGAAACTAAACAATACTGTTCCTCAGTCTTCCTCGACGCACAACAGACCTTCGACAGAGTATGGCATAAGGGACTACTATGCAAGATAAAAACACACTTGCCACACTCCTTTTACAACATTCTGGCATCGTACCTATTCGATAGAATATGCCAGGTAAAGGAAGATAATAGTTCCTCTGGTTGCCATTACTTACTAGCGGGAATACCCCAGGGCTCAGTTCTTGGTCCAGTATTGTACACTATCTTCACGGCAGACATACCGGAAACCCCTGGAGTAACAATTGCCAATTATGCAGATGCCACCGCAGTCCTGGCATGTATCAGTTGCCCCAACAAAGCGTCGCAAATACTTTAAGAGAGTCTGGATGAAATTTAACACTGGCTTGCCAAATGGTAGATTCGTGCCAACATAGTCCTAGTCGCCTTTACGCTTAGACGCCAGTAATGTCCACCCGTGAAACTCGATGCTAATCAACTCCCGCAAAGCGACTGCGTCAAGTACCTAGGTATGCACCTGGATTAGCGACTAACATGGAGAAAGCACATTGATTCAAAACGAAAAGAGCTCGACTTTAGATACAAAGGCATGTACTGGCTCCTGGGTAGAAACTCCAAACTGTCCGTAGACAATAAAGTCTTGATTTATAAGATCATACTAAAACCTATGTGGACTTACGCAGTCTTATTACAAAAAGCGGTTTAACTGAAAACCCAGGTTTAAATCTCTATAAACTGTGGTTTACACAAAAATGATATTACAAATAATGGTTTAGCGATAAACCATTGTCCAAATCATGGTCTAACGCTAAACCTCGGCGGCCCCTAGTTTAACGATGGTCTAAGTCGTATCTGTCAAAGTTTAACTCTTTTAGGTTATAGCATCTTTTTTATTGTGTTGTTTTTACCCGAAAATGGATATTAACATGGTTGATTTATTTATTATTGAGGATATTACTTTTTCCTCGGTACTCCAATTCTCAGATCGTTTTTTTTTTGTTAGTCCATCACAATATATTATTATATATATTATTAACAAAGAGGCAATTGTTCTATTAGAGACTTCGATAACTTAAAAATTCCAAAGTTTAGTGATCTTTGTTCAGCTTGCGATGGTTTCGTTTAATGTTATGGTTTCATATAACGCGCGAGACTGTTACGTTTCGTTACACGTGCGTAGATGTATTATTAGTAATTATTAAGAATTTATGTAATTTTCTTAAATCTAAACAAAACTTCAATCGATAAATAACAAATGTTTATATCCATGCAAAATAACAAAGTCTCAACACTTTTAACACTCTTAAACGTAATTTAATACTTATCGTATTATCAAAACGTTTTCATTTCTGGGCATACGGAACGTTGCAATTGAATTATATTATGGTGAACGAATGATATTTGTATAAATCTGTGGTTGATATATTGATAATGGTTCAAATGACAGTACTAATAAGACCACGGTTTTTTTGAGTTTTGTAATACGAAGAAATTTAGACCTTGGTTTTGCAGATAAGCCTGGACTTGATAGTACAGGTTTAAACCATGGTTTATTTCGTGTTTTGTAATAAGACTGACGGTGTTTAACTGTGAGGCACAGCATGTGACTCAAATATCAGAATAATTCAGAAAACTCAAAAAAACATCTTAAAACTGATTTCAAATGCTCCATGGTTTATTAAGAACGCTGAAGTACACGAGCACATGAACACAGTCTCCTAGATACTTAACTTAGTTTTTTAAGTGCCCACATGTACCTAGGTTTTAAATGTGAAACGAAATATTTTGAATTTACACACGCCTTACTTGCCATCTCTTTCATAGCCACGTCATGTTTCACACAAACCGATCATCCTTTCTAACAGCCAACATCGAATCTGAAAGTAGATAATAAATAAATAAAATATTTCCTCCGTTCATTTTTAAACAGTACAAAATTACATTGGGCCATTAATTGTTGGGTATTTACAAATTCCCTGGACTCCACACTAGGATGCCCTGAGTTGTGGGGTACAGTCTTTTCCTAAGTAGGTAGTTTAACTAATTACACAGACATAAAACTTAATAGTAAAATCTATTATAAGATGTTAATAGTAAATCTACATATTTAAAGAGTTTATGTTGCTTTTGAGTGAGGTATGAGTAGGTGTGGAGTGCATAGGGGGTGAGTGTGCTGTAAATAAGTGGGTCCTGGCATGCTTAAATTTAGCAATTTTACCCCAGTTCTACGACTGTATTTGCAAAAAGTCTTCTGTTTGAAAGTAAATATAGCATTTTTGAAAGACATCTATTTATACGTAAAATATAGCAAAAAAAATATAGAAAAAATCAATTTTATATACAAAGATACATTCCTCCAGGTTCACAATCCACGATTAAAGATACTCCAAACACTTTTAAAACTTGACACAACCTTTTTTAAAACCTCGATTTTAAATTTTGTATTAAAAACTAATCAATACATTCGTTTAAAATATTATTCAAACTGAAATTGGATTAAATAAAACCTTAGGATTCGAAAAATAAAGTCGTGTGACTGTTATGGCTAACTTCATCATTTGAGTTTTGTCCGCGAATATGGGCAAATCCGCCTTTATGCGTCTGTAACTTTACTTAGGGGGGTATTACACTATCATATATCTAGGATCATAGATCTATAAGTCATATTTATATGATACTGCAATATAAACATATGAATCATAAATATCGTCTTTGAAAAAGATTATTGACATTTGATATTTTGGATAACATCATAATATGTATGATCCTAAACATATGATAGTGTTACACCTTACACCCCCCTAAGTAAAGGAGAAAAGTACCTGCGTAAAGTACCTCCTCATCTTTGCAAGGATCCCCAACTTTTTGAAAGCCAGCTGAGTCTTTGCCTCAATGTATGGGTCAAAATTGAAAGTCGATGTCAACGTAACGCCAAGAAGCTCAAGATGGTCCGTTATTGGCTAGGTCACATCTCGGAAAGTTGGAGCCGGTTGAAATTGGCTCTTTTTAGCGGCAAAAACACACGCTTGGGTATTAGCAGCATTAAACCTGACCAGATTGGCATTGCCCCATTCGGATACTGCCTGCAAGGACAGGTTCAAACGCTCCACCATGGCCTCACGAAGAGACCGGATCTGCGCATCGGTAGCCCGTGCGTTGGATAAGTATCTCTCAGCAACAGTGTTGTCGTCTGCATACCCAAAGGTGCTGGGTTTTAGCAGGTCGTTAATGTGCAGTAAGAATAATGTTGCTGAGAGTACCGACCCCTGAGGGACCCTGGCATTAATATCCAATTGGTCCGACGAACAGCCATTTACCAATAGCCAATTTATTTAGCTCACAGCACTCGCCACGCTGCTACTTCTAAAGCCAGGTGTGACAATTGATCGGATACTAAAAACAGCAGGCTGGAGTTGCAATTCAAGTACATTTGGTCAATTTTATAACAGCTCTTTAGTGCACAGGATCAAAATGATTTGCCATGATAAATCTTTAGCTGTGATTAAAGATATCTTAACTAACTTACATGAACTAATAGATACAACAACTATCAACTTTAACTTATAAGGACTATAAGTAAAACTAAGAATAGTAATAAGAAAGCAAAAAAGAGCATAACTGTATTTTGATAAAACATATATTTATATTATTATCTGAATCGTAATTAAGAACAATAACTTTAATGTTGATATTAAGCAGGCAATAAATATTCGGTTAAAGAGATAATTAAGAATAAACATAAATAAACATTTTGGTTAAGAACCTATGTTACATAATAGCAACTATGATTGTTAGTCTATATAAAACTTTAATACTTAATGACAATAAATAGGGAAAATATTATGATAATAAAGATAAGAATAATAATTAAGAAAATTACTGAATAAGAACCTTTGTTACCTAATGACAACTGTGATTGTTAATCTAAAAACATTATAACAATGATAATATTTAAGAAAGTAATTAATAAATTTGTCAAAACAGACAATTAAGAACATATCTTAATAAACTGATTATGAACCTATGTGTGTAAACTATGGACAATCATGATGGTATAATATAACTAAGAATTTTAAAGAAAGAAAGCTTTTACTTCAAAAAATCATCATAGTTTATGTGATAATTCCAGAACTTAACTCTCAATGTCTACGTGTGTAAATAATAATAATTAATTATAAGTACTAATCTCGAGGAAGAGGCACGAAGTATAATTTATGATTAAACGAACTTACCCTAAGTGAAGTTCTATCAGAATTATAAGAAGTGCCTCGTCCGATGAGATTAGTAACACCCTCCCAACCCTAAGGTATAACCCAGAAGCGTTAAGCGTGTGTCGGCTGTAAACTAAATGACAAGTTGACAGCCGACACAGAGCTGCCAGATAAAAAAAAATATCTCTAATAACTAGTGATTTGCGCGGCCGCCAGTAGTCGTTACTACGTGTGTAAATAATAATAATGAATAACATGTACTAGTCTCTTCGGACGAGGCCCTTCATATAATTATCATAGAACTTCACTTAGGGTAAGTTCGTTTAATCATAAAGTCTATGCCAGCGAAATGCTAATGTAACAGTCATCGTTGACATGCTAATGTGACATGTGACAGAATAACAGTGTACGTGCACGCTGTCTGCATATCTGTCACACAAAAGCACAGTTATCAAAAAGTTTTCACATATGTCAGCAGCCGATTCCCAAATTTTTTTGGATGTAAAATCGATCACAGCTTGGCTAGCACTTTTCCACCAGACTTGCGCTAAGCCTAACTAAGAAAATAAGGAGAGCCCACTAGGTGATATTCTCCTCACACACCGTTCGCATCTCACATCTTTTGTGGAAAAGCATCCTTAAAATTATCTGAAAGCTTCTAAGATTCCAATTTAATATAGAATATGTAGTATAAGTGGTTATGTAGAGTCCTGACAGAAGCGAGGGGTTCAAGCTGCCCTAGACGAAGACAGGCTTTATCCCAGAGGAGAATACACTACTTTCATTCCTTCTGGAAGACAATAAAAAGTCGTGTTGATTTTTCCGGTAGCAGATTATTAATAATAAGCGTCTGTTTTAATCACTATCGTAATTTTTTGTCAACACGAATATTGCAATAAAGTTCATGGGAAAACACAGCACGAAACATCAATCAATTAGTTTTACTCTTTGCACCGTCTTGTTTAAAATTCTTTGAGAATACGCATTTTTTTAAATTTATTTCTGCTTATGGTGGCCAGTTCGATTTTTGAACAATCCTCTTTACAATGTCATATGGGCATTTTTTTACTTAGAGTTTTCCAAGAGTTTCCACACCACTGACCTCTATCATACAAGTACGCTGGACTTCATATTATCGCTGACAAAATGATGACTGATTTTCGCCATTTTGGCGCTGATAGAAACGCGACTTAACGTGAGAGTCTATGGAACTAATATTAGAGATGGGACACAGCCTTCGGTAAAAAAATACTTTTATGGGCTTTATCGATCGCGAGAATAATTTAATACGTAAGAGAAAAAAAATCCCAATTATTTTTACTGTGATTCATTTTTAAGTAATAGAATAATTGCTTTAAAGGTTAACTGAAAAATATTTTCAGCCAAATTGCAAGTTATAAACTATTGGATAGCTTGCTAGTAAAGTTATAGCGTATTACTATCAGATCAGAGAGATTTAAATATGGGGATAGGCTAACAACTTATCCTTAAAACTAGTATATTTGAGCAAGTATCTCCTCGCTCACTAATTAGTTAATACTTACAATCGTTCGGATTCACTCGGTTGGCGCCGATCGGATTCGTGAAGGGAACATCATATAAACAATAATAATAATAAATGAGATAGATAATCATTTACAACGGACGTATTTCTCGCTCTCATCGCTGAGATCCTGTCTCTGTAGTGTTAAGGTGCAAATAAGAGTGACATCGTATTTCAGCAAGGTGAAGACTTACATCAGTTTTCAACTCTGTTTCAGATGCAGATAATAAATTGTTAGACTTCAAAACATTTGTTAATAAAATTATAATTATCATGATATTTCCAGTATTAATTCCAGGCTCAGGAACGTGGTGATTGGGAGAGACAAGAGAGAGGCCTGTGCATAGCATTGGGCGATGTCGGGCTGTGGATAATCATGATGATGATTCCAGAATTTAGTATTATACATTGCTTTTGAACATATTATTACTGATTATTAGGCATTCATATAACATTCATCACCAATACTAATATGAGATATTTAGTTCCAATATACTACGAGAAGTCAATACAGTAGATGAGTGAAACACCTTGCCAAGTCTACTATTTTGAAATTAGTGTAATTTAAAAATATCACTAATACTGGTATATTAGTTAAAATATTATAATATATCCAGGCGAATATATTATTGCCTAATTTTGAGAAATATCACTATTAACCTAATATCTCTAAATGTGTCAATTTTAGTTCCTGAGAACGTCGAGCGGGGCGCTTTCAATCAGCACAAAAATCAACTGTCATTTCATATAGTATGTTTAGTCCAGCGTACTTGTATAATAGAGGTCAGTTTTCCACACGAAATTCACTATCTCACCGTGGTAGTGCAGTATGCAGGAGCAAAAAAAAGGTATGGCAGCGTCTAAAACACGAACAAACAATCACGAGATATGGCATATGACATGTGGCTCCACTATAGTACAGTAAAAGAAAAGTTTGTCTGAAACAATTATATACCAATGTTACAGCTACGTTTCGAGGAGCTTGTCGCTAAATAAGTAACACTTGCTGAGGTTGGTCCGTCGATGGGTGACCATCTTTACATAGCAAGATTCCTCCGTGCCTCGGTAAGCATAAATCCTAGAGAAACCGAAATAACTTACTCCTATATTCTAAGGGCGGTTACGCACTACATCCGATCCGTGGCCGTGAAATTTCGGTTCCGAAGTAGCCCAAGTCGGTTCTTCATGTAGGGAAGCCTACACTATACATACGAATACAATCCGTCTAATCTGACATAATTCAGAATATTTTGAACTCAGAACTCAAATCACGGACACGGATCTCGGACACGGACCTAGACTACGTACGGACTAGTAACCGCCTTAAGTCAATTCCTCCACTGGAATCAATCAAACAGAAAAATGAGACCATCGCTGATATTTATTGAGAATATTATTTCTTTACCATGGCGACTAAGCTGATTTGAGTGGAGAAGGTTTCCTTCAAAAGGACTAACCACTATATTCCAAGTTATAGTCCAACTCCACTCCATCTCGAACCATCAAATTAACTGAGTTAATTTTGTGCATTACTGAGAATTTTTTTCCGTTATCATAGCGACTGACTACAGCTGTAGAAATGCTTTAAACTGACTTCGAATGTGATCTTTAGAATAAACACCTTAACTTTACGTATTATTATAAAGGCAGACGTGAGTGGAAACACTGGGAGGGGACAACCTAGAAGGACATACACGAATCTTATTGGTGATCTTTCCCAGAAAAGCCAGATACGCAGTATTCATGACCGGCACGCGCGCGTGTCTGACTAGATGAATGAACCTAGATGAATCAAAAGGAGTATGTAAGGATCGTAGCAGATAGCATTCTGTAATTCCTGCCTACCCCCATGGGAAAAAGGCGTGATTACATGTATGTATATTGCTTTTACTATTATTACGTTGTCATGTCTATTGTCCAGCTATTTTCACTTAGTGTTCAGCCTGGCATACAGTACAACCTAGCAGCCAACAGGCAATTGATCTCGTCGCTAAAGTCAAGTACTTGATGGGTGACCGATTGGCTGCTAACAGATCAATAACCTTTAATAGTGCTCATCAAACCTCATTTATATCAGATGCTTTTCGATCATCATGACATAACTGTCACCCTTAAATTTAGAGCTACATCTATGCCACAATATACGAAGTATGTATGATGAAACAAATCCTACACCGCGCAAGCAGATTTATCCTTGAGATTAGCCTGATGCCAATGGGCAGTTCCCACCGGGAAAATCCCTCATGGCATAAAATTGTTTGGCATAACGTTTTCGCAGAACTTTTATTTGCCTAATAATATGGTGCCATAAAATTTTATGCCATTGTTATTTGGTCTAATTTGATTTGACATAATTTGGTGTTGTATACAATTATAAGGCAATATTTTTTGAACAAGAAATATTTAAAAATTGATTTTACGTAAGTAATTACATCATTCATTATAATTTGGGCATTACCCTGTTAGATAGTGCGGCGGCTACGATTTTGTTTGTTTTATATGAGTTATATCGTAATAATATATTTTGATACAAGTGAGCTAAGTTTCTCATTACACACGAGGCTGTGGGTTGCAGCCCGAGCCGTAGGTGAGGGCGTAATTCAGCGGAGGGTGTAATGAGCACAAATAAAACGTTTGAGCACAATATACTACGTTTTTCAACACATTTGCGAGAAAAAAACAAGCATGTATTGCTTATATCGTTTAATTATTAAAACAATTGGTGAACGTACAAATTTCAAAGCGATATTGGATTAATTTGGATGGCAATTTCACAGTTTGTGTTACATTGGTGCTTGCCACTTCTTTCATATACATTTTCGTTTTCTTCTTATGTAAATGTCGATGACAAATGCAAAACATAGAGAGAACAGTAGGAACCAAATAACTCAATAGCTACAGGATGTAGGTACATGGTTGTGGTTCGGGGCAAAACTTTTTTTCCTTTGGCTCCAAATTAATGGCTTGCGTTATTTTATCACTGATTTTCGCCTTGTTTTGAATAGAGTCTGATGCTTTCGAGTTTTTACGTCCTTTGTTGTAATATTATAAAGCTCTTGTCGTCTACACGCACCAATAACACCGAATATTAAGGCAACCTGCAAAGAAATCAATTAATTAGTTCTAAGAAGTTATGCTTAGGTTACGCAATTATTTAGATACGTTAAGATTAATAATATTTAACGTACCTTTGTTGCTAGGTACTGACTATCCGGAGCCCCTTTCAAAAACTTTTCAACATCGGCTGGTGACAAAACATTAGATTACCGATCAATATATCCGTCCGAGCCGTCTGTTCATCAATGCCATCAGGTTACAGTACGTTTTGATATCAACACCATGTATGAGCATCACCAGGAATAGATACACCACAGAGAGCTGAGCTTTTATGTATTGGCGAGTTCAGAGAAATACGCCAAATCAGATTTTTTGAAAATGACTGGGTATTATTCTTGCTTTTCCATTTTAGGAAACAATCGTAGGCAGCTAAGGACTTTTCTCTAGATTTTGCGGGGATTTGGCTGTTGATTGCATTTTGTGCTTCATTTAGTATTTCTGGCGGGGTTAACTCTATAAATTATTTATCTTCTGCACGAAAACTTGTCATTTTTAAATAATTTACCACACAGCGACAAATACGAAAAAAACTAAATATGAAAATTTTGGGAAATAGCGCGCAAGTTTATTTTTTTACACGCGCCAAATGCAAGGTGAGGAACATACAGCCTACTTCAAATTTATAATTGTATGTGATAAAATGTAAAAAAAAATATATTTTATAACAAATTATTGTGAATTATGAATAATTTAATAATAATAAATGTTTGTTTAACTTAATTAAGGATGTACAGTGTACACATTTATTTATTCATAAAATGTAGGATTTTCAGCGACATAAAACCTCTTTGATAATACTAAAATAAAATAGGGTATTACCCGGTTAAGTTGAAAATAATCTGTTTAGTCGCATATAACTTGCAGAAAGGTACTAATTTAACTTTGTAGGGATAATTCTATTACGCACGTGTGTTATAGCTCGGTTTATGGCCCTAAAAGCGATGTAATAAGGCTCACTTTACGAGAAAGTGTGTTGAAAATATCATTATGCCTTTATAACATTATGCTTTATAAAATTATCCTTCATAATTATTATGCCAACAGTATTTATGACAATAAACATTATGGCAAAACATTTATGTGTACAGATCATCATCATCATTCATTATGCTGAATTTCGTTATGCCAATGTAAATTATGACTGTATATTTGACGGTTATCATTATTTAACCGTTCCCACCCAAGTAGCACACGAGGCTGCTTATCAGCCGAATAACGGATTTCCATCATGCTTAAAGCTGAATAAAAAAGCTGCATAAAGGCTGTATAGGGCCTTATGCAGCTCTTATAACTCTTAAATGGGCACAAATTATTCAGCCTTAAGTTCACGTAGCTGCTTAGGAGCTGTTTAGCAGCAATTTAACAGTATTATAAAGGGTAACGACAGTACTATGCGTTGAATATCGACTGACTTAGAGATCACAAGTTACTCTTTATTCAGTAAATATGTCACATCTACGCTCTTAATAGATGTTTTAAACCGGGAAAGGCTGCTTGCGGCCAGTGTAAAAGTACGAACATATTTGATGTAGCAAAACATATAGAAGCAAATATTACCCTAGCTGCCAATTGAACACTGGAGTGGAGTGAATTATACGTGGATAGTATTCATATTCCCAGGTAAGTACATTGTTTTACATATTAATAAAACAAAAATGATTGGGAATGTAATTTCACTGACATTATACGTATATATTGTCTAAGAAAATTTTAGTGCGCCACGAAAATATTCTGTTTTTAATTAGTTTTGTGATATAAGTAAGCCGTGATGAAAACTTGATTGAAAAATTTTTAGTGCTTTGAAAAGAATTATAAGATAAAAAGTTATTATTATGTTATCAGGAAGTAAAAACTAAAGCAATACATTCCAAATTAATACACAAAACATCATAAAAGTTGAAAAATGAATCAGTATATTTATAGGTTATACAATACAATGTTAAACAGCGACGTGAATAGTTAAAACTCTTATATCCTGCAAAAGGCTGTCTAATAGTTCACTCGTGTACTGTTAATCAGCAAAAAACTGAATAAAATTACACATGTGAACTGTAAGCAGCTATAAACTGTTTTATTTACTTTTAATGGTCCACAAACTCTACCGTTAGCCATAATGTGAACAATTAAACAGTTGTTATACAGACTCTTTAGGGATCCGTAGTATTATATCTAAAACCACCGCATGGATAACTTCTAGTTCAAAAAATTTAATATACCGATTTACGCGCGTGCGAACCTTTTAAGTTGGGTAGAAAGATATTAATATATAATAGATATATAATTTATTTATTGTAAAATAAATTGTAACTCGTTTATAAAACTGTGTTGTCACTTAGCCTATTGTGCCTAAATGTGGCCATCTCTTTCTGTCGTTCGCGCGCTAGTTACGCCTGTTTTGTTTATAGTGCTCACTGCTCCTCCTCACTTCCTCAGTCGGCTCTCGGTACGGACGGTTGCTAGTCGCTTGTCGTCGTTGCCTGCATGGTCGGAAGGAACGTTGCGTACTCTTTTAATGTACCTATACCTAGTTCTGTTTTTATACCTCAATTCGCAATAACGTTTACGATTGACATAAACAAGCAGGTACCTACAAACTGTAAAAAGCTTATGCAAACAATACTACCTACCTACCCAGATGATACCTTTGTATAAGTTATGTATTTATTACTTATAACTAAGTGATTGTTTCATTTCTTTATTACAGAATAATGACTTTTAAGATCGTTAGTACTTCAGAACCGGATGGTGAAGATTGAGCATTGTACCGTCACTTTGGGAGTTTAATGGAATATTAAGTTGGCCTCCAAAGAATAAAAACATTTTGAAGCTGATCAAGGAAGAACGTTCGAAGCCGAGTCGATACCTACATGGACAGAGTACCAATTGATGTGAGCTAAATGAATAAATAAACATTTATAAGTTCAATCATTTATTTTGTTTTATTTACAAAGTATGTAATAATAGCATAAAATAATGCCATTCTTTATGTTTAATACATACTAATTTGCATTTTATTTCCCGAAGATCTAAAATGACGGCAGCGTTAGCACATTCTTCCGAACTTATAGCTTTGTATATGCCAAAGCGTGATGACTTCACCGGGTACGTGAAGATGTCATTTTTATTTTGTATTTTAGTACCATGTACCAAAACATCAGATTCTTCGATTATAAACTTAATTTCAAAAATATCATTATTAGTGGTTAAAATATACCTGTCACATGTTTTTGAAGATAGCTTATATTCTTTCATATGTAGAATTTTCCGACCGTTTTTACTTGTCTTTATAAACGGATACTTAGAATTGTTTTGTGCAATATTCTTATTCATATCAATAAAATTCAGTTCGGCTAATCTTTTGGCCACTTGTGATAGTGGATTTCGGCCAACTCTTAACATTTTTTGAATCAGGTACAACTGGTTTTCGAAGGGATACGCATTGAAACTTTGCAGTGGCCCATACATCATTACTTCAGCAGTCACATGAATTAAATTATGCACGTTGCTTGTGACGTAATCGGCTCCATAAAAGTCTCTATAATGTCTTACAAAATGTTTCAAAAGCTTATCAGCAAGTGGCAACATATTCTGGTAAGCTTCGCTTGAACAAATTACAATACCACAATAGAGTGTTAAGAAATGTGAATATGCAGTTGATTTTAGCACTTCAGGCAAAATAATGACACTCAAATAATAAAAGAATGATCGGAATTCAGATGCCTTCCAGTAAGCCAGAGTATCCAGGGCTCGTACCGCTCTATGAATTTCTGATGGTAACTTACATCTCCTTAAAAATACTGATACAGTTTCAATGTCACTGGCACGCCATTTTGTTATATATTTACCAAAATTCCCGTCACGCCAACCGACTAATAAACGTTTCATTATACCTAAGTCCAGTAGGTGTAGTGAATCGCCAACAGGGAATTTTTTTACCATGTCTATAGGTAGGCCAAGTAATGGAAAATCAGTCTTGTGATGGGGTCCATAAAGCTTGTTCCGAAATCCTTTATTTGTTCTCTCTGCACAGTCAATATCAGAGAAAGTAACTGTGTGGGAATTGTGTGAGTACTCTCCAATGGTAAAACACTTCAAACAACCGTGTTTACCATTAAAGTTGCAAACACCTGAAAAGTAAAAAATAAATAAATAAATCAACATCTTCCTTCATTCAGGTATTGAAATTGGCATTGTAATAATTTAAACAGGTAAAATAAAAAATGATTACCTTTTATGTAGGCTCTAGCTGGCGAGTCACATATAAAGCATCGAATCTTTACAGCAATACTCTTTTCGAAATTATGAATACCTTCATCCATAATTTTTTTCATGTCGCTAATAAAATCTTCTAAGTAACTGTCCAAGTTTTTTGGTTTTCCAACTCCAAAGTAAATACCAATAATAAATGGCTTTAGTAGCAGTATTCTCGTGGATGTTGCATAAAATTGGCCAAAATTCATGTTTAGAACTCTTAAATATTGGCAATCCATCAAAATTAATATTTAATGAAATTTCGTCTGGAGCTTCATCCCAACTATTCAATATTTTAATCACAGAATTGGCTATTCCGTTGTGCCAGTATTCGCCACCTTCGATTTCTTTTATGTTGACATTTCGAGGAGTAGCTAAAATTGTCCTTGGATCAGTTGGTAATATTTGCGGAATCAAGTCGTTGATAATTGCTGCCAGATCTTTTAAAGCAACATGGTTAATACTGTTTTCTACAGCCCACGTTCTAATTTTTTCCCTAAACAGTGAGTGCTTTACATCATCGCTATAGTTGCCGTCGTCATCATCTTCAGAACTCGATATTTTTTCTGAGTTATAATTGCCGGTGGAAATATTAATATTATCACCATACTGGAAGAACTTGGACACACATAATTTGTTGAATGTACAACATCTTCTGAGCTATTGCGACTAATATTTTGTACGGAACCATCCTGTTTCAAACTATTTGTCACGCTTTGCGTTACTTCCCGACTTAGAGGTTTTATTTCTTCTGTCTTCATAATTCTTTGGTACTCTTTCGATAATTTTCTTCTAATGCCCCCTGTTCTAGCTTTCATTTTCCACGAATTAGTCGAATTAATATTTTTAAAGCAATAAAATATACACGTCAGTATATAATCGCCATCTGCTTCAACTATTTTCACTGACTGCTTACAGTACCACATGTTACTTTTATTCAGGTAAAGTCTGATTAAAGGTACTTACGCAAACCACTATAAAAAAGAAGCCGTTAATTCGATTCAGTAGTGTGTCTCTAAGCAGCAGCGAGGCATCTAGTTTATGTTTAAACAGACGCTATGCAGGCACTATCAATGGCAGTATAAAGGCTGATTAGCGGTAGACATATTCAGCAATAAGCTGTAATGTGGGCCACAAATAATTATACAGCTATTAACGTCATAATAGTTCACACGTGGCCCTTTAATAAGTCAGTGTAATAGGAGTTCACAAATACTTTCTTATACAGCATTTGGCGTAATTTCATCCACTAAACAGCCCTTACTACGGTTAAGGCATTAGAAAAGGTTAAAAGCTGAATAGAGTCGTTGAAAATATACCTTTATAGCACTCTTAGCGTATTAATGGTAGTTTTGTCGGTCTTAATCAGCCTTAATGCAGCTCTTAATCAGCATAAGCTGTTTAAATATCACTGACAGCTATTATGCAGCTGTAGGATCACCAGTGTACTCTTAAAAGAGTCTTAATACGCATAGAGTTGCAAATAGGTCTAAAAGTGAGTAGTTATACAGCTATCTGTGCTACTTGGGCACCAGGCGCAAAACCGAATCGAATATTGGATGAAGAACTTTACACCGGAGGAGTTCGTGGCTAAATAATAATAGCCGCACGGGTTGATCTCTTACCGAAGTCGGTCCGTGGTGAACTGGTGACCATCATAGAATACCAAGATTAAATTAGTCCATGCCTCGGAAGTCACGTTAAGCCGTTGGCCCCCGCTGTCACCTGTAGATCTTAGACAGTCGTTACGGATAGTCAGAAGCTAGGAAATCTGACACCAGTCTTGCCAAAGGGTATCGTGTTACCCAGTTACTGGGTTGTGGAGGTCAGATAGGCAGTCACTCCATGTAAAATACTGGTACTCAGCTGTATCTGTTTAGACTGGAAGCCGACACCAAAATAGTTGACAGAAGATATATATGAACAACTTTACACCCTGTTCCCAATATCTTAAGATTAAATATTTTCTAATGACTCCATTTTGATACAAAAAGAGCTTGTACCTAAGGGGAACATACCCGACGGATTTCTGTTTTCCGGTTTATATATAAATAAAATCCATGTGCGCTATTTTCATCTCGTCTCAGATATTGCAGATGGCTACAAAACTTGCCAAGATCAATTTGCATCAGGTCGCCGAATCAAGAGTTCATACAATTTCAAAGCTTATAGATACCTAAATGCAGTTGAAGGTAGAAGTTCAGGGCAACCGGTAAGTTCGTGATTATTCAAATATTAAATAAAACAACGGTCACTGTGAATAACTTGAATAATGAATAAAAACCGTCGACACTGACCACACCTTAAGCGACACGACGTCTTGACTGGTCAGTGGATACGAAACGGGGCACTATGAAAAAAGAACTTAGAAAAAAATCACAATATAATCAAGCCTTCGGGACCCGGTGGGATGTGGGAGTAGTAGGGTGGGTAAAGACCATGGGACACCTCAAGGTCATTGACCTTGATTTCCAGGTCATTGACCTTGAGGTCAAGTTCAAAATGCCGGAAGTTAAGAGCCGTGATTTTCAGGAGTAGTAATAGGTCAATATTCATGGTATGTGAACTTGAGGTCAAGGTCTAGTGACCTACGGGTCAAGGACAAGTGACTTTGAGGTCTAGGTCAAGTAATCCTGAAGGTCATGATAGCTTGGAGGTCAAGGTCGGGTGACCTTGGAGGTCATGGTCAAGTGAGCTTAGGGGTGTCTTTGGAATGCCAGTGCCCTTTCACTAACAACCCCTTGACTTCGAATGCAAGAACAGTTCTTTTCTTCTTTTTCTAAATTTTCTTATATCTCGAAAACGGTGTATCGCAAAAATTATGAAAAATTTGTGCCCCATAATAAACACCTGCCACGTAATTCTCAACGTGTAGGTATTGTTTTACTTTAAAGTTGCTTCTGCATCGGAAAGTGCAACCCCTTCGCCCTTACGTTACAAAGGATAGGCACCTATGCTCACTTCCACAGTTTCGGTTTGCTGGTCGCCCTCGGCTACCAGCATCAGCAACTACGGCTCGCACGGGGGCTTCCTTATTTATGCTTTATTACGGCGGGCGGGGATTGCTCTCCCTTCACGCCGCCTGTTTTTATATACACTCTAGGGGTAGCAGCCAAAAGACTAAGTGAAGTCGGGGTGGCCCGATTCGGTTTTGGAACAGATTCCAATCACAAATGACTAATTTTAACGACATAATTTTTACGACAAAAGGCTGATCAGAGAAAAAAAAAGTGAAACATTACTTTACGCCTCGTCAGCTTTTAACTCTATACAAAGCGCAAGTCCGATTCTAAATGGCGGATTGTAGCCACCTTTGGGATGGCTCAGCTAAGTATCAGCTTGCCACGCCTGACTCGGTAGAACGCAGAACCAAGAGGCTCTTTGGCGACGTTGAACTGGTGGATACCAAGCTTCACAGCTTGGCTCGTCGCCGCAAGGTTGCCTTCTTGTCGGTCTTCTACAGACTGTACTTCGGTGAGTGTGCTTAAGAACTCCACGACCTCATCCCACCGGTCCCCTTCTACCATCGGACATCTAGACGCACTGCAAGTTTCTATCCTTTCCTGGTTCCCATTCCACCAATACGCACCAAGCACTTCCCAACATCCTTCATAATGCGCACAACGAATGAGTGGAATTCACTACCTGCGTCTGTGTTTCCGAACGCATTCAACCCGAATCTCTTCAAAGTTAAAGTGAACAGGCAGGCTTCTTCTAGGTAAGCTCGCTTCATCGTCGACTCTGTCTCTGTCACCTCTGACCTAGACTAAAGTCAAGAGCAAACCCATCACAAATAAAAATAAAATATACCAGGATGCTTTTAGCCTTATATATATATATTTTATATACGATAGAATCGAGAAAATAAATAATTTGCAAAAATATTTTTATAAAGTTCTGTCTTTTTTCCTCTGTGCCCCGTTACGTACACTCAAACCGATATTAGTGTATAATTATAACAAGGGATATGTAAAAGATGTTATGTAAACACCAAAGTCGAAATATCGCGCCAATCGTGTTTGTTTACCTACTTTTTATTTTACTACAATATCACTTACCCGTATGTAAAGGGGTAAAGTTTAAAGGAACGGCACGTGAGTCGGCAAAGTTTCTTGGATGCTTATGAGATTTTTTTTATGTTTCACGTTTACAAGTCTTTCAGTGATAAATCGTAAAATTCTTGTACTCTGTGTTCTTACTGTTTAACTGGTTCCTCATTGTAACGTTGTTTTGTATTCTTTTGTCGTTTTATAAATTTAAGGTGTCTTAGGTAGGCACCTACACCTATTTGTTCAACTCTAGTTTAGCCTAAAAAATCAGTAACAAAATTGCATACAAGTTGACACGGGTGAGTCTTTTAAAGTCACACGTCTTCGCTTATACTGTACAGAGGTTCTAGACAAGACAGTGATATTATATCAACGAAAGCGCCGCGAACGCGATTGGAAAATTTTCAAAAATGTTGGTATTTCAAGCGGTTACGTTTTGCCATTTCGACCATCTCCATAGCTGATAAAATGACAATTTGTATAAAATCCGGATCTAGAGAAGTGGCTTATGAGGCGCTCGACAAAGACAATCGCTATCACCACGTTTGACAAGCGTGATGATATCGACGATTGTCAAAAAGGCAAAATTGTATGAGATTGACAGGCGCAAAGACCTTATACTTCGTAGTAAGAAGTATAAGGTCTTTGGACAGGCGATATCGTAAAATCACGTGATCAATCCCTTACATTTTGACATTTCGACTATCGCCTTCGCTGACATCAAATGCCACGTGTCTAGAGCTAGGGTGACTTAATTCTTTGCCAGTATTTCAAGGGCTATTATATATACTACAGCAATTTTTGGTAATTTCTATACAATCTTTTTATAGCCATACACAATTATGTAGTGACGGGACATCTTATTTGATCACACTTTCCAAAAACTGCGCATTACATACATTGTATAGAACTGCCCAATTGCAGTTGCCCGTATAAGCGCACTTCTATGGTTTCAGATGAGATAAGGAACAACCTTGAACGTGGCTTTTAACACGTGGAGATCTTTATCGAGGTGTGATAACAGGACATCGTTATCAGTAATTTTCTGTAAGTCCTCGTCTAGTTTTCGACCTAAGTGGGATATCCTAGACATCTGCTAGACGGCTTTTTGAATGTACCCATTTGCTGTGTATTATTCAGTTGCTGATCTCATTAGACTCATTAGGAAATTATTAGTCCTGATGGCAGGTCTCACGCAAGCGTATGGGGCAAGACGTCATGTACTTTATAATGCAGTAATTGTGCAACGAGGAAATTAATTCCGGATCAAGTGTTTAGAGTCTTTGGTGTTTTAAGCGTACATAGTTTCGAGCAAGGAAAGGCACTTGTCCTACCGCCGACGAGGAAGCTATTAGCTATCGGCTATTTTCTCGCTGAAGAAACGGACAAAACATATAGATCCCGTGTAAATAAAAGAGACATATATTAATAGTTGATCGCTGGCGGTTCACACTGCCGGCGATAACTCTCTCTCACGACTAATTTATCGCAGCGATCAGAGCTATCAAAGATATACTCGCTCAGCGATGGTCGCTTGGCGGTCAGAACTCACGCCGAGAGACCAACCTACCAACGCGTGCAGTTTTGCGCAGGACTGGCCGCGCAGAGCGTGTATTGCGAGTGATCGCCCATCGCACAAAAACACTCGCTTATAGCCAAGCGTCAAAACTATCGTAACTACACACTCACTTCTCGCTGCTCGCCAACCCGTATCAAGTTTCTAGCTCTAAATACTCGCATCACGCTGTTCGTCGGCGGTGGAATAAGTGCCTAAAAATTAACCGACCTCTAAAGCAAAACACTAATAAAAAGTGCAAAATGCAATTTTTTTTTGTGTTTTGCTTTAGAAGTCTTTATTTTTTGTGCAAAAGTTTTTATTCATTGTGATATTATTTTTAAAGTATTTTCATGTCTATTTGACTATCATTGCGGATAGTCAGAAGGCCGAAAGTCTGGCAATCAGTCATACCAAGGGTTATCGTATCACTCAGTTACTGGATTTTGGAGCTCAGACAAGCAGTTCATTATCATCATTCATCATTTCAGCCAAGAGACATCCACTGCTGGCCATAGGCCATTAAGCGGCAATTTTGAACGTCAAAACCATAAATTTAATGTTAATAATAATTGATTCTACGTCTACCGGTTCGCAGTCATTATTCTGCGAGCAATGTGCCTTTGGCTATTCTTCGGGCTATGTCGGTAAACATGGTTCTCTTTCGGACGTCTTCATTTCTGATTCGATCACGCAAGGAAACTTCAAGCATAGCCCTCTCCATTGCCCTTTGGGTGACTTTAAGCCTTCTGATGTGGCCCATTGTGAACGACCACGTCTCTGCCCCGTATGTAATCACTGGCAACACAAACTGGTCCGGACTGGTCTGGTCCGGATCTTCGTCTTGAGACACTGTGGTAAGTTGGACGAGATGATGCCGCGCAACTTCCCTTACACTGCCCAGCCGAGTCAGATTCAACGATTGACCTCTTTCTCGAAGTTATACCTACCTAACTGGACCGTTTGTTCCAGGTAGACATAATAGTTTACAACTTCAAGTGTAGAGTCTCCGACCTTGACAGGAGTGGGTGTTACATGGGCATTCAACTAGACCTTGGTTTTGTCCATTTTCATTTTAAGACCAACTCTTTTGGAAGCTCTACAGAGGGCATTGATCATTATACCGAGGTCCTCCATGGTCTCAGCCATGATCACTTAATCGTTGGCAAACCGATGGTGAGTGATGTACTCGCCATTGAATTTGGTGCCTAGCCCTCTAGTCCAGAACCCTGAAGACACCATCCAGTACAGCGGTGAGCAGTTTCGTAGATTTGACGTCTCCCTGTCCCACACCTCGCTGCAGAAGGATAGGTTCTGAGGTCTGATCCTGAAGTCAGACTAACATGGTCTTCAACTTCAACACCTCGATGTAGTAGTAGTACGGTAGTCGATTTGGCACCGTTGGAGAGACTGCAGTACAACCCAAGTCTCGATCGAATCGGAGGCTTTATCGTAGTCCACAAACGCTAAACAGGGAGGCAAGTTAAACTTTTCAGTCTTCTGTATAAAATGCCGCAGCGATGTATGTGGTCTACGGTGCAAAAGTCTTTTCGCTTTCGGCTTGTTCGGGAGGATGGAAATCGTCAAACCTGTGCGCGAGACGATTCGTGATGACTCTTGAAAACAACTTGTAGACATGGCTTAGAAGTGAGATGGGCCTATAATACTTCGGGCATTATAACCCTTCTTGAAGAAGAGTACCACGACACCCTTGCACCATGCCTGTGGCGTTTTCTCCTTGAGTATGACGGAATCAAAAAGCTTCTGAAGGGCCTTAAGGACCGATTTCCTACCCGCCTTCAAGAGATCGGCCGTGATTCCGTCATCACCTCATCCTAATCTTGGATGTCTTCGGTATAGTGTCGGTTCAACATACCTCTTGGGTCGTTTGCTAGATTTACCACGGGATTACTGATTGACGGTACAACTTCCCATAGAATCTCTTGATCTTCCTCAGAAGCTCCGGTTTGGTGGATAAGACCCTGCCATCGTCGGTCTTCAGTTTCGTGAGCTGACTCTGCCCAATAGCCAGAACTCTTGCAAATACCTTGGCGCCTTTATTCCGCTCAATTGCGTCTTTAATACGTTCGGTATTAAAGCGGCGGGGTTACTTTTCAAGGATTTAGAGATACGTCTATTGAGCAGCAGTTGCTGCTGGAAAATTCTACCGAACTCACTACAGGGTCTTAATTTCTCGGCCCTTTCCTTTTTCTTGTTTACATTAATGATCTCCCTTTTATGATGGCCAAATTATCGGATATAATTCTATTTGCTGATGATACTTCGCTAATTTTTAAAATAGATAGGCAAGATACGGATGTCTTAAATGTCAACGAAAGTCTAATTGTTCTCTCAAAATGGTTCGCAGCTAACAATCTTCTACTGAATGCGAAAAAAACAAAATGTCTAAAGTTCTCTTTACCAAATGTACCACAACATGACCTAAACTTAAATCTTGACGGCAAAAATCTTGAAGTTATAACGGAAACTGTATTCTTAGGGATTACTATCGATTCAAAATTGCAGTGGGGCGCGCACATTAGAACTCTTTCGGCTAGGTTAAGTTCGGCTGCATATGCAGTAAGGAAAATAAGGCAGCTAACCGATGTAGCTACAGCTAGGTTAGTATACTATGCTTATTTCCACAGTATTATGTCTTATGGCATTCTGCTGTGGGGATCAGCAGCAGACGTTGACTCAATTTTCATCCTACAAAAGAGGGCAATCCGCGCAATCTATAAAATGGGTCCTCGCGAGTCCCTCAGAGAAAAATTTAAAGAGATCGATATACTGACTCTACCTTCACTTTATATTTTGGAATGTATTATGTATGTCCGTAAAAATCGATGGCTTTTCAAAACTAGAAGCGACTTCAATAATTTAAATACACGCAGTAAGCACGAAATTGTAATACCAAAATTCAGATTAACGAAAACTAGCAAGTCTTTTCTTATAAACAGTATACGCTTTTATAACAAGTTGCCAAAGTCAGTTACAGAACTGACCGATGGAAAGTTCAAAAACTACATCAAACGTATCCTTGTTAAAAAAGCATATTATAAAATCAAGGACTACGTTGAAGATAAAAACATTTGGCCTTAGCTCCTTCTGCGCATGCAGCTTCCCTGGTAACTTCGGCACAAATAATTATGTGGATGTCTCTAACTATTCTCAATCTCATTTTATCTTTCCTTCTTTTAATTAGACTTTTTACAATGGTTTTCAATCATCTTTATAGCCCTTTGCTAAGAATAGTTACAGCACTGATAACAAAATTTGTGCCACATGTTAAATTTAGTCTTGTTATACTTATTTTTATTTATTTTTTTACCTTTGTATAGATTCTTTTACCGTTGTTTTGTGAATGTGTGAACATTGTAGGCCTTCTAGATGCTAGTTAACATTTGTTACCTTTTTTTATAATATATAATTTTTTATTTTTAGTTTCTTACGACTTATTGTCATAAGTCGGGCCTACGTTGTCCCCCCATATCTAAGTACTAATGCTGTAACATGGAAATATTGTAAAACCAAACCATTTTTAAAAGAGTAACCATGGAGTTTCTTGCCGGTTCTTCTCCATAGGAAACGACCAACCCGAACCGTGCACCTTTTGTCGACGTTTTATAAGTGCCCATGTAGGCCTATGTGAAATAAAAAAATTGATTTTGAACTGTCTTCCCTTGTCAAAGCTAAGAGACATAGGGCCAGTTTCTGAATTGCAAGAAAGGCGTTAAGAACGTGCCAAACCCTATTTTATAAAGCTCGTTTTTAGCCGGTTTTCAGCATAAAGTGAAATTTGACAAATATTCAACTTAAAATTATCATTTCTGAAACCGGGGGTTCAGTCCCTAGTTTGATAAGGAGTTAACCCGGTTCCTATTGTATACAAGCGATTCGTCAGCTACTGCTGAGGATCAGCATTGGGTGATAGCGTCTATTGTAGCTATCTGACATTATGCTAAGCTGAGGCCTTTCCGTCATAAGTGTGACGATATCTATTTGGCGGCCTTTGGGTACGGAACCCTAAATAGAGTAGAGTATATTTTTTTTGTATTTGCAAATGCCACTTAACGAATGTTCACCATCATGGCAACGCCTCAAATTTACTTACATCATATGTTCTATCATTATAGTTATTGTATAAAAATTGGGAGTGTTATTAAGCCGAACACACTCACAGAGGCTATAGGAAGTAACTTAAAATTAAAACACGCTTTAAAATGAAAAGTAAGTTTACAACATCATAAAAAACCCGTTAACCTCATTTACTTACCTACACCGGATGCAAGAAAAATGCAAATTTCAATAAAATCCATGACATTGTTGAAAAAATCGAACAAACACATAATGACAATAAAAACCAAAAACATGTCTAAAAATAAAACGGCGCCAAAAAATGGGTCCTTACCTGAGGAATAGCCTGCTACCGGGGAACAAGGCTCCTCCTTGAATCTGCAAATGAAAAAAATCGAGTATAATGAAGATTTCAAGGTGAAGGAAAATGCGAGAGACTGTATCAATAATACATACGGCATATTGGAACTGAATGGAGATGACGTAGGTGAGAATATTGGTACACAAGCCACTCTCATAAGTGTAACTAAGATTTCCCCAAAATATTTCGCCAACTATAATGATTATGGCGCCAATACGTGGTTATTAAACAAAACATAAGTACAAGTGAAATGTGTCGGTCTCATCCCAATCCTCGAGTCGTCTTGTTCGCCGGCTAGCAACCCACATATCACGTCTACTAGAAGTAGATCGTTACATAAACACGGCCACTAGGTTATTGGGGAGCCTGTAGGTACTCTCAAGGACGGTACCGGACTGTTTTATTCGCCTTTTTTATACACCGAAAACTACCTACAGCAGACGAGGGCCGGTCGACGCTTACCATTTGAATTGTAAAACAAATTGACAAAAATAACTTATGCATTGTCCGCCTGGACGACCGACGGCAAGCAGGGTGCTATTATATTTACAAATGTGCCCGAAACTAGGAATAAAGAAGTGAAAATACGAAAACTGACTTGATGTATGTACAATAATTATGTTCTGTAACGTTTGCTTTGAACAAAACCAAGATAGTTGATGGAATTGAAACAGCTGCACAACTTAAATGGGACTGTGCAGGACATGTCTGCCGCATGTTGGACAAACTGTGGGACAAAGTAGCATAGAATTGGTGGCCTAAGATAGTGAGAAGGGGTCGCGGTCGCAGCAGACCGCAGGAAATGTTGGGACAAACTAGAGAGATTTTGTCAGAACTGAAGCGCGGGCTCGCGATAGGCAGAACGTGTCGAGGGAGGCCTTTGCCCAGGAGTAGAAACGAATAGACGAGGTAGTAAAATAAAAACCTTTCACAAAAAATAAACCGACTTCTAAAGCAAAACACTAATGAAAAGTGCAGAAATAACTTTCGTTTCGGCAGTCGTCTCTTTAGTATGTACCTCTTGTTTTTATAGACTATATATTTCAACACCGACTGCGGAAACGAAAAATTTTTTGTGCACTTTTATTAGTGCTTTGCTAAAGAAGTGCTTTTTTTTTTATTTCTCTCTTTTTAATTTTAGTACCCTATCACTAATAGCAAAGTGAGCAAAGTCCAGTAAGGTACCTAAAGGATTGACAGAACCTATTTACACATTCGTGTAGTTTGTCGCTAAGGAGTTCGGTTGTATGCTCCATTAGATTTTGATGAAACTTGCTCTGTTCCCTAAGTTGAGAGATACTTAATCCAACAAAAAAAGAATCGATAAGTAGTTTCGGAGAAATGTGTGGCAAAACATACATACAAACAAAGAAACATACATACACATACGAATTTTGTTTAGAAGCCCATAGAGTAGCTTATGTGAATATTATGCAATTCCAACAATATATACATACGTGTCGAATTGAATACCTCCTATATTATATTGAATTCGTTATATAATTACTATTATGATTATAGATAATCATAGTTCAGGAGGACCAAAAGTTTTTCAGTGACAGATCTGTCACTGAAAAAAGAACAAAAAGGACATATTTCGGATAGATTATTGACATTCAGACATCTATGAGATTGTCAAGCGTTATCGAAATGCCACTTGGTATAAATCCCTTAAATATTTTTGCATTTCGACTATCGCCATCGCTGACATCGAAAGACTCTTGTCTAGAATAGAATAGAATATACTTTATTGTACACCATAAAATTATAAACAATTACAAGAAAAACTTATTTATACGGGTACAAAGGCGGTCTAATCGCTGAGAGCGATATCTACCAGACAAACTTTGGATGGACTGCAAAAACTTAAAATAAAAAAGGGGGTAGTCTGCGGTGTATTGCTATTAGATAAAAACATAAATATATACAAGATTATATTACTATATAAAATACTACACATAAACCTATATATAAACATACATAATACGACATGAAATTTATAGAAAGAGAGAGAAACAAAAATGAAAAAGGGTTAAATAATGATGACAGGGATTCGATCTAAATAGAAAAGCGTTAGAGAGAAAGGAAATGGTCTAGGGCCTCTACGTGAGATTCAAATTAACTACAAGCAGCTAAGCTAGGCTGTCGCAACTATTTTCTTAATCTACATTTCCTTATCTCCTGCTAATCATATCAAACATCTTCGAAGGGGTTTCCTATTAATTCGTCAAATGTCTTTAGGTCTTTGGTTTCCTCACAATACCTAAAGCTTGATTTTCTCTCGCATCATCTTTTAAATCGTAGCAGCTATATTTTAATCGTATTCGGTACGGGAATGATATGAAGTTTCGAATGACGTTATTGCGACGCACGCTATTTCCTAAAACTTTACGAGTAGTACGCCAGTTCGAAAACACATTGAGTCGAAAACCGCTATATCGAATGACATTATAGCGACGCACGCTATTTCGAAAAACTGTTAGGGCCTTAAGCGTCATTCGAAACTTCATATCACTCCCATTCGTTACATGGTGAGCATCCCACCCATACGCAGTTACGCACTAAACGTTTGGGAATACTTTCATTGTGCGTACAGCTTAAGTGTAGAATTCCCTGCCGCCTAGCCGTAGTCTGTTTCCTGATAGCTACAATACAACCTGCGGGTATTTAAGTCAAGATTGAATAGGTTACTTCTAGGCAAGCGTGCTTCACTGCCACCTCATCGCTTACTATCAGATGAGTTCCTTAGTGGACAAAAATGGGCGTACCAGTAAAAAAAATACTAAACAATCGAGTGCCAATCATTAAGTAATTTCTAGTTGCAGTAGATTCAAAAGTAAAAACATTTATTGCCATTGGGCTAAGCGGCACTTTAGAGCGTCAAAATCTAAAAGTTACAAGTAATAACAATTGATTCTACCGTCCATTTGGAAAAGTTAGCTTGTTATGGAGAAAACGGACAAGAAACTCCACACTTACTCTTTTAACTGGTATATATAGTCGGCATTAATACAATAAATTTGTATTAGGCTCACCTAGAGTTGTAAAAAAACGGTATTTTTTCTAAGATTAAAAAAACATGAAATAAAACAGTTTTTTTTCTGGAGTAGGTTTTTTTTCAAGAGTACGAAAATAAAAATATGGTAAGGTGGTTATCGTATATGAGTTGACATTACATTATTTTTTGTTAAATAGTACATAAAGGTCTTAAAATAATTGGCAACACCCACTGAAGTTTACCATTTACGGACGGAGATTTTGAAAAGATTATTCTGATCGTAAAACATTAACTATTTTCTAAGTTCATAATAATAAGTATCTATTGATTTAAACATATTTTGACTTTAATTAAAAAAAAACAACCAATCTTTGTGTTTTATTCCTGTGTTTCACTTTCTGAAAAAAACCAAATGTAGAAAAATAACGACGGTGCCAAGTTTTTATCATGTTTTTTTCAAGATTGTGAAAAAAATCATTTTGTTTTTTTTTTCAATTTACATCTCTAGGCTCATCCCTATAAAACAATACAATCCAATATTTGATTATTTTTGCAGAAATAAAGATCGTAGCTTGCATAAACCTATACAAATACCTTGCATGGCATTGTGAATGTGACATTCACCAATTGGAAGTTTATTTTAGTACAATGGCATAGTATACAAGTTACTTAGACAATTTTATGCAAGTTACAGGTATGTATATTTTCGGCCTTACTGAAAATCGTACCAAATTCCGTTGCTTGCTATAGAAGCAATAAACAGAAATTAAGACATAGACAGACAGCAATATTCCATGTATGGATTCAGTTGTTTTCCAACAAACGGATACTCAAATCATCCACTAGTTTCGTTACATTTTCAAGCGCAAATTCGGTTTTCCGGTTATGGTTATATCATGAAAACAGTGCTGGAGACACTCATTATTAGTCATTGCTAGGTTGCAGTATACATGCCCATATTGCACAGTAACTAGCGTAGTATATAATGTTTGCGGAAGTATAATTTTCCGCTGTACTAGGTAGTGTAGGCAAGGCTGCGGAAACCCAAGGACGCGCTCAAGGCCAGTGTTACAGACGCTTACAGCTGATTCTATCGATCTTCTATCCGATTGCTTTACCTACATTTTGGTAAGAGTAAAATGTTATTTGTTACTATAAATTATATAAGGAAATAGGTACCCACTTATTTTGCAGGTAGGTACCCAATTACTTTAAATATAATATACTTACGTGTATAAGTCGTCTTCTTCAGTTGTCGAGGAACTTGTAGCCTCACTTAACACTGGTCTATTCATCATTATTTTTTATTAATTATTAATCGGTTTCATTGTTTATAGCACTGTTTACCTGTTTATTTTTTTTTAAACTTATTCACTTTCCCGGGAATGAGCTTATTTAGTCATTCTGGTAGATTTCACAATAAATGTTCTTAGAAAACATACTGATAAACTAGGTTTTAAGTTGAACAAGAAACCAGTCTGTTGCCTCATTTACGAGCATACCTACTTTGGAGGAAATCTCTTTAGGCTTTTTTGGGAGGTCTTAGACAGCACGAGGCAACCTTGCACGGAGGAGTCAAGTTCACATTTTTCAAAACAATACATAATATAGCGTTTACGTAAATTAACCTTTGGACCGTCAAATATTTCTTTGCGAAATAAAACAATACAGTTTCCCTATTGCGATATTTTAAGTCAAGTTATGAACGACTTTCGTAACCGGGGGGAAACACGAATACGAAAAAAATATTCGGAACACTTGCTCGTAGAACAAAAACAAATCAGGTCCGGGAAGCCTCACAAACTGTTATTTAAAAGAAAAATTTTAACTTTCGTACATAATAGCACACATTGATGTACTTAGTAAGTGGAGTCGACTGCGCCACGTGACAAGGTTGTGTCAATGTTCAGGGGTGTCAACCGCGCATGCCTCACTTTGACCTTGGGCATGCTTCCTGGTTCACGGGCAGGCCTGTCGCTGTCACCTGTTCTAGGTCAATCCGCTACACATAGTTATAAAATCCCACGCCTTAAAGATTCTCTACATAAACCCACAACCAACAGGACACAGATTTTAAGACCCTAACGGTTCGTTGAAGTGGCATCCTAGAGATTTCGTGATATGGTTTGACAATAACATGTTTATGTTTTATGAATGATGGATGTATTCTTATTTTTATACATGTGAAACTATCCTAGTTGATAGTTAATTACTGGAATATCTTAGCTACACAATGAAATGACCTTACAACACAGGGAATCTTAGTGTGGGGTCCAAGGGATTTGTAAAAATCTATCGCCGAAGTTATCCCATGTAATTAAATAATGTCCACAGTACCCTGATGTTTTCTACTGTTCATTTATAGTATCACTCACATGCATGTTTCGGGATTTCGCTAATAGTCTAAGGGCCCAAATGAAGCCAGCGCAACTACAGATTAGGTCTAGTTTAAAGAAAGTAGTGGGGTGGAATTGTGGGCAGGGCATACCCCTATGCAACAATGGCCTATGCAGAAAACAGACATAGCGTGATCTATCATCCGAAATTCTTAGCTTAGCCAACAATTCCCGAAATGGACTTAGCGAGAAGGGTGGACGACGGTCTATTAGCGATGGCGATTGTCGAAATGTTAAATTGAAAGGCATTGATCACGTTACATTTTGATGGCGCTTGACATGCCCACACTTTTGTCATGTCATTTTTTATTTTTACAATAGCTATAGCCACGTTTTCTAGCACGCGTCTAGGGCCTCTCGATGACACGATTTGTTTGCAGAATAGCAAAGAGGCCAGAGGCACAAGTGGCATTCGATGTTAGCGAAAGCAATAGTCGAAATGTCAAATTGTAAGGGATGATCACGTGATTTTTCGATATCGCTTGTCAATCCCATACAATTGTGCCTTTTTCACAATCGCTATCGCCACGCTTTCGATGATAAAATGTCGCTTGTCTAGGGCCTCTGTACCCTATGTATCATGCTTCGTTTGAAGTCGAGCTGCAGATGATGGGGGTGATGAGCTTTAATGATTAGATCTACAATAAGTATCAAACACAATATTCAAATCAATATAGATATATGCAGCAGCTTTTTACTGTCTCGCGGATGGTGTGAAAAGTAGAGTATGCTCCTTTGGGATAAAGACTGTCTTCATCTAGGGCAGCTTGAATCCCTCAGGACTCTACATAACTCCCTCGCGTCCCTCGTTACGCTCAGGGCTCGTATTCTACTATTTGCAACTTATATGGCTTTGGGTCAACAAGGTGCTTCATACTGTGAAAATTTTCAGACGACACATACGACGGACAGACAGACGCACGTGAGTGACAGCAATATGGCACCGTTTGGACCCTTCAGGCATGAAAGTTCAAAGAAAAATATGTTAAATGGTTTAGTTTCCGCACTTAATCCTTCAGATGGACCATTGTGCGTGGGCCATGGCGGCCGTTCGGTGGTTATTCCAACCAGCCCACCTCCCTCCAGAAGTTAATTAATCAGAACATCTGTGTAAGATCTGGGTGACCCGAGGGTATGTGTTCTATGCTGGGTGACGCCTGTGAATTCAAAGAGTACGTGTGCGTCTCCTCAGTCTCCATGCACGCCCTGCACATAGGGCTGTCCATTATGGCCTATTGTGTGGAGGTGTTTGTTTAGCGAGCAATGTCCCAAGCATGTTCCCCGTCACCAGGCGCAGGCCGTTCCTGTCCAGGCGTAATAAACGCCTGGTATATTTATATTTGTTAGTTTATACGTAATAATAAGCATTATCACCAAATTTCAAGTTATAGGGTCTATAGGTCAATTGGAAATTAAAAAAATCTTTAGAAAAACTGTGTGACAGACGACGAGCAGACGGACACGTAAGTGACAGCAATAGGTCTCCGTTTGAACCCTTCGGGTACGGAACCCTAAAAAGCACAAACGATTGTTGACTCACCTGTAAATCTGTTGAGTCCTCAATCGGCTTTACCGACCGGGCTACTTACAGGCCTACCTCATTGCACCACGCAATTAAAATTGCGTCTATAGGCGATATCGGGCATATATTTGCTAAGAAAATTTCGTAACTTTGGAATTCCGTAACAATATTTCCGATTTTTCAATTCCGGAATTGAGAGGAGTAATACCGGAATTCCGGTATTCATAATTTATTGATATCTTGATTATTATTTATGAAAATGTTAAGACTGGAAGGAGACTGCAGTATGAAATATAAAGGCACACTTTGTAAACAAGCATATTACAAATTAGATGATTATAATCAAGATAAGAATGCTTGACAAGATGGCCGGTCCTGCTCCATAGGCCAATCTTTTGTGTGGACAAAATCAAACTGGTTAATTTGTATTATATTCAAAATTATAGTAACGCTGATTTTTATTTATTTTATCTTCACTTTTTGTTTAAAAAATATTGACTCGCACACAGTTCCGTTGTTGTTTAATTTGGTAATTTAACCATGTTTGCAATATTTGTAAGTACGTGAGAACCATGTTCCTATTTATCAAGTG
This sequence comes from Orthosia cruda, assembly GCA_964057195.1. Taxonomy (NCBI): domain Eukaryota; kingdom Metazoa; phylum Arthropoda; class Insecta; order Lepidoptera; family Noctuidae; genus Orthosia; species Orthosia cruda. Next base: position 37,495,415 of record OZ059825.1, on the reverse strand, counting down.
AAGGAATTTACCTGTTAGTGCTTGTAATCTTTATACATGTATGTAGTATAGTACTGCTGAGTGCATCGTCCTCACGTATATGAATTTAATAAATAATGTAAAAAACTTATTTTTTTTAAAAGAGTAAGTCAAGAAACTCCATAGTTTCTTGTGCGTTCTTCTCCATAACAAGCTACGTTTCCGAAAGCACGGTAGAATCAACTTTTATTACTTGTAAATTTTAACGATCAAAAGTGCCACTTAATGGCCTACATGAAATGGCACTTTGACTTTGAAATGTATGATGATGACACGTGAAACGTGATACATATTACGATTCAAATATCGTGTGTTTTTATTCCCCCGATTTATCACACAATATAAATAAACATTAATAATAATGTTTATTTATATTGTGTGATAAATCGGGTCCCACAACAATTTACTCAGACGCCTAACATCAACCAACTGGGGGGCAACAACAACCTAACCTTACGTTCGCCGGACTACAGGCCTTTTTTTTTGTTGGCGGGTGGTAACCTTCAAAAGGCGCCAGGACTTTTGGGGAAAATACCAGGGAGTGTGGGATTTTTACCTCACTAAAACCACCCCGGTGATCACCATCAGCACTTGGAAGGGGCCCCGTTACCTCTTAAAATCCACTCCGGAACCCTCTCTGTGCAACGCCTGTTAGGGTACATCTCTGGGGATACTGAGAAGCGTCTCCCCTGAGCCTCGCTGTGCACGGCAGCACATGATCACTGTGCCACCTTCTTTCCTGGAGTGACTTGGTGGGCGAACAGAATCCCAAACTGATCACCCGTGACCCAGAAGTCCCGCCTGCCAATGATGCAGGCGGGGTTTCGGCGTTTAAGGCGTCGAGGCGGTTGCTGCCACGAAGACTTCATCTCCGAGTGGGAACGGCTCTCTCACGATCCTGCTCGGCAGCCTCCTTCTGAACCATCACGGTCTCAAAGAAGGAGGCCATTTCTCTCCAGGTTTCTGTCTCTGTCAGCTTGGCCCTCACAACCGCTGGCAAAGACAGGGCCCGATCCTGGCGACCAAGATCTGCCTCGAACGTGTGCTGTGCAAGGTCGCCTCCACAGTGATGGCAATTTGCCGTGGTCTCTCGCCCAGTTCTCTTCAGGTACTCACCTAAGCAACCGCGCCTGGTCAGTACCTGAGTGAGCCTGAGAATGCTACTGATGTAGCACTCGACTGGCGGATATGCGTGTCCACTGTGGCACCGTTCCACCCAGGCCAAGGAAGTAGATATTACTCTTAAAGAAATATGCGGTATAATACTTCAAACCAACCCCGGTCAGCGTACTATGCCACACGCTGGGATAGCACCGCCACACGTCCTAAGGGAAGTTGCAAGTGCAGTCGAGAAACAAAAGCAGGAGCGTGACATCAGATACCCACTATTCGGAGAACAACTACCAACGCAACGGTTGAAAAGCAGACACAACTGCCTGAAAACGGGGGTTTCCCTGTCAGGAGATCCAGGCGATGCCCACTGCAGACTGTGGCATAATACGAGGGCAGTTTGATTAGTGCATGAATTTAAAAAAAAAATTGATTTCGTCAAAAAATCTTTTTATTTCCCAACACCGTCTTCTTATAGCTCAATTCATTTAACCAACAATTTAAAAAAAAATCCTTTCAAATAATAGGATTTATAAAGACCTATAGGCGTTATTTCAGTGATGTTTCATTGGAGCCAAATCTTCATCCGCCCAACTATTTCTTCTGGTTTGGAAACAGGAAATAGTCACACGGGGCCAAATCTGGTGGAAATGCTGCATGAGGTAGCAGTTTGTAGTCTAATTTATGGATGTTTGCCATGGCGACTACACACGTATGCACCGGTGCATTGTCTTGATGGGACAGAACTTTTTCTTCACCAAATGCAGTCGTTTTTTCTTTAAATCAATATCGAATCTGTCCAAAAGCTCTAAATAATATTCGCTGGTGATTATTTTCCCTTTTTAAAGGTAGTCGAAATGAATCACAACGCGTGTATCTCAGAAAACTGTGGCCATGTCCTTATTGGCTATAGACACAATGATTCCTTCTTTGTTGTACTATCACTCGTAGAAACTCACTGTCTTGATTGTTCCTTGGTATCTGGTATGTTGTCATGGATCCACAGTTCCGAAAAATTGCGAATACTCATTTAAATTGCCGGTAAACATCCCCAAACACTCCTTTAAAGTTGTCACACGGTTGTGCTTATGGTCGAGTGTGAGCAATCGCGGCACCCATCGCGCGGATATCTTTTTCATGTCCAAATATTCACGTAAAATATAATGTACCCGCTCAGTTGAAATGCCTGCAGTCTCAGCCACCTCACGCACTTTCATTCTCCTATAGTCCAATATCATTCCATGGATTTTATCGACGATTTCTGGCATGACGACCTCTTTTGGGTGACCTGAACATTCGGCGACATTTGTGCTGGTACGACCACAACGGAACTAAGTAAACAACTTCGTAAAAAGTGAAATTGATGGTTCAGAGTCTCCGTAATGTTTATCAAGCCTTGCCTTGGTTTCGATGATGGTTTTTGCCGAAAAAATAATGCTTAATCAGCACACGAAATTCATTTTATACCATTTTCATGAAAATTCCCTCGGTTGCCTAATTTAAATGGCTGGCAAACACAAAACCAAGAACGAGCTTGCTCATATTTTTACAGTAGCCTATTAAAAGATGGTAGTTGACAGAAGTAGTGTTGCCATAAAAATTACTGCGTGAGAAAATAAAAAAGTCACGGACTTATCAAACGGCCGTCGTACTTTGCCCCCAAGCGAGCATCTTCCCGCAGGATCTAATCACCCGTGGTCTACATGGAAGTCTCTGAACTGCCTCAGAACCCAGGTAGGTAGGTGTAACTCCAACCTCGCTAAATGGGGTTACCTCGACGGAACAGCGGCAGGGTGTGCATGTGGTGCTGAGTCACAAACCATGGTACATCTACTGTCCTATCCTCTGTGCCCCACAACATGCAACCGAGGCGATCTATGTGTTGCCACAGATGACACCGTGGAGGTGGCTAAGTTTTGGGCCAAACAAATTTGAAAAACTGTCGTGCCAGCGACACAAAGAAGAAGAAGATAAGCCTTGTTGATTTTACGGTTCTAAATGTTTAATCAGAGTAATAAAGGAGAAAGATGACCAAATATGTTTAAATTGTTACAAAAAATATATTAAAACACTGATATAATCATAAATTTTGATCGATTTGAACAAAAATTTTAAAATTGATCAGTCCCGGATCCAGTTCCGGAATTCCGAAACCAGATCTCCAGTATTGGAACTCAGTGCCGGAATTGAGAACCTTACGTTATTGCATGCCCTAGTGGCAATCGAATCGCGACGAGTTATCAGTGAGGGCGGTAATTGGGGTTGACAAAAGACAACTTAAGCCAGAGTAGGGCTACATTTCTAATTCATGAATTATAATCCCTAATTGTTTTACTTTAAGCTGGAAGTAAGTTTAGTTCCTCATTATATGTCGTGATGGCTCAATGACTATGACCTTGCCTCTCGTGCTTGAGGTTGTGGGACCAAATCCGGGCAAGTACCATTGTGACATTTTCAATTCATATATACTTTCTAAGTTTTTCTTAGACTTCGCTGATAACGGTGAAGGTAAACTTCGTGATGAAACCTGGACCTATACTATAGTCATTATAAGTTTGTGCTCCATTGGACTAATTGCTGCAAGGCATTCCAGTGCGAGGATAAAATAAAAACAAAAAAAAAACTATTTCAAGTTCAACCTCACCTTCTATTACCAACTCCAGGAGCTTTGCAACCTTGAGCACGATTGACTGTCAACTGTTAACCCGATTAGTATATAATGAGCATATAAATATCAACTCAGAGGCACAAGTATCGGTTCAACGAAGCTAATGTACTGACAATAATCTAGTAACAGCTGAGAGAGCTCCCTTGCACATCCGTCGAGTGCATTGTGTGCCCGCGGGACGATGCAAAATGGCTGATCATTTTAACGAGGGTTGTTGCTAAATGGGGCTAGGATAGGCTAGACTGGATTTAAAATAATGCTTTGCGTATATTCACTGTTGCTATGCTCAGATGTTTTGGCAATGTTGAGGGAATGAATGAAAGGCGACCAATAAAAGTTATTTACAAGGCAGATGTAAGTGGTAACGCCAGGAAGGGATGCCCTAGAAGAACGTACGGTTCTTCCATACTCATAACCAGCGTGCATGTATGACTAGATGTATGAACGTAAATGAAGCAGGGCACATTGCGCGCAGAACGGATGACCGATGGGGCAGAAAAGTTCTGGAGTGCCGACCGGGAACCGGAAGACGTTGCGTTGTAAGGTCTCCCACTAGGTTGACTGGTGAAGGTTGCGGAGATCTGCAGGTTGCGAGACGCACGGGACCGGTCAATGCGACGACGCTTGGGATAGGCCTATGTCCAGCAGTGGACGTCTTTCAGCTGATATAATGATGATGAAGAAATGAAGCAAAGAAGTATGTAAGGAGTATATAGCAGGCTGTAGTTTCTGCGTGAGTTTAGGTATGTTTGCACTGTTTTCACCATAGAACTCATTTTACAGAAAAACGTAGCTTAACATCAAGTTACCAGCAGTCAATAATGTAATGATTCCATCAAAGGTCAAGCAACATGGTCGAACAAAACTATGAGAATACATTAAACTGTGCTTAAACATTAGGAACATTTTATATGCAAGTGGTGACACTTTGTCATTGTAGCCGAGGTGCATTGAGAGTGCAGTGAAAAAAGTGCACTCACGTGAAGTAAATGACGTTTTTCTACACACTACCACAATCAATCAATTTGAAATCGCCATTCCACCTTGAGCTGAGCAAGCGGGGTGATTAATGCTCGTGTCTTCTCTTTATGAGAAAAAACATTTACCCTGCTGACAGGGCTGGTATTACTATTTTATAAAATCGGTTTCTAAAATCAAATGAGCAGGCAATTTATTTACAGGTCTAGCCCGCGGCTCATCCCGCGTGGAATTAATATTTCCACTCAATATCCATATAATTTACAGCCAATATTATTTTCTGTCCCTATAACAAAATGTATGCGTAAATGTTCGATCGAGTTGTTAAAACGTGAAAGTGTAACAATAAACAAACAAACTCAAACTTTTAATTTATATTTATTACTAGATTCTGCCAGTGGCTTCGCCTGCGTGAATGTCGAAGATTATCCGGGATGAAAAGTATCCTATGTGCAATTCTTAACTATAATCTATCACTGTGCCAAATTGCATCCAGATCCGTCCAGCCGTTCGAGCGGGAAGAAGTAACAAACACACTCACACACACTCACAAACTTTCGCCTTTATAATATTAGAAAATAGTGTTATTAGTTTGATAGCGTGAAGTGTGATTTGTTAGGACTATGAGTGATAAAGACTGCCCATTCGTGCCTCGGAAGCAATTTAAACCGCGCGTTGGTTCTGGCTGTGAATTGTATTTTTTTTACTATAGTTACGAGTAGTAGAATCCTGAACTCCTAACACCGGTTTTGCTACACATAACGTGTTGCTGCAGTTACTGGGTTGTGTTGGTCCGACAGGCAGTCGCTCCATGTTCAATACTGATAATTCATGATCGATGAACAACTGACGATCCATGTACAACATAGATAAGAAACGCTAGGCAATCACACAGACGGAAATCCACATCCCGCCATTCATCTCGCATGTGATTGGTCGATTTGGTCGACTGGATAGCGGTCAAACTCTTTGTGTTGCCGTATTCACTTACGCAATACGGTTGCAGGACATCTGCATTATCCTATTGCTCTTCAATAATCAATCTGCCTAGCGCTGGATGCGAGACGCACTGGACCAGCCAATGTAGATGTACCAACATTTGGGGGAGGTGTATTTTCAGCAGTAGACGACTCATATGAGTCGTATGATGATGACTCCCTAAACTTTTCAACACAGAACTAACTCTTAAAGACGAGGTCAAGTACTTGGGTGTGATTCTAGATAGCAAACTGCTCTGGAACAAGAGTCTTGACTACAAACTTAACAAAAGCACAATCGCACTTTACCAATGTAAAAAAACGTTAGGTAAAAAATGGGGGCTCTCTCCGAAGATCAAGCTGTGGCTATACACAGCGGTGATCAGGCCAATGTTGGCTTATGGCGCCCTGGTTTGGAGGACAAGGACGGAACTGTCTACCACCATTTCCAGACTCCAAAGGTTCCAGAGACTGGCCTATTCAGCTATCACCGGCTGCTTGAGGACCACCCCGATAGCTGCCATGGAGATAGCCCTACAATTCACTCCTCTTGACCTATACTTACAGTAGGCGCTAGCTGCGATCAGGCTGCATATGGGCATATGGGGAAAGAATCTCACCAGTCCACACGCTGAAATCCTGGACCGGGTGATTCGGTACCAACCCCTCATCGCTGCCCCGTGTGATAGAACACCAAATCAACCTATGTTTAAAAAAAACTATAGCATTGAAACTGTAGAGGAATATATGGATCAGTCTGGAGCCAATGAAGTACGCATTTACACAGATGGCTCAAAAACAGACAACAGTTCAGGTGCTGGCGTACATTCCCTTGACCTCAACATTAACTTTCACTTACCGCTAGGCACACACAGCTCAATCTTTCAATGTGAATGTGTCGCCCTAACACAAGCCGCTACTGCTGTAAAGCGCTTAGGTATCCATAACTATGGAATTAGATTCCTATCCGATAGTCTGGCAGTGCTCAAAGCCCTAGAAAACAAACAAACCAATACCAAACTAATCTCTGAATGCCACCTTGCCCTGGGGAGTATATCGACATCCAATCGAATCACCCTACAGTGGATTAAGGGGCATAGTGGGTCTTTAGGCAATGATGCCGCGGATGAACTTGCAAGGAGAGGTTCTGAGATGATAGTGCCGTATAGGCCCGTACCCACTTCATCCCCTGCCTTTCTCACAAATTCGTGCATGGATCCGCCAAAGATCAACACAGTTCGGTTGATAACAAAAGATGGTCACGGGATACAGACTGTAGACAGTCAAGAACGGCCTTACCGAATGTAAACCCGCGATTAACCAAAAACTTCTTAGCCTAAGTAGAAATAACCTCAGAATAATCATAGGGACAATTACGGATCATAACCCTCGTATCAAACATCTTTTTAACATAGGCGCCACAGACAGCCCACTTTGCACTGTGTTAACGCCGAGGAATCAGCTGCCCACGTCATCCTGGATTGGGAGGCTGTGGATTCCCAACGTGAAGAAATCCTCGGAACGGTGAGGTCGCTCCGCGAAGCCTGTGAAGCCCCCAGGAAGCTTCTGTGCTTTTGGACGGAGATAGGCTGGCTACTTTAGCCGGAAACCCCATGCACAACGGACCAAATGGGAGTCTAAGTGCGGAAAAGGGAGTCCCCCTTCTATTCTATGATGATGATGATAGGATTCATAAGGTGACGAAAGCTAAAGAGCAATGTAGAAGGTGCTGCGGTCTTTTTTCTTGTGAGCCAGCCCTTAAGTTCAGTCTCGCCTGATTGAAAGCAATGACAAAGTACAATGGAACGATAGAGCACAAAAGATGCTAGTTCACTTTTGCTTAGGCTGACAAAGACAGTGGTAGAGAGCTCCACACTTTGGCTTTGCGCATGATGAAAGGGAATACTATAAGGTAGGCGTGATTCACCGTCGACCACATCGTCACTTGCCATCGGGTGAGCTGAGATAGTGGTCAAATGCGAGCCTATAAACGATAAAACGCCCTCTACGCCTAGTCGGGATGTCTGCAAAGAATAAAACTTGTACAAAGCAATAGTTCTTCTTGAGAAGCTCCTGTAAATGTAGGGCGCGTTCGTACCCTGTCTTTGCCAGCTGTTGTGACGGCCATGCTCGCAGACACAGAAAACTGGAGGCTTCCTTCTGAGAGACCATGATGATCCAGAAGGAGACGGCCGAGCGGGATCGTGAAAGGGCTGATCCCTCTCGGAGAAGATGGCCACCTGCATCATAAGCAAGCGGGACTCGGGGCTGCGAGTGCTCAGATTGGGGTCTCTGTTCGCCCACCAGGTGATTCCAGGAAAGACAGTGGCACAGTGATTACGTGCTGCCGTGCAAAGCGAGGCTCAGGGGAGGCGTTTTTTAGCCTCCCCAGGGATATGCCCGAACAGTCGTTGCACAGAGGGGGTTTCGGGGTGGTCTTTAGAGAGCTCAAGTGACCCTTTTAGGAAGACCTGGGAATGTGGGATTTTTATCTTCCTTCTACTAAAATCACCGAGGTAGATTGAGGTAGAGTGAGGGAAAAACTCCTTCCCCAAAAGACCAGGCGCCTTTTGAAGGTTTTACCTGTTAATAAAACAAAAAGGGATATCGAGCTCGCTTTGCTCCCAATTGTAACCTCACCATAAGACGGAACGAGTGATGTCTTGTTATGCTTACCTCGACAAATAAAGTTTAATATCAATCTGCATGGATGGTAAAAGAAAATATTACTCAGCCAAACCAGGATTCGCTCACTCTTGCATTCAAAATTCTCTTGATTCTGTAGTTTTATACATACAAAATACTACTGAGACTACAGCGGCTATAGGATTGTTAAACTAACTTTTGACACTGGAAGAGTTTTCAAGTACCCTAGGTACGTGGATGACCAAATCCGAAACCATTAGGAATGAAGTCTCGGGGCTCACTTTGATGAAAACTAAAACTGCATCGTTGGATTTATCTAAATCAATATTCCTAGCCAGAAATCGAACCCGTTCATATTGAAAAATAACATGCTTATTTTAATACGAGTACCTACCTTCACCTTCGATAGTATCTTCTATGGGTAAAATGCTGGGCAGTAATGACAAACGGCTAAGTGAATAAGAAAGAGTTAATTTTTTACGAACAGTGTAAGTATTTTATTAAAAGACAATATTTTTTGTGAGAGCGACATCGAATATTTCACACCCCTTTTTTTGACTTTGTTTTAAACCCGGATCCTTAAAAGCCACACTAATTCAGAGTTTTTATTTTGTTTTAATTATCGGGTGGCAAATCCTATATAGCCTGGGTCAATTTTTTTATCATGAAAGTGCATAAAGCGGTAGGGCGCTAAACAACCATAAATTTGAGCTCAACAATCGGCAAAAGTCATGTAAGTAAAAATCTTACCATCAGTAAATATTTATCTCATAGCTGCAGAATTCCTTATTTCCATGCCCATATTTCCTTAAGATTCATGTTTCTGCTTACCTACCTACAGAAAACCGCATATTGTTCTGGTAGTAAAAGTAGGTACATAACGCCATCTAGTGACAACTGCAACCAACTACGTGGATCGTGTAATCGTGTTACAGAACTTTTTTCGGAAAGACGATCGCTCTGACGCGAAACTTGTTATGGTTTGATGACTCTATAAGAAAATATAGGATTTTAACATATAACAGTTTTTTAGTAAACCCTGTTGCTAAGAATCGCCATTTATTCTGGGTGCCATACATGATGACTTGGGGTACGTTTGTACGATAGTTACCAATAAGCTGCCTCGGAAGCATTCTTAGTTTTTAGAGTTGGCAAAAGGGGGCAGCAGCATTGCCAAAACTTCGAAAGTAAGTACTATTATTAACTTACTTTATTATCATAAATAAATCAAGTAATTCATAGTGCTGACTAACGCAATTATAGATGATGATAATGAAAAAATTTTTATAACTGATCTGAAAAATCGTATCTTTTTATAATCTGTAGTTACATGAAATATGTGTATATCGTTCACCGTTCACTTCACTCTCTGTACATTCCAACTTTCGTTCTTGGTTCTGTTCTGTTCTGTCATTCAGTAATTCGATCAAACAAAATGTCAAAAAAATGTTCACAGGTTCGCGTTTATAAATAAGAAAAAAGTGCAATTGGAATTAAGTTTTGTTTAATTTAACTTATTTTGGTGTAATATATATTTTTTCATATTATGATACGCTGTTAAGTGTTATCAAATGCAAGTGGAACGTCGTTTAAACGTATTGAGCCAGTTCGAGTATGAAGACGGCAAAAACGGCAAAATAAGCTTCATGACCACTAAGATGATGGAGACCCGTTACTACGAGGGTTGTGGACGAGAAGGCCCTATAAGGTGCATATTCCTCGGCGAATTCCATCCAGTGGCGGGCCCGAAAATATCGTGCCAGGTATGACTCACTATTATTGTAAGGTCAAATTGCATTTTTCTGTGTAAAATGTGCAATTTTCAGGGTAGGGGTCGTATCCGATGACTGCGCATAGGTGGTGCAAGCTACGCATATTTAGATAAGACTTATCTATACATCTGTATACCATGAACTGTAGATTATTGATCTGCTAGCTGTGTAGATGCACCTGTACGTATGTGGTGCGCCTAGACGGTGCTATAGTACTTGTGTATACGCGCGCGGACCCCTCGTCTAGACAGCGGGCAGTTGGGGTGAGCTTGCAGTGGTTGGCTCCTCCCCTGTCTGTGCATAGTGCTCATACTGCTCCCAGCCAGCAAGCAGTACTCATGTCATCACAATGTTCTGTCTACTTTGTTATAGTTTCCTGAAGACTACATTTCCAAGGAGGTTTTTGATTCAATAAGTGCCTACATAATTCCAAAACCTCAAATTCAGAAATGTACAATGACCATGTAAGTATGCTTGCACATTTTTAGTAACCACTTTGTTCATTCTTCAGTTAAAAAGTTCAATCAGCGATTTGAGTCATAGTTAAATTTAAACTTAGTGTTATTTGAATGGATTATTGATAGATAAAACTTATTGTATTTAAATATAGTTTTAATATTATTTGATGTGTAAATTGCTTTGTCTATTTATTTTAAAACTGATAGCTGACATCAAAGTTTTTTAATCATGCATTGAACTGTATACATTTAATTTTAATACATTGCGGAATTTGATACAAATACTAATTCTTTATATATTTTCAGAAATGCCCTTGGTCACAAAATAGTAGGCTATCCTATACGTATAGACAACTCGAGATATGAGAGAAACGTATACTTGTTCAATCTCTGCTTCGTGTGCGACAGCTGGTCCAAGACTGTGCAATACGAGCCGGTTGTCAAGAAACTAGGGGAACATCTGGTAAGCCACTTTTTTCTAAGTCACACATCAGGGGTTTTGTGTTAGCGAGTAAGTGAGCAGAAACTACTAGTAAGTATATGGTTGTCACAAACAGGCCATTTTTTTCTGACTTTAGAAGAAATAGTAGCTGTGAGTATACTCTGCTATAGCCAGCGAGTCAGCCGGCGGGATTAACTAGTACTTCATGTTCATACCAGGGGTGTAGGCAATGAATATGAATTGTCTGAACTGCTCCCAGCCAGCAAGCAGTAATCATGTTGAGTAGTACTAGTACTTCATTAACATATTTTCAAATATAGTTGAAATATTCTAATAAACATCAGACTGGCCATATCATCTTAAATTTCTTGAGTAGTTGTTGATAGGCAAAAATAATTATGTATGTGGATAGTTAGCATTTATCTTTGGTTGGCATGTTTAGTAATGCAACTTAAAGATAGAGAGGGTTACTGTTTCACAGCAGTCACATGGTCATACAAACAGCAATTAGCCCCAGTAGGGATGCACAAAAATTCTTCTTAACTAAATGAATGAATTTACAGAAGTCTGTTAAAAAAAGAATATAGCCTTAACCAAATAATTGGGTGGGACTAGTCTAGTAAAAACTATTCACACTTTATTAATAATTTATGGCTTAACAATTATTTTTCTTTGTTTAAGTCAGATAGTAAATTACCGAAATGTCTATGATGTCTATTTTAGAGCTAATAACATCTTGGCCACTGTCTCATAAGAGTTTTAAAATGAGTCTCTATTGAAGACAACAAGCTGCGTCGACCCCAAATAAATTGAAGTAAGGGCAAAAAAATAGTAACTAGTTTTCATTCGATTTATTATTGAAGTTCCAAATTCAATTCACATCAGTGACCATAGCTTGATAGATTATATAATCTTTATTCAGTACAATATAATTGCCCAAGTAGACTCAGGCCTATGGGCTTACTTTAAGTTAGGTTTGATGCCATCTAATTTGCTTAATTTCAAATCTCTTAAGGTCGTAGCTCACTTAAACGACCCCGCTCCAACACCGCTCCCGCACAACACTGCTGCATCGCCTCTAACGGAGCTGACTGCTCGCTTCCACGCGCCGACAGCTAGCAGGCAACCAGCTGTCCCCGCGCTAACATCTAGCAGTCAACTACACTGTCCACATGCCGATCGGTTTCGCTTAAAAGGAAATGCGAGCCAACTCCGACTGAATTTCCTTAGTAATAATGTATAATTCTAGGTTTGGCTCTCACCTATTTCCGCCGCCAGTATTGGACAAATTTAAAAGATATTCCATAAATTAAATAAAACAGATATAATATGTTGTGCTTCTACTTCTCTTCATTTATAGATGTAAAATTTGTACACTAGCCCTTTGATGACAGCGCAATTTAGAGCAGTTTTTGAGGGTTCTAAATATAATGTATTATCAAAAAGTAAATCATAGGAGCACAATAGTATATATCTTTCTTTTTCAATTTATGGAATATCTTTTATTGATCGGAGGATGATTGGAGGAGGAAATAGGCGAGAGTCAAACCTCGAATTATGACTTTTTACTTAGGATATGCAGTCGGATGTCTGCGACCGCATTTCCTCTTAAGCTAGCAACGTGCTTCAAGCGAGCGGTCTGCGTGTTTAGCTTTTATTGCCCTGGCTGGAGGCTCTGGTTCAGTCTCCACAAGATCCCCCGGTGTAGCAGTAGCCAATCACATTGATGAAACTGCGATAATAATTTGTCAATCAATCAGTCTGCGCGCGGGCCACCCGCTAGAAGCGCGTGGTAAGCATGCGGTAAGCTAGACGCCACCTGTCGAGTGGTACGATTGCGGTACGGAACTGTCTGCTAAATAGTGTTGTCAATGTATATTATTTCTACAGAGGACGCCCTGAAGCTCACATATCAATGATCATTATTTTACCGGGTTGGAGCGGTGTCGTATAAGTCGGCTACGACCTTTAGTCCTCAAGGTCAAACCCATTCATTCATAAAATATATACTTACGATCTATATATAGTTATAGATATATAGTTACGATCAGAAGTCCCTGAAGTAGGCTTTCCGATTCACAAGGCACGGCGCATTGCTGTTTTTGTATGAGATTTAGTCCTGCGCAACAATTGTAGCCAGCTTCAGGGGGGCCAAGAAGTTTGGCAAGTACTGTACACGACAACTGTGTCGCGGGCGAAATGCCCGGACTCACATCGGAAATCACGTGGTCGCTTACGCAAGTTGTAATAGGTGTAGCATGAATGCTGACTTGATTAGGTACTTAGTGGTTTAGAATCTAATCCAAACTTACGTAAATTAAGTATTTTGAGAAGATGTAGTTTGGTATATAAAGAATGTCCTTTAACAGACTATAATGGAGGAAGAGACTCGGTTCGTATCCAGCGGATCGAGTAAGCTGCCGACCTTGCTGGCACATCTCCTGCATGACTTGAACACCCATCGCAAGGCCACGCTTGTCGGTGAGTACCACGTGTTCTTAGTCGCAGCTTGTCGTGTGCCGCGCCCTATGCCCGCCATTGCGAATATAAACATGTATAAATGTTTGCTTCATTGTGTACCTCAAAATCACCCCAGCCAGACAGACAGGGGGACTGCATAGGGTCGATCGATTTAATAAGTGCGAGCGAGAGCCCAATAAAGGGGGAACCGAATGTACCTAGCTCCGAAATTGGTACTCTACAAAATAAAACGGGAAGGTAATTATTTTGGGGTGAGGGATGGATAGCGCGATGCGAGTGCCCGCGAGGGGCATCTGCAGTCCATCTATAGTTATTCATACGTTATATCCGACAGTGCGGCATTTTCGATGCTTTGATCTCGCGATGTCTAGACGGCGTTGATTGATTTTGCGTATGGGGGGGCGGCGCGCACTATGGAAGTAGTTAGGTGTGTGTATGCGAGCTTTGATTCGGGAGGGGAGGCGAGGGACACTGTACTTTTAATTACGGACGAACATTGTTTTATTCAACCGTTTTCTATATGTAGGATGCGTATTTTATTCGATCATTTTCTTCTTTTAGGATTTGCTTTGGTGTACTCGTACACAATTTTATATCTTTTTCCTTTCTTGATCACGATTTTTTTAAACAGCGTTTTAGTAATTGATTTGGAGATCCTTCTCCGGATGGAGTCGTTTAGTACGCAATTAGGTTTAATTCCCACGGACGCAGCAAATTTGCACAAAGCGAATTTTAATGCTTGAATATTTAAGTTCACACTTTGTTATGCAGCTACGAAGATTTTAAGGCTTTTAATTACTTTTCTTGTTGTTTAATCACGCGTTTGGGAAATTTCTTTTTTGGATTACCATAGAGAAAACTCATATTTTAATAATACACTCGGCGTCACAAAAATCGCACCTTTTCTCCTTCAAAATAATTTAAATCATATTAATGGTACGATTAAGACTATGTGTGTACCTACACCATTTAAAAGAATGACAAGACACATTATTTTTATATACCATTGCAATATCTCTCGAAAAAGTTGTGAGATTTTGGTTTTATGAAGACCAAGACATGAAATAAAATTGCTTAACTGAATGAAAGAAAATAAGTTGACGGTGGTTTTTTTACTGGAATTATTCAATTCAAAGTTCTCATTTGACCTTGATCGGCCGTTTTGTACCATTCTAGGGTGGTATAATAAAGCGGCTGCTGTAATACATATTTTAACAACAGTTATTTAGCGACTCGTGCTCTGAAGGATTGTGTTATTTAAAATATCTTACTATTGTAAATTTAAAGATCTAACTGGGTCTAATGAATGCGTTTATGGCAGGACTGGATTCAATGCTATTTTGGATTTGAGCGATTTTTGTGATGCAGAGTGTATGTTTCGAGATATAGGGATTCCATAATGGAAGTTAACTGCCTTGCTACAATTACCTTTTTTTTCACAAATCTGGGGCAATCTCCATTTTCTTTCTTTTTATCAATCTTTTCTTTTAGATTACCATACGGAATACTGATATTTTAGTAACGCTTTATTTATACAGATGATGTTATTAAGTGAAACTTTTTCCGGGATCTGTTTCGAGTCTTTTTTAGCAATGGAAATGACGGCTTATAGGTATTGTTCATAAATATTGCAAAGCGAAGTTTTATAGGCATTGATTATGTGTATTTTTTGCTACTTCTCCGTTATTCATTTCTGATTAATTTCGTTGCGGGATCCAAGACAGTTAAATTCATTCGCCGGGATTTCGTCTTCACTGCCTCGGCGCTTTTCTGGTGTTCGCCACTGTTGATTCTATCTTTCAGGAGTTGCAGTGGTTTGGGAATAGTGCGGTGGGATTGTCCCAAAAAAAAAAAAGGCATTGATTACAAAACCGACTGCATCTTGTTATTATTTTTTCTCAAACATGCTTGGAAATGTGAGCATTATTTTGACAACCTTCTTCGAGATAAATCGTAATTGCTGTACTGGCCAAATACATCCGAACAGCGGCCGGCAAAAGTTGTATGAAAATCCATTTCTGTCGTGTCTAGCGGCCAAATAAATTACATAGTAAACTCATATCTGTCGTGTTATTTAAAAATGGAACGATCTTTTACTCCGAAACATGGCAACCAAGGAGGTAACTTCCAAAGGTTTTATTTAAATTTCGAACTGGCTTGCAAATAGAACGCTGTTTATTAGAAAAAAAAACAAAAGAACACTAACCCGGGAACGATTATTGTTGTTCATCATTGATTTTGACAAAATGAGTTCTAGGTACCAATTTGGTTTAATTTCCGCGCATTATTTGAGAAAAGCACTATACAAGCCTTGTCCACAACTAGGCATTGATGGACTTACGTATGTGTGCCTCGGTTTCGCCTCGGCCCACATTTACACGTTCGTCCATCAATGCCTCTTTTGCTGGCCGCTGCAATAATGTACTATAATACGCACTTCAACATTACTTACGCACGAGTTAACAAACATAATTGTTTGTTAATATTGTTTTGCATCCGATCTTATGTTTTGAATGAGAAACTGGAATCGACTGGAGTCATCGACCTCGATTTGTACAAGGATTACTATTCGAATTGGACATGAATTGACTATATATTTGTTGAAATAATAATGTATTTATGACGAAATAGAGGTCATGTACCTGCTAGCGATGCAAAAAATATTCTTGATTGCGTGACCAATGTCGAGTGTTTTAATAAACATGTTTACGTTAAAGATCATTATTAATTACTTGCGTATGCTGTGATTAAGTTTTACTATAGTATTATAATATACGTACCAGTATTTGCGTAAAATTATGAATTAGTTGTAGGGACGTAGAAAGCGCATCACACTTCCTCTTTATACAACGTGTTTGTTTTTGGATAATTGTCAATTGAATTAATAAGTTTCTTTTTACTGGCAAAATCCAGATAATGTATTGACTACTAAAATTATACGTCGGTATTTCTCTAAAAGCTGGGCTAGGCATACCTTTGCGGATAGCTGTATTTCATTTTCACCTATATTTTCGTGCATAAGGGCATGCAATGGAGCAATGGTTACTGCCCGACGACGACGTGCGAGTTGTGGCTAGAGTTTTCGACCAGCAGCCGTACTGCGTAAGTGAATTCGGCAACGCAAAGGGTTTGACCGCTATCAAATAGACCAATCACATGCGAGATGAATGACGCGATGTGGTTTTCCGTCTGTGTGATTGGTCGATTTGATAGCGGTCAAATCCTTCGCCTTGCCGAATTCACTTGCTCAATTCGGCTGCAGGCAGGCGCTCAACTTTGTGTAATTTCATCACAACTGCTCTTAAAGCGGTGAAGGAAAAAATCGTGAGAAAACCGGTACTTATAGAACCAAATACTCGAAAATATGGGACATCTACCTATCCGCACTGGACCCTCGTGGTGGTTTGTAAATCCATACCCTCACATGGAGAAGAGAGGCCTGCGTCCCAGCAGTGGCAACTAATAAAGGCTCGATCAATGATATTCAAATAAACAGATATGTTATGAGCGCGCGCATTGTGAAGACTCGAATAGGTCACAATTGTGACCTTCAGTCTTTAGTTTATGTCACGCATAGCGAAGAGCGATAGGCTTTGTTGAAACAAAAACGAAATAAAAAAATGCCATGGTGTGTATTTGTAATTTATTTATTTATTGATTAAAATAAATATTTTTTAATGTCACATGAATGAAAAGTGTGTATGTGTGCTGCCGCTGCGGCGCGGAACACTTTTTCAATTGTTTTGTAAGTGTATAACGTATCTGTTTATTTGAATATCATTGGGCTCGATTTTGAATTGTTTAGCTGGCGAGGGCATGGCTGATAAAAACAAATGCTAGCGTGTATTTTTCAAAGGAAAAGCAGTTCCAAATTAACACGAACATTGCCCAACAGAGGGCGACACCGTGATGCACCTGAAAGTGTTGGAAGTCCGCAAAGACCCTCCACCTGTCTTTGACCACCACGTTCCGGTGCTGATAGCGTCCGTGGGTCTGCCCAGACCTGGACGACCCAGGCGCACCGCCCCGCCCGAAGGTGCCGAGACCATCCAGAGCCAAGAACACCTGGATATCGATGATGAAGAGCCCTTCGAGATAGACATGGAGGCAGATTGGGATTTAACAACTAGACAGGTAAGTAATCTCTTTCTAACCGCTCTCTCACAACTGATTTCGTGACTCCGTTTCAGACTATCAACGGTTTTTCTCCTTCTGTTGCGATCAGCAGCCTGGTAGAGCACGGTGCTGATTGCCATCTTCAGATGCTCCGATATTGGGGCTGAACAGGTTTTCATCAAACATAGCTAAGAACGCTCTCGATAAAGACACATTTCAAACAAAAACAAACGAATTCAAAATCGGTTCATCCGTTTAGGAGCTAAGATGCCTCAGACAGATACACAAATACACAGGGTACACACGTCAAAGTTATTGACTTGGATAACTTAAACAGTCATGAGGAACGAGTATGAAGAACGAGACATAGATTCCTTGGTTCATTGTGAGTGTAGCGATTAAGAAAATTGGATTAATTAATGGAAAAGATAATTCATCGTAACATTTTACGAACCTATGATTCCACCTGTCGCGTCGCGTCTTGGAAAGTTCAGGGCCCCTGTATCATTGATTGTATTGCGCCTTATGCCGCTGTAGCTACGCCCCTGATATCTATTATAATATTTAACCTCCATAATTTCAGCTTCTCCCATATATCGACGGATACAACCACGTTTCAAAGATCGCCGCCGACACCAACGTAGAGAAGACCCTCGTCAAGTCCTGCATACAGAACTTGGTCTACTACGGCGTGGTAGGTCCATCATCATTTTCTTTGTTTTTTCCCTGTATATATTGTGTTCTTCTTTCATAGGCACATCTCTATTAGTCATCTCAATCCACTTTTTACCCGACTGCCGAAGGAGGGTAATGTGTTTATCAGTCTATGTATGTTCCTATGTGGTGTTCTAGAGACCGAACGCGTTGGCCAATTTTTATGATTCTCACGTCAATCGATTCGTCTGAACTCTGCGAGCATCAGTCGCTGACTCAGACTCCTGATTCTGGTGTCGCGACAATTGAGGGCTTAATACTTCTCGATAAGTTGTTATCACAGTAGACACAGACATAAGTGGTAGATAGGTACTGAAGGGAGGGAGCCTTTTCATTAGTTTAATTATGCTAATACCCGCACTGAACACTAAAAAAACTACGATAACTGACGCAGTTCTAATGAAAATCGAATAAACTATAATAAGGTCCTAATAAATAAAGAATCCCGGGTAAGTGGAAAGCTATAGGAGAGACTTTGGAAAAAATAAAATTAATATACAGTGTATCCGGACTTGTAATGAGAGCAGTGGTGGCCCAGTGGTTACGGTCCCGACTTACGAGTTGTAGGTCGTGGCAGCAGGCGCTTTACTTTGTGTAATTTATTTCATCACCACTGCTCTCAAAACGGTGAAGGAAAACATCGTGAAGAAACCGGCATGTCCTAGAACCAAAAATACAAAGACATGTGACATCTACCAATCCGCACTGGGCCCGCGTGGTGGATTATAGCCCACTCCCTCTATGAGAGGAGGCCTGTGTCCCAGCAGTGGGAACTTTAATAGGCTGATGATGTGATGTGTCCGGACTTGTAATAATAAAACTTTAAGGCCGCTATATACACTTAATTTAAATAAGATAAGATTAATATAATCATGTATTAAGTGAATAAAAATCATGAAAGTCGCTAAACCAATGGCGGGCCTAGATTCAAAAAGACCCTAGGTAGAAAAACCTGGCCAAATGAAGTAGCATAGATTCTTCCTGAACATAGTGCCAGTGTGGAGCCTCATCGCAGGTTATGAACCACCTCCTTTTTCTGACCTAAATTCCCAATCTGATCGTGATAGAGCTGTTCAAGTAATCACATACTGATCAGACAAACATTGAATAGTTGAGACTTCGGCCCGTATTCCGGCAGCATTGACTCATGCTCAAGCTCTACTCAAACTCTAAATTGGCATTTGTGATTGGTTGTATTTTGGCACATGATTCTTCAGCTTAAAATAATTATGCGAACTCAACTGAGCTAGATCCCAGAAGCCCCAGACGTTACTGAATTTTTCAACACAAAATGTGTCGTAGGTAAAGAGCAGTTTAAAGGTCTACTATCTACACATATCAGGGCCGTGCCCGGGACGTGGACGGACCGTGCCCCGTCAGGGGCTCACAAAAATATCGTTGTGTACATTTTATATGAACTCATCCACACACGTCGGGCACGGGCCAGTGACGAAGCTTCAATAATTGGGCCCGGCCCTGTCACGTCCCGGGCACGGCCCTGATATGTGTGGATAGACCTTTAGTATGTACTTTGAACGGCCGACGGCCAAGTTATTCAATTCAAAATTAGTAAATACAACAGTTTCAGATCTGCTCGCCATCTTGAGTGCCTCACAAGACTGAAATTTGATCACTGTTTCATTAATAGGCGTAAATAATGAAAATAAAAGTCCAAGTTAGCATGTATGCATACGGTCAAAGTACATACTAACACTACTCAATTCCACTGATTGTGTATTGAAAGATTTCGGTAACGTTTGGGACGTCTGGGATCTTGGAGTTGAGCTAAATAATGTAAAAAAAAAAAAACAGCTGCTGGAATACAGGCCTTAGACCCGTATACCGCAACATGACTCATGCTCAACTCCAACTCGAAATTGACAATAACAGATTGTAATTTACTCGACGGAGCTATCAAATGTCAAGCTTTATATAAAAAAGCATTGTCACGGGCAACAAATGAGTGTGCAAATTTTCAGCTCAATCGGATGCTGGGAAGTGATTTGATAACAGACACCGGGACACGTGAAACTAATAACAAAGTTGTAAAAAATGTTCATAACACATGATGTCATGGTTGGCAGGTAACCCTACTCCCAGTGATGAAGTTCAGCAACATGTACCGCGCGACGCCCAACCTCAGCCGGCTGTTCAGTGATCTAGAGCTGCAGAAGTCGTGCCTCACTTTCATTGGCAAGGGCGACGATTCTAAGGAACCGGTACAGTATTCTCAAATATTTATTTAGTAAGCAGGTATCTTCTCTGTAAGAGGGAATTGGCCGTAATCCACAACCCAAGCCCAGTGTGGGCTGGTGGATGTCACATGTCTTCGAATTTTTGGTTCTAGAATATGCCGGTTTCCTCAGATGTTTCCCTTCACCGTTTTGAGAGCAGTGGTGATGAAATAATTTACCACCACCTCCACTACTCCCCAATGGCAAATGTAATGTTAGCAGTAGATCCGATGACTATTGGGTTAGTCGTGTTCTTGAGTGGAGACCACGAATGTGTAAACGTAAGACGCCCTCAGGCTAGGTGGAGCGACGATCTTCGCAGAGCTGTCAAAAATCCAGAAAAATGGCGTGCGATTGGAGAGGCATGTGTCCAGCTGTGAACTAGCTAGTGAGGATGATGATTTAATAAACGCCGACAACGGGAACGCTCTAGAAGGACATACACCGATCTTATTTGTGATGATCTTCGGAAAGACCAGATGCGCAGTACTCATAACCGGCGCGCCTATATGTCTTGATGACGTAAGAAGATGAAGCAAAAGGCGTATGTAAGGATCGTAGCAGGGAACTTTCTGTAGTTTGTTTGAGTTTATGTATGTACTAGCTGACCCTCGGGGCTTCGCTCCCGTCAACTGGCTACCTACCCTGGCTACCCTGCCTACCCTGCCTACCTTGCCTATCCTGCCTACCATGCCTACCCTGCCTGCCCTGCCCCTACCCTGCCTTCCCTGCCTACCCTGGCTACCCTGCCAACCCTGCCTGCCCTGCCTACCCTGCCTACCCTGCCTAACCTGCCTACCCTTTCTACCCCTGGCTACCCTGCCTACCCTGCACCTACCCTGGTTACCCTGCCTACCCTGACCTTCCTGCCTATCCTGCCTACCCTGCCTACCCTGCCTACTCTGCCTACCCTGCCTACTCTGCTTACCATGCCTACCCTGCCTACCCAGCCTACCCTGCCTACCCAGCCTACCCTGCCTACCCTGCCTACCCTGCCTTTCCTGCCTACCCTGCCTATCCTGCCTACCCTGCCTACCCTGCCTTTCCTGCCTACACTGCCTATCTTGCCTACCCTGCCTACTCAGCTTACTCTTCCTACCCAGCCTACCCTGCCCACCCTACCTATCCTGCCTACCCTGCCTACCCTGCCTATCTTGCCTACCCTACCTACCCTGCCTACTCTGCTTACCCTGCCTACCCTGCCTACCCGGCCTACCCTGCCTACCCAGCCTTTCCTGCCTACCCTGTCTTTCCTGCCTAACCTGACTATCTTGCCTACCCTGCCTACCCTGCCTACTCTGCTTACCCTGCCTACCCTGCCTAACCTGCCTTTCCTGCCTACCCTGCCTATCCTGCCTACCCTGCCTACCCTGCCTACTCTGCATACCATGTCTACCCTGCCTACCCTGCCTTTCCTGCCTACCCTGCCTTTCCTGCCTACCCTGCCTTTCCTACCTACCCTGCCTATCTTGCCTACCCTGCCTACTCTGCTTACCCTGCCTACCCTGCCTACCCGGCCTACCCTGCCTACCCAGCCTATCCTGCCTACCCTGCCTACCCTGTCTTTCCTGCCTACCCTGCCTACCCTGCCTACTCTGCTTACCATGCCTATCCTGCCTAACCAGCCTTTCCTGCCTACCCTGCCTACCGTGCCTACCCAGCCTACCCTGCCTACTCTGCTTACCCTGCCTGCTCTGCTTACCCTGCCTACTCTGCCTACCCTGCCTACTCTGCCTACCCTGCCTAACCTGCCTATCCTACCTACCCTACCTACTAATTTGTATCTATCATCAATAGTTTTCTCAGTGCACGCCAAATAATGTATTTTACAGACAACATTTTGCTACCTTGGGTTACATTATTGCAATTTTCATAAGGATCTCTATTTTTTTTTTAAATATTTTATAGCCTATGACACTCAGGAATAATGTAGCTTTCTACCGGTGCAAGAATTTTCAAAATCGGTTCAGTAGATCCAGAGATTACCCCTTACAACGTCACAAACTCACAAACTCACAAACTTTACCTCTTTATAATATTAGTATAGAAGTATAGATATAGACTAGCTGACCCTCGGGGCTTCGCTCCCGTCAATTGCCTACCTACCCTGCCTACCCAGCCTACCCTGAGTACCCTGCCTACCCTGCCCCTACCCTGGCTACCCTGCCTACCCTGACTTTCCTGCCTACCCTGCCTACCCTGCCTATCCTGCCTGCCCGGCCTATCCTGCCTACCCTGCCTAACCTGCCTACCCTGCCTACTCTACTTACCATGCCTACCCTGCCAACCCGCCTGCCCTGCCTAACCTGCCTACCCTGTCTATCCTGCCTACCCCTGGCTACCCTGCCTATCCTGCCTACCCTGCCTACCCTACCTACCCTGCCTACCCTGCCCCTACCCTGGCTACCCTGCCTACCCTGACTTTCCTGACTTTCCTGCCTACCCTGCCTTTCCTGCCTATCCTGCCTACCCGGCCTATCCTGCCTACCCGGCCTATCCTGCCTACCCTGCCTACCCTGCCTAACCTGCCCACTCTGCCTACCCTGCCTACCCTGCCTATCCTGCCTACCCTGCCTATCCTGCCTACCCTGCCTACCCTGCCTTTCCTGCCTACCCTGCCTATCTTGCCTACCCTGCCTATCCTGCCTACCCTGCCTACACTGCCTACCCTGCCTACTCTGCTTACTATGCCTACCCTGCCTACCCTGCCTACTCTGCTTAACCTGCCTACTCTGTTTACCCTGCCTACCCTGCCTACTCTGCCTACCCTGCCTAATCTGCCTACCCTGCCTAACTTGCCTATCCTACCTACCCTGCCTGCCCTGCCTTTCCTGCCTACCTGCCTTTCCTGCCTACCCTGCCTATCTTGCCTTTCCTGCCTACCCTGCCTTTCCTGCCTACCCTGCCTATCCTGCCTACCCTGCCTACCCTGCCAACCCTGCCTACGCTGCCTACCCTGCCTACCCTGCCTTTCCTGCCTACCCTGCCTTTCCAGCCTACCCAGCCTATCTTTCCTACCCTGCCTACTCTGCTCACCCTGCCTACCCTGCTTAACCTGCCTACCCTGCCTACTCTGCTTACCATGCCTACCCTGCCTATCCTGCCTACCCTGCCCACTCTGCTTAGCATGCCTACCCTGCCTATCCTGCCTACCCTGCCTACTCTGCTTACCATGCCTACCCTGCCTACCCTGCCTATTCTGCTTACCCTGCCTACTCTGTTTACCCTGCCTACTCTGCCTACCCTGCCTAATCTGCCTACCCTGCCTATCCTGCCTACCCTGCCTACACTGCCTACCCTGCCTTTCCTGCCTTTCCTGCCTACCCTGCCTATCTTGCCTACCCTGCCTACCCTGCCTATCCTGCCTACCCTGCCTACTCTGCTTACCCTGCCTACACTGCTTACCCTGCCTACCCTGCGTACTCTGCCTACCCTGCCTAACCTGCCTATCCTACCTACCCTACCTACTAATTTGTATCTATCATCAATAGTTTTCTCAGCGCACGCCAAATAATGTATTTTACAGACAACATTTTGCTACCTTGGGTTACATTATTGCAATTTTCATAAGGATCTCTATTTTTTCTGAAAATATTTTATAGCCTATGACACTCAGAAATAATGTAGCTTTCTACCGGTGCAAGAATTTTCAAAATCGGTTCAGTAGATCCAGAGATTACCCCTTACAACGTCACAAACTCACAAACTTTACCTCTTTATAATATTAGTATAGATGTAAGGAGGGCTGCCCTCAAGTTGGACCGATGACATGGTAAAGGGCACGGAAATCCGCTGAGTCTGAGTGCAAGACGCTATAAGTAAAATCGAAGGTAATAAAAAATGTTTGATTCAACTTTAGGTGCACTGCTACGTGTGCATATAACTGGTTAATAAATACACATAAAAAAACGAAAAACGTTTTACTTTTGTGATGTTGTATTCCTTTAACCTTTACCTGAACCCATACCTCCTTATAGAATAGAATGTATTCGCAGACGTGGAGCATAGTTACAACCCGAATGAATTCAGATTTACCATAAAAAGTTTATGTTTGGTATAACTTTACACATCGTTTATAAATTACGGAATAAAATGAATAGATACATTCTTTAGAAACGGTTCTATTTTCTATCAGAAAACCAGCGCGGCGGCGTTTTTTATTAATTTTTTTTTAAATATCGCTGCTTATGCCATAGGAGCCTTTTTGGCTTCGCACTGGGTAGGCATCTTCTTTTTTTGTAATAACTTTGTTTTGTCTCTGTCTGTTCCTCTCCTCTTGTGCGAGTCACAAATAAATATTTTTTGTTTAAGAATAACAAAATATTCTAATCCCTGACAGTTATCCCGTTGGTTTTCAGCCAACGATCGCCGAAGTGCTTGAGATCCTATGCGCTCTGCAGCAAGGCACAACACTACGAGCGGTCTGCGAGCGCTTCTCCACCGCAGCTGGACCAACCTTCGACATCCGACGGCTGGTGGTCTATGCTCAGCTGCATGGGCTCGTCAAATGCCTTAAAAAGTAAGTTTTTTTGTAGTTTGCCCTTAGCTGGTCAGATTTCGAGATGGATTTGGATGAAAGGTGCAGGGCGAATCAAAATGTTTTCGAAGATGACGTCATTTCGACGATATTTCACGAGTATAGCCTTATTTAGCTACATTATAATTTGATTAATACAGGAGGATTTTATTTAGCAGCTAATGGCCCCCCGGCTTTGTCTGGGTCGTAATAATTTATAACATATAACCCATATGGAATAATGTTCCTTTCAAATGGTGAAAGATTTATTCAAATAGATGTAGTGGTGCCAGAGATTACACCACACGTGAGAACAAACTCACTAAATTCGGGCTCTTCCTTGATAATATTAGTTAGGATACAGTGTGGTATTGTTGTCTTCCAACCGACAGGAAAAGCAGCGTCGAAAAAATATACCTATCCACAACCAACTCACCCAATCACAGTTCTCTGTTGGACACATGCCTGTCCCAAGTTATGGTTAAGAGTACTTTTGAAGGCAATCACTTAAAGTTAATCAAAACGTAATAGACCACGAGCAGGGATAGCCTGTGTCCAGCAGTGGGCGTCTAAACGATGATGTGGGTGATGACCAAAGTCTAACCATCGCCATCACAACTCCTCAGGTACCCTGTATTCCTACGCAACCCACCGCGCTCTAACGGTTTCAAAAACCGCATGGATCCCATGCTTGGGATCCGGAGACTGTTCACCGGCCGCCACTGTGCCGACGAGATCTGCTGCATCGCGCGCATCGACCTTCCGACCCTCGACCAAATCATAGAGGACGACCCAAATGTAGCTATCATCTGGAGGTAGACGTCACACTATTATGCTGACTGGATGTTGGGTGTTGTTTTAATTACAGTTTGTTTGACGGTTTGGTGTTAAATTTCGATTGGTTACCACCAAAAACGGCGGCGTTATTTAAATTATATTCAAAAATCGATTCGAACGATGATGTTTTTTTAAAAAAGAATCGGTTTAGGTAAATTGAAATTAAAATTATAAAGTATTTTAGTAAGCACTCTAATCTAAATGCCACTACAAAATAAAAATAAAATACTTTGACTAACCAGAAAAAAATTAAGGAATATGCAACTTTCACAAATAAGATAAAAAAAAAGAAAATGCAACTTTCACTAAAAAAGTATTAACCTCGTTTTGATAATTTGATTTTGTTACCGATCTGTAATATCCACCGACCCTCGCTGGTTTATACTAGAACCCTGATCCTCGCTCGGTTTGCTGGACTTCATCAGATTAGGAATACCCTGACCCAAGCTACGTTTATTAGACTTGCTTCGACGTATTTCTAATATCCATCGACCCTCGTTTTACTAACTGAACTTCGATCAACTTTTGGGTTGGTATCAGAATGACTGTATCGCAAATTGACACCGATGCATGGCAATAAAGCGCAATTTGAACAGGCGCGGGCACCGAAATGGCGCGTCTTAACCACGTCCGAGCAACGACATACCGTGTGTCCTAAATTGCGCTTTATTTCCATGCATTTAGTATGAAAATTGAAGGGAAGCCGCTCGGGCCATGTTCGCGCCCGACGCCATTTCTATGTGGCCTGCACCTAAATCTCAAAATACCTAAGCCGCAAAATGACTATATACAGTTTGAGTTCACATCTCATAATGTCTAAATCTCTATCGACAAACTGTGAAGGAATGAATGCCTTTATAACCTATTTTATCTAAACTCACAACGTAATGTTTCAAATCTGAATTCAAAAATATTGTATAAACACCAATTTTTTTTTCGTGCGTAGGTTAAATTAAAAAAATCATTACAGTATAAATATGTTATACTGTAATGATTTTACAGTACGACGTGCGAAGTGGTAAATTTGCGATACAGTCATTCTAATACCAACCCCTCGCTCCGCTTACTGGACCTACCCCTGATCTCCCGATACCTATCTCATACGCTATCCCTCGCTCCGTTTATTGGACTTCGATTAATTCGTAATATCCTGACTCTAGCTTTGTTAACTGGATATCGAGCGATTTCCTGATTCTGATACCGAGGCCCTTGCTTTGTTTACTGGACTTTGGCTCGCTATATTTATTGGACTTTGGCCGATTCAAAACACCGAACCCTCGCATTATTACTGTACTTTGGTAGTTTCATGATTCTACCCAGAACTTTGCTCCGTTTACTGGACTTAGATCGATTTGAAATTAAGGACTTTCAACTTGTTTAAAGGATTCGACTGTTTGCCTGATTTTAATACCACAATCCTTGCTCTGTTTACTGGATTACGACCGATTCATAGTACTCGGATCCCGGACCCTCCATTTGTTTAATGTATTCATCTGATTGCCTGATTACATTACTAAGACCGTACCTTCGTATACTGGACTTTGACCGATTTACAATACCCGGACCTTCCATTTGTTTAATGGATTCGACTGCTTGCCTGATTCCTATTCCCAGACTCAGACCCTTGCTTCGTTTACTGCACTTTGGCCGATTCGTAATACCTAGACCATCAATTTGTTTAATGGTTGCCTGATTGTAATACCGTGACCCTTGCTTCGTTTACTGGATTTCGACTGCTTGGTAATATCCGAAACCTCGTTACGATTACTGGACTTTTATAGATTTTCACGATGCCTAATACACTGACTCTCGAGCTCTGGACCCTGCATTTGCTTCATGGATTTATTCAATTGGTTTCCTGATTATAATACCGTGACCCTTGCTCCGTTTACTGGACTTCGATACATTTCATAATTCCTAATACCCTGACCCTCGCTCCATCGATTGACTCAGTCTGATTTGAAATACCCTTAACTTGGCTCCGCACAATGTACTCCAGCCGATTTTCCTATTCACAATATCCTGACCGTCACTCGTTAGCTGACTGACTAATTTAAGAGATCACTTCCGTGCTCCACTGTGGTTTGGCAGACAAAGTGTACCATATATGATCAAAGTAAGTGTTGGAGAGAAATAGCGGAGTACGGAAGATAGATTTTATAGACTACTAGAGGACGCCTCGCGGTTTCACCCGCGTAGTTCCCGTTCCCGTGGGAATACAGGGATAAAAAGTAGCCTATGTCACCCGGGGATAGAGTAGCTTCCCAACGGTGAAAGAATTTTTGAAATCAGTCCAGTAGTTTTACAACAAACAGACAATCAAACAAACAAAAAAATCTTTCCTCTTTATAATATTGGTATAGATGAAATCGGTCCAGTAGTTTTGGAGCCTATTCGGTACAAACAAACAAAAACATCTTTCCTCTTTATAATATTGGTATAGATAAGTAATACAACTTGCAGTATTAAGGAATTTTTCTTAATACTGCAAGTTGTATTACTTTTTTTTGTTGTATTCCATCCATCGTCGACTCTGTCTCTGGCAAGTCTGACCTAGACTAGAGTCAAGAAAAAACTTCTTTCGTCATAAAAATATGGACTCTCGTTTTGTTAAATTGACTATTTGACCGATTTCTAATACCTACCGACCCTTTTTTGGTTTACTGGACTTTGTCAGGATTCCCGACGTTTAATATCCTGACCCTCGCTCCGTTTGCTGGACTTCATCAGATTCCAATACCTTGACCCAAGCTACGTTTATAGGACTTCGAACCGTTTTCATATACGATAAGCGTATATTATATATTTTCGTCGCATTCGGCCATGGACATTGGCCATGGCCAGCAGTGGACTTCTTTCGGGTGAAATAATGATGATAAAGCGTCGCCTTGTTAAGGTACTGACTTCTACGCTTTTCTAATAAGTTAGCCTCGCGTTTATTGCTTTGTTTAATGGACTCCGATTGGTTTTTATATAATACGCTGACATTTTGGACCAATTATTTGCATTCTCCTTTCGACTTTGTAATTTTCTGCAGTAACAACTTAACTTGTTAATCAACGTAACTGTTAGTTAACTTCGTTTATTTCGAAACAACGATGGTAAAACCATAATAAGTTTTAAAATACTTAATTGGCGATACTTTGGTAATTAATTTTAATTTTATCACTGAAACCTCAAAATACGTGTGTCTCGATATATTCAGATGCAAAAACGCCGCTAAGTGCAATCGTTTTGTAACCTAACCTGTCCCCTATAAACTGAGCTAATTACAATGTTGGTATAGCACAGATGTACCACCTTAATTTCTTTTATAATCTGTGGGCTAAATACATAACATAATAGATACAACGCAAGCATCAGGCAGTAGGGAGAAATCACTTCCATGCTCCACTGTGGTTTGGCAGACAATATGTACCATATATGATCCACGTAAGTGTTGGAGAAAAACAGTGGAGCATTAAAGACACGATTTCGAAAGACATTCTGCAATAAAACATCACCTAACCTGTAAATAAACGTAGAAATAAGTATTAGGAGTGGCGGCAACCAAACTTGAGCACTTAGCTAAGTCTTATCCTACGAATAATATCTAGAAATTAACATTATCGAGTAAAAAAACAAAATTGAAAAAGACTAAAACCAGACTACAGAAAAAATATATGGAAAACATGAAACAAGAAAATATTCCAGACTGAAATCACTGCCACACATTGTTCCGTTTGCGTATTTGCAGGAAAGACTTACTCAAGTTTGGTCAACTTCCCCAGTAAGTAATATTAAGTGCAGAATTTTCAATTGCCAGATATTTTTTTATCTAAAGAATAAAAACGGCACTTATTTTATTCTTCAGATGTAACGTGTCTGCCGGTTGAGAAATCTGGCGTAAACCAGTTAGCGTGCTTTAATGTTATTCCAATAGTACTTTATAATCCGTTATCGGTAGGCAGTTTGCCCGTAGTTTTTAATAGGTTACGTTATAAGTATTGAATAGTTCACTTTACGTATCGTTTGTATCGTTGGCATTCACGTGCTTTTACAAAATGATTGCGAGATGTGACCACTGCTTGCCTGTATTATATTCGACAATAGTTGCTGTCTGTCGGCCGTCCGATGGGCTGGTGCGGAAACCATTGACTTGGCTACTAAACTTTTTGACTACATCGTTTGTTTGACATTACAGCTTGTAGGATTAACTAGGACATCGGCAGCTTAATTGCGTAAGTGAAGTCGGCAAGGCAAAGGGTTTGAATCAATCGACCAATCACATAGACGGAAATCCACATCGTGTCTTGCATCTCGCATGTGATTGGTCGATTGATGGCGTCAAAACGGACCTTGCCGAATTCACCAACGCAATTAGGCAGCGGGTTAACCTGTATATTGTTGAGCATAGTCCTCTCATTAGCTATAACATTGGTTAAATACTCTAGAAACGTCGAAAAGTGGAGCAAAGCCACCATCTTACTCAGAGTATCACCAATCACAGCCACCTTTGCCCAGCCCGTCTGTCGACAACACGACCGCACTATAAGTCGGCAGTCGCCACAATTCTGGTCATTACCCATGATTATTAATTACCAATAATTGTGCATAATTTAAGATAATATCATCACATCCAGTGTCTTTTCTAGTTTTACTCACTGCCATTCAGGCATTTACTTGCTTTTGGGATAAATTAGAAGTTGCAAATGCAATAATACTGTAGTCTGGTAATAAGAACGTAAATATTATAGTAGGTGCGACTTTTATTTTGTAACAAATTTTTGCATTAATTTTAAGTAGGAATAGGGTGTAAGTTAGGTAGTATTGGGTAGATAGGGAAGGGCGGATATACACTTGTTTACTTATATCGTCACACTCCCGCCGCATTAATTAGGTTTTAGCAGAGTATATTAGTTTTACCAGATTTGTTAGTTAGATCTGCACACATATATTTCGTTATATATTAAAAAAAGACTACCTTCATTTCATTATTCTGCCGTCAAAAGCAAAAAACATGGCGCCTTTTGTGCAAAATTGAGTTATTTACAAATAGGAATCGGGAAATCAAGGCGCTTCTTGTAATATCTTTCTAAGAGCTTCCTGCTCAAGTTGTAATAGTGGTAAGTCTGGTTTCGTTGAACAAATGTTGATTATTCAGATATTTTTTTTGTTTCGTGTTTTGATCTGATGCGCTCGTTTAGCTTTATGGCGGCAGTGTATACAGGACCTTTAGGAATTAACTGTCCAAACTTCACAGACGTAATGTGGGTGTCTCGGCATCTAAAATCAATAAAACAAAAATATTGTTCTTATAACATCTTATTTGAATAACTACTTATTGGAATACAAACATTTGCAGCCTTATTATACAAGTGAAATTTAGATATTTATACCCTCGACACATTTTTATTTCATACTACATAATTTATGTAGAAGTAGACACGCTTCGATCGACAATCTATTGAACACGTAATTATGACACGATATCTTGCGAAAAAACCCTGATTCAAACAGTAAAACGCCCATAACTTTAGAACAGCTGAACCGATTTTCATCAAACATAGCTAAGAACACTCGATAAAGTCACCTTTCAAACATCTGTATCCTAGAGCTATGATGCCACAAATAGATACACACAGGTTTTTGTACTGTCTTTTTGTAATCATATCCTAAGCCAATTATGACCTAACAGACATTGTTATCTAAATAAATGAGATATAAAATACCTTCATTTATAATACCAGCCTGTAATTGTCCCACTGCAGGGCAAAGGCTATTCACATTCAGAGAAGGCACGAGCATTGATCACGTTTGCTCAAGATGGGCTGGCGATTTCAAACTTACTTTTCGTCCAGCCTGTAATTTTACATTTGACAGCTCAAAAACTAATGATTTAGTGATGAACTAATGCGGTACCGATTTGATTTCTTATAAAAATCTACTTTATTTATGAAGAAATTTTAATCGATTTAACACACGATAACATACGATTTTATTCAAGTGAAGATGCCAGTTTATATGGAGAAAATTCAAACGATTCATCATTAAAAAATTTCAAGTAATTTATTTGCTGATTTTCTGTATTTAATTTTTTTAAATACATATCCAATATTACTTTTTTCAAAATGTAACCTTCATTGCAAGGGACATAATCCATATCTTATTTATAATTAGATGATTATTATTATGTAACAAATATGAAATTTACACAGCGATATTTATTTACTGCTACGTAAATTCGATTTAATTGTGAAATATAATTAATCGGAATAACGCATTGAATAAGCACGTCACTTCACTACTGTAAGCGTCCATGAAAATTGAGAAAGATATTGCATATTATTGTCTATGGTTGCCTTCTAATAATATTATGAAATTTCATAGGCGTGCATCTGTCAAATGTAAAAAAAATAGTATAGACGGAGAGTAGCCCAGCTTTCCTCACCACAGTCAGTTTCAAAACTTCTTTTACATTTTCCAAATTTTCGGGCAACATTTTCAATACTTCTTTTCAATAAATACCTCACTCGACAATTATGGACATTAAAATTAAATAACCGTTAGCCGTCTAAATTCAGAATCAAACGTATTTTAATTTAAATGTCAGAATGTTACAAAACACGGATATTGTTTCAGCCATGGCCAGAAGCATTGCTAACGTTCACCGTTTATTTTGGAGAACGAGTGTGAGTCTATTAGGATGAAAGAACCTAAATCGATATATCGTACTTCAGCAAAATTAACCATCGCGCATGGATTTCAAGATAGAAAACTATAACACGGCACTAACTATAACATGTTACTAACTTTTAAATTCAAAATATAAGTATGTGAACATTCAGTTAATTCAAAAAGGCCCAGTATCAATGATGAATTGAAGGTATTTCTAATGTTACGTTGTGTTTTACAGAGATATATTTGAGTTGGTTACAATTTAGTGTTATCTATTTTTTACAAATATACTATATATTATTAGTTATTCTGCTAAGAATATAAGCCAGGGAAAATTAAAAACCGGCCAAGTGCGTGTCGGACTTCGCACATTTAGGGTTCCGTACCAATTTATCCATTGTTATTTTTTTGTAAAATATATAGAGGGTTCACGGGCTATTTGTATTAAGCGACATCCTGGTTGATATTGAGTTATATACATAGTCGGAATCGCCAGATTTTTTTTGCTTCGTTTGAATCTGGTTTCATGAGGATATGAGCACTTTTTTGTTGTCTGAAATATTTTGTATCAAGCGATATTTATGCCTGGTAATAACCGCTTAAAAAAATTAAAACAAGACTAAATTGTGCGGGTTTGTAAAGGAAAACAACAGTTTAATTATAAAAAATTCAAATATTAATACTTTGTTTTTAATGTATTTTGTTCTAAAAATGAAACTTTGAAATGATCTCCTGTAAAGTTACAAAAATATCGCTTAATTCAAGTAGCACGCGAACCCTCGATATGTACCAATAAACATTATCACTAAATTTCAAGTTCATAGATCAATGGGAAGTCAAAAAATTATTTGTGTGACAGACAACGGACAGACGGACGCGTGATTGACAGCAATAGGGCTCCGTTTGAACCGTTCGGGTACGGAACCCTAGAAAGAACATTAAGACCAAAAAAGCGCTATTTCAAAGTGCGGTACCTATTTAACAAGCGCAGGTGAACTATCTTTGTAACACAAACAGCAAAATTTGGATCACAAACAGCATAATTTGAAACAAAAAAACCAAAATGAAAAAAAAAAACAAAAGAAAACTATGGTACAACAATTTCATAACTTTAAATCATTGCAGCCGTACATAAGAATTATAGTTAAAGTGAAAAAAAAAGAAAAATAAACACTTAAATATGTTGATCACAAACAGCAAAAATCGGAACATAAAAAGCAAAATCTCAAAAACAAACTTTAGAATAAAAAGCAAAATTTGAAAAACAAAGGCAAACTATGGTTCACCAATTTAATACCTTAACATCATTGCAGTCGTACATAAGTATTATAGTTAATGAAAAAAAAACGTAAAACAACTTAATGTTGATGAACGTTTGTACATTGTAAAATTGTTTTGTTTGAACCATCACCGCCTTAAAGACTAATTATTTTAGTTTTATTAAATAATAGTTTAGTAATTATAATACTTGACACTAGCGACCAGGGAGAATCCGCTTCCATACGCCACTGTGGCTTCGCAGACAAAATGTACCATATATGATCCACGTAAGTGTTGGAGAAAAACAGTGGAGCATGGGAGAAACTTTCTGCAACAATAAAAATTCCAATATTTTTAATAAATGCAACATTATAAAGTTTATAAAATAGGTGTGTGATAGAACTTAACACAACAACAACACAACACCACGAATACAACTCAACTATCTTGACTTGACATCTCCTACTGATATTTTATAACGCACCTTTCACCTTATGGGTCCTTTTAGACTAAATTGTATTACTTAATTATCTTGCCTTCCATTTATGCCAACAATTTTAAATCCAAAAAAGTAATTAAAACACCTAAATGTGTTGCATTTATTTGGAAGTGCGGTAACTATTTAATAAGCGCAGGCGGACTATTTTTGGAAAGCAAAATTTGGATCACAACAGGCAAAATTTCGAACACAGAATCCAAAATTTGCAAAACAACAGCAAACTTTGGTTTGGGCCTTACATAAATATTAGAGATATGAAAAAAAATACTTAAGTTTGTTGCAAGTTTTTAAATTATAAAATTGTTTTGTTTGAACCATCACCGCCTTAAAGACTTAGTAAGTAGGTTTCTTAAATAATAGTACAAAAAAATTGAATAGTCGACACCAGTAACCAGTAACCACTTCCATACTCCACTGTGGTTTGGCAGACAAAATGTACCATATATGATCCACGTAAGTGTTGGAGAAAAACAGTGGAGCATGAGAGAGACTTACTGCGATAATAGAAATTCCAAAAATAAATATATATCTCCATTATATAACTATATTAAATAGGAACGCGGTAGAGCGATAAAAATGGTCTTTATCTTGGCACTTCCTTCTGGTTTTATATAACGCATCTTTCACCTTATGGGCCCCTTTAGATGATGACACTCAATTCTATTACTTTATTATCTTGCCTGTTTTGCCAACAATTTTACAGTCAAAATTCAAATTGCCTACTCCGTTATTATATTTTGTCCGTACGCCGTTAGTAATATCTAAAGTCATGAAGTTTTTCACAAACATTCATAAATTGAGACCTATTTCAAACCATACCCTTTTAGACGATTACACTCAATTCAATTACTTTATTATCTTGCCTTTTTGCCAACAATTTTACAGTCAAAATTCAAGTTGCCTACTCCGTTATTATATTTTGTCCGTACGCCGTTAGTAATATCTAAAGTCATGAAGTTTTTAACAAACATTCATAAATTGAGACCTATTTCAAACCATAATGTTAATCCGTAATGTCAGATCTTATTTTTTATTTTAGCTAAATTTCTTAATTCGCAAATTCGTAATAAAAATCAAATCTTTTATTTTTTATTTTAGCTTAATTTCATAATTCGCAAATTCGTAATAAAAATCATGTCCCGAGTCACAGTACAGCAGCTTGGGACACGACTCCCACCTATTTCACTTTCGATCCTAACAATTAGTGATTAGATACTCTCTGAAACTCTCGATTACCAATTAGGTACATTAATATTTGTATTTCTAACATTCAGTAGTATTTCTTACATTTGTCCGCCTTCTCCAAATCATTGTTTTCGACAATCATACTCCATTCGATAACTCCAATTAGTTTAGTTAGATTTAACCATTATGTATTATTAGGTTAGTAAACACCATAATTTATATATTAGACTAGGTTCCCTTTACACGTTTTTTAAATCGGATTATAAAATTAATATATTGAACATTAAGAAACTAAGATTCAAATTCGGTACCTAACTGCTGATTTGCCTTCATTTCTATGTTTAACGTTAGCTTTACGTGTATTTTCATTAAATTGGAATGAAAGAAACTGAAGGTAAGGTTTTTGGAGGAAGGATTTTGTTATTCGTATAAAAACACTTCCTTTATTATCGCAGTTTTATACGCACATGTATATATTATTATTTATAATTTAAAATCTTTAATCGATTTCTTTGATATGTCCTCATCGATCAAAAACATCAGCCAGTATAGTTACATTTAGGTACCGGTAATCATTTAGGTTTTATTAGAATATATCGTATACTATAAAAATTTATGACAAGCAGGTATAAAATATAATAATGTATATTGTCCATAATATAAAACGACATAGTAATCAAAAAGTTAAATTAAATAGCAAAAATAAAAAAAATTGTTAACGTTCTATGGGACCATAAATAATGGGACCAGGGAAGGAATCAAAAAATAAAAAATATAGGAAGGATCGAAGACACTCCATTTCCAAAATTTTATTTTAACGAATATTGCATCTTGGTTTTTATATCAATAAATTATTCGTATAATTTGATTCAAATTACGCGAACTTATTTAACGATAGGTTCTGTATATTAACATGAATGCGCGCATCCCTTCTTATGAATTAGATTTAAGTGGCGGCCATCTTGGCCTGCGCGGGAGTGGTTTGTATATTCACCCGGAACAACTAGCATAACACGAGTGTGTCGATATAAGTAAATACTAGAAGTAAAAAGACCTATCATCAAGCCGAAATTTAAGTATTTCTTCTTACCAATTACTTAATATCAACTAAAAACATAATGTGAAGCGAAACAAAATATTTGAAAAGAAATTTAGCCTTCCACCGCATAAATATATATAAATAATAAAAAGAATTTCGTTCTAAATGTATTAAATGTAACTCATGGAGGCATAAAGACCTGAATCATCAAAATAGACAAAGTTTTTTTTTTATAAATGGTTCCTAGGCTCACATTTTTAATTACCTTGGCCAATTTGTTTCCACAAAAAAAATAAGTTTGACTTTGACTACAGAATTATGTTTAATACGATAAGCGAAAAATACATTAAAATAATGCTTTGTACTGTATTGTACACCATAATAAATTAAAATTTTAAACTGTTACGAATACGGTGTAACAATAAAGCAATCTTTCAGAATGGATTTTCCAAATTAGTTTTCAAAATCTTTAGGTTATCGTGTAAATAATCATAATCACACACACTAATATGTGTTTTATTTGACAAAAACAATTTTTCTTCTCTGTACATTAAATTAAGGTACATTTTTGTTTCAAATTCAATCAAATTTACATCATAGATAGAGAAACAATATTTGAGTATATTATTAAATAGTTTTGTTGTTTAATTTTTAGTATAAATCTGGGACCTTTAATCAAATTCAAATCTGTATTGCATTATCACATGTGTTTTACAAGATTTTAATAACGGTTTTATAGAACTTCACATGTATCTGTCAAACAAAGCAATTTAAAATAATAGTAAAGTGCCCTAATCTATACAGCATCTCCCGAAGTCGGGTCTTTGACTCAAGCGAGTACGGGGAGTTGGGCTAGGTTGTAACAGTTCTGGGAAAAATGAGAAAACTTGTGTCACTTGATTAAGTGATAATAGGAATACATACGAAAATGGTAAATGTGATACCACTTCTTCAGAAACTGTGTTCTTAAAATAAATATAAGTCAAACAAAATACATATGTCAACTCTATATTATGTTATGACTTCGATTGAAAGAATCTAAAGGAAACCTTAAAATACCTTTTTAGGCAATGCAAGGAGCATTGCCTAAAAAGGTATTTTAGATACAATTCAATTAGATAACAATAATGTCAAAAATAAACTTTTTTACATGGTAAAAGAGACGACAACGCATGTGTGTATAACAATTGATTCTCGGTAAGGTGATGGGTCTTATAACACTTGTCAATTATATGTATATCCGCCAAATTGTACTTTTAGTATAGGTCTCTAAGGTGCATATAGCGTAGTTTTTCAACTTATGGAAGTTTAAAGCATTCCCGCTGGCAAAAGCATAGGAAATACTAGCAAACTTAGAAAAGATGGGCCGAAATTTATTTTTATTCGAATACATACTTACTTAAGTTAACTTCTTTAAACTGCGGTCGGTTGTTTACCTCAGAGTGTATACCTTCCCTCCCGGACTCCTGAATCCAACGTACCGTAGGCATAAAGGCCCAAAACTTTTAATTTAAAGCAAAATCTTTTTTGTATGGTGTCTCGAGTCAGATGTCTGCAAATGTTTTTTTTTATATTTTCATGTTCCTGATATAACGATGCTGATGAGTTCTTCTGCAAAATTCAAACTTATCAAAATAATAACATTGTTAATGAGGCTTTGTTCTGAAATAACTCACCGACTGTTATCAGTTCTATTAACGATTCAAATAATTTTATTTAACTCGCCAAGTATTAACGTCACTGCCATTAATAATTTTCCTTTTATTAATAGTAATTATGATAAACACATACCTGCCCTTTTGTATAATTTGAAAAGCTATGCTATATATGTCATATAGTTTTCTTTTACTTACCGGTATTAAAACTTAATATTTATTATCAGTACTTAAATTTTACGTTTATTTTTTTTTTGTATTTTTAAGAGTCTTTTGACGCTTCAGCAAAAATCTCGGCAAGTTTTCATTGTTTGTGGTTAGTTGTAGTTTTTAAAGACTTGTTGTGTTCGAGGAAGTTTGTGAATTATTTTAGAGGAGTTTTAGATGATGGAATTCATGTTTGTGTGCACTGACAGCTTGTAAAAACGCGATAAGTGGACTATGGTGCGCGCGCGCCTCCGGCTTCTCTTCTTAAGTACGTCGCGTGTAGATCTGCTACACCGTCTGTCAGAGGACACAAACATTCGGACCGGGACTTAAAAAAGCCAACCCTATCGTAATCCTCTTCTGAGGAGTGTTCTCATTTCTCAAACATATGCGTTGGGACTGAAGCGGATTGCGATCCTTTTTGGACACATTGTGTCCCACAAGTAATCCCTACAGCGGAGAGTCAATAAAACTAATATTGCTAGAAGTTAAGTCACATAAATTTAAAATTTTGTGTGAAATGTCCGCCTCTTCATAGATATTGTAGCTTTACAAGCGGGAAACGACTGTAATCGATAGTTGGAAACTATTAAAAATGCGGGAATGTGCAAATACGTCGAAATTTACTGTTCTGCTACTTCGTAGTGCTGTGCGCAGCACAGTAAGACGTTATAGGTTAAATATTGGCAATAATGTATTGAGTCGTAAAATTTGAAACGCTATATTTCCTCTCTCTCATCAGGTAAAGTCTTTGCTTGGGTTAGTGACGAGCTCATCTGCCCGCGCGGCATCATTTCACCTAGTAATGTAACTCATCTCGATGTATTCAGTCTCCTTCTCAGTTGTACTCGTCTGTAGTGTATTTTGATACGAGAAAAACACGAATTTCGGATCGTTTGTCCATTAGAACTGTAAGACAACCGAGCTAACTAATTATAGAAATTGATGGAGTAACATATAATTACTTACTCGGAACTTGTGTTCTACTCTTGTGTAGTGACTATAATACATAAACTATTAATGTGTAAAAATTCTCGATTTTTCGCTAAATTATTATTAAGTGGTAAGAAAATAGAGCTGTGAAAATTTTAGGGTATAATCATAATTAAATCGACTCGAAAATCATATCGATTCAGCTAAATTAAAAATTTATTGAATATCGATTTGTCCGTGATATGTCGAAGGAAAAGTAAGACTTTTCGAAAATATATTTTATGGTTATATTATAATTATATTATTTATAACGTACATTTTGTTGACTGTCGTATTCGCAAATGGTTTTCGAGTGGATCGTGGCAAATTGCGTGTACACGTTCAGCAAAAAATATCAATAATTGTGTAATAACTTTGATCGCGGCTTTGCTCGCGCCGTGTTT
Organism: Orthosia cruda; assembly: GCA_964057195.1. Taxonomy (NCBI): domain Eukaryota; kingdom Metazoa; phylum Arthropoda; class Insecta; order Lepidoptera; family Noctuidae; genus Orthosia; species Orthosia cruda. Next base: position 37,455,570 of record OZ059825.1, on the reverse strand, counting down.
TCGGAACTACCTGTACTACTCGATCGGTATAAAAATTGACGTGACACAACAGGACAAAAAAAAAACAAAGAATTTTATCCTTTCATTAATTATATTAAAAAGTATAGAGACACATTCAAGTTCAATGATGATTATCAAAATGAAACTGTTATCAAAAACTTACTGAACTTAAGAACTTAATTTTTATAAATAAAGTTCAGGTAAAACATTTGGCACAGACGCTTTGATAGGCAATGCATAATCACGAATGATTTGCTTCAGGATGATGTATTTCGTAACGAAGCATCTAGCTTTTTAGATGTAAAAATTATAATTTCACGAACAAAACGGCTTCACCACTTATCTAACTGTCCCATCTACTACTAATAATGACATATTTTGATACAGTTTTATTAATAATAGGCAAAAATTACTTTTGGTAAAATTATATAAGAACTTAAATGTGTCTCCATCTTCATACATAAATTAAACAGTATTATATACTTAGATATAAGTCAGTGTCGTACGCAATGTACTTATGATATTCTACTATTTATTACCTAGTGCCCTAGTACAAACTTGTGAGCGTCTTATGACGTGTACGGATGCAGGAAATTGGGGTTAGTTGTGTATTTTGATATTTAAACTATATTTATGTATATGTATACGCTGAAGATAGCATGTTGTTATCAACGAAGAACAATACTACTACTTCGTTCTCTATTTATAATCATAGTCTTCTGGTTTCTGTACACCTCAGACAAAGTCAGCATTTGATTCGACAAAGTTATACAGTCGTTGATTCTGAACGGGTATTCGATAACCAAGATTTAAAAAAAGACATTTTATTATTTAAAATAAAATCTTGGTATTGACCGTTGATAATTAAAAATGTAACTGACACTTCAATGATTTCTGTACACCATATGTTAGGTCAGTAAATAAAGAACTGTTTTAAACGAACTTAACACAATACTATTATTATTATTATTAAACTACATTCAGACAAATATAAATCACAGTATAAATATAGACAAACAGTATGAAAACTACCTACATACGCTCGAAATGGAACACTCACACAAACATTCGCATCGACGAGGCCCCTAAGCAGCGTCCGCAGTGCTGTCAGTAGGGCGAGCCTCGAGTAGAGTCTCGTCAATGCGCATGTTTCTGTGAGTGTGCCGTTTCGAGTGTTTCTAGGTAGTTTCCGTACTGTTTATCCATTTTTATACTGTGTATAAATTCTATTTTATATCAAACCTCACCTATATGAAAATACCTCAATAACCATACATTTATTACCTCTCATTCAGATATCTGCCATGATATAATGTAATATTTAAAATTTAAGAAATTAGTTCTAAGGCCGTAAAACTTACAAGAAAAACAAGTATACGGTTGTGATGCGTTGTGTTAGAAATATTTTAGTGTCCGCTAAAAGCAAAGTTTACTTCAAATCCTGACCAACAATGTACCTTAATTTAACTTGATACCATTTAGACAATATCAATTAGGTCAACGGAAGTGTTCGCGTACATACCGTCTTGTATATCACGAAGTTAATCAAGTAATGGGCCCTTTCTGCAGGTTCGCAACTCGTATGTCACAGGCCTTAGGGACCCCTCAGTGTGACATCTATTTATTACATAGATTGCCAGTAAACACTATACTCGAGTTCAATTACTACCCAGTGAATATTCTCCTTGAATAGCTCGATGATATTCCAAGTGCATTCATTGATGTTATTTCGGTTATCTTCAGCGTATGCTTCGTTCACACACACTCTTACGTACTACTGTCAATATTTCAAATTCAAATTCGTACTATACAAGTAAATGTTGTACATACAAAAATTGTTTGTCATAATATTTAGGTGTACCTACATTGTGTACAAATTACTTTTTATTTTAAAGGTAAGTCCTAAAAACAACAGCTCTGGTGGTTTTGTCGACTATAAAAATGTATGAAAAGAAGTTGGAGTTAATCTTTTAAATTTAATTTAAAAAATGCCTCTGAAAATATTCTACACTATTATTGTTAGATCTATGAAATTGCGTTTTATGTAACCCTGTTTCTGTATGAGTATGAGTACGTCCGTATGTACGAGTGTGTGTAATGTATATTAGTCAGTAAGCCACTAGTCTAGTATGTCCACACGTTTATAGTGCGTCGCAGAAGTTCTATGGACTGAATAGAGAATGTTAATAACAAAGGAGTAGGATAATTTTATTTTCTTAATGAATGTGATGGCTTAATGGAACTGATGTTCGAGTGATGGTTCTGTGAACTGTCTGTAAATGTGTGATTTTGGCTCTTGTCATACGTGAACTGTACTATTTTAATAATTGAAACAAGGTTAGAATGACTAAATTTTGTTTATTTATGTACTTAGATAGGTATGTTTTGCCTACACTTAAATTATATACAGTAATTTTCTCCATTCTAATTACTCACGGGTGTTGTGATTCTTGATTCAAATCAGTTATGTATTACTATTTTGTATTCAATATTATCTACGCACAATCAGGCACTCTGTAATAATACAATTATTATAAAACCAACTGTAATTTTGTTCCTATTAAAACTGTAACTTTTAATAGGACTTTCGGTTCAATACAAGTTCATGTAAAGGAGAGTCAAGTTTCCTATAATATTGTCTTAGTTAGATGCTATAAGTCGTGGCTTCGGTAAAACTATTTATTAGTAATTTATGTATTTTTGAAACTATCAGTCCGTAATAAAAGTACCTAATCGGAAATATTATTGTTTAATTTCTCCTAACCTGCTCGAAGTCACATAAACAGATACTGTTCGGTTAATATAACTGTGCACCTGGCGCTGTGACGTTACATTGACGTTGGAATCTCGCTATTGGTGAACGTGGCGAAAGCGGTGTGCCGCGCGAGTGGGGTCGCATTCTAGCGGGGTACACACTTATTACCCGACTGCCGAAGGAGGGTAATCAGTATATGTATGTATGTTTGTTCCTATGTGGCGTTCTAGAGACCAAACGCGTTGGCCGATTTTGATGATTCTTACTCTTTTTTTCTTCAGAACCCATCGTGTTGGATATTAAAATAAAGGGTTTTAAGAGGTGTTTAAATGTACCTAATTCTAAAAAAAAATAACTGAAAAGTTATAAATAAAAATAAACAAAAAACCCGACTGCTTAAAAAGCGAACTAAAAAGACTTAAACAAGAAGAAAATCATGCTGTGCAGTCGGAGGATACATCTAGTTTTGGTCAGCCAGCTCGCGAACATGTATCCTCCGACTGCACAGCATGATTTTCTTCTTGTTTACCTCTTTTTAGTTCGTTTTTTTTATCCGTGTACCTATACGAACTGTGGGAACACAATACAGGGTCTGATTAAATTAAGTAGCTAAACTCCATAAAAATTTAGGTACCTATTACTTCAACTAATTGATCTACTAGCGGCTGTTGACGTCTTAATTAGCTGTACGGTACTTACTTGAAACTAAAAGTTGCACGTACCAATACTTTGCCTCTGCATCAACCAAAGGTCGACTAGAAGAAAAATGCCTAAGGCATAAGTCCGCCTTTGTACGTTTATGTTCATGAAGTATTCAATAAATAATGAATAAATAAAGTTTAGAGTTTTTTTATGAGCATGCATGACGCACCGTCCTATCACGACTGCTTTCCGATAGTTAATTTGTTTCATCCCTGTAAACATAATACACATTGGTACATAAACTCACGCCATTTTACACGTGGTGGTAGGCAGAAACAAAAGAACGCCACCTAGTACAATCCTTACATAGTAACAAAACATCACGCCTGTAATCCCTGAAGGTGTCAGCAAAGGGAAATGGGGAGGATCGAATGGAAGGCTGCTATAAAACCAAGATAAATGTTATGACGATTTTTAATCCATACATGGTATCACAGACTATAATAATTACAAAATAAATATGTTTATCTACTCTCTAACTTCAGAACGAGTTTATATTGACTTACTTTTTAAACACAATACCGAAATTTAAAAATAGAATCTAACTATAATTTTTTTCTCTAAAAAAATAATGCTATATTTTTTTTCTATTTTGATACAGAGCAAATCCACTTGGTAATAATCAAGGCGTTTACATCAATTATTTTTTTGTAATGGAAAGCTTATGCGGGACGCGCCATTTTTATAGTACCTATTATAAAAAGTTATAATTCCAATTTTTACTTGTCTGTGGCATGTGCCCGCTTAGCGCATGCGCGGTTAAAGCGGTGATGTGTTGGGTTTGGAAAACTATTAAAAACCTCGCCTACGGCTTGGTTTTTAAACACACACTCATGTTTTAATACCCCTTATTGTACAACAGTTTCATAAACTACTATTTCTCAATTGTATATTCCCCGGAGGGTTAGGTAGAGGCGCACGTATAGTACACCGACACTTCGCCAGTTAATGTGATTTTACATGCATTTTAAATAAATACTATAACATTAAATAATTATTATATTTATTATTATATATTTTAAATAAATACTTATTATATTTTAAATAAGTATTATATATAATTATTTTAATTAAATAAATACTAAGATTGTCACGACAGACATCAAATGACAGATGTAAAGTCTTATAAAATAAATTAATTCAACAGTTTAGTAGTTGAAATAAAACAGCCTACATCTTATTAGTAGAAAAGTAAAAGTAAAAATATTCTAAATACGTTACAATTTTAAATCTAACAATCACATATAAAATAATAATAAAATCATTTTGTAAATCATTCAGAAAGTGTTAATTGTTTAAAAATAAATGAAAAATACAGGGTGACTGGTAATTCGGTGCATTCCTTAATTAGGTCGTAGGCACTAAAGCTAATTTGCAAATACTTTAATGCCGATGATTTGGGGACACCAAGTCCAAATTAGATTGGAACTTATCATTTCTATCTTTGACAAGAACTGCTAATTGTGAGAACTCCACTCTAGATAATAAACTGATTCTTGTCTGATAGATCATGAACCATTGCACCGTATCACCATTCTCGCTGCATAAAATAGAAAAATAAGTCGGGAGAGAGGTTATCTACTCATAAAACTTGATAAACTAGTTGAGCTTGTGTAACTTCCTATTAAATAGACACTATTAGCATTAATATTTATATTTTGATTGAATAATTCGGGTTTTCTTATAATTAGGCCAAAATATCTATGATAAAAGGCGTGGTTCATAGGGACACACGCGATAGCAACTAGTACCACAACACTACAGATCACTCTCAGAGTTAAATATCCTTATATATGTATCACAACAATAAAGTCAGAATTCTAGATAGGAACAGGTTGATTCAAACTTAAAGGCAGCTGTGATGAAGAACCCTACCTGTCACCGTCGCCACAGCATAAATATGTACGAACAGTACGCCGTTTCGAGCGTTTGTAGCTAGTTTCCGTACTGTTCGTCCATATTTATACTGTGCAGTCGTTGTCATATGAATTTTCTACTTCTCGGAGACTCGCCTGGTGTTCCGAGCCATTTATTTAGACTTCATACACAAAGATACAAAGGCGGATTATTAGAAGAACTTTAAGGTTGAATCTACCTGTAAACACATGTCTATATATTGTCCATAGAGCGGTAACATTTTTCTAATAAAATACATTTAAATACTAAAGGAATCCTATTTGGCATGTAACATCAAATATAAAATTATCTAAACATAATTAAGATCTATATTTGAAAAGCTCTGACAATAGACGCTACACTCTCGTAAGTTCCCGTGACGAAGACAAACAGGCCCAGGAGTATGATGAAGCAGTCTTTGAGCAGCATGTGGATGGGGATGCCGCCTGGCTTCTGCGATGTGGAGACCAGCTCGATGAGGGGGGGGAACATGAGGGCTAGGGCTGTGCTACTCACAGCACCCACCAGTGAAATGAAGAGGCCGAGCTGCGGGATTGATTCAGCTAGTATAACTGAAAGGAAAGCGAACATTAAGATTATGGTTGGTAAAACTTTCTTGTCCACCTGAAGATGGACAATGTCGCCTATGTACATCTGACATGCTAGAGACATTGCAAATGCGTTTCCATCTCAGAGACAAAAGTTTTTGCATTGCATTTGGCATTAATGCCAACTAATTAGGGTCGAAATTGGTTTAATAATTTAATGTAACGCATCATCTTTCTCGGACGAGCTTCTTAAAGAACTCAACCATTGCTTTAGACTTCGAAGACGGCGGCTTCGCTCTTGTAGCCTATCTTGATAATGTATCTACTAAAAGTGAAATAATTTTTTAATCGAATCAGTACCTAATTCCAGAGATGTACCTTTCATAAAAATACAGTTTTATCTATACTAATATTATAAATCATAAGTTTGGACTGATGGATGTTTGCGATTGAACGGCTAAACGGATGTGGATGAAATTAAGCACCGAGATAAATTATAGTCTGTAATAGCACATAGGATAATGATCCCTTGTTCATTGAGGTCTTGCGTGATCAAACTGATTGGTCGATAGAACGCTATTTCACCTCTTTCTCTTATGTAGTAATATTATAGTTGATTTGATCCAATCTGCTCTATTCCATTGAATATACCTATGTGTTAGTGTAGGGGCAATGATCGGTTCGGTAGGGTAGCTTTTAGTAGTTGGTTCGTTATTTGGTTTGTTCCAGGAGTCTTGTCTCTTTTTTTTTGGTATTAATACAAGCTAGACAGATGATATTTTTAATATTTTTGTAGGTCTGGCATGAAAAGCGATGTGGTGGAGTTGGACAACATGCTACGTTGTTCCGAAGACACATAATTTAACTTGCAAATTGGTCTTAGTTTCTCTGCAGGTATACTTATAAGCAGGTCGCCCATGCGATGCGCTGGACCAACCGGATCAAATCTACATTAGACGGCCCATAGCATTAATACACATGATACACAGCCGACAGAGAAGGATGTGAAGGATGTCGCATCGTGAGGCGAATCTTATCAGCCCGAAGTTGCAGTGAGACCTGCAACATGATGACCAAACCCAACTTGCCAAGAGCGGACTGATGAAAAAGAAGATACTTACAAGTTAGCAGCACCAGAAGAGCCCTGTAGCCGAGCTCCTTGGCGACGGGGTTGGAAGTGCCCATCTTCTTCTGGATGGCCGGCCAGGTGATCGCCACCGGCACGTAGAATTGAAGTGGGTAAGTGAACAGGATCGACAGCGCGATCAGAGACTGGACCACGTTACTGAGCCTGCAAGAATGATGATAAATTAGTCAATCATTTTTCTAGCCAAATCATCAATAACATAAAACAGCCGAAAACATCCTCTGCTGGGCATAGACCGCCCCCAAGCATCACCATCAGAAGGATTAGTCTTTTGCATCTTGCATCCAGCTGGTAATAATCATAATCAGCCTTTTAATGTGCGCACTTCTGGGAAACAGGCCTCCGCTTTGTGAGAGGGAATGGGCCGTAATCCACCACGCGGGTCTATTGGGGATTGGTGGATGTCACATATATTCGAGATTTTGGTTCCAGGCCATGCCGGTTTCGTCGCGATGTTTTCCTTCACCGTTTTGAGAGCAGTGGTGATGCAATAATTTACACAAAGTAAAGTGCCTGCCAAACTAAAGGCACGCGACCGGTCAATGTGGCGACGCTGGGGAGGCTTATGTCCAGAAATGGTTATATTTTGATGATGAAAGCGCCTGCCTGGGTTTGAAAACCAGCAAGTTGTAAGTCGCGGCCGATACCACTGGATGACCACTGCTCTCATCATCCAACTGCCATCTGCCTCATACGGTGGATGAATCAGATATATTACAAGATCACGGGGAAAGACCATTCATTAGCCAGAAATAATGAATAATGCAAATCATGACCCAGTCATATTTTAGTCTCAATTAAGATCTTGAGCCACTATACGAATGTGGCTAACGTCAATAAGTCTAATAATGATAACTCACACTTTTCCTGGTTGCAGATTGAGGGTCAAGCTGCCGAGCACATCGTCACCCCACTTGAGGTAGCCCAGGAAGCCCACCGTGATGAAGATGCTGCCAACTACCACCATGCCTACGTTTAGCACGCCCAGGGGCTTCTGGAACGTCTCTGGTCTTTTCATCTCGTTTTTCAAAGGGAGAACCTGTAGGCAAATTAAAAGTTTGTATACGTTAAGTTGACCATCCACTGCTTGTCTGAATATGCTCAGCAGGCCTAGACGAAATTTTTTTCTGTAGCGTCAACGCTAGACGCTGACGTCAAAATGTATGGCAATGACATTACCTGCGGCAAGGACATGTAATGTCACGTGCCGCCGCGATCGATTCGTGCATATATATATTCGATTCAAAACACTTCGATCGCGGCGGCACGTGCATTACATGTCCTTGCTGCCGCGATCCTGTTTTGAATCAAATGCGTAAGCGACGGGTATTACACGGCGCTTCTTTTTGCGAATTTCGAGCGACGCCGCTCACGTTCCGTGGCGTGTGCGGAAAGTGTTTTGTCTAGGCTCCAAGTGGTTTGCCACGTTAGTTGAGCGGTGCATTTGATTGCACACTGTGCATCCCTGTGTAACGTGGCCATGGCTCATACTGGACGATCCCGTGGCCGTTTTAATACAAAGCTTAGCAAAGCAGCATGCGCGTAGCATAGCCGTGCAATGGGCTGCTATGGTGTCTCGCCATTAAGCCTTTCCCATCGAATGAATTGTAGTGAAAACTAAGCTTACGAGTACGACTGCACGGATCAGATGTCTATCCGTAGCGAGCAATCCATGAGAGCGGAACCAATTTTCGCGTTCATAGCAAAAATAAATCGCATTATTACCAAACTTAATTTGTCGCAGATAGCTTGAAAGTTTTGATATTACTGTATACTCGTATTTTCCTAATGTTAAACGTTTCTTTACTCCAGGATATAAATATACTTACTAATCCAATTCCCTCGAAAGCGTAAATAGCAGTTCCGAAATAAAGTGGCAGCTGTTCCCAGGACGCGATGTAGTCCCTGGTGTGCACGGGAGGCAGGTCCTGGGCAGCTTCATACACCACCACGGCCACGCCAACGGCCATCATGCAGTTGGCGATGATGGAGAAGGGCGTCAGGTACTTGAGGTTGCGCACCATGCACGCCAGGAGCACCGGGACCACCACGAATATCATATAGACGGACAAGTCGATGTGAATGTTGTACTGGTCGCAAATCTGAGAGATGGAGAGAAGTGGGTTTCAATTTGTACGAGCAAGCTACAATAGTCACCCTCAGTTTCCCACCTTAAAATTGCTGCTGTGTTTGGATGAATGAATTTTCGACAGCCAATCACAGCAGTTAACGCGTGTTTGACAATTTGTCACATTAATTCTGCGATAATTTTTAGGTGGGAAACTGAGGGTTACTAAGATACAACAAGCAACCACTACCTGCATACTATAACCACAGCTATAACAAACTACTGAATAAATAACTTTTTCATAGTTTGCCTACTTCCCTGTAACTGTTTTGTATGTATAATTCTATTTTCTAAATACATCTTAGTTATCGCTAACATCGGTAAAAGAAACATCGTGAGGGAACCTCAGCCTAATTGTGTATGTGAATTCGACAAGGGTTTGACCGCCATCAATCGACCGATCACATGCGAGATAAAAGACACTATATGGATTTCTGTCTAAGTCTATGCACTTATGCAATTAGGCTGCTGGACTTATATGTTAAATATAATTATCATCATCATCATCTTCCTGCCCTTGTCCCATGTTACTTGGGGTCGGCGCAATAGGTACATTTTCTTCTTCCATACCGCCCTGATCCCCGCCACGCTATCACTGACTCCCTTTTCTTTCATATCACTCCTCCCACAGTCCATCCATCTTTTCTTTGGCCGTCCCCTCCCTCTCCATCCATCCACATTTATATTCATAACCCTTTTAGTAATATGTGTTTCATCCCTCCTCATCAGATGACCATACCAGGACAAACGATTTCCTTTCAACTTTTTTGTCTCTGGCGCCAGTTTCAAACTATATGGTTAATATAATTATATAAATTTTAAATTTCGAACCTATGTCAAGCGTGGTGATTAATGCCTTCTCTGTACGAGAAGATGCCTTTGCTCTGCAGTGGGACAGTAACAGGCCGATATTATTAGTTTTACTTACGATAGAAGCCTGGGCAGCAAGCATAGGTAACCGGGTAAGAAGAGTAAACGATTGTTCCTAAAATCTATTATCATAGATATATCGATAATATAGCTAGGTTTAGGTCACAATACTCGCTAAAGGCATGTTACGTGCGATGCGACCGGCTAGCCAATGAAAGTTCAACCAAATATAATATATGCCGAGCAGTTGGCTGCAATGCCTGCGCAGGCCGCAGCGCAGAAGTAAATCTTGTGCATCGGAAAGCCACCTTCAGAGCTGCCAAGAAGATTGGGGAATATAATAGTTCTCGCCAAACTTCTTGGCCGCCCTGAAATTGGCTTTCCGATGCACAAGGCACGGATCGGTGCTGTTTTCGTATGAGATTTACTACTTATTGCGCAGCCATTGTAGCTAACTTCAGGGCAGATTGGCTAGAATACTATACTGTACATATAGATAGACTTACGCCTTTTTCGCATGAGGGTTGGCAGAAACTATAGGACGCCACCTATTACTTGCTCCCCCTTCGTCATCGAAGCTAACTTCGATGACGTAGGTTGTAGGTATGTACATCTGCACCCTAAATGCGTAACTAGCTTCGAGCAATACATGAAGATAGGAATGAAAACATAACTTTATGTAGATCGTATGTACCGATAAAAAATGTTTAAAAGTAATAGGTTTTGAATTGTTATGTGATGAAACAAGATGAACAATTAGATTTATTTTTTGTTTACAACGATGAAAATTATTTCATATGCCTGTATCTAAGATAGAGGTATTTATGCTAATGTTTCAGTGGATAGTTTTTAAATTGCAAGGTGTTAGTGAGTATTAAGCAGCCTTTCTAAAGAACATCACCAATAAGATCTGTGTATGTCTTTCTGGGACATCCTAGCCGTATGTTCAACGTTTGTTCAACTCACGCCTGCCTTATTTTAACATTTTGAATAATAAGTGCCTGGGCGACCAAGCTCTGCTAGGGTGAAAATAGAGAAAACGACGTTTTAAAAAAATGAAACCTAGCTGGATCGATTTATCGCCCGAAACCCCCTGCATACTAAATTTCATGAAAATCGTTGGAGCCCTTTCCGTGATTTAGATTATATGTATACATACATATCAAGAATTGCCCGTTATAAGGTATTAGATTATAGATATAGATAGATAAACATATACAAGAATTGCTCGTATAAAGGTATTACCTATATATAACTTACCATTTTAACATTATTTGCAATGAACACGATGTAGACGCAACAGAAGCCCAGCTGCGTGACGCAGAGGAAGCCGTTCACCACGATCTTAATGGTTCCAGCTATACTCCGGGTCCTGACCGGCCCGTGCTTGAACACCAGGTACACTGTGTCTGCGAACCCTGGAGGCCTGTCTCGTTTTGATGCGAGGTGCATCTCTTCTGAACAGTTCAGCTGTAAAGAAATAGCTAATAAAATGTATTCAGGTAATAAGTACATAACAAATACCTTCTATATACATAGTACCTTCACCAACATTTCACTAGTTATATTTTAAGTCTCATGTAATTGTATACTGTCGGTTGGCGCAGTTGTTGAGCGATTGACTGCTGCGCTGCACGTCGTGGGTTCGATTCCCGCAAGGAACAAATATTTGTATATAGTTGTTCCGGCTCTGGGTGTCGTGTATGTGAGTGTATATGTTTGTAATTGCACGATACAGAAAGAAATTCCTAGTGGAGGGGGATTAAATTAAAAAAAAAAAGTCGTGTGGCACTCGGGGACTGCCGCGGTAAAGCTATTGCATAGCATTTATTCTAGATCCAGTCCTGGAAAATGCGTCAAAAAAATTAAAAACGTTAAAAACTCGAAAACGTAGCGAGCCAAACCCGCATTTATTTACGATTAATAAAACTCTAAAAAACAAAACAAAAATACCCTTATTCACATTGAAATAAGGTCGCTTTTCTTTGACAAGCAAAAGTGACCCTTATTCTCATTAGCATAAGGTCCACATTGATCACCATTGTCACAGAAACAGCTCAGAGAGACCGATAAAAGGCAAAAAAATTACGACCAACAAAAATTTTAAAACCCTCATATCTCAGAAACGGTTGGAGTTAGCGCATTTCTGACAAAAAAATTGACTGCCCTCCGCTACTTCATCCAGGAGAACAAGATAGGATTTACCCCCCCCCTTAACCGTTTACATCCCCCCGCAAAAAAAAAAAACATTCTAAAAATACCAACACGGAAATCGAAAACACGTGCAACAAACCTCCCCCCCCCCCCCGCCCCCCTGCCCCTGACCACTCAGATTCCACAGAATTCAAAAACCTTATTAAAATTCAAAGTATCACCGCCGTGCCCGTCGGAGTGGGGAGCGTGAGGTTTTTTCGTTACGGAATTTCTGGATTCGGTCCCCGCGCTCAAGGCCCGCGATAGAAGCTATGCAATAGCTTAAAAATTGGTTACGAGCCTATTAACCGGGCAAAAAGCCAAAATCCAGTCTGCTACTGAGAAATTCCAGATGGCAAACTCAATAATACTTTGCCCGATCCGGGTGCCAATTAGAGTGAACTGGTGAATGGTGGTGCATGAGTGAAGTACAACTTCAATCCTCTCGTCTAGTCAGTTTGTCAAACACCACTGATTGCTTGGTTTATTTTCTTGCTGGTTTCATCGCATCTCCAACTAGGCAGTTCTCACTCCATATTAAACAAGAGACGGGCAATAGCTTTAGGCGTTTAAAAATTACAAAGAGTGTACCTATTTATTTAGACTTCATGCACAAATGGTACAAAGGCAGACTTAAAGCCTTAGGCATTCTCTACCAGTCAACCAAGGGTGGTGACGAGATAACATGGCAGGTGGTGGCTCATTAGTGGTGTCCATCAGAAAAGCGTCGATGCAACAAAAGCTCGACGAGACCCAGATTTATCTGGATCAACGGTTTTAAAACCAGCAGTGGCATTATTATGCTAGTAATATAGATATATAATAGTTCTCCAGACTAAATGGCGGCCAATCTTAATGGAGACTAGCCATCAGCGCAGACGATATTATAGTGCACGAGTGTGTCCGCAAGCGCAGGTGCACATTGTCTCTGTTCCCTCACTCTACTAAGAACAACAACAGATACAACTTGGATAAGCCCACGAACACGATATCGTTGGACCTTCATAAATAAATATACAGTAACAATATTTTAATGCAAGCTTATATTGGACTAAAAAATATCTAATACATATCCAATGAACCCAAACATTATGGCCGTATCTTGTCTGGTTAGGAGAGGCTATGGCCTTCTGGCTCCATCATGAAACCATTACTATAGTACCATATTATGTCAATGTTTTCAAAGTTACATAAGTGCTAACGCCAAGTTTCTGCCTAATTGCAAGCAAAGTGTTTGAAAAATCTATTACTAGTTGCCGCACACAATTACAAAAGCAAGGCATAAGATATGCAAAGCTTATAAAAACAACATGTGTCATGTAATGTGCTACTCACCAATAAATGCTGTGCATGCACGCAGATGATCCCCAGCAGAGCGGTCACGATTGGCGAGAAGACGATGCCTCCGTTCCGGAACGCGTCTCCCATGGCCAGCAGCCCCGTGCCGATGTTCCCCCGGAACAGGTGGAGCATCGTGTCCGCGTATCTGGTGGACAATGTCAGTTAGACTGGGATGGAAAGGTATCACTGCTATGGTGATTGTTGAGAATGCGTCCGTGTCCCCGCACCCCAGTAAGAAGTGACATAGACAAAAACCGTACTGTGGTTTTAGTAAGTAGGAGTCTGATAGACTTTGCCGCCTTGGGGCAGGCGGATGACATCCACGAGGATTTCCAAAAGTAAAAATATTAAAGGATGGGTAGGTATCTGCCTAACCGTGGTGGGGCAAGATATCGTTAGTTTTGAATTATCTAATCGTCCCTATCCAAGTAGCCCTTTTTGAGAATAATTCGCAGCCCGATTTATCTATAACTATTGAGGGGCTCGCTTAACTATCTCACCTCATGGTAAGCGATGATGAGGCCGAAGTTAGAGCAGAAATGCCTGACGGACCAACCAAATATCACTCTCCGACATGGGTATCAAAGCCGATATCTTGCACCGTACGCTCGGCAGTCGCACTTGCTACCACGAGACTAAGGAGGCAGTTAGCCGGGATCTAGACGGGGTACGTCCCACACCACCAATACCGATACCATTTCGGTAGTGATGTTTGAACTAACATCACTACCGAAATGGTATCGGTAGTTAAGATGTAGACCGGAAGGCCTCCAGACGGTGCAAATTGGCGACCGGGCAGTAAGTACATTATCACTCCCTAAGGAATAATTTACGTCGACCCCAGGCTAAAATTGGTGCACTGTATGATGTGAAATTTAATTTATTTGTAATTAAGAGCGGGGCGCTGTAGCGCACTAATCGGGTTATTGCTGTACCGCGCGACCGGTAATTTACAAACTAGATTTCCGCAGAGCTTTTGTGAAGCGGATGTCACGCCAGATGGCGGAAAATAATCTATTATTGAACTTCGCTCCTTCCTTATCGAGTTACACCTTCGATATAGGTACAATCAGTTTCACATTTTTTCAGAAGGGTTAATGAATTTGAACCATCTTTTTCCCTACGCAAAGAGAGCAAAAGTTACGCAAAGCAGATGTGCAGTGGCATATAAACATTACACTACGGCTAACTTTTTATTAATTAGCAATTTTTCAAAGGCTGGAAGTTGAATCTCGAAAAAAAATTTGCTGTTCCCAACATTATTTGCTAACTAAATGTATCTGTACACGGCTGAACGCATAGAACAAGTTGTTCATATTCAGTTTCAGAACTATGTTCAGGTTCACTCGCTGAAAGTTTGCCAATTAGTTATAAACTCACTCTGCATAGTTTTAAAAGTATCTTGTTACATATCAAAGCAAGTTTCCAGAGAGAAATAATGATATGAACATATAAAATTTCCTGCAAACTACAAAGGGTTCTGTAGCTTAGGTCCAGTTTTTTGGTTCGTAGTTAACTCAACTAGAAATAGTTTAGTATTCTAACCAATGGTTTAAAATTTCGGTAAAACGCGTTTATTCATCAATACTAATTGGCATCGCAAATGGTCAAAGAAGTTGAAGAGTTAATTAAGTTATTTGACCATTTGTTGGACTAACAGTTGATGAATAAATCTACGCGATTTGCCGAAATTTGAAACTCAACTAATGGTTACAAATTTCGGTAAAACATCATTTATCTTCAGTAGTTAGCCTCAGAAATGGTCCGATAAGTTGGAGAGTTAATTATTTGATCATTTGTTAGACCAACAATTGTCGAATAAACGCATTTTACCGAAATTTGATACCATTGATTGGTTAGCTTATTTAACCGTTGGCTTGGCGAGCTTACTACGGATCAAAAAAACTGGGCCTTAGAGGCTGGCATTCCTGAGGGCGTGACACAATATTATTGCGTCGATACCTCGCACGTATTTTCTAAGAAAATGTCAAGTGCAAGTGTATCGCATTGCTTCCATTTGGAAGTACTTGCAATATAGCTTAATAAAAATCGCTTATCGGTGTGAAATAAATTGAATCGCGTCGAGCCATCCGTACGGTCGCTAAGCTACCTATTGCAATTTATTGTACGAAACAGTTTTCAACACGCTTTTATTAGCTTTATATGTATGTATGCATGTATATATGATTGTATGTAACGGCATCTTTGAACGTGATTTTCACCCCCTTCAAAACGTCGGATTGATTTGAAACTCTGCACACTTTTCAAGGACCGATGACAATTTATTTTTCTCAAAAATGGTATGTAATATTGCCATAACATCTCTAAAAAGTCTCCAGAAAGTGAATTCTACCGGAGACTTATTCACAACTGTCCAGTAAGAAGCGAGATTTTAAATTTGGAATCTCCTACTGTCCAGTAAGTAAGTATGTAATTTACTTACTGGACAGTAGTAGGGATAGGTCCGATATATCAAAACGTAACTTATATCGGCTATGTGTTAGATGTCATATCGATATCTATATCAAAATAACCGATATTACAAAAACTATATCTAATATAACTGTACTACTAATACAGATATCTGAAAACCGAACCAAACCATTTACTTTTCAAAATCAATGACGAACAACGAACAAAAATAATTATACCCGCGTTAGGCCTTTTTATTCGCGCGATTTTTCGCCTATTCTGCGGCCTATGGAATTGTATGAAGCTGCACGCATTGCGGTAAAAAACTACATAAATCCGCGCAAATATAATCGCAGTACCTTAGCCTTAAAGTGTTCATTTGTTTTTTTTTTCAATAAACAGCTTTCTATTAGCAAGCCAGTTCGAAATTTAAATAAAACCTTTCATAAGTTACCTCCTTGGTTGCCATGTTTCGGTGAAAAAGATCGTTCTATTTTTAAATTACACGACAGATATGAGTTTACTATGTAATTTATTTGGCCGCTACACACGGCAGATATAGATTTTCATACAACTTTTGCCGGCCGCTGCTCTCATGTATTTGGTCTGTACTGCAATTTCGATTTTTCTCGAAGAAGGTTGTCAAAATAATTCTCAAATTTCCAAGCATGTTTGGGAATATATAAATAAATGCCTCCGGTAAATCGATCACAATATCTATCAGTAAAGCCCTAATATGAATGTAACCTAAAATATTAATTAAACGAATTTGTTGTTACACTTTCTTTCATTTTTGAGAAAAGCATTATACAAGCCTCAACCAGTAAGAAAGACATCCTGGCCTCGTATATAACCGGACCTCACCTAGGGTTCGGTCCGGTTAACTCATACTTGGCCAGGAAGTCTTACTTACTGGATTCTGCAGTAATGTACTATATTTAGACTTCATGCACACTAAAGTACAAAGGCAGACTTAATGCCTTAGGCATTCTCTACCAGTCAACAAAGGGTGGTTAAGAGATAACAAGGCAGGTGCATTGTTTAAAGAATTAAAAAGAAAAATTTGTTATTAAAATACTAAAATAGGTAAAATACACGTACATATATATTGAATAAAATATATCTTTATGAAGTAACAGAGAAGAAGAAAGTGAGGTGACTCTTCTTAGTTGTGCTGAAAATAAAACCGCAATTGTTTACTTTCTAATTTTATCTTGGACACCACTGACAATGGTAAACTAAAAAATCGTGAGGGAACCTGGACTTATAGGTTACTAGCGGATGGCTAGTTCCCGTACCCGTGGAAATACAGCGAAAAAAGTACCGGCGATAGAGTAGCTTCCCAACGGTGAAAGAATTTTTGAAATCGGTCCAGTAGTTTTTAAGTTTATTCGTTACATACAAAAATTCAAATCTTTCCTCTTTATAATATTAAGTATATATATAAATTTGAAATCGCCAACCGGCCTTGAGCAAGCGTGGTGATTAGTGCTCGTGTCTTCTCTGTATGAGAAGAGAGCTTTGCTCTACAGTGGGACAGTGCCCGGCTGGTATTATTGTCATAGCCATATATAGTACATATTAAAACAAAGTTGGTACTCACGATGTCGGATGCGTGACATGATGATGGCCATCTCCCTGGGACCCATTCGGAGCCTTCCCGTTCTCCACCTCCTGTTCCTTCGAGGTTTTGTGGATCTGTTCCTTGGACTGGAACATGCCGTAACCGTCTGATACACTGCTGCAAGAAGGAGAGGACTAGATTAGAAAAAAGCCACAAAAACAACGATACCAAAAAGGACCTTATAAAAGATTCCTATCATTTGGTTTGAGTATTTATGTAAGAAAATTGGAAATAATGTTTTAACACGTTTACAAAAAAAATATACATAAATAAGCACTGTATTTGAGAAGAGGTTTATAAAAAAGAAGTTATAAGGTAATATGCACGGCATTTTGAAAAAAAAATACATAATAGAAGATTTAAGAAAATAGGGATTTAAAAATACTAAGTAAGTTGGCATAAATTCACAATATAAACACTTTAAAGAATTTAAGAATACATAAAAAGAGATAAGCACATTTTTTTTTTAAAACGCTTACAAAAAAGAGATTTCTTTTTGTAAACATTTTTCAAAATTCTAAAGTACATATAAAAATATAAGTCAATTCGCAAGTTAAGCTTTATGAGGTCTACTACAAATAGCCTTCAGTAAAGTTCCCGTTACCGTGTTCAGGAGCACCAGCCTCGTTTGAATGTTTCGCGGGACTGCGCAGATAGCTAGTGGGCTCTAGTGCTCGCCTCCGCCTGGATTACACTAGTGACGTGACACCTATGAACGAGTATCTAGATGCCAGATACTACATCTAACACACCTCACGTCTTGACGGGTGCACTTGTAATCATTACGATGGTACTGACTGATTATTAATTACACTGTTATACGAATAAAACACAACATTTTCTTAGATCAAATTATTAAGAAAAGGGTCTAATGTAACATATATTTTGCCAAAAAAATACGACTATCCATCACAGAGTCATCTGATTTTAAAATGAGAATCACGTCTAAACAGCTAGTCGTAATTTTATGGAAAAATATAATATGTTACATTAGACAATTTTCATAATAATTTGTCCTCAGAAAATTCATGGCATTAAAGTCATGGAATAATAAGGAAAGTACAAAAATCTACTAAATTTGGCGTGAAACGAGCACACGTTTCACACCGGAGCGAAAAAAAAACACTAGTTTTTTGTACTTTCCTTATTATTCTATGACTTAAAAAGCCCTAGATCAAAACGTAGGTAATTAAATTGTCTTTGAGATGGTGTCAATTTTATTAAAATATGCCCGGCAGTTTTGATGCGATTGTCGTTTTTTTGTCCGTGTTAGACATAAACACGAATGAATTATACTTTGTTATACGAATAAAACTCAAAATTTTGTTAGATATCAATTCAATCATTTGATCTAACAAAATTGTGAGTTTTATTCGTATAACATAGTGTAATTAATTGGCATTCCCATATATTGTTGACATTTATCCAATCGCTATCGCTACACTTTCGATGATAGAACGTCAGTTGCCTCTGTAGTGTCGAATTTTCTGACCCATGACCTAATTACAGTTTCACTGGGACACTGATTTAGGTCATGCAATCAACTCTGAATGAAATAAACGACAGTGCACAAATTGCCTTCTGGCCCACCCTGTTTAATCCGTAAATCCCTGAGTAGCTGATTTTAAAATGAGAATCACATTTAAACGGCTGGTCGCAATTTTTGGTAAAATATATGTTATATTAGACTCTATATACTAATACGCAATAGCGATTGGAAAAATATCAACAATATATGCGAATAACGCTATCGAAATGTCACGTGACCGATTCCTTACATTTGGCATTTCGACCATCGCCATCGCTGACATCGAATGAGACGTGTCTCGAGCCTCTGGTTCAATTCTCAAACAGAAAGTGAATCGAGTTGAAGATGGAACGCACGCCCAAGGTCAACAAGAAAAGAAAACAACATACACAAGGCACGTCTACTGAGTCAAGACCATCTGAAGGTTGTCGTAAAATATCGCGTCTAGCGATAAAACTGCCCATTTTAACACAGTATTACCTCATAAGCTTCTAGTTGTAATATACATGTTGTGGCCAGATCTTAGAATTGATCACTTTATGATGTATAGAGGTCAACCATTTCACGAAATGGTTGACCACATTGTGACGCCATTGTTGATTCTGGTTTTCAGGAGTTGCAGTGGTTTGGTTGGGAATAGTGCGGTGAGATTGTTCCAACAATAATGCCCTCACGGTCAGCAGTAGCATTTGCGACCACCAGACCATCAAAACAGTTCGTAGACGAGGCGATTAAAATAATTAAGTCATTTATTTATACAAAATTTATGTTTCAAGATACGTCTGAGAAAAAGGAGCTATTTGTAATACGAAATAATGTTTTGATCAAACCCGCCAACCGAAAACTAGTTGTACCTTTACGATCTACGTAATACTCTACCGACCAATATTCGCGGTCGCAAGTGCGTCTGCTTAACCGGCTGAGCGAGACGTCTAGAGTTCGATTCCTAAACCAGGCATAAAGAAATATTGTTTTTTTTTGCAATTGGAATCTCAGTGGCAGCCTGGAGTTTGGAAGTTGAGCCCCGAGCCTCGGAAAGCACATTATTAAGCTTCTGGTCCTAAGCCTGCTCTGTCTCCGGTCGTGTCGGATTGCCGTCATATCGGACTATGAGAGTGAGGGAACAAAGAGTGCACCTGTGCTTGCGCACACATTTGTACACTATAATATCGCCCGCGCCGATAGGTAGTCCACTGAGATTGGCCGCCGCAGCTGAAATTCTTTATATTAGACCATTTTCTTACCGCACCAAAACCGCCTGGCGTATTTTAATGACTTGTTCACCATCTCAAAGTTTTAATCGCAAGCTTTTTTTAGAGGCTTCGAATAAATAAAGAAAGCACAAAAAAACTACTGTAGGTCTAATTACGTAGGTCTAGTTACCTACTAATTGTAGGTCGCGCGGGTGTGAAACGAGTGCGCGTTTTGTACCCTCAAGGTCGTTGGCGCTTAATACGATTGTATAATTGTAAAGTACATATATACGTAGATATACATACACAAGATATAGACTCTAGCAATTGCAACAGGTTGCACCAGTTATCACTTTTTAGTCAGAAAAAACGGTTATCCCCGAATGAATCTACAATTGCCCGAGAGACGCGAACTAGAGAAGCAACAGGTTTCAAGGTAGCTTTCCTTTCGTTAACCCAACAATTGCACTATCACATCACACAAAGTTTATAATGCCGAAGGTTTGTTTTTGTGTATTTGTATGTTTGCTTCAAGCTCAAACAGCTGGACGGATCTGGATAGCAGATCGATATCTGGAATAGCACATATGATACTTTTTATCCCGGGAATATGTTCCCTCGGGATAATTTTCGACTTTCATGTGGGCGAAGCCGCTGGCAGAAACAAGTTATGAATGATATAACTTTGCAGTCTCTTCTTCATCTTCTTTCGTACTTTCTTTTGTATAGGTTTAATCAAATATAGCCTTAACTATTCTGATTTCGTCCAACCAGTATGTAGCTACTTGGACAGCTTTTCCATTCGCCACGTTAAAATCCTGAAAAGTGCAGGTGGTCGAGCATGGATTGCTGACAAAGAGGTGGGCAATATCCTGCAAAGGGGCTCCACACTGGGTTATTTTTACAGCGGACTATCTGGGCCCGCACCCGTTTTCTCTCAAACATACAAACTTAGCTTAGGCAACTGTGTCAAAAACTATTCTTTGCAATACTAATTAAAAGTATGTATTATAGGAATATGGTGTCGCGAAGTGATTAAAAACAAGTGACGACAGTTAACAATGGGACATTAGTTACAAGGTTGTACATCTGGACAACGTTTTAAGGCTCAGCTGTGACATGGACACCAATACTTATTTTGATTAATAGTGACTTATATCGCTTATGTGTCAGTTTTAAATCAATCTCACGCTGTTTGCCTATAGGGCATGGACCTACAGCGTGATTTAAAAGCTACGAAACATCTTTTGTTTCGTGCTCTTCATGTTTGTTGAAAGTAGAGCAGGGAATTACGTAATATTTTCAATCTGGTAGGTATTATAATAACTATTTAATTATAACATTTTAGGCTTCATTTTAAAGCAATTGTGAAAGAAAACGTTTAAAAAAATGTCCCTTACGTTAATCAATGCAAGGTACATTTTGGCTTGTTGTGTTGTGGTAAATGTCCCTTAAGTTAATTAATAGGTACTTACGGTATCGATATACAATGTGTCTAAACTTGTAGTAATACAACTATAAGGCCGTAAATACATTTAACGTTATCGATAAAAAAACCCCATATTAGAAGGGAAATTACCACATCCAACCAAAGATACAGCAATGTTAGTACTTGACTTATAACGATATCCACATAGTATAACAGCCAATTTTGGACCTAGGTCTCACAGAGGCGTACATTGCATATCCGCATTATATGGCAAAAATGTGAACCCGTTCACATTTTTGCCATATAATTTTTACAGAATTTTAGGAAATTTAATAAAAAATATAGAAAGAAAAGAAAGAAAGAAAAATATTTATTTGTGACCCGCACAGGATATGGGGATTAAACCCTTTAAGTGGGGTATTTTTATCGATAAAATTAAGCATATTTTACAGCCTTAAAGTTTTATTACTACAAGTAAGGATACGTTGTATTTAAGTATAAGAAAGCGGCAAATCTACATCACGCTATGGTTTCGTTACCGACGTCATTTTTAAGTTCGGGGAGAGTTTCAGCTCTGTACAGGGTTCACAACATTATACCGGCGTTTTCGAGAATTTAAATATTTGCATGGGTTGTAAAATCCTCAAAGAATCGAAATAATGCACCATATCTTGACTTTGAGTATTATATTCAAAGTTATTTCCTCATGTTGACTCAGCGTGGCTCGGTCAAATTGACAGTTATAAGCTTGTATTTTTTTCCGTTTTTAGTACTCTGACTGAGTCGAATGGACTGGAGGACAAACATTTTGTTACTTTCGTTTAGTTATTTTTGTATATAGTTTTATTATATAGTTGTAATAGATTTCGTGGCTAAATCATAACAGCCGCACGGGTCAATCTTCAAGGTTAAGCAACGCTTGACGACGTCGGTCCGAGGATGGGTGACCATTTCAACATACCGAGTTTCCTCCGTGGCTCGGAAAGCACATTAAGCCGTTGGTCCCGGCTGTCATTTTTTGATCTTTGACAGTCGTTACGAGTAGTCAGAAGCTTGAGATCTGACACCAGTCTAGCCAAGGGGTACCGTGTTACCCAGTTACTGGGTTGTGGAGGTCAGATAAGCTGTCACTCCATGTAAAACACTGGTACTTGGCTGAATCCAATTAAACTGGAAGCCGTCCCCAACATAGTTGGGAAAAGGCTGGGCAGATTGATTGATATAGTTTTAATAGAATTTCGACTTATTTAATAAAAATTACGATATAAGCTGACTTCTTTTTCTTTTGTAACTACATTATACCATAGTTTAACATGTGCTACAGTGGTTAAGCGCTCAAGCTCAAGGTCATGAATTACAACTGACTTGAGGCATAGGTACTGTACCAGAGCGAGCTTATTGACGTCAACCGGGAACAAACCCAGAATCCGGGCTGCTACTCAGAAATTGCAGATGGAAAATGCCCAGGATCATTCCTCATGCTCGACAACTCAAAATTGAAAACACCTGCCAGCCAATCACAACTCTCGACTTTGGCATATATTTCTTCAGCTTGCTTCTTCTTCTTGCTTTTTTGCTTATTATGTGTACTCAAAAGAGTAAGAGCCCAGACGCCCCAGATGTTACTGCATTCCTTCTACACAAAATGTGTGGTAGGTATTGAATGAAAATGAAAGTCGAAGTTAGCAAGTAGAGTACGTTTCAAGTACGTCATCAATCCTGCAGATTTTGTGTTAAAAGAGTTCGGTAACGTTTGGAGTTTGGACCGTCGAGGATCTAGGACTTCACCACGTTAAAGTAAAAAAAAAAACAAGCCAACCAATCACAAATTCACAACTGACCATTTTGATTTGTGCCAGAGTCAAAGCTGCTGGAATACCGGCCTAGTGTACCGAAGTAGTGATGTCCATATGTCCGTGCAAGTAATGGTAGGTAGTACCTGATGCGTCCAGCAGAACTCATTGTAATCATAACAAACATAATGGTGGTTATTTACATAATTACACAGATCAAAGCTGATTAGGACGAAGACTAGGACTTCCGGTAGCTATTCATAGCTTGTTTAAGTGAGCTAAGTACAAATAAAAAGTACGTCTTCACACCTGTATTGCACTAGTGGGGGTACACCCACCTTTCACGAGTTATTTTTAAGTTCCATGTAATAGAAGGCAAGTCTATTGCCATTGTAACGGCATCAACGCCGCCACCTACGTACTAATGACGTCACGCAAACCCTGCATCGCGCAAACAAAGTTCTCGGCGCGATTGAACTTAAAGGTATAACAGTCCGACATCAACCATCGACGTCGGACAGTTGGTCGGACCAGACACAACTCCCGTCTGGTCGGAGGATGGAGAATGGAGGTTTGTGGGACTTTACGTCCTGTTCTGCATACCTCCAAACCATCAACCGGCAGCCGAATTACGCAAGTGAATTCGGCAAGGCGAAGGGTTTGACCGCTATCAAATCGACTAATCACATGCGAGATTAATGACGCGATGTGGATTTCCGTCTGTGTGATTGGTCGATTGATAGCGGTCGAATAATTTGCGTTGCCGTATTCACTTACGCAATACGGCTGCAATAAATTAATTAACAATAGAACAAACGGCATCCCTAACATTAAGGGGTGGTTCAAGAGTCACTAGGAATGTTTTAAAGCCATTGCCGAGGTACGCAATTTCGTTTGATTCATTCACACGTATCTTACTAATTGAATATGTTTTTTTTTCAAGTACGTAATCTCAGTTAAATATTTTTTTAAACAGGGTTTTTTCGTCTTCCTCTCAGCCAACCATTTCATTGGATACACAATATCATGAGGGTGCATAAAAAATATTGGTGTAGCCATACTGTATTAAAAATAATGTCTTTTAGCAAACCGCTGCCACTTGACCTTGCTGCGGCAATCTTCATTTCTTATTCGATCACGCAAGGCAACGCCGAGCGTACCATCTCCATTGAGTTGGGTGACTTTAAAAGTGTTCTGATGATGCCAATTGTGAGCGACGACCTTTTAGTTCCTTATGTCATTACTAGCAAGTTAGTAACACACACTGGTCATAGACTTTCGTCTTGAGACACTGTTGTATGTTAAACGAGCAGATACTAAGCAGCTTCACCAACGCTACCTTTTAGACACAGGTATTTTGCCAAAGAAATGTTTTTATTTTTTGTTTGAGTTTTTATAATTTTAGACAGATATATAATTATTACTGTTGGTTAAAAACACATTTTGTCGTTACGTTTCAGAAAAGTGTAACAATAAAGGTCCATAAGTAAAATAAATAAACAATGGTCACATGTTATACACAGGTGCGTTTTTCGTATCAGATATTTGATGAATAGATATTTGGCCTTCCCTTCTTATATCCTCTGTAACTTTACTAATGCCATTTTTACATTCCTCGGCAAAACATACCAACAAGAGTGATATACACACAAAAAACGCGCGACACAACGACTGCTAATATGCATGCATGCTTTATTACAAGGTCGGAACGGATCCGTTTATTATTATTATTAATATAATTTATTATTTTTATTAATTATATAATGTTATATTATTATTAATAACCGGGGTCCGACACCATATCAGGAAAACTGTCCGTAACAGATGGATTTCGCCAGAGCACTTTCCTATTGTATAACACTTACTCATACCATCACGCCCGTATTCCCAGAAGAACTGGGCAGAGGTGTATGTACACTGATATTCATTTTCATCTCGCATTAGTGAGCAAATTGCCGTTAATCAGACACAAAAGCCATAAACCGGGCTAGTACTGCATAATTCCTATCTGAGAAACTCCGTTACAAAGTGCCCGATCCTGGAATCAAACTCTCAAGCCTTACGCTCAGCTTAGCAGTCGCGCTTGTGACCCCAAGAACAACGAGGAGGTAAAATGCTCCAGCCTAAATTTACGTGGCTAATTACCACGTATCACCCATCTAATAAGAGTGATGTCATCATCATAATTTCGAAGACAAGTGACCTCCGTCAAGTCGCAATGGGCCCGCCTGGTGGGTTACAGCCCATTCCTTTTCCCAGAGAGGGGAGGTTCAGGGGGGTGACCACAAGCTCTTAGAGTAAGGTTATTTTGATATCGAGTAAGTGACTGATGTATACACGTCATATACATCTGTCCCTTACTCGATCTCAAAGTAACCTTACTCTAAGAGCTTGTCGTCACCCCCCAGGTCCCAGCAGTGCTAATATTATAACCAGTAACAATTAAGTTGCACAGATAAACGCCAATAGCCCAAAGGTTAAAGCGCTCACCAGTCAGTGAGAGGTAGTGAGTTCTGACCGGCAGACCGAAGATTGAAGTTGTTAATAGGGAAATATTTAGTCCGTCAGTTAGATAACCTAAAAATATTGGACACAATCTTTTTATTTTGCCTCGTAAAGAAATAATTACTACGATACAATGCGTTGAAATATCGTGTGACGTCACGGTGAGCTACACTTTATACTGACAAAGTGACGTACAAACCCCACTTTGATGCACTTTATCTTTGTATATTATTTTTATTTGATTTAGCAAATAATAAGGGTCCAATATCATTTGATGATCTCACTGACGGACTAAATAGAATTATCATTTTTCTACCCAAGAAACTTACGTATTAGAAACAAAGTATTTGAAAGATATAACATAACATCCTTATTCCTCGAATGGATGCGCAGAAGTGCACCTATATTAGAACCATATTTCGCCAATTCTGTAACATGAAGCAAGCCTATTCAACTGGGCACCAATCCAGATTCTGGACTAGTCTGCTAGTTTGAAATTACAGGTCGAAAAACCGAATAAGACTGTACCCAACTCGGGAATCGAACACAGGATTTCATGTTCAGCAGTAGCTTTTGCGACCACTAGACCAACAAGGCACTTTGAATAATATTATCTTCTCCTGACCAAAACACCGCGCGCCATGAACATTCCTAGTGCCCTAGCGACACACAGTTGGCGCAAGAGTTACGCCCAGATTTTAGAATAAAATCTTCATAAAGTCGAATTTTGGTCTTTTGAAAAATAAAACTTACAATATGTTCGTTATTTAATTGTCTATCCCTTGTTGTTAGCACAAACATTAATTAATGAACACTTTACGAGGAGATGCATGCTATCAATCATTATTTCTCATTTTTATGGTTTTGTTGGAAGGAGATTAGTGAAACATATACTTCATTTAAAAAAATATGAAATCCACCATTTTGGAATCAATAATATGTAGTAATTTAATGTATTTTTATTAGTTGATATTTCTTTTTGAATATCGAGTAGATAGCTCCTAAAAACTGGATGAAAAACGGCTAGCGCGGCGTTTTGCTCGGGGTAGCGCCTTATTAAATGAGTCTTCGCAGTAGCAAAATTAACAAGTGGCTATCCTATTTACATAACATTAAATTCGCTTCTGGTGTAATATTGCTAGACTGTTTATTAATAATTGCAATTCGCTTCACACCGAGACAGAATATTATAACAAGTCGCATAACAAAATAACAAAAACTACACATTTACAAATATTTACCTAACATTATTTATATCAGAAAGGGAATGAAATATAGTACTAAAGCAGTAACACTATTGAAGTTATTTCCATTCTGGTTTTCTAAAGAATGAAAAAAAATTCGCTCCTTGACTGAAACTAATATACCAGTGATGAGAAAAATACTGTTGGCGTATCATGGGCAGTCAGTCTCGATTAAGGATGTATGTACTATATTCAGCAAACACAAAAAGTATAGATTTACACACTGCTACAAAATGATAAACACATAGTTGAATAGTCCTTCTGAAAGATTTCGAATAAGGCGGCCCATATCAACGGAGATTAGCCGTCGCATTCGGCACGGGAGATAGAATAGTGCACTAGTGTGTGTGTGTCAAAACAGGTGCTCTCCCCCTTCCATCACTCTCATACTCCGATAGGACGGCAATCCATCACGACCAGAGTGAGATGAGGCCCAGGCCCAACGGCTTAACGTGCTTTAAAAATTCTTACTAATATTATAAATGCGAATGTTTTGATAGATGTATGTTTGTTACTCAATCACGCTAAAACGGCTGAATCAATCTGGGTGAAGTTTAGCATAGATTTAGTTTATAGTCTGTAATAGCACATAGGTTTTCGTCCCGGTTACCTTGGGATAAGAAAAAATTTTTCACGCGGGTGAAGCAAATAAAACAATATACCATCTATAATAATATTTATTAATAAAACCTATTTACAAACTTAACTAAGACATGGTATATAAATAACTAACAAAACTGTGTACATAATGTTATGTAATTAATGCATGGGTAAATTACGCAAGTATACCGTGATGGCCCAGTGGCTAAGGCCTCGCCTCGGTCGTGGTGGTATCCGGGCAAGTACCAACGTGACTTCTTCAAATTCATATGTACTTTCAAAATTTATCTTGTACCTACATCACAGGCAACAGTGAAGGAAAACATCTTGAGGAAACCTGAACTTATGTAGTTAAAGTCTGAAATAGCCAATTCAGAGGCCTATGGGTTCCCAGAGGCGGCTAAAAAAACTCTGATACTAGAGGTGGCCACATTCTCACACGAAAAAGAAAGAAAGAAAGACGCCAGTTATTGTTAAGTCCCATCCAACAAGGGGCTGCTACTGAGAAACTACAGATGGAAAACCAATAATACTTTGGCCGACCCGAGAAACACTTTAAATCGAACCCAGGACCTCATGCTGATCTGGTTTTGCGACCACTGAAGCAGTGTCTATAGAAGCTTAAGAGGATCCAGGGAGGGGGGGGGGGGGCACGGGGGCACGGGCCCCACCCAGACTAATTAACCCATTTTTTTTTCATTATACATTTATCAAAAATACCATTAAACAGCATTTTAGTACCTCGTGCCTCTCCTCTCCCCCCGCCCCCCAGAAATGAATCCTGGATCCGCCCTTGTATATAAGTTTTTAATTAACTTCTACCATTAACGTGGCTATTAGGATTGTAGGCAACTTAATTAACTATCTTGTGTCAGCAAGCAATGTAAAATCAATCAATCACCATACTAGCCAAACTATTTAATTATGTAGCAAAGTTATAAATTGACTCAATTCTGATTAATACCAAAAAGCTAACGAAAAAAAATCCTATGAACTGTATAATATAACACATAATAAGTGTAGTAAAATGTTACGGCAAAAATTATGAAAGTTTAATCAAACTATTACAAAACCTACCAATTAAATGTACATCCGTTGAAACACTAGCATAGTTACCTCTATCTTATAGACAGATCATCATGATCATTTCAGACAAAAAACCATCATATATCATCATATGCCATCCCTCAAGCGACAGATAAATGAAATCATATCCATTGCAAAATACAAACATATCTAAGCCACTTCATTATTGTATAATTTCATAAGAATTAAAACGACTATCAATTTGAAACACCCAATTGCTACATAAAGTTACGTTTTGATTCCTATCTTCTACTTGCCGCTCGCAGCTGAACAGTCGTAACGATTTGTAAATAACGCCCGCAACTCATGATGTAAACAAAAATACTTAATATATTGTTTTGTGTTGTATGCGTAGGAAGTGTCCTTGCCCCACAAACAAGGCGGTTGTGACATATAGGCCTTATGTTTTTCGAAACGACCCCTATTAAATGTGACACTTTACAGTTAAAGATAATATATTTTTAGAATATTTTAAAGTAATGAGGGCTCATTTTCCATGACAGTTTGAAGGACCTCGACCTAATCACTATAATAAATACAATAGAAAAACCCTCTATGTATTGTCAATAACTAACAAGCTGTAAGTGTTAATTTGATGACTCGAGGTGAAGTCGAGTTGGACGTGAATTGCAATATAGGGGTATGAATGTAGAAATAAACAAGGGATGGACTGAAGTGACGTTGAATGGCTAGAATATAGAATAACTGAGATGACGATCAATGGAAAAGAATAAACAAGAAGACATGTTTCACGGACTTGAAATAAATTGGGATAAGCAAAAGAGAATGATGAATATGTGCACTTTAAAATTTTAGCCACTAGCTGACTTAGGACTTTAAAGTTCTAGCCACTAGCTAACTTACGACATTAAAAGTTTTGAATGTGATCATGGTCCAGGGTTCACACCTAAGCCAATGTCAACTACTCTGTCATGTGTTATTCACTATAACTTCAATCAAACTTTCTATACTTACAATAGTTCCCATTTTGAACTTAACTAGGTACACTTTTACACAACACTCGTAGAAAACTTCATCACCGTGTAAAAAGATATTATTTAAAATTGTAGTCCAATTAACATAATTAAAACGCACTTCAAAACAGTTTATAAATTGGCCTCAATAGGTGATTGATTTGCTTCTGCACCTTTCTAGGTCTTGAGATGTAGTCGGCCAGAGCAGATCCTATTCCTGATACTGCACCCGAGAAAGCGCTCTGGATGGGGCGGTTGAAGCCCTGGTTGTACCCTGGTTGGAAGCCCTGGTTGTATCCTGGTTGGAATCCCTGCTGTGGGTAGAAGCCTTGACCTCCGTAGAAACCTGGGCCTCCGAAACCTCCCTGGCCTCCATAGCCACCGTACCCGCCTCCATGACCTCCTCCATGGCCGCCTCCGTGGCCGCCTCCATAGCCCCCATGCCCACCATGACCTCCGTGACCTCCGTGACCACCGTGACCATGGCCATGTCCGTATCCCCCTTGCGCAGGGTACTGCTGCACTGGCGCATACTGAGGCACTCCTCCACACCCGAAGAAGTAGTTCATGACAGGAGCAGAAACAAACGTGTCATGGGATCCAAACGTCTTTCCGTAACCCCCACACGGACCTCCTTGCTGGCCATGTTTCTTGCGCTTGCGATGCTTCCTCTCTAGATCCTCGCTGTCTATGTCTTCTGGTAGGTCTACATCCAGGTCTCTGGTCTCTCCTTCCTCGGCGGTGACAGCTATCACCGCGCAGAAGAGCAGGAGTATGATGATAGATGGTCTCTAGAACACGGATAAGCACTTCATTATATTGCCGTCCAAAATTGATGGAGTTTATTAAAAAAACTGCTAAATAGATTAGAGTGCTTAAGTTCATAGATCATGGTACATATGTTGTCACATCATGATGGTATAATAAAGGTTTTCAAACTTACCATTTCAGTTGAATTGTTATTGTTTAGTGTGAGCCAACTGCCGAAGCTCGTGGTCTGCTAACAACTAAGTCTGTCTCCGAACTCCGGCCAAATTGGGGGAATCCGATGTTGAAAGTGAAAGTATGTTACCGATCCGACCACGAGTAACAATAATGATATCGCAACGATGACGAATAAGTATAGCCATTTGGTGGAGCAGGGTTTGTGCAAGAGCCTCGCCTAGCCGGAACGGGCAGCCGAACGAAGGAGCTTCGGGCCTCCCTGGCTACCCGGCAATATGGCAATCGAGCTTTGTAAAAGGGCCTGTCACAAAGGTATAAATGGTATGACGAAACGAAGTCTCAGCTCAGCCAAAGTTTTAGAACATATCGAAACAGCAGTGTTTACCTAGGATGTGATTGCTAAACAAGCGTATGATGCAATTGCGATACGTAGCGAGACCGGCCCTGCCCATGTGCATGGTATGTTGCTACACCACGCCGTGGGAAGGCAGCGTCACACAGCGAATGGGAAGAAACGTTACATTAGAAACCTTACAGGTATCTACGAGTACTTTACCTACAGTTGCTAGCAAACTTACGTAACGCGGACTTGTAAAATACGTTAAACTTTCATAATACTTTAGAAGTGACCCAAATGACGATATATCCTAGTAGACTCGATTGATTACCAAAATCAATCAGAGTTCTATTTAATTTCTTAACAGCAACAGATCTTATAAAACTTACAAAGCTAAGTCAACCTTGAAGTGAAATAATCATTATAAATCAATGTTGCATATCATTGCTAATATTAAAATCGTGCAACATTTTTGGAAAACCCCTACTTTCGTAAATACTTAAGGCGCTTGGAGCCCCGAATAGCAGTTTGCCTATGGATTTTTTTCTTAACCGTCGAGCACACGACGCGTGCGTCGCGTTATCGTGGCGTTTCCTCTGCAGTTGATAGAACGCAGACGACACACAATTTCATTGTCGTTTCGGTATTATATTAACAGCGTCGCGCTCCCCACGATGCTGCGCAGCATACTCATGTGCCCCAGCAAAGCACCGTAGGAGCTGTCAATCCATCCGTTGAAAATAAGTGACAGTTCACTTTAAGCTCATTCCACCTAAGTTCAGCCTTAGATTTTACGGTGAGATTTTTACAGAATACCAAAGTAGAGTCGAGTGAAAAATAAAAGAAAACCAAATTGATTCAGTAGTTAGTTTCTCCTTTGTTTTTCTCGAAAAAAACATTCCAAATTGACCGCTTTTTAGCATCAAATTGCTTTAAAATCACCTCTATATTTTCATTTCAGAAAGCCGTGTCTTTCAAAAAATATCTCTGATTTAGAAAATAAAAAATATCCTTTTCTGTCATTTTTAAGAGGCACAAAACCTAAAAATCTGTCATAAAAGTATGGGATTGGCTCTTCACGTTACCTATCACCTTAAACGTAATAAGTTTCACCATAACCGTCACACAACGGTCCGCCATACACGTGCGCATGCGCACGTTTGCGACCTTGAGGCGAACACAACAGCAGGCCTATCGCACACCACAAGCGATTAAACAAAGACATCGTCACGCTTTGTGCACCATGACAGATGACAGGGCTATGTTTATCTTAGATTTGAGAAAACTATTAGTTACGGTGTTCTGATATACCGTAACAAAAACAACATTATGTTGTCACTTAGTTGTCTAAATATCTATAAATCATCAATCCCCGGCACGTAAGTTGGCAAGAGTCGTTAGATGCTCAGAAGTAGTTTTTTAGGTATCTTTGGTAGTGAAGCGGGACGCGGTCAGAACGTTTAGGACCGATCCGAGCGCGGGATTGGTTGGTCAGTTGACACAAGGATCGACTGACCAATCGTGTCGCGTCCACGTTCCAATCTATACCAATATTATAAAGAGGAAAGATTTTTTTGTTTGTTTGTTTTTTGTTTGTACCGAATAGGCTCCAAAACTACTGGACCGATTTCAAAAATTCTTTCACCGTTGAGGATCTACTCTATCCCCGGGTGACATAGGCTACTTTTTATCCCTGTATTCCCACGGGAACGGGAACTACGCGGGTGAAACCGCGAGGCGTCCTCTCGTCGCTTTATATGGTGGTTGGTCAGTTCGCGGTATATGCGCGAACTTAACCCCTCTACGCCAAAACCGTGCCAACATACATGCCGGGCACTATACTAGATTTGAATGACGTATTTATACTAGACTAGCTTCTGCCCGCGGCTTCAACCATGTGAATATCGAAAATTATCCCGAAGGAAAATATTCTCGATATAAAAACTATCCTATGTGCTATTCCAGACTATAATCTATCTCTGTGCCAAATTTCATCCAGATCCGTCAAGCCGTTTGGGCGTGAAGAAGTAACAAACATACAAGCACACACACTCAAAACTTTCGCAGTTATAATATTAGTGTGATTTTATCTATTAGGTACAGAACGGTTTTCTCTACCAAGATGTATATATACTTAACAAAAAAGCTCAACATTTTAGCTAGAGAGGTTGACGATATAAGTATGTAAGACATAAATTAAACATAAAATCACACTGGCATTCCCCGAAAGGGTTGGGCAGAGGTGCACCTAAAGTGCACACACTGTTTGCGAAGGGTTGGGCGAGGCTATTGCCATCAATTTGGGGGAAATCCAGACTCGGGCTTGCTACTGAGAAATGCCAGACGGAAAACTTCAATACAACTTTGCACAACCCGGCACTCAAACTCGGGACATCACACTCAGCAATAGCACTAGCGGCCACTAGACCAACGAGGCAGTCACTAAAGTGGCAGTCACGAAGCGACGTAATTTCTTCATCAGTTTTACTCGTATAAACAGTGAATATTTTTAGAAAGTATTTATATTTTAGAGTGGAAAACCGGCCATCGATGGCAAATGGATAAATGGGCACCGCCGCTTTTGGTTATTTGCTGTATAGTACCACAAGGGCATTGCCATTTCGGTTTCTTCAACTTTGTAACCCCCGACGGAAAACCGGTCGTCGTTTGGCGTGTGTATCTGTGTATTTGCGTATCCGTCAGTGGCATCATAGCCCCTAAACGGATGAACCGATTTAGATTTAGTTTTATTTTGTTTGAAAGGTGACTTTATCGAGAGTGTTCTTAGATATGTTTGATGAAAATCTGTTCAGCCGTTGAAAAAGTTATGGGCGTTTTCCTGTTGGAATCGGAGTATTTTCGCAAGATAATTACGTGTTTGATAGATTATCGATCGAAAAGTGCCTACTATTAAATAAATTAAATGAAATGAAAACCGAGTTCCGTATAAACAGCAACTTTCACCAAAATAAATAGGTAGCATTAGTAACGTCCATAAACAATGAAAGCACCGAACATTGCTCTAACGAAGGAACAAAATTAATTTTGCCGAAAACTGTTTTCCCCATACAATATTTTTACTTTTCGAAGTCAATTATATAAGTTGGTTGACTATTACTCATAAACTTGTAAAGCCTACTTAGCTGTGATAGTTTTCCTTTTAATTTCGTTATATATACAACTGCCTGGAATTTTTTTACATATCCAAAAGCAACTATTTCGCTGGCAGGGGGTTTTTCACACTTGATTCCAAAGATTGCATTTAAAGCTTAAATTTTCGCAAACGGATCCGTAATATTTTTAGAATGGCCTATCCAACGATACCCCACCATGGGATACACCAGAAAAAAACATCCCCACTTTTTTCGTAGTTTTATTTCACCACTTTGTCGGCGTGATATATGTATATCCTTGCCAAATTATAGCTCTCTAATACTAAGAGTCTCTGAGCTAAGCTGTGGACGGATGTACGGGCAGACGGACATGGCGAAACTATAAGGGTTCCTTGTTGACTACGGAATCCTAGAAATGAGACGGAGGCATTTCAAATGTTTAAATTCTATTATGTTTAGTCAGTCCATATCGGAGCACAATGGAAAGAACTCAAGGGTAAGTCCGTTCCACATATGAATTTATACTTTTCAATGTAAATGTTTTAGACGATATTTTCTTCCGCTATCATTTGCTATAATCTCTAACTCCAGCTATTATACCAGTGTGCCCAATCCTAAATTAACAATTTGCGACATTGCATTCACTGCAATTTTATCTACTATAATGAATCATAAAGATCGTAATTACTGAGATTTAAGTACTACCCGTGGGAAAACATACAGAGGTAGATGTCAGTAGCCATTACTATAATTACGTATAATAGCTGTATTTTCAATAACTGTAAATTAACTCGTTGGTCCGTGATCGCTAGCGCTACTGCCGAGCATCTCCTAGGTTCGATGCCCGGGTGTGGCAGTGTTTGAAGATTTTTCATTTGCAAATTTATTACTAGCGGTCCGAAACCTGGTTTTGTCGTTTGCCCGGTTAATGGCAACAGGGTCGAAATGTGCACATGGAGCATCACCATAACTCGTGAGTTATTGTGTTGTGGGTGACCACCACAGATATTACTATATCTATGGTTACCAATAGGGAATCCAATCCCTCATCAGAATCGCGATCCCACAAGCCTGCGAGGTTGTGGTGATCTATCCCACGGATCCCGCGGGATTTGCAGTACTGAGATTTCTTTTTAGTTATTACATAGTTATATATAAAAAAAAAACATAAGACAAGTAAACTTGAAGCAGTAGAACTGAACGAGCAACTTTGGCTTGGACTGCTGGCGCTATACATATGAAATCAACCACGTTCAAATTCATGATATGCTATATTCGTAGGCGGGTGTGAAGGTCTTTAGTAGAGCGAGCACAGATTTTTATGATCGCTGGACCTAATTTACATTTAGCGGTTAATCCATTTTCTGCTCTTAAAAATGTTTCCACTCGTCACTCGAGCTTTTAAACCCTTTATAAACCAAATGGACACGAATTTTAATCATCATCATCATCTGCCTAGCCTTTTCCCAACTATATTGGGGTCGGCTTCCAGTCTTACCGGATTCAGCTGAGTACCAGTGTTTTACATAGAGCGACTGCCTATCTGACCTCCACAACCCAGTAACTGGGTAACAGTGGTACCCCTTGGCTAGACTGGTGTCAGATCTCAAGTTTCTGACTACTCGTAACGACTGTCATAGATCTTCAAATGACAGCCAGGACCAACGGCTTAACGTGCTTGCCGAGGCACGGAGGAAAATCGGTATGTTGAAATGGTCACCCATCCACGGCCTGACCTCGTCAAGCGTTGCTTAAACTTGAAGATCGACCCGTGCGGCTGTTATTATTTAGACACGAATTTTAATCATAACTCAAATATGTTTTCGCTTTTTAAAACTTGCTATGAAAACTTTTATAATTATAACAGAAAATATTATATACAATAATATAAATAATTTCGCATTTCAGAGCCCACAAAAAAGATGCGGGGTCCCGCGTTTGGTGGTTTCCCTAGTTACCACAAACATCACTGCATGAATCTCTATTCACACAGGTGATATGTTACAAAATAACTGGCAGTTTACATTGCAGTCTATAGTTAATAAATAATTTGTGGATCATATTATGTATATACTATTTATATAAAGAGATAATATAATACTAGCATACAGATGCCTCATCTACCATACAAAGAAACCGTGCCGACGTAACTAGCGATTTTCATCTGATAAAGATGATTATTTTTATAAGTACTTCGATTGCGTTCCTCGGCTATAGATGGTGTTAGCAGCGACTTGCAAGTAAAAGGGTTTACTCGGTTCGTGACTATTTTTTTCATTAAATACAGTGACGATTTGTTTTATAGTATTTTTTTGCAAGTTTTACAGTATCATTGTACCAATATGCGTTAATATTACTAGATATTTAAAAAAATCGAGTGCCATCCTTTAGATATTCAAACCGCGCCATCTATTGGAATCAATTTTAAATGATCCGTTCAAATAATCTTTAAACCGAAACCATTAAACGAGCAATTCTTGTATATATATTGAATCTAATACATTTAAACGAGCAATTCTTGTATAAATGTATATATATAATCTAAATCTCGGAAACGGCTCCAACGAATTCATGAAATGTAGTATGCAGGGGGTTTCAGGGGCGATAAATCGATCTAGCTGGGTTTAATTTTAAGTAAACGCCGTTTTCTCTATTTTCACCCGAGCAGAGCTCGGTCGCTGAGGTATTGTGAATTAAGAGCCCAATATTCTATAATTTTGTGCTTAGGAGAGTTGATTAAAAAAGAACATACAATTTTTACAATGATAATTTTATACATAGTTCAATAACGAATCAATGCATTTCGCGCCATCTAGTGACTTTTATTTGAACCAAATTTTCTTTGTTAGCGCGGGTCCCACCCGTGATACTTTGTTGCCTTAGGTTCTACACAAATGACATTCTATCAATTAAAGTGACGCGACAGCGATTGGTACCTAAATTGTCATAACTGTCTTGGATCGCTTATGAGCTCTCCCTTATATTTTGGCATTTCAAACGACACTTTGTTCAAAGTATCATGTCAAATTGAGAAGTACTGCGCTATCTTCAAATAAATTGGCAGCAGGACGTCATCATCATCATCATCAACCTTTTAATTTGCCCACTGCTGGGACACAGGCGTCGTCTCTGTGAGAAGGAATAGGACATAATCCACCATGAGGGATCAGTGCGAGTTGGTGAACTTGATTGGAATTCTAACTATTGTGTTTTAATAAAAATAAACTCTTAGAAACGACATGACATAATAAGTTGTATACCGATGATATTAGCGACTGCGCCAGAACCGAGCCGAGTTCGAACAACTCAAGTCAGACGAAGGCCAAACTTGCATACCTGCGCGACCCTTCTTATGCAGTATTCAGTACGACGCTGGTCAATATAGGAAAGTAAGAAATCTGTAGAACTTTATTATATTATATATTACCTTTTTTTCGACTCGTACTCGGAGCGGAGTCTCCTATATACAGGCACTATCTGCCTAAAAGTAGGATCAAATCAAAATTGTTTTATTTTATTCTTGTTAGGCTCGCGTTTGACCACTATCTCGTCTGATGATAAGCGATGATATGTGGTCAACAGTGAAGGACGCATGTCAAGAAGCAATCCATTAAATCCTGACTTAAAGACCCACAGGTTGTGGCTATCGGGAAACACAGACTCCGGCAGGGTTCTTGGAATATTTCTTGGGATAGTATAGTTTTCTATCACTTCGTAATTCTTCCAGAGATAATATCTACAAACCTACAAAAAACTCTATCTCTTTACTAGCTGGGAACCGGCGGGTTCCTGTCGCAAATGATTGCTTGATTGTACTTGTCTGAAAGTGATATAGGTAGGTACAATTAACTGACAAAGTAATTAGATGATAAAATAAAAACATTTTACAAAAAAATATAACCGACTTCCAAATAAAAACACTACAAACTGAAAAATAACTTCAATTTCGGCAGTCAGTGTGCCTGTTTTCCTTTCTTCGTTTTTGATGCCGACGTCCGAAATTGAAGTTATTTTTCACTTTGTAGTGTTTTTATTTGGAAGTCGGTTGTATTTTTTATTTGTTTTCTCTTTTAGTTGTCGTACAGTAGTAAGCAATTCCTATAGTAATCTACAAAACAGTACATATAATGAGAAAATCATCAATGTAATCGAAGTTAATTAAATACGCATACATAAGGATAACTCTAAAACTACTCGTTCACACGAAAAGCATCAGCTTTCAAATGAAAAAGAATAATCAAAATCGGTTCATCTGGTTAAAGGTTCTGAGGTAACACACTCTTTAGTCTTATCCCTAATATTAGGAGGAGTTTCTAATTGCGCAGAGGAAACAGATTGCAGCTGAATGTTTTATAAAAAAATAACTATCACCATCACATTCATGCAAAGAGTATCATTATTACTTTGGTTTACACAGGCTTGCCCTCTAAGCACATCCTTAACAGATTTAAAATAAAAAACGTTCTTGATTCCAATACACAGGAAAAAAATATTGATTGGTTTT
Source organism: Orthosia cruda (assembly GCA_964057195.1). Classification (NCBI taxonomy): domain Eukaryota; kingdom Metazoa; phylum Arthropoda; class Insecta; order Lepidoptera; family Noctuidae; genus Orthosia; species Orthosia cruda. The sequence goes on along the minus strand of OZ059825.1, from coordinate 37,416,703 downwards.
TGCAAAATAAAACGTACATTTCAAAAAAGTGTTGGGTTTTCCCTTATGGAAACAGGTATTGCTTATAGAACAAGAAAATGTTTTAGAGATAAATGCGCAGTATAAATCGAAAAGGGCGGATGCAAAAACCTTGTCTTGGCAATTCTAGCAATAAACATAACATACCTTAATTTTTTATTTAAGACTAGCTGTCCCACGCGGCTTCGCTCCCGGTAACTGGCTACCTTTTTTTTTACGGGGGGAAACCTTCAAAAGGCGCCTGGACTTTTGGGGGGAAAGACCAGGGAGTGTGGGATTTCAACCTCACTAAAACCACCCTGGTGATCACCATCAGCACCTGAAAGGGGCCCCGTAACCTCTTAAAAGACCACCCCGGAACCCCCTCTGTGCAACGCCTGTTAGGCACATCCCTGGGGAGGCTGAAAGAAGTGCTTCCCCTGAGCCTCGCTGCGCACGGCAGCATGTGATCAGTGTGCTGCCGTCTTGCCCGAAGTCACTTGGTGGGCGGACAGAGTCCCCAATCTGACCACCCGCGACCCCGGAGTTCCGCTTGCTTATTACGCAGGCGGGGTTTCGGCGTTTAAGGCATCGAGGCGGTTGCCTCCCCGACGCCTTCTTCTTCGAGCGGGATCAGCCCTCTCACGATCCCGCTCGGCGGCTTCTTTCTGGGCCATCACAGTGTCACAAAAGGAGGCCATTTCCCTCCAATTCACTGTCTCTGCCAGCATGGCCCTCACAGGTCAACTGGCTTCCTACCTACCCATCTACCCTACCTACCATGCATACATAATTGTTGCTTAACTTAAACCGTTTACGCATCGCACGCAACGGAAGCTCTCAAAAAGATTATTTTTTCGTTTTTGCAACAATTTTCATTTATGCGCCGTTCCTATTGGTCGTAGCGTGATGTTATGTATCCTATAACCTTCCTCGATAAATGGACTATCCAACACAAAAAGATTTTTTCAATTCCAACCAGTAGTGCCTGATATTAGCGCGTTCAAACAAACACTTCTGCTTAATAATATTAGTATAGATTGCCTTGCGCTAACCACTCTCTCACCTGATCGTAAGCGATGATGTGGTCGACGATGAAGCACGCTTGCCTAGAAGTAACCTATTCACTCTTGACTTAAAGACCACTAGATTATAACATCACGCCTGTACCCGAAAGGTTAGGCAGACGTCGACGTGTTGACGTGGTGCTGTTCATAATAGCAATAGCATATGATAATAAAGATAGTTACCTGATGTTTCAGGATCCGCAGACACATCAGAATAACTTATAACTTTATTCATAACATGCATTACTTCATACACAGTAACAAGCTCCCTGGCTTCCGAACTAGACTTATTGCCTGTGACTTGGGAATCAGTTCCTCCAATACTAAGTATTGACATTAAGTATTGTTAGAAATTATAATTTACTAGCTGTGCCCGCGGCATAGCACCCGTCGACTGCCTACCCTACCCTACCATACTTACCCTATCCTACCTACATACCTACCCTACCAACATACCTATCCTACCTACATACCTACCACACCTGCCTACTATTTTTTTCTTAATTTTTCCATCTAAGAACCTTCTCCTAACAATAACAAACACAACAAAAAAGAATTAGCGAAATCGGTAAAGCCGTTCTCAAGTTATAGCGTGACCGAGAAATACGGGTTCATTTTTATATATAAGTATAGATAGATGGCTGCAATCATAATAATGTGCATGTGCGTATGCGTATCATGGTATGTGTGCGTGTAATTATAGCACACTCACACTTCGCCAGTTACGTTTAGAGGGCGAGCCTATTGCCATCAACCGGGTCCAAAAATTCCAGATGGAAAATCCCAACAACACAGCCCGACCCGGAACTCGAACCCGGAACCTAACGCTCAGCAGTACCGCTCGCGACCACTACACCGACGAGGCAGTTCTAGTCATACATTAGTACAAAAACTTCGCTAGCATTTGATAAACAATCAAACGAAGATGACGATCCTGCAAGCGTTGCATACGCAGTAGCATTGTACTTGACCGACCGCGGTCAAAATCAAGATCAATGCTAAGCCACAATGGTGTTGTTGGTAATCGCAATCGTTTATCCAATACAGAGTGCACGACGATTTCGAGCTGCATCTTTTATTGTATTGTACTTAAATATTAAATAATAACCGTCGTACGATTCGATCTTCGAGGTTAAGTAACGCTTCAGACCGCTTGTACACGCTAAGAAAAGTCATCACCGGGCCTGCTGCAGGGTCTGCTGCAGACACGACAAATGTTCGTGCCTAGGTCCGACAAAATTCTTGCCGTGTATTGTATGAGGTCCTGTCTCGGTGTCGGTGCATTTTCTTATTGTGTACAAGCTGCCTTAGGGCGGTTACGCACTACATCCGATCCGAGTTCAAAATGTCCTGAATTATGGCATATAGAGTTTGAAAGTAGTGCGTAAGCTTACCTACAAGTTCTACTACGGCTACTTTGGACTGAAATTTCTCGGATTCGGATCGGATGTAGGGCGCAGGAGAAATGGCATCGGACGCGGACATGGCACGGGCGGCTTACTATTCCATTCAAATTTCATACAAAGTGCATGGTAATAAAGCGCAATTTAGGACACACGGTATGTCGTTGCGGTCACGGTATAAAATTTGAGGAGTGTCCTCGATGTCCATGGGATCCCCTTATCAGATCCAGACTTGCTGATAATGGGACCACATAAACAAAAAAAAGAATTTTGAAAATCGGTCCATAATTGACGGAGTAATCGGAGAGAAAAACATAAAAAAATGAACCCATAACCTCCTCATTTTTGGAAAGTTGGTTAGAAAAGTATGGGAAGTATGAGAGGGCTGTCAAAATGTCACGTGATCAATCTCTTCCACAGAATAAATAATAGTACAGTCCTGGACCCTCAGTTTTGCCAACGATATTTTTACTAATATCTTGACTTCACTTAAATCATAATTGATGTTTTAAATTCAAATTCAAATATTTTTATTTTTCTACAAATAGTAAATTAACAGATGTCAATATTAATAAAATGAACGCTATGTCTTGCCGTCAACGGCGTACAAATATTATAATTATAATTCCTGATTAATAATTGGTAAGAAATAATAATACATGCAAAATTAATAAACAAAATGTCACAATTTCAAATTAATAATTGGTAAGAAATAATAATACATTCAAAATTTTTAAAATAAAATGTCACAATTTCAAATTAATAATTGGTAAGAAATAATAATACATTCAAAATTAATAAATAAAATGTCATAAGTTTACAATTTGTCTTCCAGGTACTCATTGACTGAATAGTAAGCTTTCTCGCCCAATAGATCAAGAAGAGCCTTTTTGAAGTGGTTTATGCTTTCAAGATCTCTTATTGTAATGGGCAACTTATTATATAACTGGGGTGCCATTCCTAAAAAACTCTTTGAGTATAATGCAGTCTTGTGTGGAATAGCACATTTCTCTCTATTGCGACGTTTCGACCTCAGTGTTTGAAACAGATGCAAGTTTGATTTTGCGAATACTGCTGTCTCGTAGATGTACATACAAGGCAAAGTAGTTTATATTTATTAAATAATGGCCTACAACTATCAGTCTTTTTCAGCCCAAACACAGCACGTACACACCTCTTTTGGGCACTGAACGCAATGTTTTTGTCAGTGGAATTTCCCCAATACATTACTCCAAAACGTACCGTTGAAGAGACATACGCTTTGTATGCCATCAAAACTACAGACTCACTTGATATTTTCGCGAGATTATAAAGCGCATAAGAATATTGGTTTATTTTTTTGCTAACTGTTTCCACATGGCTTTTCCAATTTAGATGACTATTCAAGTAAAGTCCTAGAAATCTAGCATTGTTGGTTTTAGGAAATTTAGTTGTTTTGTTCTTTGTTGGAACGTCATAATGAGTACCTAAGGTTTACTGTCATACTCAAGGTAAGTAAGTAGTAAACCTTGTTTTATTTACAAACTGTGTGGTGTTTACTAGAAGCTATGCAAGTGTGAAAGACGAAAATTATCCTTGTAAACGTAGGTACTATCGAGAGAAAAAGTTTCCTATGTCGTAATCTAGGCTATGGTCCTTTTCTATATCTGTTTAGTCGTTGAGACATGATTAATCAGCAAATATCGCGACATGCGATCATTATATTTTAAGGATGTATGATGCATAGGGCATAGCGACGACCTCCACTTATCCCAAGAAAGTTCCTTAATACAACAGAATTCCTCGTTGGTCTAGTTAGCACTACAGCTGACCATGACGTCCTGGGTTCGATGTCCGGGTCGGGAAACTGTTGTTGAATTAATGACCCTCACCCTTTTTCTACGCGCTTTTACATAATAAAATCTATACTTAATATTATAAAGAGGAAAGATTTGTATTTTTGTATGTAACGAATAAACTTAAAAACTACAGGACCGATATCAAAAATTCATTCACCGTTGGGAAGCTACACTATCCCCGACGGACATAGGCTTTTTATCCCTGTATTCCCACGGGAACTGAAACTACGTGGGTGAAACCGCGAGGCGTCCGCTAGTAAATAATAAATTGTTATCATCAATTTATATATAACTAGCTGACCCTCGGGGCTTCGCTCCCGTCAACTGGCTACCTACCGACCTACCTTTCCTACCCTGGCTACCCTGCCCCAAACCTGGCTACCCTGGCTACCTTGGCTTCCCTGGCTACCCTGCCTACCCTGCCTAACCTGCCCCTACCCTGCCTACCCTGCCTGTGCCTACCCTGGCTACCATGGCTACCCTGGCTACCCTGCCCCAAACCTGGCTACCATGGCTTACCTGGCTACCCTTGCTAAACTGGCTACCTTGCCCCTACCTTGCCTACCCTGGCTACCCTGGCTACCCTGGCTACCCTGCCCCAAACCTGGCTACCATGGCTTACCTGGCTACCCTTGCTAAACTGGCTACCTTGCCCCTACCTTGCCTACCCTGGCTACTCTGGCTACCCTGGCTACCCTGGCTACCCTGGCTACCCTGGCTACCCTGGCTACCCTGGCTACCCTGGCTACCCTGGCTTCCCTGGCTACTCTGGCTACCCTGGCTACCTTGCCCCTACCGTGCCTACCCTGGCTACTATGGCTATCCTGGCTACAATAGCTACACTGGCTATCCTGCCTACCCTGCCCCTACCCTGCCTACCCTGGCTACCCTGCCCTAAACCTGGCTACCATGGTTTCCCTGGCTACCTTGCCTACCCTGGCTACCCTGGCTACTCTGGCTACCCTGGCTACCTTGCCCCTACCCTGCCTACCATGGCTATCCTGGCTACAATGGTTACCCTGGCTATCCTGCCTACCCTGCCCCTACCCTGCCTACCCTGCTCAAAATCTGGCTACCATGCCCAAAACCTGCCTACCCTAGCTACTGGCTACCCTGCCAAAAACCTGCCTACCCTGGCTACCATGGCTACCCTGGCTACCCTGGCCACCCTGGCTACCCTGCCTAACCTACAATTTTTTATCTATTATCAATGGTTTCCTTTTCATTTGCGCACGCCAAATAATGTATTTTACAGGCAACATTTTGCTACCTTGGGTTACATTAATGCAATTTTCATAAGGATCTCTAATTATTTTGGAAATATATTATAGCCTATGACACGCAGGAATAATGTAGCTTTCTACTGGTGAAAGAATTTTCAAAGACGGTTCAGTAGATCCAAAGATTACCCCTTACAACGTCACTAACTCACAAACTTTACCTCTTTATAATATTAGTATAGATTTTAACCTCGTTGCTTCATAACTGCCTCGCTGTGATGGGGGTTGCAAGCGCTACTGCTAGTCTTGAGATCCCGGGTTGATTTCCAGGATTGGTCAAAATTTTATTAGGCTTTTCCATCTGGTTTTTGTTTCAGTTACATCCCGGAGTCTGCGTTCGTCCCCTATTACTTGGCAGTTATCATACCTGACTGACATCATACCATAACTGGCGAAATGTGGGTGCCATTTATTTCCACCTCTGCTCAACCCTTTCGGGGAATAAAGGCGCGATGTTATGTCTACTTTAAGCCAGCTTGACCTAATTTTCAATTCCAGAAATATCTCGAAATAGATGCAACAAAAGCAGAATGAATGCAATGAGAGGGCTGGCAAAATTATCATGAAACCACATCCTCAGATCAAATAAAAAGTCAAGATGGAACGTTGCAAACAACAAAGTGAAGCCGGTTCAAACTAAGCCTTGCCGTATAAATACACAATTATATGCGCACACGTATAACGAAACTACCCTTTAGCTTGTCAGTTGAGCTTTATTATTTGATCTGTAAGCTCGAAGGACAAGCTAAGGCCTAATTTCGTTGTACGTGAGTGCGTGTAATTGTGTATTTGTACGGCAAGGCTTAGTTTGAACCGGCTTCACTTTGTTGTTTGCAACGTTCCATCTTGACTTTTTATTTGATCTGAGACCACATCAAGAACCCGCGTTCACGTACAATGAGTCTTATGACTGCTTTACAGTTGTATTTATTTTTAAGGTTCAAAGCACTTGCATGCTAAGAACATCTTTTGAAAGGCCGACCCGAATAATTCTACGGACAAACGTTGAATTAAACAAGTATTTTTTTTATCTTTTGTATTTTTGTTCTCACGCTATAAGTTACATAATAATTTTGCATACATTGCAATCATCGGATTGGAATCTTTTATTCAAGAAAAGACTCGTGATAGTAATTATTGTCTGTTGTGGAGTAATTGAAACGAACACACAGGAGTGTTATTAAACATCTATTTAAACATTCTTGAGGTAGTTCCTCCAAGTAATTGTTCTTTCATCCAAGAAAATATGCGCTTCTTGAATCATCTTCTATCGCCAGTGCTACGAAGCCGCGGTGATGACATCATATCGAGCTGTTACAACCTCGGAAGTACACGTACTTGCTTATTTTGTATAACCAAGACTACAAAGTTAAAGGCTAGGAAATCAAATCATTAAAAAATAATCATATTCAAATGACGATCTGCGACCAGCTTTGATAACTATACAGAGAGAAAACGGCTAGCTATTGATTGCTGCGCTGTGTGTCACAGGTTCGATGCCGGCGCGGAACTAATATTTGTATGGCCTACAGATAGTTGTTCTCTGGTTGTTTGTTTATGCAAATTCCAATGTTTGTGAACGCACTCACGATACAGGAGAAATTCGTAATGTTGGGCAACTTATAAAGAAAATGCCGTTAACAATGGCTATAATAGTAGACTTACTTGTTATCATTGTCGTATGCCACGGCACTACCACTTATATGGCTAATGCTCACTTTGTTGTTCTCCATTTTTTCCTGAAACAATCATAGGCATGATTATACAAACTGATAATAATAGTTATACACAAACGCGTATAAAAAGGGAAGAAAAAGTAGAATGGCAATGCTGATTATTTGGCCGAAGCTAGCATGCTTCAACGTCGATCATATCATAATAGTTTACCATCAGTGGCAAAACGCGAGCTTATCTACAATAAAAAAACAAAGTCTAAGAGCGGATCCACACGACGCAACGCAACGCAACGCGCTAATGAGGCCTTTGTAGAAGTAAGAGATAATCCTGTGTGCGCCACGCAATTTAAATGTAACGCACGTATTTTCTATGAAAATTTCAATTGCAAGTCGGTCAAATTGCATCGCAGTGCGTCTATGTGTAACTTATGTACTTTCAATTTCGCTTAGTAAAAATCGCTTTATGGTATGATATAAATGGAATCGCGTCGAGCCATCCGGACGGTCAGTAACTTTTTATTTCAGGTTTAATCGATGGGTATCAACGCGAAAATAATCTCACCGAACATAGGATGTATTGAAATCTTTATAATCTACAAAACATATGACCATTATGTAGATATAATTTTGACATACATATATTTCGTTTATCATTCTCCATGTTATGACGACATTATAGCAAAACAGGTGAAGTTTATTTTGGCGGACACTATACACGCGTGTTACCAGATTTTCCTCATAGAATAATTTCCATGCAATACTGTGGTTAACTATAAACATGACATAAACTCACGCCTTTTTTCTATGGGGATAGGCAGAAACTACAGAACGCCACCTGCTACGATCCTTAAATACTTGTTTTGCTTCACTCACATTCATACATCTAGTCATACACACACGCTGGTTATGAGTACTGCGCACCTGGCCTTTCTGAAGAACAACACCTCTCTCACTCTAGGGCGTCCCATCCCGGCGTTTCCATTCACGTCTGCCTTGTAAATACCTTTCGTTAGTCGCCTTTCATTCATCATCTCAACATAGCCAAACCATCTTAACATACTCTTCTTAATTTTAGTTACTACTTCTTATTTTAAACCACAACATTCTCTTATTACATCATTCCTCCATCTTTCATTTAAAGTTACATCACACATACTTCGCAAGGAACGCATTTCTACTGCATTAATCCTACTTTCATGTATTTTTTGCCTAACCAAACCTTCACTTCCATACACAAGTGTAGGCACCAGTACGCTGTTGTGAACGGCGAATCGAGCCTCTGGAGACATCGACTTGCTGGTCACAACTGCATGTATAGCACCATTCACTTTATTCTCTGCATTCACTCTCCTTTCCTCATCCTCTTCAATCTTTCCATCCCTTGTGAACATACTTCCCAAATAATTATTTAACTTATTATTTATTTTCACTTCACACTCCGATACATCCATCATCTTCTCTTTCAAACACCATTACGTTAGTTTTATTCACATTTATACTCATCCCTTTTATCTTAAAAGCTTGATTCATCACTGTCACCATGTCTTGCAACTGTTCTGCTGACGATGCAAGTAGAACTTGACCATCTGCATAGAGAAGGCATTTGACAGGCAACCTATCAGACAAGTATCCATGTACAAGTTGAACAGCGAAGGTGACGCTACACAGCCCTGTCTAACACGCCTTGAGATGGCAAACCAGTCCGTATACGCCCCATTAAAAGACTGCCTATATACAAAACTATTATATTTGCTTCGCGAAAAAGAACCTTGAACTTAAGGCATTTTAAAGGTTTTTTCATTACAAAGTCTGTGTTTGTAGAGATAGGTACGATTGTTATTTTTACAATAACCTATTATACAATGTTTTGTTCTCCTGTTTTTACAATTTACTTCTCGTCCATATCCGCGTAACAGCGGCAATCAAGCATCAAACTATGTGCTTATTTATTTCAACAACGGCTACTACTGCTCATTGGTCTAGTGGTCTCAACCGCTACTTCTGAGCATGAGCTCCTGGATTCAATGCCCGGGTGGGGCAAAATATTATTAGATTTTTCCATCTGGTATGTCTCAATAGCACCCTGGAGTCTGGATTTTTTCCGTTTAATGGCAATAGGTTCGCCCACTGTACCGTACTTAAATATAACTTCCGAAACTTGGGCCTCAAAGAGATGTCAGCAAAACTGACGGGGTCGGCTAGGGCCGATGCCTGTATGGTTACGGATGAATTTGAAAGAGAGTTACCGTGCAACTGAAGGAACACGGGTGGTTTAAAAAAAGTTTCTACATGATGCACCTCTACCCTGTCCTACCCAACGGGAAATACATGCCTTCTGTTATGTTATTTTTTTTCTTTATGATGTTATTTTTCATACTCACTCAAAAGGTAAAGCGTCAATAGAAATTAGTCTAACAACCAAGTGCATTGAACGCTTCCTCAAGTAACGATCATCATCATCATCATCATCATTTCAGCCGAAAGACGTCCACTGCTGGACATAGGCCTGCCCCAGGCGTCGCCACATTGACCGATCCCGTGCGTCTCGCATCCAGCGCCTTCCCGCAACCTTAACCAGGTCATCAGTCCACCTAGTGGGAGGCCTTCCAACGTATCGTCTTCCGGTTCGCGGTCGCCATTCCAGAACCTTTCGGCCCCATCGGCCATCCGTTCTGCGAGCAATGTGCCCTGCCCACTGCCACTTAAGTTTGGCAATTCTTCGGGCTATGTCGGTAACTTTGGTTCTCCTGCGGATATCACCATTCCTGACGTGATCACGCAAGGAAATTCCGAGCATAGCCCTCTCCATTGCCCTTTGGGTGACTTTGAGCTTTCTGATAAGGCCCATTGTGAGCGACCACGTCTCGGTCCCATAGGTGATCACTGGCAACACACACTGGTCATAGACTTTTGTCTTGAGACACTGCGGTAAATTGGACGAGAAGATACCACGCAACTTCCCGAACGCCGCCCAGCCGAGTCGGATTCGACGGTTGACCTCTTTCTCGAAATTGGACCTACCCAACTGGACCGTTTGTCCCAGGTAGACATAATCGTCTACAACTGCGAGAGTAGAGTTGACCTTAGGTTGACCTTATCTATTTACCACCAAAAATAACCGATTACATACACAGAGAAGAAAATCATTTTCTTAAAATAGTTTCCGAGTACTTAGCTGCAAAGAGAAATCATACTAGGTTTATGCTTATCACACCATCCAACATCCATCCAGCATAATTACCCTACATTTTATTCGTTAAAATATTTTGGACAACAAAACCAAAAACCAACAGACTCTGAATAATTTTCTTTGAACGCATCATCTATATGGCCTGATGGCCTCTATGCAGGGGCTACTAAGAGCCTACGACTCGCTTACGCCTTGCCTATGACGCGCCTACGCAGAGCCTACGCCATCCCGGTTGCTACGCCGTGCCTACGACGCGCCTACAATGCGCCTACGCGGGCATAAGCTGGATTTAAGGTTACACTAGTCGATCATTCTTCCATACAAACGTAGTCTGGCTATTACTCCACTGTTTGACGAAGAAAGTTCAAAAAAAAAAAAAAACAATTTGTCTCATCATTATCTAGCCCTGAAAGTTATGAGCGTCGAAAGTTCCATATTTCAACACTAATTTTAACGCATCTTTGGGCGGCAATAAATACCTTAAGAAGAAGGAAAATTCCAGTAATTCAAAAATGCAAATTATTTTATTTTAATAATTACTTTCTTCTTCGATACATTTAGTAGTTTTTTCATGATATCTAAACTCCCAAAGGTCTGTTTATAAAATTTCGCGGGCTCGTTTTCGTCCTAAATCATCATCCATTTTGATACAAATTTGCAAAAGTGCTAATTTGTCTGCGAACTAGCTTCTTACTGCTCATCATAGCATCTATCTCTTTCGCCAATCCAGCACATGGGTGCCAGACAACCCCGTGTATGGCACCCTTGGTCCTCCTATGACGGGTCAGGTCAGTGACCTTGCCGCCAACCACTTTTTGGCCGCAGGAGCTAGGGAGAGCGGCCTACTATACCTACACTACACCGCCCCTGCGTCGCCCCTGCGTCCGTTATCAGGCGGTGGCGCCCCGTCTAGGTCGCGGAAGGTAGGGAGAGCGGCGCACCGCTATACCGGCACTCCTCTCCCACCGCGACATCCATATCTCAGCCGTGAAGCCTCCCATACGACATCGCGGCCCGCAACCTTGGGTTTATCTTCGCTTCTTGCGAGGTCTTGCATGCCTATGGCCTATGGTCGTGAAACATGTATATAGGCAGTACCAATGTAAATTACAATCCTAGTATTTTTTTATAAGCTGGAGATCAGCAAGTAAAATAGCGTTAGCGACTGCTCAAATATTTACATCCGAAAGAAGATAATTTTGTTTATTTTTACTGGCCAATGTGTCAAAACGTTTATGGAGACTTTAATATTAGAAACACTTCAAGTATGTACACGATTCTTTGTTATCGTTTAGCGAACTAAAGTAGAATGCTCATTAAAGATGTGTCTAGACAATGCATGTCCGTTCTGCGAGCAGGAGCGCAGGAGCGGATAGTCGATGGGGCGAAAAGTTCTGGCGTGGGACCGCGTACTAAAAGACGCAGCGTTGGATCGACCTAGTCAAGGCTGCGGGAATCCGCTGTATGCAAGACGCATAGGACCGATCTATTTGGTGACACTTGGGGGCAGCCTATCTCCAGCAGTGGACAATGAGGGAATGTCTAGATTAAAGGGCCCAGATAAAATAAATATTGGAAACAGTTTTACACCAGCTTCTTATGAAAAGTTTTACAGATTCATTTCGCAGCATACTTACTATGCAGAACATAACCGACTTTTCAGGACCTAATGCACGCCACTGACGCTGCCATGACGTGGCCCTTTCCGCCTACTGAGCCCTAATTTTAGAAAGTTAACTATCGAATGAAGAAGTAGAGTTATCTACAACATGCCTTAAGTATATCCAAGATTCTAAGAAAACGTGCAAATTATATCCTCCCCTTTTTAATTACTACAGACACAGCTGAATGAACACGACTATGTTGTTTGCAATCTTATGACCCGTTTCTTCAAGTGGAGGTACTACAGATAAACGTATCAACGAACTTGCCAGATAACTGTCGAGTTGATCCTTGCAAGGCTCTATCAGCTGATTCTACTCTCAACGCACTTTTATATTGGAATAGCTGCTTCCCGCGACTTCACCTGCATTTTTTTTGTGTACCCCTAATTCAATTTCTAGAAAAAGTAGCCTAAGTAACGTTACAGTCAGCTATATTCCAGAGAAAGTCAAGCATTTGAAGCTACGCCACTTACGCAATTAGGCCTGCAGCCTAATTGCGTAAGTAGATTCGGCAAGGCAAGGGGTTTGACCCCATGATAGAGTATGACAAACACTCTTAAATAATTAGGTATTGCCAAAAATTATTGGACTCTTTCGAAAAGAGTATCTTCACCAATAATAATAATAACAAGTTCATATTATTTTCTCTCACAATGTTTTTAGCACTAATCAGTTTTTAAATGTATAAATTCACATTGTGAGAGCTGGTGCCTGATGTAGGTTTAGTTAAAACCTCATGCAAATTAACAGGCAGGTACCAAGAATTTCCAAAAACAAAGAAATTAAAAGGAAAATAAAAGTAACAACAAAAGCAATCAAAAAGTGTGTGGTGAATGTCTAATGAAGTAAATGAAAGCGTCCAAAATATTTTTGGCTATGTCTAATTATTTAAAGAGAATTTGCCATACTCTTTCATGGGGTCAAACTCCTTTGCCTTGCCGAATTCACTTACGCAATAAAGCGGCTTTCAGACTACGCTATAATATAATAGCAGATAGTATATAGCTATTATATTATAGCGCACAACAATATCGCGCACCATACATTGTTATGGACACGTTCACACTGTACTGTACTATATATTATTGGCTTACTATACGCTATAAAATTGGTGCGATGCGCTGAGTTCATGCTGTGCTATATCACGCGCCATCCTCTTCCTCCTCCCTCACCCCCGGCCGTCCCGCAAGCGAAACCAAACTCTCGAAAAACTCTTCAAAGATGGCGGTCAACTGAGCTTGCTATATACCTGGATAAACGGAGCGATAATATCGCGTAATGTGAACGCCATGCTGTATAGTATAGCATTAGGTCCTTCTTTGCTATACTATTATAGCACAATAGTATAGCGTAGTCTGAAAGCCGCTTAAGGCTGCTGGAAACCTGTCAAAATTTGGGACTAAAGCTGGGTTAGGGGATGGACAATCCCATACATTTTTCCAATCGATATTGCAACGCGTAGTTTGACAGATTGTCATCTGTCTGGAGCTTCAGAGTCAAAATTACTGGCTACTGCGGTCAGGGTTATATATCTTTTTATTATCTCTACTACTGCTTGTTGTTTTTCACAATACACACGCGACCAACCCGCGTGTCTGCTGAGCTATCTCTAACATGATAAGAGTGTGTGATTTCTTTTATTTCCTACTCAAAATGACATTGGGCCTAGTGTTTGTTTATCTTGATAATGTCTTATGTATGTTATGCCATTTACGATTAGATATCTAGTTGTTATCTAATTTATTTTCTTAAAAGCTTCTGCCAGCGTTTTCGCCCGCGTTATCGTTGGAATCCCAAGGGAACCTACACCCGGGATAAAAAGTAACCTCCTAATCCAATCTAAGATGTACCCCTGTGCCAAGTTTCATCCAAATCCGTTCAGCCGTTAAGACATGAAAAGATAACAAAGAAACAAACTCACAGTCGCATTTATATTCGTAACATTATGTTAAGAAGTTAGGATTAGTCAATGAGTTTGGTTTTCGATGATTTTTTCAAGGTAGTTCGTGACCGGGTGCTGCATAGTAAAGAATCAGGTCTACTATGAGCCTTTATACATTGCGTTTATTGAATCAGAAAGCTTTTGATTTAATGTATTATTTCAAAGTAATACTTATGCGCCCGCTCGATGCCAAAATATCAATATTGAACCTCCTTTTAAACAGTTTTGTTTGCAAAATGTTATTTGATTTACATATGCTATGTTAGTTATGAAGAAATTCCAGCCATCAATATTTCTGTGTTAACGTATTTTTAAACATCCAAGTCGTTTTGGAGGAGTTTCCAAAAGTTTCGAAAAAATATCGTCTTGTAAATTATTTTTTTTAAACCACACTATTAATTACACGAAAAAACCTTGTGGTAAAAATAATGTACATGAATCAATAATAAATATATATTTTTTTCAAACCTTTTAACCTAGCCGTTACAAAGGAGTATGCTTTAGAAAGTTACTGTTTTACGGCACGAAAGCGTATGTAGGCCCTTAAGTAAAGCGTAAAGTGCTTTATGCAAATCTTTACAATCCCAAAAGATGGAAAACCTCTACGAGAACGCCACAAGTAGAAACCTAAGACCTCCCAGCGAAGTATAAAGAGAAATATCGCAAAATCAGAAAAATCCCTAATTTTCTGCGCTTTATCTTTAGACAAAAGACCAAAGTAACAGATGCTGTAAACCTACATTCTAATGCTAAAGGAGATGGGCGGGACACGTACCGAAAATGAGTGACAATTCATATGACAACACCGCCTAGCCCTGCAAGCATTAGGAAACGAGGAAGACCGATCACTAGATGGGCAGACGACATCACATGAGTGGCAGGAAAGAACTGGATGTCGACCGCAACCACTGAGGACGTCTTCAGTCTCACTATGTGAGGGGTTCTTGCATGCCATTAACGCTTGTTATACTCGTAACATAATAGATAAATTATGCCATTATTGCATATAAGCGTTAAGTTACGCTGTATAATATTTCAGCACTGACCAGTGATGGACAAACGATATTTAAAATAGGTACATAATATTGCCGCATTCCTAAGTAACGTTGTCGATATTCTACCTACCTACTGTTCCTTTTCACGTGTAAATAATATAGTGTTATTTACTCTTGTATCACAAATAACTGTATGTAAATTACTGTATTCCAATATTACAGAATTCGTTCTTTATAAGATGCGCTAAGTCCTACAATAAATTGGTTGACTTTTCTGAATTTGACTTATTCACTACAAAGCCGAAAAAAAAAAAAAAAAAAAAAAATATTCTGCTACTGAACGTCGGTTCGTTAGCACGTATATTAAAGCATGTATTCATTCGAATACTTACTTAACATTGGTTCGAATTGGTTCAATAATTGTTTTTATTGCACCTCATGACGAGGTAATATTGTGATTTATGTTATTGTTTAAAGTACATACCACCTTTGTAATTCAATTTTTCTTTCTCGAACAGGCATGCTTTTCATAGTAAATTAAATGCGAAAACATGTAATTGGTTCCTAGTTGGTTAATTTGATGTTAATTTTGTTAGTTGTTAATACTGTTTGTTTTCCGATTACAATAAAAAAATACCTTACAATATTAACAAAGACGTAAAACGGCACGTTACTCTTTTCATTATTCAATAAATTTTATTTCTTTTACAATTAAGCAAACCGGTTAGATAAAAATGTGCGTTGTCGTTTTATTGAAGTCTCACTGATGTATGTAACGTGTAAACATGTAAAAAATGTTGTGGAAATATAAAAGATTCCACGCTACTTGACATTGAAATTTTCCGCTAATAAGTATCAACCTCAATCGTCAATATTGGCCACCGTAGCTAACGATCCGTGGAATTACGCGCGCCTATGAAGAAAAACATAACATTATGTACACAATTTGAAGTATTTTCAAATCTATATCGTTTTATGCAATTAGGACATGAGTGTCAACTAGCAGATAAACCAGATATTTATAATATTTACTGGTAAATATCAGTTAGCTCGATCTCAGTCAAGTAGGTGTTGTTGGTCTGGTGGTCGCAAGCGGTACTGCTGAGCATGTAGCCCTGTATTCGATATCCAGCTCGGGCAAAGAGATTTCGGGTTTTCCCATCTGGAAATTAGCAGCACGGAATGTGGACGTCACCATTTTTTTTTTTTTTATCTTTCTCATGAATATAACTGGTGCAATGTGGGTATACATAGGTGTAATTCTGCTTAATCCTTTAAAAATCAGTTTTTAGGTAGACAATCATTGGTCGTGCATTAATTTGAAAGAGGGTTACCGCGGCCCTGGCTTAAACAACTGAAGGAACACGGGTGGGTTTAAAATTCTGAAATGTCTTCCCGCTTAACCCTGAGAGGGAGAAGTCATTAGATGATTTTCCACCACAAAAAAAAACCGGCCAAGTGCGAGTCAGACTCGCGCACCGAGGGTTCCGTACAAACCTCAGCTTAAAGGTATTATAGACCTGAGTATTTGATATAAATTTCCATTTAATACCTCCACGCGTTCCTGAGAAAAAGGGTCTTGACAGACAAACGGACGGACAACAAAGTGTAAGGGTTCGGTTTTTTCCTTTCGATGTACGGAACCCTAAAAAAAGGTACACAATCACTGTCGCATCTTTTAAACTGTTCATGATATTGCTTGCACCATATTTCATTGTGGGAGATACATTAAAGAACGATGAGCGACGTGTTAATGGTATCAATTGGAAGGAGAATGATGCAGCACCGCAGTGCAGGACACAGACAGATACAAGGAAATTAAGATGTACGTAACAACAGTGTGTTGTCAGCTTGCGGGTACGCTGATTTATGTATCGCTCCGTTTATTGTTACAAAGTTACACAGGTATTGTATGACAAGTAATGAAGCCGGTAGGGTTTTTGAAGCCGGTCTTTTGCTGTTTGAAATTCTCGAGCCCGAAAGAAATGTGTCTAAAATCCAAGTAAACCACAGCATTCTCCACAACGAATTACTAGTTATTAGAAAGTATTTTCCAAATGCATAATTCAAACGAATCGAAGTAGGTACTAGTACTGGTACAGTGGTGGCCCAGTGGTATCGGCCGCGACTTACAAGTTGTAGGTCGGGGGTTCGAGCCCAGGCAGGCGCTTTACTTTGTGTAAATTATGTCATCACCACTTCTCTCAAAACGGTGAAGGAAAACATCGTGAGGAAACTGACATGTCCTAGAACCAAAAATTTACCAACCCGCACTGGGCCCGACTGGTGGATTACGGCCAATTCCCTCTCACAGAGAGGAGGCCTGTGTCTCAGCAGTGGGAACATTAATAGGCTGATTATGTTATGTGTGATGTGAAGTATGGTAAAGAAAGAAAGAAAGAAAAACATTTATTTAGCACAGACTAAAAGACACACAACATATACATACATATAAAACACATACATCAGATAAAATACAAATAAAATAAAAAGTAAAACTGTAAAGTCTGACGTATGAAATCAGCAGGAAAGTGTGCCTCACGGCTGCGCCAAAAAGGCCCAGTTCAGCAAAAAATGTCAGACAACTAGTGCCTGACGCTGGTTTTCAACTGGACCTGATGTGTGAGGTGACGGATGGTACTTAAACATCTGAATATGTTTTCGACAAAAACCGAATATAAACGAAAAATACATTGCGGGTTGGTGATTTCAGTAGTCCAGGTTTCCTCACGATGCTTTTCTTAACTTACTAAGTAAATAATTATGAATTGGAAAAGTCACATTGGTACCTTTTTATTTTTTTTAGTCACTCGAATTAGAACCCACGACTCTAGCACGAAAGGCAAGGTCATATCCTCTGCCACACCGCCATTTATGATATTAACAATACTATTATATTGTACTTTATTTTTTATTTCAACATATTGTAAAACTTAATTAAAAACTTAATTGAAAACGTATTGTATTTCAAACGAGCGTCCAATAAATGGCGTGCGGTTTTTCATTTGTTGCAATATTAAATGCCAATTGTTAATAGTTTTTGTAATCAATACAATACTGATTACTTGATAACATTATCAGCAGGCTCTTAAAATACACCTTTGAGGAATTCAATCAAAAGGAATATAAAAATTTCTATATATTTTCAAAGATTCGGTCTTGGAAAATACTAGACCAAATGATGACCAAATGCCATCTACAATTTTTTGCCGTTAGTAGGCCAACTTCTTTTAACTAGATAGAAGGTACTAGCTTCTTGTGGGGCTGGACAGGAATCCGTGCGGCAGACCTTATAAGTTGGTCAAGACCAATTTACGTCTTCGGGTTCTACCCATCTCAGAAACCATAGATCCAGGTCTACTGGAGACAGTTATTAACACTCTCTGCCCAGTACCTAGAGGAGACAGCTCCCCGTCACTTCTGCCACCTTCGGGCTGTAAAACGTATGGGGGCTCGAAACACTGCGCCTGTATGTGCGCCTGTATCCCTGCCCGAGCGTTGATATTGGCTGTGTTTCTATTATATTTTAATTATATTCTCGGGGGGATCACCTAAGACGGTTGTTTAACAGCGGCCTACATGAGGGCGTATTCTCCCTGAAAATAGGCTGGATTGGTCTTGTTTAGGAAGGAAGGCAGGGACTTGGAGTCTCCTTTGGATTTGTTTGCTTGACGAGGTTTCTAAGCTATTCGAAAGAAATTGCCGAATGAATCGCTGGGCACCTGTCGCGAATTAGTACCGACCTCAAAGATTGCCAGTATGGCTTCCGGCAGCAGGGTTCTACAGTTGATGCATTCCTACACGTCCTTTGGAAAGGTTTCGCGGGCGGTATGTTTGAACAAATTTTATCTCCGTGTGATTACACACTTTTAAGAGGCCTATCTTGAGTTTTCTTTTGTTTATCAGTGGTTTAGTCTGTGTGTTTTACCAGTCATTCAGATACCGAAGCTACCTAAATATAATTTTCTCTTTCGCACAGGAGACGCAAAAAAGTCTGCTTCTGTAATCTTTATACTTGATATATGACATTGTACCTACACATACCTATTCATGACGTCACAGACAGCTGTTTTAATGCTATTTCATAACAATCTCAGCGCGATAACTTATAGGTGAGGCGTGTTTGAAGTGTGCTCAGCGTTGGACTGGGACCCTAAAAACTACTGCGCCCCACACTAGGCAAAAACAAAAATAGGTGTGAATGTAATTATCGAAGGCTGACGCCGCGCAATTTGCGTGGCCACATACTAAATATTTCGAGGGCCCGGTTTCCTATTTATGAATGATGGATCCACGACCATTTGACAATACTATTCACTAATAAGTGATTGGTTAACCGTGCCAATTACAATAATTCTTCAAGCAATCAGTCAGTAATTAGTTGGTAATGTTCCCCATGTTACCGCTATGGGTCAGTTGCATCTAGTTTTAACTGGTTTGAACACATGCTATACATATATTACAGGTTATAAACAGTAATTTGCGGCAATAAATCTATATATAATTACAGTTTACATTGACTTTTATACAGTTTTGGAAATATTTGGATATTTGTTTATTAAATACAACAATAAATAACAATAAAACAGCTGAACGATCATAGGATATTTTTATTCTCGTATGGCCTTTTTTTGCGTGGAGAAATGCTCATGCATACTGCACTACCACGGGGAGATAGTGCAGTTATGTGGGACTATAACCCACTAAAACTCCACGGTGTCCTCCTGTGCCGCTTATGGCGGGAACACGGGCACATGTTAGCACTCAACGCGAACCCGCTGCGGCTGTCCATCACCGGATCCTCCTCGGCGGGGGTACTCCGATCACCGGCGCACCAGAACACACTGTACGCCGTGACCACCCTAGGGACCAAATCAGCACATGGGTGCCAGACGACCCAGTGTATGGCACCCTTGGTCCCCCTGTAACGGGTCAAGGTCAATTGCCCCGCCACCTACCATTTTGCGGTCACAGGGGATAGGGAGAGCGGCTAACGCCATACCGATACTCCTCCTCCCCTGTGGCCCCACAGTGTCCGCCATCAGACGGTGGCGTCCCCGTCTAGGCCGCGGAAGGTAGGGAGAGCGGCGCACCGCAATACCGGCACTCCTCTCCCTCAGCCGCGATATCGTATGGGACTTGGGACGCTCCATAAGAAATCGTGGCCCGCCTCAGTTGCGATGTCGCCTGTTACCAAGCGACACCGCAACCTACTAGTTGGCCGCTACGTCGTCGGCTTAATCAGTAAAAGCCCTGACGAACGGCCCCTCTTCGGGTTCCTCTTCGCTTCACCGTGGGTGACCAAGCCATGGTTACTGAGCCCCCCCGCCTCAACAGTACGGGAACCTACCGGGGGGGATCCTCGTAGGGACTACGAGGGATATTTTTTGTTAATCACGTGACGAGCTAGTTCAAACTATTGAACTATCTCGTCACGTGGGTAATTGGAAATTAGTATTTTATGACAACAAACTAATAGTAATCTAGGTACTAATATTATAAATGCGAAAGTAACTCTGTCTGTCTGTTACCTTTTCACGCTTAAACCGATTTGGATGAAATTTTGTACATATTATTATATTCTAAACTCTAGAGCCCTTCAGAAGCACTTGCAAGACATTTCCGTGACAACTATCAACAGCTGTCCCAAGACACCTCGACGTCCTATGTATAGGCCATGCATTGGGCATCACTAATGCCACTGCAAGTGTCAATTAGCCAATTGGGTCAGTGTCGCCCTGAGGTCTCTCTGATTAAGTGCAACCATTGTCATGCTCACAAGATGTCCTAAATCGACAACTTACTGGGATTCCAGATCAGACTTTAGACAAAGCGATATTTCTATGAGAGAAAACGATTTTTTCGACGTCAGCGAAGGCGATGGTCGAAATTCCAAAATCATTGTTCAGTCACGTTGACTTTTCGATAGCGTTTGACCCGTTTGACAATCCCTTAGATTTATGAAGTTTTTTCAATCGCTGTAAAGCGTAGTTCTTTCGTGGCTAGAATGTATAGAGCCTCTGGTCTAGACATATGACATTCTATGTAGTTATTAAGTTAGAAGTATTCGTGAGGACAACGTTGAAAGTCCAAGTGGATCGTTTTGTTACAAAATATTGCGTAATTCTATTTCAAATTAGAACCAGCTGTTTGCCCGGCGGGGTTACCCATCGGCAAAAATAACGAACTTCCATACTAACTTTGATCCCCTTTTTATTATTTTATACCTATATTAGCATGTATCTCAGACTCTTATTGAGAACTTCGGTGATCGGAGATACTCATTTATGTCACTTAGATTTCGCCGTTTCCAGGGGGCGTTCTGTAGTTTCTGCCTACATACAGGAAAATGTCTTCAGTTTATAATACACTAGCTTCTGCCAGCGGCTTTACACCCTTAAGCGGATGTATTTTCTAACTTCCTTCCCCGCAATACTGCGTACTTCTGGTCCCACCTGTTTAGATTGTGCCTTGTCCACTGAATGAATTTATGATTTTTATAAAGCAGAATTAATTCTATCGTTTAACTCGTCGTCGTCATTAAAAACTACTAAAAACTTTCTAGCTTTATTCAAGTGCACTTCAAACCTTCGCCGAGTAAAAAAAAAACATCTTGCAGAGTATTTATATTTCCCCTTCCATAACGAAGGATTCGTAGGCAGTATAGGCACCTAGAGAAATAAGTACGGTTGACAAGATTAATTCATGACCAAGCAAATCTTTTCTACAGACATTCTAATACAATTAGGTCGAGTTTTGCCTATATGTATATTTCCTTAGCAACAAACTTGCTGATTTAATAAGACCGTGTTAATTAGTTTTCCCATATTTCTGTCATTTTAATGACATGCACCATTTTAATATGTGTCTACTTGATGTTTTATTGTTTGGCATTTTTCTTTTAATTTAAAAACCATCTTCTGTAACCGAAATAGTTAGTACATAATATTTAATAAATTGAATAGTTTTTTAAATGAAATATTATGTAATATTCTGTACTTTTTTCGCATTCTGGTCTTTTGAAATTCAGCAAACCGCAAGGCAAGAAGTCCAATGAAAATGTAAGCACATACGACTTTAATGTCAGCACAGGTCTAAGCAGACAATGCTTGGCGACAGTTAATTGAAAACATAATTTTTACTTTATTAAAAAAATACTTTTTAATTCAAAGTCAGAATTCAAAATTCTTTATTTCAATTAGGCCATTAAGCGGCACTTTTGAACGTCAAAAATATAAATTTAAAAGTAATAATAATTGATTTTACCGTCAAATCAATCATCGTCCAGTTAATTCAATTTATAATCTACTGGAAAGAAAAAAATTACACAGTTTTTATATTGGGTATATAAGACATCTAGTCTAAACGTCCAACACGAAAGTTTTCAAAGAATTATCGGCTGGAAGGGATATGATTTAACTTGCTTGACTGTATTTATTATTATACGACGAATATCGAAAGTGTATCAGTTTTACTGTTATAAATTTTTCACCGACAAGGATAAATTTAGTCATTTTCCGCAAGGGTTTTCTGCGGTGTTAATATTTTTTAGGTATACCAATAGACAAATCCTTTTCGAGTAAAAATTGTTTCCAAGGTATCGTGATATTGAAAATTATACTAGTTGTGTATAATATCAAGTTCACAAAAACGAATTCAACAAAACAATCACTGTACGGCAAATAACACCACTTATTGTCTTATCCACAAACTATTTAAATGACTGATTCCTGTCATTTTTTCAATGTAAATTATTCGCTAGTAAGCGTTAAGTCCGGCTTTTTTAGCAGAATTATGTCTGTAGTATTATATTGTCTGTGGTAATACTAACAACAATTATAATACTAGCATAAGATGATCCCATACAAAGAGACCGTGCCAACGTAGCTAGCGTGTTTAAAAGTACATCGAACGCGATCGGTTCTTATTATTATCTTAATATTATATTATTATCTGTGGCCAAGCGATAGATAGTGTTAGCAGTGCCTTGTAAGCAAATCTTGTAAGTAAAAGGGTTTACACGGTTCGTTATTATTTATTTCTTTTAATACAGTCACGATTTGTTTTATAGTATTTTTTTTGACTGCTGTAATTATTATGATTATTATTGAATATGAATTGAATTTATTTGTGTTGATGTTGTAGTTATAATGTATTTATTTGTTTGTTCAATCGCTGTCACTACGCTTTCGTGGCTAGAATGTATAGAGCCTCTGGTCTAGACAAATACTTTTTTTTGTATTTATTATTGATAATTTAATTTAAAGATGTAATCTGATATGGTTTAAGACCTGAAATAAATGATTTTTACTTATTATTTATTTATTTTACAGTTTCATTGTACAAAAATGTGTTACTAATAGCTATTTATGCAACTGTTACGTTATGGACGGTCTGTTAATACGAGTGCCATTTTTCGGTACAAGCGTAGCGCGTACCGAAATAGGTGGGCACGAGTTATAAAAAGACCAATAACGTACAGTTGCATACAAGATTTTATCTACGAAGGAAGGAATAAAACACAGATATAGACAAATAAGTATTTCAGGAAATGTGTTTAAGTATTTCATTTCTCATATACATGTCTTGATTTTTCTGGTAGTAAATTATTTGTAGCCGCAACTGCTCTATTTGTTATATCTGGTGGTGTATTTTCAATATCACTTGATGTTGAAAACATTTTTAATAAAATTTGGAATAAAATTTCACTCAGAAATTTTTGCCCGCGTCCACTTTTTATTTTATTTTTTTATTTAGTCTTTATCTATATATATAAAAGAAGAAACTGACTGACTGACTGACTGACTGACTGACTGACTGATCGATCAACGCACAGCCTAAACCGCTAGGCCTAGAAGAATGAAATTTGGCAGAAAGGTTCCTCATGGGGTGTAAGTGAGCACTAAGGAAGGATTTTTGGAAATTCCACCCCAAAGGGGGTAAAAAGGGGGTTGAAAGTTTGTATGTAATTTCTACAGTTTGTAAGTTGGGCACGTGAAATTTTAGATTTACGCTCTTGGTTGATAAAAAGAATTAATGTATTTATTATTTTTTGGATATTCGACCCCTAAGGGGGTAAAAAGGGGGTTGAAAGTTTGTATGAAGTTTTTACAGTTTGCAAATTTTACACATGAAATTTTACATTACGCTCTTGGTTGATAAAGATAATTAATGTGTTTATTGGTTTTTTCTAAATTCCAACCCTAAGGGGGCAAAAAGGGGGTTGAAAGTTTTTTATGTAATTTCTACAGTTTGTAAGTTGGACACGTGAAATTTTAGATTTACGCTTTTGGTTCATAAAAAGAATTAATATATTTATTGGTTTATGGAAATTCGACCCTCAAGGGGGTAAAAAGAGGGATGAAAGTTTTTATGTAATTTCTACAGTTTGTACGTTGGACACGTGAAATTTTAGAATTACGCTTTTGGTACATAAAAAATATTAATATATTTATTGGTTTTTGGGAATTCGTCCCCTAAGGGGGTAAAAAGGGGGTTGAAAGTTTTTATGTAATTTCTACAGTTTGAAAGTTGGACACGTGAAATTTTAGATTTACGCTCTTGGTTGATAAAAAAAAATGTATTTATTAGTTTTTGGATATTCAACCCCTAAGGGGATGAAATGGGGGTTGAACGTTTGTATGCAGTTTATACAGTTTGCAAATTTTACACATGAAATTTAATATTACGCTCTGGGTTGATACAGATACTTAAAGTGTTTATTGGTTTTTCTAAATTCCAACCCTAAGGGGGTAAAAATGGGATTGAAAATTTGTATGTAATTTCTACAGTTTGAAAGTTGGACACGTGAAATTTTAGATTTAATCTCTAGGTAGATAAAAAAACCATGTGTTTATTAGTTTTTGAAAATTCTACCCCCATGGGGATAAAATAGGGGTTGTAACATTATATGAAATTTCTTCGGTTTGGAAAACAAAACATCCAAAATTGTAGGTTTTCGCCCCTGATTAATAAAAAAAACAATGAGTTTCATTATTGCCGGGGTTTTTTTAACGGGGCTAAAAAGGGGGTTGAAAGTTTGTATGTAATTTCTATAGTTTGTAAGTTAAAGTTGGAGTTGATAAAAAGAATTCATGTAATTATTAGGTTTTAGAAATTCTACCCCTAAGGGGAATAAAGAAGGGATTGAAACATTTTATGATTTTTTATCGGTTTGGAAGGTAAATTATTTATAAGTAGGTTTACGATCTTGATTAATAAAAAAAGTAATAAGTTTATTGATTGCCGGCAATTCTACCCCTAATGGAGGTTAAAGGTGGCAATTTGTTGGGCTTATATATTTGATTCTTGGCATCAATACTAACAGCAAATACTTTATATTCTTTTTATTGATTTTAAAGTAAAGGTTGTCATTACAAGTTTTTCAAAACTACTCCTAAAATACGATTTAAGGGATGTTAAAGTTTGTATGGAAAATCTCATTTCTTGGATTAATAAACTTGAAACTTGGGACAAATACTAACTTAAGTAAATAATAAAGGAAATCATTATTAGTTTGCCGAAACTATCCCTAAAAGATGATTAGGGGGGTGTTGAAGTTCTTGGTTTAATAAACTTAAAATTTGGCACAAGTACTAACCTTAATAAATAATGTGATTTAATAATAGTGCCGAACTATCCCCAAAATACTATTAAGATCAAGATTTTTTAAGTATTTTATTACACATAGCTTCTTTTAATGATGTAGGTGAGCACTGAGGAGGGAGTTTTGGAAATTCAACCTTTAAAGTGACATTTATTTTTATAAAACATTTTTTACAAAATTATTACTGACTTCCAACTAAAAACACTACAAAGTGAAAATAAATTTCTTTTTCGAAGTCGGTGTCTTTGGTAGGTACCAATTTTTTTTTTATGGACACCGACTTCGAAAAAGAAAGTTATTTTTCACTTTGTAGTGTTTTTAGTTGCATGTCGGTAGTATCTTTTAGTAAAATAGATTTTTTATTTTTCACTGTTTAGGTGTACCTAATAGGAAATTTGCCTTACTTAATTATTTTTTGTGTATGTTCACCGATATCTCCGTCAAACAACACTGAACAAACGGTCCAGTTCGGTAGTTCCAAATCGAGGAAGAGGTCATCTTAGTGCCATAAGATTCTTCAAAAAACCGTTGACACACCTAAAACATCTTCTGGGGGTAATTCTGAAAAACTAATGATGGCAATTTATTATTGCGCAAGGAATATTATTTTTAACTGACTTTTCAAAAAGGAGCAGATTCTATCTCATCTAAGTCCTAACTTAAACCGTAGATATCTACGATATCCCATTTATTATTGATTTAACAATAGCTTATTTTTGATCGCCTTCACTAACTGTACATAATTTAGTTGAATAAAATACGAAATCCTGCGAACGAAGTCGCGGGCGGAGTGCTAGTTAGGTATAAGGCAAAGATCTTGTAGCCGCAACAGCCAAATAGTATACGATACTTTTGTTCTAAACTTGTTCCATTTTTATAAACATCATTTACATTGTCTCGATTTCGAATTAATATTATAGGTAGGTACCTGGCTGTATGTTCAGAATGTCTTTGCTTGTGTTTTAGAATTTATGACGATTCGCATAATGCAACCCGGTGTCGTTATGGGTATCATAATGCAACCGCTGTCAATTTTATAATTCGAATATAACGAAACCGAAGTAGATAAAACATTTAAAAAGTCGCGTGAAATGTCTCAGAAATTTAAAACCGCTCCATCTATTGTAATGGATTTTCAAATGATCCTTTGAAAGAATCTTTGGAATGTGAATTAAGAGCCCAACAATAACTTTGTGCTCAAGAAAATACAATTTGTATGATCAATTCTAGAAAATGTTTTTCGATGCATATCGCGCCATCTAGCGCTAGGAACCTATTCGGTTGACGCTAAAAGAAGAAGTTCCTTCCATTAAATATATCAACGAGACTTGCAACTAGGATCCTCCTTAGTCTTATGATAACCATCCTCAGTATGATAACTACCTACCTACTGTTCTCATTCTCTTATTATCTTTGGACAGTATAATTTTAAACAAATAGAAACCAGCTCTTGTACGGTAGGTAGCGAATTCACCAAGAGTGCCTTCTAGTTACTTTTGGTGAATTCGCAAAGAGTGTAATGTTTAAAATTAGTTTCAGATGTTAACTTGTTTGGATAAGTGCATTTATCGCTTCAAGGAATCCTCTAATTATATTGGTACCTACCTATGTGATAAAGATGAAATAAATAAATAATAAAAGAAAACTTATCAAAATGTGGGAAGGGAAATAAAGGTGTTTTTGACCGATTGAGACTGTGATGCGTAAAACTCGGAATGTCCCTCGAATGGATACTTAGTTTTGCAAATTCCATTGTGCTCAATTACTAATGTGGCTGACTATACAGTGTAGGTAGATACATTATTGACATTAGGAAGTGCTCAATTTCGGTATCTATATAAACATGCAAACGAGATTTTAATGAAGATGTCATTACGTTTATATTTTGATATTTTTCCAAGCGCGTAGCTGGTAAGCATGGCCGAGGCTATTGCTCAGTTGAGGAAAACTAAAAAGGCCTCCTATTATGTGTGTCATTGTGCCCTTTATTTCCTTTGATACATAAATACCACGTCATCAAGTCATCACTTATGACGCCAGCAGTATTTTGACCATTTGTTTGACTGAGACGTGTGTTTTTTTCCGGTATAACAAGCCTATGACACTCAACAATACTGTAGCTTTCCAGAAGTTAATTTAAAACCAATTAAATATTGAAGATAACTGCTTAACCACAAGAAATAAATATTTGTGTGAGACCTCATGGAAAGCGGTCTACATAGGTAGGTACCTATATTAAAAAATATTGCCGAATGCATAACCTCAACTTTTTAAAGTCAGACATAAAGACAATCAAACTCGCAATCACTTTTATTTATTAAGAAATGTTGTTATTAATCTTTAGTAAAAAGTCGTTTAAAGCCAAGACTAAGTACAACCTTGAATTTTAGCGTGATTTTTATTATTATTTGATAGAGATTGAGTAAAATGCCAGGATTTGCTTCAGTGGCATTTTCAACCATTCACGACGACGATAGTACAGAAAAGAATTTGCATATTTTTTACATTTTGTTGAATTATCTCTTTGAGATTGTTATTTAGATCATCTAATAATTGACAGATATCTGATACTGACACTCGTAGCATTTAATATGTACACTATAGCGACCTTTCAAACGGGTTTTCGATTATAGGTCACCTATTCAGCTTCTTAAAAACTTGTTTTTCATTTTTAAAAGGAGCTCCGGAATAATGGCAAAGCCTGCAACTGCATCACTTTTTCAAATAATAATTTGTCAGTCGACCTTCAAGGTTAAGCAACGTTTACCGAGGTTACTCCGTGGATGGGTGATCTATTATATACCGAGAGCCGTCCGTACCTCGGACAGACAATGACTGAATATTAAATGTGGAGAAGTAGCGGTTAGTATGACATATCTTAACTAATATCTATACTAATATAATAAAGCGGAAGAGTTTGATTGTTTGAACACGCTAAACTCTGGAACTACCTATCTCGAATTTGAAAAATATTTTTTTGTGTATACTGGGATTTTGTATATGATAAACACGGGTACATATTAAAATATCGAAGATTAAATTACCTACGTTTAAAATGCCACAGTTCAAAACATCGAAAATTAAAATAACGATTGTTTCGAAATATCGAAAATTGTTACATCTAAGCATAAAATGTCTAAGAGTAGAATGCCGACAGATTAAAATATCGACTGATTTAAAATGTCGATAGTCATTATACCTATGTTCAAAATGTCAACATTTAAAACACCTAAGTTTATTTTACCCAGGGCCTACGACGTCATCCTGCCCGTCCGATCACACCGTGCCACGTCTGCCTGCCCTACTCTACAGCCTGCCTATCCGATTGCCGTCGTGGTGCCTGCTCATCTGCCTACCCAGGGCCTACCACGTCTTCCTGCCTGGTTAGCTGCCCACGTCGTGCGAAGCCGGACCACAGTTTATTATCTATATCCTTTTCCTTAATTTTAATTTTTAATTACTTTTTATTTTTATTAACGTGGCTTACGTTTAGCTCCCTCTGAGCTAAACGTAACGCTACAGTTTGGCCGCTTGTATACGTAAAAAATACCTACTCATTAGAAAATCGAAAAATAAAAAAATATTATTATTATATACTTTACTAGCACTCTGCCCGCGACTTCGTTCGCGTGATCTCGTTTATGCTATAAATGATATTCTTATATGCAGTTAGTGAAGGAAACCAAAAATTAGCTATTATTAAAACAATAAAAAATGGGTATCGTAGATATACAGGGTTTATTGGATTGGGACGATTCGTTATTTGACTTAAAGAATAATAAATTTTAGGTTACTGCCACAAAGTAAAATCCTCCCCTAAAAACTTATCAACCACTTTCTGCCCCGTTGGGGGTCGAGTTTTGAAAAAACTAAATATGCTATTCACTCTTTTCTTCTCTTTTTTATTTATCGTTTATGTTAGTCAGATAGCGCAGTGAGATTCCTCAAAAAAAACTTTAAAACCCGTAACCCTATCTGGGAGAAAGTTTAAAAAATGTTTTATGTAAATTTTGAGTATCAACCTTATCCCCAAGGAATTTGATTTTACATACAAACTAATTTTTACCCTTTTCAGCTCCTTAAAGGTTGAATGGCCGCAAAATTGCGCCTTAGTGCTCCCCTAGAACCCCACGTCAAAAACGAAACCCTGTCCAGTAAGATTCTTAGCTTGAGTTAGTTTCGAAAAACTTATAATGACAACCTTTATTGTATCCTTATGTTGGTATCTGCGCCAAGTTTTAAATTTATTTTTTTGAAGAAATAAGATTCTTCAAAAAAACTTTAACACCCCCTTAACTGTATTTTGGGAGTAGATAAGTAAAACTAATAATGACAACCTTTATTCTTTATTTAGGTTGGTATTTATGTCAACTTTCAAATGTATTAACCCAATAAATAAGATTCTTCAAAAACACTGTAATACCCCCTAAATCGTCTTTTGAGGGTAGTTGCAAAAAACTAATAACGAAACCTTTATTGTTTATTGAGGTTGGTGTTTATGTCAAGTTTCATGCTTATTAACCGAAGATATAAGATTCTGCAAAACAATTAACATCCCCTAAATCATCTTTTGGGGGTAGTTTCGAAAAACTAAAAATGAAAGCCTTTATTGTTTATGTCAAGTTTCATGTTTATTAACTGAAGTAATAAGATTCTTCAAAAAAGATTTAACACCCCTTGATCGAATAATGACAACCTTTATTGTTTATTTAGGTTGGTATTTATGTCAAGATTCATGTTCATTTACCCAAAAAATCAGAATCTTCCATACAAACTTCAACACCCCCTAAATCGACTTTGGGGGTTGTTTCAACCTCTATTATTTATTGAGGTTGGTGTTTATGTCAAGTTTCATACTAATTAACCGAAGACATAAGATTCTGCAAGAAAAATAACATCCCCTAAATCATCTTTTGTGGGTAGTTTCAAATAATAACAATAACAACCTTTATTATTCATATAAGTTAGTATTTGTAGCAAACTTCAAGTTTATTGACCCAAGAAATCAGATTTTCCATACAAACTTCAACACCCCCTAAATCGACTTTGGGGGTTGTTTCAAAAGACTTATAATGATAACCTTTATTGTTTATTGAGGTTAGTATTTATGTCAAGATTCTTGTTTATTAACCCAAGATATAAGATTCTTCAAAAAAAATAACATCCCCTAAATCATGCTTTGGGGGTAGTTTCGAAAACTAACAATGAAATTCTTTATTGTTTATTTACTTTGGTATTAATGTCAAGTTTCATGTTTATTGACCCAAGAAATCAGATTTTTTCATACAAACTTCAACACCCCCTAAATCATTATTTGGGGGTATTTTCGAAATACTAATAATGTCAATCTTTATCATTTACAAATAATAATATTTTAACTAAGTTTCAAGAATTTTGGCCGAAAGAATTAGATTTTTCATACAAACTTTCAACCCCCTTTTTACCCCCTTGGGGGTGGAATTTACAAAAATCCTTTCTTAGTGCACACTTACGTCACATGAGGAACCTTTCTGTCAAATTTCATGCTTCTAGGCTTAGCAGTTTTGGCTGTGCGTTGATTGATCAGTCAGTCAGTCAGTGAGTCAGTCAGTCACCTTTCGCTTTTATATATATAATAATATATAGATAGATTGTACACCACAAAAAAACATACAGGACAAATATATGTGTGTGTGTGTTATATGTGGTGGTGTGGTGTGTGTGTGGTGTGTATATATGTGGTATGAGTAGAACAAATGTAGGTAGATTTGAAATTGTCACACTCTGCCAACGCATTGATATAAGTCATTAGTCTGTCCTCCACTGCAAACATTTAACGTATTGTTTAGAGAATATTATCATGTCGGAAAGAAAACGGATTAGTAGTTTTCAAGTCTTCAAATCACAGTTCTAACCTAACCTAACCTATTTCACCCAGTACAAAATGACGAATCATTCACCTGCAACCTGCCGCAGAATGTTGTCACCATTGTCTAATTATCTAGTCGCAGGCAGATTGTAGGTATGATTCGTTATTTTGATCGGGTGAAATAGGCTAGGTTAGGTTAGAACTGTGACCAACGGCGCGTGAGCCGAGCGAGCGAAACGAGCGGTGCCGCGGCAGCGGCCGGCGAGCGCTACTTCCAACTTGCTCGCAGATTTTTTTCACCATTTTCTAATTATGCGGGTTTTCGCAATATCCGAAATATCAAATTACCCTGTGTAACACATAATAAATATCGATATTTTGGACATTCGATACTCTGTACTTCGATATTTGGGGCATTCGGTACTTTGTACTTTCGATATTTAGGTCTTTCGATGTCACCATTGTCGATAATTCGATTTTAGATATATTGGACGTAGGTTATCTAACCATTCGACATTGTAAACTATCGTTATTTTAATTTTTGGTTATATGGTCATTCGATATTTTAATTTTCGATGTTTTGAACAGTGACATTTTAACCGTAGGTATTTTAATATTCGGTATTCTAATATGTACCGTACACAAAATACGCGCTTAGACGTGGAGTTGCGGACACCAGCCCGTCTTAATCTTAATCTTAATGTACCCGATAAACACATTCATGAGGAAGGCTATATAGCATTAAACTAAAGTTCTTGGTTACTCTTAAATATTGATATTTATAAAGTAAGTCGCAAAAAAAGCGCTATTGAACTGCTTTATCTGCGTTCGCTAGGGTAGCGACTAAATATAAGTGAGTTCCATGTACTACAAAGATATTGGTTTTATTAGCTCTAAAAAAATCCACGGCACTATATATCTATCTCTCATAATTAAGGCATTTTAGATCAAATAATTTATCCAAATATATAACAGAAAAAGTGTTTCTACACTCATGTTCGTTAAAGACTTTGAATCCAACCAATGTGCCCCAAGCCGGTTTCGTTAGAAATGCAATAATGCGAAGATGGTTGAATGAAAAAAAACAAATTGGTTGGTAGGTTGGTATGCAGGGTAGGTAGGTAAGTAGGATAATTTAAAATGTACATTATTCCAGATAGTTATAGGCTATCAATTATTATGAACCAGGCAAAGCCGGGGCGGGCCACTAATAAATTAATAATTTAATTTACCTCGTTGGATATAATATTAGTTAAGATGACAGATTTAGAAGCCCAGACGGAGTGATGAGCGATAGACATATGTACTCATATGAACGCTGCCCACGATACGACACATATCGCCTCCCACCGACACTGATTAGATAATGCAGTAAGTAGGAACACTGACGTCCGACAAGACTCACACTAGAGTTCCCGAAGTAGTCTTGGGTATGGACCTTGGCGTTAAATGCTGTGCCTGGTAACTTGCCGAGTTACCCTAGTCGAATATACATAAGGGTAACATTGCATCGGTACGTAAGAAGGCAAAGTCGTAACTATCTTTTTTTTAATTATAGGTAGGCTCGCGCTTGACCACTATCTCACCTGATGGTAAGCGATAATGAGGTTGACGGTGAAGCACGGCTGACTAGATGTAACCTAGTATCTCCACTTTTATAGGCACTAGGTCAAAGGTAAGGTAGGTTAGGGTATGAAATGGATATATGCAAGACACTAGGCTGTCTACTCATTATAAACATAACATAACATCACGGCTGTATGCCCCGAAAGGTGAGGCAGAAGTGCACATATAGGACACCCACATTACGTAAGTAATGCTTAAGTTCCATGGTATTATTACCCGACTGCCGAAGGAGGGTAATTTGTTTATCAGTCTATGTATGTATGTTTGTTCCTATGTGGCCTAGAGACCAAACGCGATGGCTGATATTGATGATTCTCATGTCAATCGATTCGTCTTAACCCTGCGAGTGTTACTGGCTACTTTAAAATTGGAAAATAAAAAAATGGCGGGTTTTGGGCGCCATACTGTAGGGCACCAATTTTTTTTCTTCCAATCTTATCGTGTGGGGTATCAAAACAAAGGGTTTTTAAGAGGTGATTTCAAAAATACATCACACTTATATGTTTAAATGTACCTAATTCTAAAAAAAAACTAAAAAGTTATAAATAAAAGAAAGTTAATTTAAAAAACCAAGAAAACCGACTGCTTAAAAAAAGCGTACTAAAAAGACGTAAACAAGAAGAAAATCATGCTGTGCAGTCAGAGGATACATGTTCGCGAGCTGGCTGACCAAAACCAGATGTATTAAGGTTTTTTAATTTTTTAATTAACTTTTTTTTAAATTTATGGTGGTCCCATGTAATAGGGACATGCCATCTCCGAGCTGCTAAGAACTTCCAGAGCTTACTAAGAAATTCCATATGGAAAAACCCAATGACACTTTGCAGACCCGGGAATCGAACTATGTAGAATAGCACTTCCCACCACATGACTAACGAGGCAGATAGCAAAGTAACATTCTATTAGTGGTAACTCTTGTCGAAAAGTCCACAATGTATGAGACTGACTCTTTGATTTGGGTGGTAGATTAAAAAAAAAATATTATAATAATAATTTAATCGAAATATCCTATATAAGTTTTACAACAAAATTATTATTTTTCGCTATAATTTAAAACATTTTGGTGGCACTTCACATCGCTATTCGATGTTCGCGTTTTTTTTCGTCTTTGTTCGATATAATCGTGTTGAATGCCGAATAACACGAATACACCAACTACACATCTTTCATGAACAGCAAATATGCCGAACATTAACGAATATTTTTGCTATAGTTTACGATGGACGTGTTAACTGCAGCAGCTGCTTATTATTTCCATTGTGCTAATTAGAGACATGTTGCGGGTCCCATTTATGCAGGGATGCATTTGATATTATTCCAAAAATAATTTCAAAGGTCATTTGTCCAATACATTTTGGCGCGACAAACTACATAAATACTTATCGCTGCTGACGCGCGTCGCACGGCGCACGCTAACGCTACTGAGCGAGCGATGTGTGGCCGGTAAACGAACATATTTGCCATATTCGCAATCCTTTGATATGTTGCAAAGAACCGAAAGCCGGGCGAATACGGGTGTTCGGGTATTTGGCGTTTTCGTCTTGTTCGTGCGATTAGGCAAATATAGACGAATAGAGCGACTTCACATCGTCCTATTTGGGCGAAAAAGATAAATACGCGAAAACGAATAGCGATGTGAAGTCCCACCATGTTTTTTTTTAAATCCAGTATCGAAAACACGCCGACAGTTCCCAAACAAACCCGAGCTCGTGTGACGTCACGATGTTCACATACACTCATTGTAGCATACAACCATAGAAATATACCAGCTGATATACAGTGTTTTGACTTTTAAGCGATTCAATCTTGTTATTATCCATACTACCCATAATAATATTATAAGTGCGAAAGTCTGCCTGTTACCTTTTCACGCCTAAACCACTAAACCGATTTAGATGAAATTTGGTATGGAGATAGTTTCAGACCCTGTGAATGAAATATCATAGTTTTATCCAGGAAAGCATCCTTAAGAGTGAAAAAGGGTGAAAAGGGGGGTTGAAGTTTTTATAGTGAACTAATAATTTTATTACGCGATATAAAAAATAGGCTTTTCAAAGTACCTAATGCTGTGCAGACGAAGTCGCGGCCAACAGCTAGTCGTCAATATATTGTCAAATATTTTTTTATGTTTCTAAAATTAAATGTCCAACCTTCAATGTACTCGTGTTTGCTTCACAGTAGTTAGTTACTCACCACTCACAAAAATCGTCAAGTTAGTCAATGACCAAATTGAGGAATTTTGACTTGCAATAATGCCTAAATTGGAAGTCCAAATTAAATTCTAGTTGGGATTATGACTAATAGTTATATTATGTTCTCTTAGTTACTGGAAGTTTAAGGCTTCTAGCTTTATCCATAAAGAGTTACAGGTGTCCTGAATGGCTTCGAGAAAAGGATGGTACGGCTGTGCCTTTGTTTGTTCGACTTGATGTGATAGATGTGTATTGAATATGGATAAGCGCCGTCTGGTGAAACTGAGGAGAAACCTCCTTTTTGTATAGAAATTAACGCGTTCGAGCACGAGTAAAACTCGGAATAAGCCCACTGCTATCATAATTGCCTCATTGCACTTTAAATTGTTATTAAAATTGAATAGGTATATAATTACCGTACAGAAAATTAGTATCTTAACTAGAGATGTAAATTGAAAAGAAACAAAATGTGTCTTTTTCACAATCTTAAAAAAAAACTTAAAAATAATCTTGGCGACGTCGTTTTTTTTCTACATTAGGTTTTTTTTCAATTATGTTTCAATCAATGGGTACCTATTATTATGAACTTAGAAAATACTTAATTTGTTACAATCAGAATCCTCTTTTCTTTGTAATTAGGAAAATCCGTAAATGGTAAACTTTAGTATGTGTTGCCAATAATCATAAGACATTTATGTACTATTTAACAAAAAACAAATGGTATTTTATTATTAAACCAAATAAATATGTAATATCAGCTCATATACGATAACCAACTTACCATATTTTTATTTTCGTACTCTTGAAAAAAAAACATACTCCAGAAAAAAACTATTTTGATTCATGTTTTTTTTAAACGTTTTTTTCATCACAGGAAAAGAACCGACTTCGCAAAAAGGAGGAGGTTATCAATTCGCCTGTTTTTTTTTAATGTTATTTTGTTACCTCAGAACTTTTTACTGGGTGAACCGATTTTGATAAATCTTTTATCATTTGAAAGCTGGTGCGTGTCATATGGTCCTATTTTCATCATGATATGATGAAGAACTTCGTAGATATTCATCAGAACTCTTCAATAAATGACGACAAATCACTCGGGTTAGCTGCAATCGGATGTCTGTTTATTGTTTACATCATTTCATAACATAACATCACACTAGCACGCTCTAAAGGGGTATACGTAGGAGTGAACAGTTGACCCTGTTATACTCTAATTCCACCGTTTTTGTTTAAGTTGCATGTTTCTGGGTTAATCTGTTCTAGCTTCACTTTAGAGAATGGGTCAATTATGTACCACAAGTAAAAAGTGAAAATAAAAACTTTTTAGCAAAAAATATAACCGACTTCAAAATAAAAACACTACAAAGTGAAAAATAACTTCAATTTCAGCAGTCGGTGTCAAAGTGAAAAATAACTTCAATTTCGGAAGTCGGTGTTCTTGTTTTGGTTTCTTCGTTTTTGACACCGACTTCCGAAATTGAAGTTATTTTTCACTTTGTAGTGTTTTTATTTTGAAGTCGGTTATATTTTTTTACTACTCTAATCTTAACCAATATTATAAAGAGGGCCCGGATTTCGTGTGTTTGTTCTCACGTGTAAGGTAACCTCTGGCACCACTACAGCTATTGGAATAAATCTTTCTGAAATGTATGGGCTATAAATTATTATGGCCCAGGCAAAACTGGCGAGGGCCACTAATCTATAATAACGATGCGATGCGTCATCGGTACATGGTGGACATCCCACCCATACGCACAAAACGTTTTGGGGACTCTTTTATTATGCGTACAGCTAAGGAGTGGAATTCCCTGCCGGAGTCTGTGTTTCCCGATAGCTACAATCTAGGAGTCTTTAAGTCAAGAGTGAATGGGTTTTTTTTAGGCAAGCGTGCTTGACCGTCGACCACATTATCGCTTTCCATCAGGTGAAATAGTGGTCAAGCGCGAGCCTATTGACAATAAAAAAAAGAAATGTAGAAAAGTGTCAATAGCTCAGCGCATAGCCGCTAGTCAGAGGACTCAGAGGTAACTGCTTGAGTGCGATCCCAACATTTTTATATTTCACAGCCCAAATTCAATTGCTTAACATTATGGCAATAAAAGGCTAGTACGACAGTACTCACAGCCTGATATAAATTTTGGAAAAACATCTCGTGTTATTTACTGGAAATCTTTACACGCAGTATTTATGTAAAGCAACGTGACACAGTTAGTTAATAATGACAAGTAATTAGGGTCGTCTGACCCATTGGATACACAGTTCACCTCGACATGGTTTTCATGCTTAGATACCATAGAAACAGTCTCGGCCAGACATGAGAGTTTCGCAACTCTTCTCCGTGACACTGAGTATGGGATAATATACCATAGTATCTACAAGCTACTAGGCATAAATATTCAATTTAATTCACACTAGCTTTTGCTGATGGTTTCGCCCGTGTTAAAGTCGGAAATAGTTCCAAGTGAACTAATACTGCCTACCCTTTGCCCGACTATATTGGGGAGGCTACCAGTCTAACCAGATACAGGTAAGTACCAGTATTTACATGGAGCGTCTGCTTGCCTAACATACACAGTGGGAATTGCCACCCGTAC
Organism: Orthosia cruda; assembly: GCA_964057195.1. Lineage (NCBI taxonomy): Eukaryota > Metazoa > Arthropoda > Insecta > Lepidoptera > Noctuidae > Orthosia > Orthosia cruda. The sequence goes on along the minus strand of OZ059825.1, from coordinate 37,378,785 downwards.
TCTTATATAGAGTATTGAACACTATTTCGCTTAGGCGTACTTTATAATCTATAGAAGCAAACGCTAAAATACTATTTTTATAAACCGACTGCCCAAAAAGAAGATTTTCAATTCGAATGTTTTTTTTAATGTATTGCCGGGCAAAACTCCGTCATATTTTTTGGTTTTTTTTGATTTTTTTTACTCTATAATTCGTTCTTTTGAGTTTTGTCTTTTGGGTTTTAATTTAAAAGCGATGGTAAGCAAAACATTGATGTTCAGTAATCAGAGAGATGAGATTCATAGAGATTTTGGTTTTGTTAGGTATGTACAAAGGATTGCATTGTTCATGAAAATACCAAAATTGCTATAAGTATGACTATAATATTTCAGGACTACCCTTGATTTCTCCAGTGCGATCCCATAAGATCCCGACCAGATGACCATGGGACCCTCTGGGAAGTATATCCTTTCAAACAAAGGAAGTATTTATCAAATCTGTCCAGGCGTCTTTGAATAATCCAGTAACATAAATGAAAAGATTCCGACAAATTGAGAACAGCCTCCTTTTTTTGAAGTCGGTTAAAAAGAGAGTTATTGAAAACCCTGGACCCTGATTAACCAGTAAACCTGGCACGTGCCTAACACTGAATAATTTTTAGTTCCGATATTTAATAAGGGGGATTTTATAGGAATCATTAAATCGAATGATTTCGCGCCCGTATATACCTAACAAGGACAGATTGTATATTAGGTAGTGGAAAATCTTGTAGCCTACTCCTTTTTGTGACATAGGTACCTATTATATACTTTCATGACTTGGAAATTTTTCCCTGCGGTTGGGTAAAATGTAAAGCGCGATATGATGTTATATTATGTGTACTAGTCAAAACTAGATAATTTCTCCTGTTTTTCCTTCCTCCTTAGCAAGAGTTACTTAGGTACCGTATATTTATTAATATAATGAAGTGTAAGTTCTAAGGCAACATTGAGTGAAATTTCAAGAACGAATGAAGTGTAACTTCTAAGGCGATTCAACATTGAGTGAAATTTCAAGGACGAATGAAGTGTAACTTCTAAGGCGATTCAACATTGAGTGAAATTTCAAGGACGAATGAAGTGTAACTTCTAAGGCGATTCAACATTGAGTGAAATTTCAAGGCCGAATGAAGTGTAACTTCTAAACCGATTCAACATTGAGTAAAATTTCAAGGACGAATGAAGTGTAACTTCTAAGGCGATTCAACATTGAGTGAAATTTCAAGGCCGAATGAAGTGTAACTTCTAAGGCGATTCAACATTGAGTGAAATTTCAAGGACGAATGAAGTGTAACTTCTAAGGCGATTCAACATTGAGTGAAATTTCAAGGACGCGTCAAGTTTAGGCACATTTCATAACATGAATAAATTTTACTTAATTTCTACCTGCTCACATACCTACGACATTTCTCTTATTCTCTATGTAAGTTTCACTTCTATCACGTATACGGTGCAGTATGCGCAATACACATGAGAGTTAAAAAAAAAATTACCAACACAAGAATAAGCTTCCAATTAAAGGAACCAGCATTATGCTTGCTATAATCGTAAAGAAATACTTGTGAGGCTGTGACAAAAATATCTTTAACGGGCCAAGATACTCATTAGCAATGAGGCACTGGTCGAGTCAAAGCTGAACATCGTCGCCGAGTTGCCAGCTTGCCGGTTGCATTACGGGGAGTGTGCGATGGAATTGCATGATCTAATTCCGCTAAGCCCGTTTCATCATCGGAGTACAAGACCTACGGCGATGCGCCATCGATACATGGTGGACATCCCAACCATACGCACTAAAAGTTTTAGAAATACTTTCATTATGCGTACAGCTAAGGAGTGGTATTTCCTGCCGGGGACTGTGTTTCTCGGTAGCTACAATCTCGGGGTCTTCAAGTCAAGAGTGAATAGACTGCTTCTAGGCAAGCTTGCTACGTACACCTTCGACCTCATCATGACTAACCATCAGATGAGATAGTGGTCAAGAGCAAGCCTATCTAAAATAAAAAATACCTGTGATAATCTAAGAAATCGGGTTTGACAGCTATTAAAAATACGTTAAATCAGTTAAACTTAATGCTTGCGAATGGTACGTTAATATAGTGTATGCCATGGGTATCACAGTAATTAATTAGGGTTATGAATTTGATTTTTAGTACACGTTCAAACAAAGTTATCGTGGGATGTAAAATGAGAAACATCATCGAACTTCTTAGATTGTCACGATTATAGTTTAGAGGTTTTCAGTGAAACTTCTTTAAGTTAAGCTTTTCAAGTCAGTGAGCTATAGTCAAATTAATCTGCCTAGTCTCTTTCCATCCAGTGGCGTCGACTTCAAGTCTAACCGAATCCGGCTGAATAAATTTTACATTTCTTGCTTCTTACTATCCGCAACGACTAAAGCCACCAAACTGACAGTTTAATTTGTATTACGAACTTACCTTTAATTGATATGAACACACTAGAGTTTTGGCGGGAACGCGATGGCGTCTATGTTGCTGCTCTGTTTTATTTTCCTAAAATTGTGTTAAATTGAATATTAATAGTGTAAAAATGGTGGTGTTTTATTCTAATAATATTAGTGAACGTGCACGAGTGTGGGCAAGTAAAACAAAGCGGTGGAACACGAGTTTGTTCATGTTTTCGACAAAACTCTGTGGAGGCTTCCAATAAAGTTACCGCTATTCTACTGGGGCCTAACCAATGATATTCAAATAAACATATATGTTATGAGCGTGCGCATTGTGAAGACTCGAATAGGTCACAATTGTGAACTTTAGTCTTTAGTTTATGTCACGCATGGCGAAGAGCGATACGCTTTGTTGAAACAAAAACAAAATAAAAAAATGCCAGCGTGTGTATTTAGAAATTGTACCAATTATGATACCAAAGTACATAAAACAGAAGGGATCTCATACCGTATGTAAGTACGCAATACGCCTCAATTTACTATTTTTTTTTTTTTTCCTAATAGGTATTCTGATATTTGGAGGTTAGAAAAGGATAACAACATTGGTGGTCAGAATAATGTTTGTTTACATTCACACGCAAGTGACAAACACTAGCTGTCTCTTTTTTTCTTGTTGGTTTTATCAAGCCATCCCTTTCGACTTGTATTGATATGTCAGATGAATGAAAAGTGTGAGTGCGGAACACTTTATTCAATTGTTTTGTGAGTGTATAAGATAACGGGGACAACGGCAAAAAACTAAAGAAACTAGAACTTCTAAACGTGACACTGGCTAAATGCACAAACCGTGCGAAGCCAAAACAATAAAAAGAAAAGTGCCCCATCCGTGTTTTGTAATCAGAATTGTTTATTTGAAATTAACAACTATGTGTATGTCAATGATGTCACAAATATGAAATATGTCCCAACTAAGATCGAAACCTATCAACACATTCTCACTCGAGCATATCTCGGCGATATGTTCAAATCTGAACACTTGAACATGGCAAACTGCCGAAACCACATAATAAATAATAGTACAAGCCGAAACCGAACCCTGTTTTCGGCTGGAGATGTGGTTTCGGCCTAAACGTGCAGGCCGAATAAACAGCACAATCGAAACTAGCGTACTTGACTGGTCGGTTAGCAGCCTGGAGGCAAAATTTGTTCTCGATAACTAAAACTGGCTTGCATTTAAATCTAGGACTTTAACAAGTTCAATAACTGGCTAATTCTGAGTGCACTATGCAGCTATGATAATTCTTCGGGTAATGTTACGTTAATTATAAAATTATGAATAATTACCGAGTTAATGACGGATAATCTACAAATGTAAACACTCGAACATGACAAACGGACAAAATATCTACGCTTTACGTATTTACTGTTCGATTTGACACGCATTGCTTGATATTGTTGTTTGGCAACCGTGACAGGCCGTTGAAGGCCTAACAATCAGAGGTACAGTCGCGGTCGTCAGCGAAACCCATTCCTACATTACGGCAGTTTTATTTTAGTTGTTGCCTTGATTAGGCTTGCACTTGTGAACGCGACTGTACTACTTCAATCATTAGATATGGAATGGAAGGTATGGTCAAACGCTCGTGACGTCAGATATAACCATGATCTACGACAAATAGCCAGCTACGACCTTGCAATTGAATATTTTGTTGTAACCCTGAAAAATCAATAAGCCCAGCCTTGTGCTAACCACTCCAAACTATGTTGGGGTTGTTTTCCTGTCTTACCAAATGCAGGTAAGTTCCAGTGTTTTATCCAATGTGTAGAATGTGTAAGAAATCACGGAACCATAAGAGAGAACATAACGAAATCAGCATATAGTTTCAAGTACAGTTGTGAGGAAACCGGTCTTGTCTGAAATCGCCAACACGACTGGAGAAAACACTGTGATTAATGGTCGTGCCATCTTTGCATGAGCAGAGGTCTTTGTCCGATAGTGGATCAATAACAGGCTGATCTTATTTAAGTTTGGCACTTTGGGTACTTAAGTCTGGCATCAGATAACTAGTTTTGAAAGGGAACTGAAATTCGAACACATGAATACAAGTGAAGATGTTTTTGCAAAGCTTTTGATTGTTAATTTTCGATAGAAGTGGCCTAAGAGCAGGCATATTATTGCTAAATATATCAGATAAAAGTAATTTGTGCGTTTTAATACGTCGACTCTGGCTACCTCCCGTACATATTTGGCACAAGGCGAATAGAAAGAGTCGAGATCCGAAGACTTGCCAATGAACATCGAAGAAAGAGTTACGGAACTCAAATTAAGTTGGGCAGGACACCTAGGTAAGTAAGGCAGTGACCGATTGGTGTCCAAGGACAGGAGATGAAGTGTTGTTCGTCCTGTGGCGAGATGAGCCTCTGCGGATTGAAACTGACTAAGGAGCATGGAGACTGGCACAAGAGAAGGGAGGGCTATGCTTCACACTGGGTAAAGTCATGCTGTGGATGACAATGGTGTTGATTTAGATACAAAGAACTATCGACAAAATACCCACTTAAATAATCAGCTGTGTTTGCAACATGACGTAATGATAATAATAAAAAACTTGTATCTGCAGCACAACCGGTATTTCTTCAATATAACTGCCTTAGCAAGGCCACGCCGATGTATTTTCCTCAAAAAGTTTTTAGTACGCGTGTGAAGTGCATAATATGATTAGGCCCACTTGCACGATAAACTAAAGTCAGAGTTATTTCATTTCATTTCATTTCATTTAATCATTTGTAGACATAGGTAACATTAGGTCTTAAATAACATTTTTGCCGCTATGTTAGCCAAAAATAGCATACAAGTATATCACAATTAGATTAATAAATAAGATTCATTCATTATTATTACAAAATGTCAATACAATTATTAATACATAGTTACAGCACATAAAATTATAAATTTGAAATGTCACAATATTAAACAAGAACAATGTCATATAATTCATACACAATGTCAATACAATTATTAAAAATTACAGCACATAAAATTATAAATTTGAAATGTCACAATATTAAATAAGTACAATGTCATATAATCCATTTTTTTGTCATATCTTATCTTCTAAGTATTCAGTGACACTGTAATAGGCCTTAGAAATCAAAAGCTTTTTCAAAGTACTTTTAAAAACATTCAAAGATTGTATCTGTAGCAGTTCTTTTGGCAAATGATTATACAACCTTGGTGCCATGCAGAATATACTACTATTCAAAAAATGCGTTCTATTAAAAGGGAAACATATGTGATTTTTATAGCGTGTACTTCTCATTTTTTTAAACAGATTGATATTGTTCTTCACAAATATTAACATTTCATATATGTAAATACATGGCACGGTCAAAATATTCAAATCAATGAAGTATGTCTTGCAACTATCAGTCTTTTTTAGTTTACAAATAGCCCTAACACACCTCTTTTGTGATATTAATATCATTTCCCTGGAAGTTGAGTTGCCCCAAAAGATTATCCCGTACCGAAGAAGAGAGACAACATGTCCGTGGTATGCAGTCATAAGTGTTCTGAAATTCGCAACTTTAGAGAGTTTGAACAGCGCATATGAGAATTGGTTAATTTTGGAGCTTATATATTCACTGTGTGTTTGCCACTTTAAATTATTATCTATATGCAGTCCCAGAAATTTTGTGGATTGTACCTCTTGTATTTGCTGTCCTGAATAATTAATTAAAACGTTAGATAATAATTCCTTTCTGTTTTTGAATGTCATTAAATTAGTCTTTGTCAAATTTATCTGTAAGTTATTCATCGTCAACCAGTTAATAATAGTAATTAAGGTATTATTTATATCCTCTTCCAGAAGAGCTTGGCTTTTGCCTTGGAAAAGGACTGTGCTATCATCAGCAAATAATATTGTTGGATGTTGGGTAACGTTTGGAAAATCGTTGATATATATGATGAATAACAACGGCCCTAACACACTTCCCTGAGGCACACCAACGTTTACTTTTCTAAATCTCGACGTGTATTTTATTTCCTTTCTTTGCTTCTTACATATTGCTGTAACTACTGTGGATTGTCTTCGGTTACACAGATATGATTTAATTAAATCTAGAACCGTTCCTCTCACACCATAAGCATTAAGTTTCTCCAAGAGCAGAGTATGATCAACATGATCAAAAGCTTTGCTTAGATCCATGTATAAGGCACACGTTGGAATCTTATTATCCACATTTGTCATAACTACTTGAAGAAGCTTATAAATCGCCACATTTACACTTTTATTTTTCCTAAAGCCAACTTGTTCATCAGCAAATAAACAGTTGCACTCAAAAAAGGAATATAAACTATTATATATAATCTTCTCAAATATTTTTGATAGAACTGGAACAAGTGCAATAGGTCGGTAACATGACATATCCTTTAAGTTACCTTTTTTAAACAAAGGCTTTATAATTGTATTTTTTAACTTTTCTGGGAAAATTCCATTTGATATACAAAGATTCATTATATGACTTAATACCGGGGATATATCGTTTGCTACGTGTTTTAAAACGCTTGTCGTTATGTCATCGTAACCAGTACTAGAAGTGTTTTTCAAACTAAGTATTATTCTTTCTATGTCAGGAGGGATTGTAGGTGCAATAAAAAGGGAATTAACAAGTCTATGAGGGTGGTGTGACTTGGCATTACTTTCATTGCTTGATATTTGGTCGATAAAGAAGTCATTGAAGGACTCAGCTATTTGTGCAGGATCACTAATAATTTTCCCATTTACATCCAGTTCCTCTATTTCGGCCTTTGGTAAATTGTGTTTTGTATTATTGATTATTTGCCAAGTAGCCTTACCTTTATTGACTGCAGTGTTTAAAAAATTGTTATTTTGGCATTTTTGCGTCAGATTAATGATACGTTTCAGTCTAGATGAGAGAGCCTTAAAATTATTTTTATTTAATTCAGTCCGATTCTTCCTATATTTCCACAGGAGTTGACGTTTGCGTTTGCAACATTTTCTTATACCTGAAGATATCCATGTAGGTTGTTTCTCAGTTCGTATCTTTTTAATACATATGGGGAAACACAAATTAAAAAATAATGTGAATAATTCATGAAACATGTCAAATGCAGTATTAGGGTTATCACAATTAAAAATATCAGAAAATGTCAGAGAAGATATACATTGTTTAAATTTGTCAATATTTTGTTTACTAAAGTCCCGTTTTTCTACATACCAATATTTAAGATAGCTACTTGGTTTGACCGGGCACGTTAGAACTTGTGCCGTATGGTCAGAAATAGCAAATTCCGTAATTTGACTAGTGCTACCTCGTATATTATCCATAAAATTGTCTAGGCATGTACCTGATTTTAAACGTGTAGGTTCTTTAATTTGTAAACGTAGATTATAGACAGATAACATTTCTTTTAATCTATCGGTGCTTCTTGATTGTCTCAAAATATTGATATTGAAATCACCACAGATTATAATTTTATTTTTCTTGTAGGATAAATTTGTGAGTATAAGTTCCAACGATTTGAAAAATGTGTCTAGCTCCTGATTACTGCATTTAGGAGGACGATAAATACACACTACAAAAATCCCATGATTGAGCAATTCAATACCTGAACATTCTACAATACCTTCCCTGGAATACTTTTTAATACCAGAAATTTCTTTAAACCTATGTGTTTTCCGAACCAAGATGCATGCTCCTCCATGACGGTTTTTGCGGGAAAAACAAGAGCCAAGAGTAAAATTTTGAACAGAAAGCATCTGTAGATCATTGACAGTCATATTATGTTCTGTAATGCATAGGACATCAATAGACTTAGAAGTGTCCGTCTGGTATGTATCTAAAGCTAATACTAACAAATCAGATTTAGTTAATAATCCATTCACATTTTGGTGCAGAACACGTATTTCCTTATACACGAAAACATTTTGCAGTATTCTCTATTAGTTCTGAATTACGTTCAGACTCAAAATTAGTCTGAGTACATTTATCTAAGGTATTTGGACAATACTCTGAACGATTCAACTTACCAAGGTATTCTTCGTATTTTGTTTTGTAATTAATACGCAGTAGTTCCTTTAATATACATCGGCACTTACAAAGTAGAAACGAGACTCGTCTAGGAATATACTCGAAATAATTTATATTTATAAAACTGTTATTATTATTATCATTTCTATTACACAAAAACTTCAATTCATAATTTAATTTCTTAATATTCAAATATCTATTATATGGAACATCTGTAACAATTATATTAGTATTAATAAGTTCTTTAAAAAAAGCTTGCAATTCAAATTGGCATTTGTACGGGTTTTTGTCATTTGTCCCTGCCAATACAATAACAAAATCCTTTTTCGTCAAAGTTTTTAATGCACTCCTATCCGTTAATAAAACTTCAGCTAGACTAGCTCCAGGTTTCCAGAAACAACTTACGGCAAAGTCTGACCCTACTAAGCCTTGAAAAACACGTTGAAAATGTCGGCCCTGTTCATCGGCGATTACTATAACTTTACTTCTTTTTTTTACCAAAACTCGTTTTGGTGAGTTCTGAAGTCGATCACATAAATCTGTTGTCAGGGGCTGTGTAGAGGTTGTCATAGCAATATAAACATCATTTGCGTTATTCGTTACATTTTTCCCAGGCGTTTCATTTTTCCCAGGCGTTTCAGTCTCCTGATCGTTCAACTCATCACTGCAGGGAATCGACGAGTCGATGGAATTTGTGTTAACTGTAATAGTAGGATTTTGTTCCTGTGTGATAATATCTGATTGGTCTGTCGTTTTTGTTGTTAAATCATTTTTTTGTTTGTCATATGAATGTGTTGGTGAAGTAACATCATATCTATTCACATCATGGAGTTGATACCTCTTCTTTTTTTGAGAGGACATAATACCTTTTGTTTTTTCCGTATAATCAATTTTTTTATACAATTCTATAACTTCATAACATTTAGAGAGATCTTTTTTAAAATTACTGATTTCCAAATGCATGTTATCTATTTCATTATGGGCGGACAGTAAACTCATTTTAAGTTCACTTATTTGTTCTCGCAATTCCAAACAACAGGGGTTTACGCCATCTAGCGACGTGTTGGGTAGGCTTAACATTGTTGTATCGAATAGTGAGGATGTCTCATCGTTACCAGTGATATCTTGCATAGAAATAGAACGTTGATTTCTTCGCTGTGTGACGTTATCTGAATCCATTTTTAATGGTCAGTTTTTAAATTATAAGTCTTTAGAAACCACAAAAAGGCACCCCGTCGGCTGGGATCGAACTTGGGCACTCGTCAATGCCTTGCAATCCCAGCGGATACTCAACGAGCCACGGCGTATGTTGACAAGTTATACGAAATTGTGGTTCTTGGTGCTAGCAAAATTTAAGTTCATAACTGCGTAGTGTAGGTAGACAGGACGAAACATTGAAATATTTGCACAAGTTGAACATCAAAAAATATTTCTCACTATCACTTATTTACTTGTTTTCCACTTTTATCAATAAGGATGCTGAACTTAACTGCATCAACTTTGTTTATCCTTAACCTCATGTTAGTTGCTAACATGAGGTTAAATTGTCATTATTGTTTGTAAAACTGTCTCTTTAACCTCGTGTTAGCATCTAACTTCGAGTTAAGTTTTTCTTGCAAGTGGGACTTGGTAGACAACCTATTTTTTTTCTGCGGTTACATGTATAACCTATTTATACAATTTATTATGATTGTGGATCGTGTTTTGACGATAATTTGTCTACCCTACGATAGCAGGTACCTAAATATAATTTTACTGATTGTGAGACCAATCTTACTAATATTATCTATATCTACATATATACTTAATATTATAAAGAGGTAAAGTTTGTGAAGTTGTAGGGGTAACCTCTGGATCTACTAAACCGATTTAGATGAAATTTGGCATGAAGATAGTTTGAGACCCTGGAAAGAACATAGGATAGTTTGTATTGCCTTGGGATGATAATACACTTTTTACGCGTGCGAAGCCGTGGGCAGAAGCTCTCTATAATAAAGAGAAAGCCTATTTTTTTGTAGTTTGTTCAGACGAGTATGGTAATCTCCGAAACCACTACATCTATTGGAAAAAATCTTTCACCGTTTGAAAGTTACATTATTCTAGATGATTATGAATTATTATGATCAAGACCTAGCAGGCGGGCCACTAAATTTCTCTATTGACTTTCTACTTATATGATATTATATCCATACATACTATCCATACTAATATTATAAATGCGAAAATAACTCTGTTTGTTTGTTTATTTGTTATCTTATAAAGGACTAAACCGTTTTATATACAAAAGCCTTTAAATTTTTTTTTTTTTTTTAAAACGAATTTATTTCTCAATCCTGTTCTTTGTCACATTTTTAGGGACTGGTAACTTTAGAATCCTACACTGTGCGTGGCCCAACTCGCATTTGGCTAATTTTTATACTCTTCGTGAACCCACGACCAGCGAGGGTTCAAATCAAGTACCAATGTGACGTTTTTAATTCATATGTATTTTCTGAGCTTATCTTAGATATAACGATTATTACCTTCACCGATATGAAGCAAATAATCGTGAGGAAACCTGCACCCTAATTGCGTATCTGTTTTAACAGTACGGAGCACACTCCACTTTTATTTTGTTAACACAACAATATTCATTGCGTGTGTAGACAGAGTTAGAGAGAGACAGTGTTTTAAGCTGTCCAGTAAACCGATTAAGGAACATAATATGAAGCAATAAATGCAAGGGAAACAATCCGTACCCTACTCTTTGAACTTATACAAAATATATATTTGATCCATCAGTTAGATAACCTAAAAATATTGGACACGTATTTTGACTTATGCCACGTAAACATATAATTACGACGATACAGTGCATTGAAATATAGTGTGACGTCACGGCGTGCTACACTTTTTCCTGACAAAGTGACGTCACAAGCCCCGACTCCCGAACTTTGACGCGCTTTATCTTTGTAAATTTTTATTTCTTAGATAAAGCAGAAAAATACGGGTCTAATATTATTTAATAATCTCACTGACGGACTAAATAGAATTATCATTAGTGTTCCGTACCCAAAGAGTAAAAACGGCACCCTATTAATAACTCCGCGGTCCGTTTGTCTGTCACCAGGCATGCAATTTTCACAGATGATGTATTTCCGTTGCCGCTTTAACAACAAAAATAAATATTTAAGTGATTTGAGCCCAAATACAACAAACGTGATTTTTTTGCCGTTTTTCGCGATAATGGTACGGAACCTTTCATGCGCGAGTCCGACTCGCACTTGGCCTGTTTTTTTACCTACCCAGGAAACATCCCCATTAGCATGCTGGACTTATAAGTTTGAAATCGCCAACCTGCCTTGAGCAAGCATGGTGAGAAGAGAGAGATTTGAGAAAAGGCTTAAGCCCTGCAGTGGAACAGTACCAGGCTGGTATTATTATTAATCATTGTTTGTAATAAAAGGTATAGAATCTCTGGAATCACAAGACTTTTTAAATGATTTCTTTTGTTTTTCTTTATTCGCGGTTTGAGGTTTGGTACGGTAAAAATTACAGGTATTGCAGGCAGATATTATGGCAGGTAGAATCCTTGCCTGATTGTCTGTACGTCTGACTGTGTGTCTGCTTGTGTAGGTACCGAGCATAGTCATAATCGAACAAACAACATTTATCTACTCTACTTTTGTGCGTGCGTTGATGCGTACATTTGAGCGTAGTGTAGGTATGTGCGTAAAACAAGAGTAATCTACTGATACAGTCAAATAATCTTACCAACTTCATAGGCATAATCTTACGCATTTATCTTTGTTACGAAACTACAACAAAATACCTACTGCTTATTTACGGGAGATACAGCGACATATAAAAAGTGATATTCTTCAAGGATCCGCAGTTTATAATGTAGGTGTAATCATAATTATCTTATTCATGGTCATAGAAGAGCATTATGTATTTCGCTTCCGAACTCATCATCTTCCTGCCCTTGTCCTATGTTAATTGTGGTCGGCGCAACACGTTTTCTTCTTGCATACCGTCCTGTCCCCCGTCACGCTATCACTGACTCCCTTTTCTTTCATATCACTCCTCACACAGTCCATCCATCTATTCTTTGGCTGTCCCCTCCATCCATCCACATTTATATTTATCACTCTTTTAGTAATATGTGTTGCATCCCTCCTCATCACATGACCATACCAGGACAAACGGTTTCCTTTCAACTTTTCTTTTTTTTATTTATTTATTTATTCATTCAAAATTTGTTTACACTATTACATTCATACATTCTGCCAAACTGTAAAACAGTTTGTCGGCAGTTTCTCTCGTGTCACAATATATTACAAATTATAAACTTAAACATCAACTTAAATATTTATGCTAAGTAGGTAAACTAAATTAAACAATTGATAAAAAATCCACCGGGTCAGACAATCCCGCATTCCACACCCATGATCAATTTCCATTGTCCATGGTTGCAAAATGCTAGTCTTGTTACAAAGCATGGCTATGGACAGAGTGACAGATAATGTTTTTTTAGAATTTTCTTGAGTTGATTTTTCGATTTAATACACGACACCAACTTTGAGGGTAATTTGTTCATCAACATCGGCGGCGTTACAAACTTTCTCGTGCGTTTACCGTAATAGTTAGTGACCCTAGGAACAACAAGCAACTTTTGTTTAGATAAATTTCACTGGTGTCACTATCAAACTTCCTCAAATATATTTATTTCTCACTTTATCCATTCTGGTCACTCCGCACATCCATCTCAACATTCTCATCTCTGCTACATGCGATCTCTTTTCATATTTCTTATTCACAGCCCCACATTCTGACACATACAAAACGACAGGTCTAATCACGCACTTGTAAATTTTCAAATTTTCCCCTTTAACTGGAGGGCGATCCGTGGGTTGTGTTTGTTGTGCCAGTGACCTGTCGCCATTTCCATTTTGTGTTGATACGGTGCGTTACATCTCGGTCTAAGTCGCCACACCCTTGAACAAGTCGGAGCAGATCGGTATATAGGTGTTCCAGCGCATTTCGCTTCCGAACTCTTGAACTTTAATCTTATGTTCGTGTAAATGAATAGAATCCTCCAGACCGAATTTCGGCCACACACAATCTCAACGGAGACTAGTCATCGTCGTCGGTGAAGATATTGTAGAACACATGTTTAGTGTGTGTGCAAACACAGATGCACTCTATTGTGTCTCACTCTCATAGTCCGATGGGACGACAATTCGACACGATCGGAGACAGATCAGACACTGGACACCGTTTAAAGTGCTTTCCAAGGCGTCACAGTAACAATTTCCAAAGTCCGGGCTGCCAAAAAAGAATGGGAAAACGCAAACAATGGCCCGATTTGGGAATCGTACCCCGGACATCACGCTTAGCATTCAACAGTCGCACTTGCGATGCGACCGCGACACTAAGGAGGCAATTATGGAAATGTACGAGTACGTAGGTGGTTAGACGTCAGACTGTCAAGATTTTTCTCTCGAGTTTCCCCCTGCAGTGTTCAGAGTACTCCAGGAAGTCATTAGTCTTTTGTGTGTTAGTCGACTTCCGGTCACTTTGTTATGATGTAGCGTGATGCACTGTTATTGTGTTTAGTTCTGATTAATAACACTATAGTACACCCACATAATGTTTAAGTCCAAATGTAATAGCCATCAATATGAAATTCCAGACGGAAAACACAATAAAACATTGGCCGACCCGGGAATGGAACCAGGACCTCATGGTCAGCAGTAGCACTCGCCTAACCTTTCGTAGAATACACACATGATGTTGTGTATATAATAACACTATGTTTTAGTCTATGACACTTCTTCAAGGAGTCTTTGAGGAAAATCACTATCACGAGATTTGAGCTTCGTTAGAAAATTATAGTAGAGTAAATTTTTGCCCGCGGCCTAACATATTATGTATGTTTAAGTATCCGGCATGATAAGCAGTGATAGGGCAATTTTTTATCAGTGAATGATTTTTCGTGATCGTATCAGTACTACTTTCGTATTCGTACTTTCAAAAACCGGCCAAGTGCGACTCGGACTCGCACACGAAGTGTACCGTACCACTATCGGAAAACACGGCAAAAAAATATGTTTGTTGTATGGGAGCCCCACTTAAATATTTATTTCATTCTGTTTTTATTATTTGTGGTTATAGCGACAACAGAATCTATGAAAATATCAACTGTCTAGCTATCACGGTTCATGAAATACTCCCTGGTGACAGACAGACTGACGGTCAGTGGAGTCTTAGTAATAGAGTCCCGTTTTCACCCTTTGGCTACGGAACCCTACAAAATTCCTCCTACAAACACACATTATTGCCTCCATAACATTAACTTAACCATTGATTCTGACTAGCAAATTCTTAATTTAATTTTTTTATGAAGAATTTAAATTTAGAATCTGCAAATTACCTAATCGTTAGCGAGTTTTTATAAATAAGTATTTTTTTTAATAAAAAGATTATAATATTAGTATGATAAATATAAAAGAAAACTTATGTCACGGCCTCATGCTCATCCTGCTGATACCCCTACACTTGACATTAAGCGTTGCGATTAGCGTAAACAACACAATTACGTCTTTAAAATAAGTATCCACATTAAATACTTACATAAGTTACATTACATTTCTGCTACACAAGTTGTAAATATATAATATTTCAAAATTTAAACAGCTGATCTATATGACGTAGACAAATTTACATACGAAAAGTTATTTACTGAGTATTAATGCCAATTTAATTCTTGTTTCAAGTCTGCTTCCAAAAGATATTTATTTAAGTGTTTCTGAAATATTTTCGTGTTATTTACCTTCTAAGAAAAACTGAAATCGCTGAACCTAGCGCGAAATTTCTACCGCTCCTATCATTATAATTGCTATTTACATATTTACTGAGGTTACGCTACGCCCACGATTTTATTTTTGAGTCTGATTAGTGCCCTAGATTGAAGTGGTGTGATAACTGGTACCTAGGACCTACCTAATTATTTTTTAAATTTCATTAAATTTGTATTTTCAATAAAACTGTAACCATAATTTAAAAAAAAACTATTTTATTTTCAACTTTTTAGTTTTCTTTCGTTACTTATAATATATATCCCCAGGTAGACATAATATATACTATGTATACTTCCATATATCTATTCTTATATTATAAAGTGGAAAGATTTGTATTTTTGACAAAAATGCAAATCTTTTCTCTTTATATTTTTTTTTTGTATGTAACGAATAAACTTAAAAACTACAGGACCGAATGATTTCAAAAATTATTTCACTGTTGGGATGCTACACTATCCGCGGGTGAAATAGGCTACTTCTTATCCCTGTATTCCAACGGGAACGGGCACTAAGCGGGTGAAACCGCGAGGCGTCCGCTAGTATATAATATTATAAAGAGGTAAAGTTTGTGGGTTTGTGGTTTAGAGGGTAAAATATGGATCTACTGAACGGATTTAGATGAAATTTGGCATGGAGATAGTTTGTATTCCCTTGGGAACATAAAACACTTTTTACGCTGGCGAAGCCGCGGGTTGTAGCTAGCCGTAGCTAGTCGTATATAATCGTCTATATATCTATATACTCTACACTCGAATATATATATTCGAGTGTAGAGTCTCCGATCTTGTTAGAAGTGGGTGCTACGTGGGCATTCAACATGACCTTTGTTTTGTCCTTGTTCATTTTGAGACCCACTTTTTCGGCAGCTCTACTGAGGTCATTTATTTATTTAAACTTCATGCTCAAAGGTACAATGGCGGGCTTAATGCCTTGGGCATTCTCTACCAGTCAAGCAAGGGTGGTGAAGAGATGACAAGGCAGGTGCATTGTATAAATCGTGGCAACAATTTAACAACAATTTTTGATTTCTTAAAATACACCTACATACATATTGAGCATTGCATTGGGGTTCTCCATAGTCTCAGCTATTATCAAGATGGTTTACCGATTTCAAACTTAAGGATTCCTCACGATGTTTTCCTTCATCGCTGTCAGCGATATCCAAGATGTACTTAGAAAGTAGGTAAATCTGAATCGAAAATCACATTGGTAAATTAGGTACTTGCACAGATTTGAACCTACGACCTCAAGCACGAGAGGCTATATAGGTCATAGTTACAAAACATTTTTTATTTTTATTTCTATTTGTTCAATTAACTAGTGTAATTTATATTAAAATATATCTACCTATAAACCCACAAAGGCCAGCTGTGAATTTCAATACCTAAGTAGACATTAGAATGCTACAGCTGCCGCCACAATTTAGCAAGACCAACAATAGTGAGTAGATCCATCATTCTCACCTGCATATCTAAGAGGTGATGAGTAATCAATGCTTATCAAGATCTTGAGTGTCCCTGTTCAGTAGCTGGTCGACATGTTATATATATATATGGGCTAATGGGGCTATTGTTTTTAAATAAGAGGAAATGCGGTCGCAGACTGAATATCTTAAGTCAAAAAGCCGAGGTTTGGTATATTATATAAACTGAAAAAGAATGATATATACTGTGCCCCTATGTTTTTCTTTTTTCAATTATAGTTGACAAATTTGTACACTAGGCCTCTGTTGACAGCGCAATAAGGAGCATTTTTTTTAGGGTTCTAGTGCTTCTAAAGATAATGTATCAGCAAAAAGGAAAACATTATGGGAACAGTATATATCTTTCTTTTTCAGTTTATGGAATATCTTTTAAATTAGTCCAATATTGGAGGAGGGAATATGCGACAGCCAAACCTCGAATTATGATTTTTTTCTTAAGGAAATTCAGTCGGATCTCTCTGCCAGCATTTCCTCTAAGTATTTTGCAGAATTGACTTTGCTAATACCTAATAGATAAGTATACTTATCATATCATAACATAACACCTGTATTCTCCGAAGGGTTGGGCAGAGGTGCATCTATGGTACACCCACATTTCACCAGTTATGTTTAATTTTTTTAAACATAACTGTTAATTTCAAGGGAGGGGACGGCCAAAGAAAAAATGGATGGGCTGTGTGAGGAGTGATATGAAAGAAAAGGGCGTCAGTGAAGGATCCGAGTGACAGGGGACTGGACGGTATGGAAGAAGAAAACATGTTGCGCCAATCCCAAATAACATGGGGGCAGGAGGATGATGATGAACAGTTTTTTTTTTTTAGTTTTAGTAATAGGAGCCGAGCTAATTACCATCAACGGGCACAATTCGAGACACCGGGCAGCAGAAAATTCCAGATGGAAAAAGCCATAGAACATTTTGCCAGACCCGGGAATCGAACCCTGGACGTCAGGCTCAGCAGTAGAATTTGCGACCACTACACCAACGGGGCAGAACTTTCTAGTCTATGAAAATGTAAATAAAATTGATGAATAATAGTATTTAATGATTGTCTGACTCCGATTAAAGACACAAAAGAAGAAGTATATTTGTATGAATCCATTTTTGAAGATATTGCCCTACCTATCTAGGGAGGATAACAAAACAACAATCATTTGGAAAGCCTTCTAGCTACAATACTAGCTATAATATTTATATGAGTATTATTTATCTTTTTGATCGCCAAATATCAAAACCTTTAAAATATAGTAAAGCACCTTTTATGAATGGGGACCCGTTCTGTCGGCCGTTTTGATGTGTATTTTTCTGTTCTTGATAATTTAGCCATCAACACCAATACAAATACATTAGTTGCGGCCTGAGGTATCGTAGGCATTAGGAAAAACTTGAAGGCCCACCAGGAGGAAGTTCAAACTCAAACGTGGCCTACATACAGAGTAGAATTACGCGTCTCTAATGGACTACAAACTGTGTTTGCAAGCCCATCCTATTACAATTTAATATTTTATTTAATATTTTACTAATATTATAAATGCGAAAGTTTGGATGGATGATGGATGTATGTTTGTTACTCAATCACGCCAGATCGGCTGATCTGGGTGAAAATTGGCACAGAGATAGATTACTTTTAACCCGGTATAATGTAACTTTGGGATGATAAAATACTTTAGACGCGGGCGAAGCCGCTAGCAGTAGCTAGTACATACATAACAGCACACTTGTATAGTTCTCTACAAACTTCTTGGCCACCCTGAAGTTGGCTTTCCGATGCGCAAGGCACGGCGCGGTGCTGTTTTAGTATGAGATTTACAACTGCGCAGCCTTTGTAGCCAACTTCAAGGCGGCCCAGAAGTTTGGCGAGAACTGTATTCCCAGAAGAGGTGCACTTATAGTACACCCACATTTCGTCAGTTATGTTCGCCATAAACCAGGCACAAATCCAGACTCCAGGCTGCTGCTGAGAAATTGCAGATGGACAAATCCAATCACCAGTAGCGTTTGCGACCACTAGACCGTTGGTATGGCAGTCAACAATAATACTGATCACCAGTAGCGTTTGCGAACACTGGACCGTTGGTCTGGCAGTCAACAATAACACTGATCATCAGTAGCGTTTGCGACCACTGGACCGTTGTTCTGGCAGACAACAATAACACTGCTTAGCAGTAGCATTTGCGACCACTAGACCGTTGGTGTGGCAGTCAACAATAACACTGATCACCAGTAGCGTTTGCGACCACTGGACCGTTGGTCTGGCACACAACAATAACACTGCTTAGCAGTAGCATTTGCGACCACTAGACCGTTGGTCTGGCAGTCAACAATAACACTGATCACCAGTAGCGTTTGCGACCACTAGACCGTTGGTCTGGCAGTCAACAATAACACTGATCACCAGTAGCGTTTGCGACCACTGGACCTTCGGTCTGGCAGACAACAATAACACTGCTTAGCAGTAGCGTTTGCGACCACTAGACCGTTGGTCTGGCAGTCAACAATAACACTGATCACCAGTAGCATTTGCGACCACTAGACCGTTGGTCTGGCAGTCAACAATAACACTGATCACCAGTAGCGTTTGCGACCACTAGACCGTTGGTCTGGCAGCCAACAATAACACTGCTTAGCAGTAGCGTTTGCGCCCACTAGTCTGTTGGTCTGACAGTCAACAATAACACTGCTTAGCAGTAGCGTTTGCGACCACTAGTCTGTTGGTCTGACAGTCAACAATAACACTGATTAGCAGTAGCGTTTGCGACCACTAGACCGTTGGTCTGGCAGTCAATAATTTTTACTATCACAGGTTTTTAAAACTTGGCAGACCGTATACCCGTATCTTAGGCTTTCACAGGGTGCGTTCAATGTTTAGGTTCACATAGATACCGAAGAATTCTCAATTCACCCATTTCATTTCTACTTCTTTGCAGGAGTAAAACTGGCATAATAATTGTCCTCAAAAAATCTCATCATCATCATCATTTTAGCCGAAAGACGTCCACTGCTGGACATGGGCCTCCCCCAAGTGTCGCCACACTGATCTCCAAAAACTCTACTGCCAGCAAAATAAATGAATCGTAGCCAAAACATAACATATTATGCTTTATATTAAAATTACAAAAGAAATGAAGAACTACAATACGATAGATTAATAATTCAGGGATTCAGTATATACGTAGTGTGAATACAGAGTTTCAGCGCTACATGGCTTGGATTCCTTCTCAAATACCTGTTCGGCTTGTTTGATTTATTTCTTAATGAATGGTGCGGCAAAACCATAGAAAATAGATAACTATATCTACTAGTAAATATTTAAACAGATTATCAGACCACAGTTTTTGATGATTTTCGTTTAATGTAAAACTGTAGTGGACTGTATTTATTATTGGCAAGAAGAATTATCAAATTCGACCGGTTTCAGGGCCCTCACGTTCTATTTATTTACAAAAATTACGCTCGCAGAAACTATTGTCATCATACATTTTCTTTCAAAGTTTACCATCAACTTAAATTTACAGATAATATAATACTAGCATGTAGGTTCCAATATATTCCGCATTACCGAAAACCTAAGACAATGTTCACTTTAAGGGTGGTTACGAACTAGTTACATCCGATCCGTGTCCGTGAAATTTCGGTTCTGAATTAGTCTTCTGCCGGACTTCTTGTAAGGAAGCTTACGCAATACATAATATTCGAACTCTATCCATCGTAATCGTTCATAATTCAGAACATTTTGAACTTGGACTTCAAATCACGGACACGGATCACGGACACCGACGTTTAGTGCGTAACCGCCCTTTCACTGTCTAAATAAAACTAATTTATTTAGGTTGAGATTACGTAAAAATTCACAAGCGCCCTCAAAACGCTGTAATTGTTAGTATACGGTCATCAAATTCTAACTGACGTCTTATCACTCGCCAGTCAGACTTCTTAACCGTTGAACTATTGTCACATCACTAATTGTCACTTAGATATTAATTTTGTTTCACTTTTGAATTTATTATATGTTTGGAACATTCGTACAAAGGGTCATCTTAGGGGCGGACAGCCTATTCTTCAGTACCTACAAACCTAGGTACTTAAATAGAACCCTGATTTCTGAATTCGTTTTAAGAGGTTTTTTTTTATTCATTCACTCCAAACATACAATATCCTTAAAGGCTTAACCCAATGCAATAATGTAGTATCTACCCTTACAAATTAATTAGTTCCCCTGCTTGTACCATAACAAATTCTATTATATTCTTTCAAATTGTTCGAAGTTGAATAGTTATCATATGCTTTTTATTAACTTGCAATGTATGTATCTATATTATTATGTATGTATGTCTGGGTCGCATCTTGCAACTGAATTTTAAAGCAGTTATCCGCAACCGGTTAAGATGAAATTTTGCAATTCACTTTTGGTTTGGATGCCTATGCACGGTAAGCATGTATATATATATATTTTTTTAATGGAATAAATTATTTATCAAACTATACTTTAGTCTGTAAAGTTGTCAAACTTTGGCTTATAAGTTGTTTTCGACAAATACTCAATTCAGAGACTGGGCCTTATACTTAACGGAAGGATTTTAAGATATAAAGAGGTTGATGCTGTTGTACATTTTAAGGTAAACGACTTTCGAAAACAAGGCTTACGGTAGACTGTAGTATTATATTATCTGTGACCGTAGCAAGAGCCTCTTGCCAGTGTCCGTGGTGTATAAGAGTGTATGAAGTACTTATTTATTAACTTTATTTATTTAAAACTTCATACACACAAACGCACAGATGCAGACTTAATGCCTCAAGCATTTTCTACCACTCGACCTTTGGGTGCTGCAGAGACAAATAGTGGTAGATGCAACATTGAAAATCGCGATTAGGTAATAGTTTATAAATACAAAGATATGCATACAAACGTTCACTTTTAAACAATAAATACTGACCATTGATAAAGGTCCTTTTTATTTGCACTTTATTGAATCTTTTAAATTATTAGTTCCACTTCCAAAACTTGTTTGCCAGCTGATTGAATGGATGATTCATTTATAGATTCTGGTAAATGAGGTTTTTGATTAGTTTAATTAACTATTAGTGCTAAGGCGAATACCTACTCATTAACTTTATACCAGTGTGGCAGAACGTAAGTGCTTTTTAATAGCTGGGGACACCTTCGCTATGAACTGTGGTAAATCAACTCGGTATGCTTATAATCATATTGCATAAAACATTTTAATATTTATTAATACATACGAGACAGACACAAATAAAAAATTAAAATATTGTTTTTACTCGTAAATTTTGCAGAAAAAGAAAAGCGCATTGTTGTTTAAGTAATTGTAAAATCTTAGCATAAAAACAACATTCATAAAAATACAAAAAAATCACATCGCACAGCCGCATCAAAAATAAATAAAGGTCAATAATAAGTTAGCCTTGTAAAAAAGTGTAACTTACCGTAATGAATATCGAGTATCGACGTAAACTCGTCACAGCGGAGAGCGCAGGCGAGTTGCGCGCGCGTTCACAGGTGACTGCAGCCGCCAGCCCGGTCGAACTCGAGAACATGCGCCCGCGCAGCTCCTCAGATAAAACTCACTCACTGCCCTGTGCGTTACCAATCAGTTTTCCGTCTAACAACGCTTTTCGCCGCCTCAATCATACTTATTTGGTAAATCGCCGTTTTTACCCGACTGCCGAAAGAGGGTTATGTTTTTCAAGCGTGGGTATTTACAAAGTGCGATAACTTTTATAGCGACAAAATTTGGAGTTTCTTATGTATTTATTTATAATTTATATAACAGTATAAGCACACACATATATTACACAGGAAGAAAAGAAAAATTGGTAGATACAAAGGTGATGCTAATTTCTAAAGAAATCTCTTCCAGCATGTACCTGCGTAAGTAAGGGGGTTCTTTTATATTTTAAGGGCATACCGCTGCCATTACTTCCTTCAGCGGCAGATAGCCTTCATTATCTATACCAATATTATAAAGAGAAAAGACTTTTTTGTTTGTTTGATTGTTTGTTTGTTTGTACCGAATAGGCTCCAAAACTACTGGACCGATTTCAAAAATTCTTTCACCGTTGGGAAGCTACTCTATCCCCGGGTGACATAGGCTACTTTTTATCCCTGTATTCCCACGGGAACGGGAACTACGCGGGTGAAACCGCGAGGCGTCCTCTAGTTATTTATATTTTTTCGCGTTTGACCACTATCTCACCAGATGATAAGCGATGATGTAGTCGACGGTGAAGCAGGCTTGCCTAAAAGCCTGCCTGGGCTCGAACCCACGACCTACAACTTGTAAATCGCGGCCGATACCACTGGGCCACCACAAGTCTGGAAGGTTAATAAAAAAAATGTTTAGAAACTAAAATCACACTCCAAAAAAATCGCGATCTGAAAAGTAAGAAAAGAAACAATTTTTAGAGGATTGTGGTGGTCGTATGAAAAGAACCATCCAAGTGCGTGTCGGACTCGCGCACGAAGGGTTCCGAACCATTATCGCAAAAGACGGCAAAACAATCACGTTTGTTATAAGGGAGCCCCACTTAAATATTTATTTTATTCTGTTTATAGTATTTGTTGTTATAACGGCAACAGAAATACATCATCTGTGAAAATTTCAACTGCCTCGCTATCACGGTTCCTGAGATACAGCCTGGTGACAGACGGACAGACAGACAGAAAGACGGACCGCAGAGTCTTAGTAAAAGGGTCCCGTTTTTACCCTTTGGGTACGGAACCCTAAAAAGGAAAAGCTATCCAAGAGATAACCCGGATAAATTAGAAGGCGGCCAAATTTCCAGAGATGCCCAGTCAAATCCGGACGGATGGTAATCCTAGTCGGGGTTTGCATGAATTCATGCGGGCCAAATCATAGTCGGGGGAGCGTGACAAAATGCGCAAGCACTCCAGCGCCCCGGTCAAAGGTAGCTGTAGAAAACCGTGTGGTTTTTTTTTTTGTCAGCATTGGACATCCATGAGGATTCAACATCATCAGCCTATTAATATTCCCACCACTGGGTCACAGGTCTTCTCTCTCTCTCTGTGAGAGAGGGAATGGGCCGTAATTGACCACACGGGCCCAGTGCGGATTGGTGGATGTCGCATGTCTGCGAATTTTTGGTTCTAAGACATGCCGGTTTCGTCACGTATTTTTCTTCACCGTTTTTGAGATCAGTGGTGATGAAATAATTTACACAAAGTAGAGCGCCTGCCTGGGGTTCGAATCCACAACATACAACTTGTAAGTCTCGGCCAATGCCACTGAGCCACCTCTGCTCTCCATGAGGATTACCAAAACTTAAACAAGAAGAAAATCATGCTGTGCAGTCGGAGGATACGTATTTGCGAGCTGGCTGACCAAAACTAGATGTAGGTATCCTCCGACTGCACAGCATGATTTTCTTCTTGTTTACGTCTTTTTAGTTAGCTTTTTAAGCAGTCGGGTTATCGGTTTTTTTTGTTTTTTATTTACTATTTTCTAGTTTTTTTTTTAATCAAGTACATTTAGACATATAAGTGTTATATATTTTAGAAATCAACTCTTAAAACCCTTTATTTTGATAACCCACACGATGGGTTAGGAAGAAAAAAAAAATTTTACCTCGCAAAATGGCGCCCAAAATCCGCCATTTTTCTTTTCCATTTTTCATGTAGCCAGTGACACTCGCAGGGTTAAGACGAATCGATTGACGTAAGAATCATCAAAATCGGCCAATGCGTTTGGACTCTAGAACGCCACATAGGAACAAACATACATACATAGACTGATAAACACATTACTCTCCTTCGGCAGTCGGGTCAAAAATGGTTGGATTTAAATTTAATTGGCTTCTGCTGAAACAGTAGTTATCTGACTATGTGTCCTCCATAACCCAGTATACCTACCAGGTGATTAGATACTCTTCCCATCGGTCTATAACAATGAGGGAACAGAAGCCGCACCGAATGTACCTTCCTGTGTTTGCGCACACACTTGTGTACTATAATAACTCCCGCGCCGTTAGCTCCTCGCCACTTAGATTGACCACTGGGGCCAAAATTAGGTCTGGAGGACTATTTAGGATACCTACTTACCTTACATGTTTACTTAGGTAACATAATAATATGACAATAAGAGAGTAGGGAAGTCACGACTTTTTACCTTTCCAAGTTTCCGTCTTTTCCGTCAATCGTCATGATACAAAAGGCCGTCACCGAAAAACAATACCTATACCTACATTTATACATACCACCAACTGTCACAAACATATGCTTTAAGCAAAATAATAGCATGATTCAGCGTCGCCGTCCGTCCGCGTCGGTTCGGGAAAACGTCACTGATCATGCTTTTCCCCGTGACGTCTGCACGTCTTTCAATATCATGGCTGTTTCCTATAAGGAAAGGCCAAAGTAATCGTATTGGCAATGCAAACCAACCGTGAGCAGTGATGGCCCGGTGGTAACAGTAGGTAGTGGGTTCGAATAAAGGTAGGCGCTTTACTTTGTATAAATTATTTCATCACCACTGCTCTCAAAACAGTGAAAGATAACATCGTGAGGTAGCCGGCATGTCCTAGAACCAAAAATTCGAAGACATATTGTGACAGCTACCAATCCGCACTGTGCCCTCGTGGTAGATTACGGCCCATTCCCGCTCAAAGAGAGGTGGCCTGCACGCACAACGGACCAAATGGGAGCCTAAGTGCGGCAAAGGAGGTCCAGCAGTCCTTATATCCTAGCTCGCGATGGGAGCGCGCCCTTACAGTGGCACCTCGCATATTCTGGACTGTGAATGGTAGTACGCCAATGCAGAATTTATGTTTTTCTGTTGCTATAGCTGTATTGTTTCGTTTGAAGAGCTCTCTGGCGATAGAGACAGGGAATGTTAATGTTTTTCTAGTACCTATTATATAACTCCACAGTACATGTGTAATACTTACTTGTTTTAATACTTTATAACGGTACGTAGTATAGTGTGTAGTGCTATTCTGGGTGCATCGTCCTCACATATATGAATTTGTTAATGTGTGTACTTAAGTAAATATTGTAAAACACATATTTTTTTAAGAGTAAGTATGAAGTTTCTTGTGAGTTCTAGAATATTTTTTATTAAATACTTGTAAATTTTAATTGTTGACGTTCAAAAGTGCCGCTTGATGGCCTAGTTGAAATAAATATATTTGACTTTAACTTTGAATGTTAGCACATGCTTTTTTCTACCTTCGTTTTTATCTAATTCTATCCTGTCAGTAATTATTGTAGGTACCTAATTGGTTGCCTACCACTAATCAAAGTTAAATAAATAACTTGCTACTTCCGCGATGTGCAGCGTTTAACACAGAAATTGTAAAAAAAAATGTGTTCAGTATATATAAAACTTATACCTAACTATTATTGACAGAATATAGCTCTCCCTGTCACAGAGAGGAGGCCTGTGTCCCAGCAGTGGGAACATTAAAAGGCTGATGATGATAATGCAACAGACCGGCAGCCGAATTACTTACGCAATAAGGCTGCGTGCAATGGAGAAGCTCAGCATTGGGTAGATGCGGATTGAAGAAGAGAGAGAAAAGAGGAACAAAAACTTATGTTCTGTTATAGTTTCTGCTTAGCCGTTAAGATAAACCACGGAACCTAATGGGTTAAGTATTCTTTTAAGTTATTTTTTATTTAAGGGCTCTATGAGAAAGTTTGTTAACTTGGGAACCTATTTTTTTCAACAAACATTCGACTTGTTTTGTCTGTAAATGGTCTGCATACTTTCTCACGAATTTCATGAGAACTATATGTTTACGATACTTCTCTTTTCGATTCTTCCCCAGTAGTTGAGTTTATAAAATCTTTTAAATACCTACCTCACTATTGTAATGCTAGCATGCATTACTAATAGGATAACGTTAAGTATAATCCATGTTTGCTTTCTCGTCCTTATCTTATCTAGCTAGGTGACACTTGATATTCAACCTCACTCGTATTTTAGTATGTTTTAGGGTTCGGTAGGCATATTACGTACCTAGGTATCTTGCAAGCGATTTTTGGGCAATAATTGCTCTTCAATACAGAAGTTTTAGAGATTTTGGCGTTTTTTTTTATAAATAAGTGCATTTGGCATACTGCGATTAGCAAACGATTGTGTACCATACCTACACTGTAGGTAATTCCGGGTTTTATGACATAAAGCGTTTGATCGCGTGATGATTGCTAATTACTGTTTCTTACATTGATAATAAACCGGCAGTTCTGCTAAAGGAAATAAAAACCTTTTTTAACAAAATATTGAACCGACGAAATAACGAACAGAAAATTCAACGAAGAAAATGTTAATTTTGTCGCTCAGTTCATTTTGTCTTCACATTACAACAATATCTTCAAGTGTTAATCAAACTAATTGAGTACTTACGTGCAGACATTGTTGCACCCGTTCAATATTGTATAACTGTTTATTTATGTATTAATTATCTTTGCATTGTATTATTTGTTATCTTCTGTTTAAGCCTGAACTATGGTAAAACCTAGCATTTACCTTGCACCTTGTTTTTGTATAGGTGCCTACTGCATATAAATTGAAATAATTTAATTGTGATTTTGTGTGTCGTGCTGTGTCTTTTTTGTGCACCGAATAAATGTTTTATCTACCTACCGGAAAAACCTCAGATTTACCAAGTCTTACTGGTAAAAGTCTGTAATGATCCATAATAATCGTTGATTTCGGGCGTTTCACCAACAATCACACGGTAAAAGAAAGAAGGAAAAAGTGTTTATTTGCGCCAGGCACGACACATACCACAAAAAAACAAAAAGCATAATTAACATAAATACGAATACAACAGAGTATGCGTCACAACCACGCAAATCAGTCATCCCTTAGCATTATGCTGGGACTCACGTGCAAGACAGAGCCACAGTGCTGGTTTTCAGCGATAGCCGGTGTCGACTGGATGGCGCTGAACACGAACTCATGAAACATTAGGTGCAAGTGACGGAATGAAAAATTGTATTATTAAATAAAAATAAAATAAAAGAGTAAACATAAATAGTTTAATAATAATAAATCCTAGGATTTACGTTAGACAGGCAAATATTGAAAAAAAAAATACTCTGTGAATCTAATAATTAGTCTTTAACTGTTCTCAAGTTCGTATCATAGTGTGTCATAGAGATTAAAAATGTTCAGCATTTACCAGTCTCTAAGGTAAATCTTAGGATTGATTACCTACTAGTAAAATACCGAAATTAGCGATCATCATTGATCATTTGGGACCTTTACCAGTAAGACTAGGTAAATCTTAAGTTGTACCGGTAAAACCTATGTTTTACCGGTACAACTTAAGTTACACAGTTTACTTCTTACTTTTTTGCTTAGAACCAAAACAGTGCAGAAATGTTATATGTAATCTCATTGTTGAACTATTTGTCATTAATGCACTGTTTTGTATTTTTTATCTATACTAATATTATATAGCCGAAGAGTAGTTAGGGTAGGTAGAGTAGGTAGGGTAGGCAGGGTAGGCAGGGTGGGCAGGGTAGGCAAGGTAGGCATGATAGGCTAGGCAGGGTAGGCAGGGTGAGCAGAGTAGGCAGGGTAGGCAAGGCAGGGTAGGCAGGATAGGTAGCGCAGGTAGGTAGTGGTAGGTAGATAGGTAGCCAGTTGACGGGAGCGAAGCCGCGGGGCCAGTTTAGATATAAATTTACCACAGAGGTTTTCCCCTCAGTTTCCCATATTAGAATTATCAGAGAATTAATGTGACAAATTGTCAAGCACGCGTTATCTGCTGTGATTGGTTGAATGAATTTTCAACAGCCAATCACAGAAGATAACGCGTGTTTGACAATTTGTCACATAAATTCTCCGATAATTTTAAGGTGGGAAACTGAGGGTTAATGTCTCCCATTAAGGCGCTACCCCGAGCAAAACGCCGCGCTAGCCGTTTTTCGTGCAGTTTTTAGGAGCTATCTACTCGTTATTTAAAATGAAATATCAACTGATAAAAATACATTAAATTTCTACATATTATTGATTCCAAAATTGTAGATTTCTTTTTTTTTATGAAGTATATGATTCACTAATCTCCTTTCAACAAAATCATAAAAATGAGAAATAATGATTGATAGCATGCATCTCCTCGTAAAGTAATCATTAATATTTATTGTACTAACACTAATGGATAGACAATTAGATAACGAACATTTTATAAGTTTTATTTTTTTCAAAAGACTAATATTTGATTTTATAAAGATTTTATTTTTTTCAAAAGACTAATATTTGATTTTATAAAGATTTTATTTTTTTCAAAAGACTAATATTTGATTTTATTAAGATTTTATTCTAAAATCTGGGTTTATTCACTACCGCTAGGCCAATAGGAATGCTCATATCTTACACTGATTTTTTGGTCAGGGTACGGCCTTAAGTTTAATATAAAATGTATGCAGTAGATCTAAAAGATACTGGCTGAAAATAAAAATCGGCTGTATACAACATAACACTCATTCACCAATAACTCACTTTGCGCTCGATGCAATTCAATCTACTATGCCTGCATTTACAGCAGATTTTGTCTGAGCACTATGTACCTAAACTAAAACCTGATTTAACCTGACGAGCGTGGAATAGTGCCTACAGCTCTTCATACCGTGGCTGTTACCTACGGCATTTTACAAAGGATCGAAACTAAAAAAATACAAAATTTGTCATAACATGTGCTATTCGACCCTAGTCATATTACTACTCCAGCGCTATGCTAGTATTAAATTATCTGTGCCAGCGCGAAATAGTCCAATTTACGTCAAGAATTCAAGACCAAATTCTCTGCAGTGCGGTGCGGTACTTATCTTGGTTCCTTCTTTTTTAGATTGGACGTAGTTGTCTAATAAGCGCGTCTGACTGATTTAGCGGCGTGGACTAAACAGGAAGCCTGGCATTACTGGTACTCGTGTGCTGTGAGGTAATCTTGTCGCGACCGGATCCTTGGACTCAATGCAACGACACCCCGAAACCCGCGGCCGGCTATTGCGAGTCGAAGTGCATATTGATGTCGGAACGGTTATATTTTTGCGGGGGTGTAAAAAGGTACCTAATGATTTCACCATGGTGTTGGTTATTGGTTCGATTTCTGAATAAATCAATAGTCAAAATAAAATAACTGAATCGATGGTCTAGTGGTCGCAAGAGGTCCTGAGTTCGATTTCCGGGTTGGACAAAACTTTGTTGGGTTTGCCATCTGGTTATTCTCAATAACAGCACAGAGTTCGAATTTTATTACATGGGACTTAAACATAACTGGCGAAATATGGTGGCATAGCTCTCTTTCAAAAAATAATTGTCCATATTTAGTCCACAATTTGCTGCTACTACTTTTTTATACAAGGCTGGGTGCAGTATGCGGTTCGGGTTCATTCTCGAAGTTTTGTGAAGTTTCAAGAGCAAATTTTGTGCCATTAGGTAGGTGCCCATTAGTTTAAAACAACTGTTTTCCTTGGATTACACACTCATTTTTTTTTACTTAAAATAACAAGCAGGAAAGGCACTCGGTCACTCTGCCAAAAGTCAGGATAAGTACTATTAGCCTGACTTTTGGCAGAGCAGGGAATACCACCTGGCAGTCTTTTAGTCAATATTGAATAGATTACTTATTTTTGTTTTTAGAGATATTTTGATAATTACCTTTAATTACTTACTACCTTTAATTTTGGTCTTAAATTAAAGGTAGAACCATTTTATCCGCTATCATGTAAATCGGTCCACGCCTTTTTGAGATATTTACTTATAACTGAATGCCAAGTGAAGCGGTCAAGGACGCCCCTTACCGCGATACGCTTGTTTGGATCGTGAGAGCGACACTGCCTTTACATATTTTTCGTATCATATTGAAATATTGGAATTCATTGGTAAACAGATGTTAATGTCTTTTATGTTTTTGTTATCTGGTCGTGATTTTGGCAAAATCTCGCTATCCTGGCTTAATTACCCTTGCCTTGCAGTCGGCTAAAAATCCAGCCTCGTGTAACTCGGACCATAGTGACGCTGAAGATTTTCCAAAAAAACACACAAAGCAAATCAGTATAATACTTTAATCTTACAAGGAATTAGCACTTTATGTAGTACATTATTTTTATGATCTGTACTGTAATAATATAAAATAAAACAATCTAAATACACTTAAATATTAGTCCAGTAAATCTGCTTCATCCGACAGGTCCTGCAACAATTAATAATATTTTAATATACAAATGGACAAAACATTTGTTATATGTATGCCTTGCCTATACGAGGCCTTAAAATGTATATTATAAAGGAAAACACAGATTTTCATGAAATTTATTTCTGATCTCTAGGCTTACTAACTTCTGCCAGCGGTTTCATCCGTGTGTACTTCGGAAATTATTACTAGGGAACCTACTCCCAGATCAAAAAATATCCTATGTTCCTCTCGAAGATCCAATCTATCTCTACAGCAAAATTCATCAAATTTGGCTCAGTGGCTTAGGCGTGAAAACGTACCAAAGAGACAGACAAGGTTACTTGTTTGGTGCACAGAACAACAGATGACTTTTAGACCAGTTTAAGTGTCAGGTATCTTAAAACTCGTGCCCGATTCAAGAGGCAAACACGATAAATATCACTCATTATTACATAACTACCTTGATGCTCATGAACATTCATACATACATAAACTCACGCCTTATGCCCATGGAGGTAGGCAGAAACTAAAGAACACAACCTGCTACGATCCTTATATACTCCTTTACTTCATCTCGTTCATAAACACACACACGCGCCGGTTATGAATACTGCGCATCTTGCCTTTCTGAAGAACATCACCATCAATTTCCTTTTGTATGAATAATTCTGTTAAAAATGTATTATTCAGTTACTTGCCATGGTGATTTGACCATGGCAAGTTACACGATTGAACAGCATATTCAAATGATAAAAAATCTGCATGAGCGATTTGAGCGTATGCATGGTTATCTCTCGCAGGGGTGATGTGAATTGGCCACCAAGGTCATGCGATTTGACCCCGCTAGACCTTTTCTTGTTGGGTTTTTTGAAGTCGCAGGTCTATGCAAACAAATATAAAACAAACCACAATCGACCGACGCCCTAAAGGTGAACACACAGGCCATTGCTCAAATTCAGCCGGATCTATGCAGAAGTCATTGAAAATTGGACCACTCGGATCCGTGCCACTGTACTGCATTTGAACGATGTCATATCATATGCCACACTTAATGGCACAAATGGGCCTTTCAAATAAAAAAAGATATTTGTTAATATCTTACACACAGCTTCTTTTATTTCATTTCAACATCCACCCGCTCTTATAGAAAAAAATCGAGAGTAAAAAACCTGTTTGTCATACAGGTGTGATAATCTGGTGTGACTACAAGTCGGCAAAGTTGAAAAACCTTAAGTAGAACTAGGACAGCACTAGTTAGGAAAAATCAGTGGTGTGACAAACGAGAAAAAAATCCTGTTTGTCACACTGGTGTGATAACCTGGTGTGACTACGAGTCAGCAACGAATTTATCCTATTAAAATGATTAAACCATCTAAGCCATCGTCATTCGCTATTATTAATTTTATTTGCCATAGTTCTCGCCAAACTTAATGGCCGCCCTGAAGCTGGCTACAATGGCTGCGCAGTAGGAAATCTCATACAAAAACAGCACCGTTCCTCGCGCATCCCGTAAACCAACTTCAGGGCGGCCAATAAGTTTGGCGCGGGCTATACTAGTTACCCCGCCCCGGCTTCGATCTGGTTAATAAAGATTTTGTATTTTCTTTTTATTTATGATTCTGTTCTCCTGGTAGTTTGAGAGTCACCACTCATGATTCCAGCCCAGGTTTTTTTTTATATCAGGATTCTGGTCTCCTGGTCAGTTGTGGCAAACCTAACTAAGTTCCGAGACGGTCTTAGAGTAAATGGGCGTTGATATATCAGTTGGGACATAGCCTTTTATATACGAGTACATATATAGATTTGTACCTGTGTTGTTCCCTCTTCGTTCCTTAGTAGTTTGCCTGTCCGGCAGAGCACGGGTGTTAAGTCTGCCTTAACAGTAAAGCAGGCTAAACAGATGGTCTAATGCAATCATCTATACTGTATACTATAATATTATAAAGAGAAAAGATTTGTATTTTTGTACTTTTATATTTTTGTATGTAACGAACAAACTTAAAAACTACTGGACCGAAATCAAAAATTATTTCACCGTTGTAAAGCTACACTATCCCCGGGTGACATAGGCTACTTTTTATCCCTGTATTTCCACGGGAACGGGAACTACGCGGGTGAAACCGCGAGGCGTCCGCTAGTGTATTATAAGCATTGACATTAATATTGTCCAAAACCCTCCCCGTGTATCGCTATTTAAATTAGTAAAAAGAAAATCGACGAATAGAAAACCTCCTCCTTTTTTTGAAGTCGGTAAAACTAGTATGTAAATCCGTTGCGTGGTTTTGAAGAAGCGGAGAAAAGAAATGAGATCGACAGACTCGGACAGTGACTTTGTTTTTTATACTTTTTAGAGATACGAGTAGTAGTGCCAACACCTTAAAGTTTGACTGACATTGCATTTAGGGCAAGCATGTTACTCCATAAAAAATATCATAAGAAGTTATTAGGACGGACATCTCATATTTGTCTAACACATTTTAATGAGAATGTTTTATTTTTGATTTGGGTTCATTCACATTTAGCTGTAACCTTCTAATTTAGAATGATATTGACTTGTTATTGACTCACTAGACTAGAGTTATTTGCTTTTCTATTGTTTTTGTACCAAGTGTAAAGCTAACCTACTCAACAACAACTACACATAAACACAAATACGTTTCTCAGCATGTATATTGAGCTTCAATATCACATAGATATGTATCAAAAGCGGTAAAAAAACATAATATTGTTATAGTTGAGTAAAGTACGCGAATATTCGTATGGCACATCGAGATTTAGAAAAACATACAGTCGAACATAGAACCTCTAGGTTGCCTGGAAGAGATCGCGGTTCGCGATAAGGCCGCCTGTTGTATGTTTGTTTTGTTATAAGATGTATTTTTGAATTATTTTTATCTTGGTGTACAATAAAGTATATAATAAATAAATAAATAAACCTCTTCTATTTCTGGAGGTCGGTTAAATAGTTATTTGCGCTAACAAACGCAGTCTCTGTTACTGATAAATTATTTGTGTGTCAGTCTATATATCGAAGTCAAAGCATTCATTTCAATCTTACAAACAAACCATTAATTATATTGGCTACTTTTAAATTGTCACACAGTTGCACAGTAAATTGTCACACAGTATGAAATGGCGGTTTTCCTGCCGCGGGAGTGACCTAGTGACCTGTTATGCAGATTCTTATAGAAACCTATCACAGCCACCAGTCTCTCACAAAATTAAACCTTTGTTTAAGCTGCAAGACATAACATGTCATACAACTTTGTGAAGAGAAGTTAAAACATTCTCAAGTTTAGTTTGCTATGAAGGAGAACGGACTGGAAACATCATGGAGACTATTTTATATACATACCAAAAACAAAGCCCTTTTACCTTAGAGTAAGGGAGAAAATAAATCTGCTGCCTACTATCCTACTGTATCCTTACATACTCCAGCCGAAACTAACGCATATTACGCTTGCGCGGCCACAAATAGCACATTCCCTTTTAAGTCCGTTTAACCGATCATCATCATTCATCACTTCAGCCGAAAGACGTCCACTGCTGGACATAGGCCTCCCCCAGGCGTCGCCACATTGACCGATTCCGTGCGTCTCGCATCCAGCGCCTTCCCGCAACCTTAACCAGGTCATCAGTCCACCTAGTGGGAGGCCTTCCAACGTATCGTCTTCCGGTTTGCGGTCGCCATTCCAGAACTTTTCGGCCCCATCGGCCATCCGTTCTGCGAGCAATGTGCCCTGCCTACTGCCAATTAAGTTTGAGTGTTCTTCGGGCTATGTCGGTAACTTTGGTTCTCCTGCGGATATCATCATTTCTGACGTGATCACGCAAGGAAATTCCGAGCATAGCCCTCTCCAATTGCCCTTTGGGTGACTTTGAGCTTTCTGATAAGGCCCATTGTGAGCGACCACGTCTCGGTCTCATAGGTGATCACTGGCAACATACACTGGTCATAGACTCTTGTCTTGAGACACTGCGGTAAATTGGACGAGAAGATACCACGCAACTTCCCGAACGCCGCCCAGCAGAGTCGGTTTCGACGGTTGACCTCTTTCTCGAAATTGGACCTACCCAACTGGGCCGTTTGTCCCACGTAGACATAATCGTCTACAACTTCGAGTGTAGAGTCTCCGACCTTGATAGGAGTGGATGCAACATGGGCATTCACCATGACCTTGGTTTTGTCCAAGTTCATTTTAAGACCCACTCTTTCGGAAGCTCTACTGAGGTCATCGAGCATTTTTAACCGATATTGAGTTCTATTCCGTAAACATAAAAAGCATAAACCTTTTACTAATACCAACTGTTTATTACAGCTGCCATTACAGTCACCAATGCAATATAAGTTAGAATTGGTTGAACGGCTGTAAAAAGGAATTTCTATCGTTATATGCAAATAGAGCATAGTAATGGCGCCTCTTCATCATGCCCGCCATGCTCCGTGACACTCCTTCTTCATTCACGCTCAGGCGTTGTCCTAAAGATTTTGAGTGTAGACACTCCAAATTTTGTCACTACATTTATTTTTGACCGCACCATAGTCCTATTTTTAAGCAATCTTGTCTTAACAAACATACATACACCCACGACTGTGTGTAGGCAGAAACTCCAGTACGCCACCTTCTACTCCTCCATACTCCTTTTGATTCCTTTACGTTCACACATTTACACGCCTGTTATGAGTATAGTAGTCATAGCGGATCTTTGTGTCTCTGCCAACCATTGCGCAAGAAACAGTTTGTCATCGGGTATACTGCATAGAGTAAGCGAGATAGTGTGATGCAACAAACGATAGCGAGTGAAAGAGACAGTTACACAATGCCATCTTCACCTGCAGCATTGACACAAAAATAGCTACTGCGCAGGGTTGCAGTCAATTCAGAGACACAAAGATCCGTTGTGAGTATAATACTGTGCATTTAAGTCTCAAGTCTTATACCTACAAAGTTACTTTCTATCAAACTATTGCCAAAAAGTCTAAAATGTATGGAATTGACATGCAATACCGAGATCTCACGTAATTTTTAAACATCTCTTCAATTGACAGCCGTGATCGCTAATAGAATATCATTATATCTAGAACGTTAAGGCTTTGAAGCTGTCCAGGTGGCTACGTACTGCAGGCCTAGACAAAAAACTTTTCTGCAGCGTTAACGCCAGACGCTGACGTCAAAATACATGGCAATGACATTACCTGCGGTGATAAGTAATGTCACTCGCCAGTGCGATCGATGTGTTTTGACTCGAACGCGTAAGCGACGCGTATTGCAAGACGCTTAAGACCTTCTTGCCGCAAATTTTTATTGTCGCCGCTCACCTAGCGCGTGCGGCAAGTATTTTGTCTAGGCCCCCAGGTCGGACAAGGTATGAGTCGACATCGTCAGGAGAAAAACAGCAGATCAAGTCTTTATACAACAGTCAGTCTACAGTATGACAGTGAAACACGTCGAGGGGCCATACGCTAGCCGCCCAACGACCGCGACGGTGCGGTCCTGCGCGCTACCTACCACGTCCGCCGTGCCGTCCAGTATGATGTCTTCGATTTCACGTTCTAGCTCGGCCATGATCTCCAAGGAATCGTTGCGCTTCTTGGTCGCAGGTGTCTCTGCTGTCGTACTGTCCGGGTCCATTTGCACGGGACTGAAATTAATAGCGTTCATTAGTATGAAATGGAATTCGGTTATAATCTAAAACCCTGTGGTGAAAAAGAGCCCGAATTATGAGTAAGAAAGGGATAGCATACACATTGGCCACTATACTTTTTTGATGACTTTTCTTTTGAGGAACTAACACAAATTGCATTTATTGGGTTAGGTCACTTTCATTCGGAGGATGCGATGATATCCCCGCTGGAAAGCGATTTTGTAGTATCTCGAAAAATTTATAAATTACTTTTTTGCATAATTAAATTCAGAAAAAAATACTGCTTCGGACGGTCTGAGCTTGACTTTTTCCAATTTTTTTTAACAAAACCTACTTCATAAAGCTGTATATTAAACTATGAAATCAACTATTATTCAATGTTTTATAAATACAGCGAAAATGCTATTAATTCTTTTTTGGCAGTCAATTACTATTCGTTACAACGCCCAAGATACACCAATATTGCCGCTTGAAATACCAATTGCTATAACTATTATAAAATGCATGTTAGACTTAGTTTAGAATGCTAACATTAGTGGCATCTGATATTTTTTTATTATAAGAAACACCTGCTCCAAAAATGGCCTTTTCGATGCAGGTCGTTTAAGTGTAATGAATTTTTGGAATAGTTTTATGTCTCTGGCATTAGGTTCAACTTTTCGAGATACTACAAGTTTGCTTTCTTGCGTCGATATGTAAAAATAATCTTTATAGAGAATTGCCCAATAATGTAGGGATGGCTTCAAGCCTAACCGGATGCAACTAATGAAGCTAAAAGACTGCCTATCTGCCCTCCACAACCCAGTAACTGGGTAACATGATACCTATTGCCAAGACTAATGACAGACAAAAACCTCTTATTATTCTGCAAAATTGAACAGATTCTCATTTGAACCGGTATGGGAACAATGAAAATACTGAAAAGATTAAGAAAATAGATAACAATATCCACCTAAGCATAAGAGAGGAAAAGCACTTTCCTTACTTTTGCTGACAAGGGGGTGGGAAGGGTTAAAATTACAAAAAAATTGCTTGAATTTCTACATGTGTGTGTAGGTATTGCTGTCACCTTATCGAGATTTGGACGATTCGCACACGGGAAAGACAGCAACGCTACTTTCTTGTAAAAAAAAAAGCCGCTATCATCAATATTGATTAGAGACGGTTGTGGTATGTGCGCTTGTTCTAAGAAACCGAAGACTATAATATTGGTTGCACCCATTATGGAGTAACAGTTTGTGTGAAAAAGTGAAAGTTTCCTCAAGATGTTTCCTTCACCGTTTTGAGAGCAGTGGTGATGAAATAATAAACATAAATTAAAGCGCGGTTCGAACCTAAGATATACAACATGTAAGTCGCGTCCGTTACCACTGGGCCACCACATCACTGCTCTGAATTATATTTAACACAACAGAATCGAAAAATAAATATTTATTTCATTTGACAGCCATGACATACGGAAGATATCCCTAAGAACGTTTTATTTATTTTTGTCCATTTACTCTTTTAACTAAAATGATGATAAAACAAAAAACATTTTGTTATAAAAAGAATTGATAAACAATGTTTGAAACTGATTAATTCAGGAAACAACACTATCTTTAAATTACGATAAGGTGGCAATCCTCCAATTGTCATTTTAGTCTACGAAATTAAAATCAGAGGCGACACGCTCCGTCGACGGCTGAGCGGCAACTGGGTGGTCGTCAACTTTTTTGTCACCGTGTGCGCCTTTGCATTGCAACCCATAGACGGGGCGACAGTTGCACAAAGACCAAAAGTCTCCAGGCTGTCGCGTCGCTACATGCGCGCCCTTACATAAATCCCATAGACTTGATATGAGAGACAAATTAGTAGCGGCGACAAAAGTTGCTAGTGCACGCTATGATTTTATTTATGAACTTAGTTACCTGTCGCCGCAGGGCAACCGAGCTTCCGACCCGGCATCGAGCAGCACCGCCGTCGCCTGCGCAGTAGAAGCGACCTGCGCCACCTGCACGTGCGAAGAGGACTGCGCCCCCGGGAGTAACTTCACGCCTCTCTGCTCGGCCTCCGCCCGTTCGGCCGCGAGGTTGCGGTCCAAGTTGCAGGTCTTGGAGTTCTCTGGCAGATTGTCGAGCACACAGCTCTGCTCATACCCGTGCTCGCGCTGATATCTCTCCAGATCCAGCGATTCCTGTAATAAGTATGTAGGTATGTTGTTATTAAGTGATTGAGTTGCTACCAAGGACAGGCAGAAGGAAAGTTGGCCGTCCGGCAGCGAGATGGGCAGACGACTTTGTTGCCATCGCGGGCAGAACCCGGAAAAGGCTGGCACAGGAGCGTGGGGATTGCCACAAGAAAAGAGAGGCATATTCCCAGCAGCAGTGGCGAGTTTTCTATTTAATTTCACTCAAAAACTTGTTTGCATTCATTTAACTTCGGTTATGCCAGCATACATGGTAGGTACCATAAAAACAATTCTGCTAATCCAGATGGTATTATTAGACGATAAATACAAGTATTTTAGAAAAGTATCGCAATTCTATTCTTCTTCTGTACGTGTCGATTGGACTCAAATTTTGTCTACTAAAACCCTAACTACAAATATTTAAGGAGTATTTTACCTTGTATTCCGGGAATAGATTCTCGTACTGCTCGGGGTCCGCGAGCGACTGGCCCAGCTTCTTGTTCAACGCGGACGTGGAGTCCCGCCACAGTTTCACCACCTCCGACTCTTTCGATGGAATGTATGATCTGCAACAAAGTCAAAACACTCGTTCCTAAGTTACCCGAGGCTGATAAAATTGACGTTTTTCTTAATCTAATTAAGTTTAGGCCGTTTGTTCACGACGCGACACCCGACACGACTAAATGGGATCACGATTCAGAGCTCCGTTTATTTGAATAGACCGTTTTTTATTGCACGACAGCGCACTACACGCGACACGATTTACAAACAGTTTTTCGGCTATGTCGTCGTGACATTATTCCAGTGACGATTTAGCGGCGTACAAAACAAGTATGAGCTTGTTAACGACACGACACACCGCACCGTACGGCTCTAATCTTGTTCGTCACTCACGCGCTTATAGAACAATACAAGTACACTACAGTGTCGTTGCAGAATCGTGTCTAGTGAACAAATGAACGAACGACAGATCCTGTGCAGTGTGTCGTGTTTTAAATATCTTGACTGCAAATCGTGTCGTGCGGTGCCCCGTGAACAACCGACCCGTTCAAATAAAGATTTAAATAGTGAAGACCATCTTCTTCGTGTCACTGGCATGCCATCGTTCATATATGTAAAGATACGGTCACAGATACATATAGAAAAGATAAGATCAACTATAAGTTTACTTCTTATTTTTGCAATATCAGTGATATGACACAGATATAACATCACGCCTATATTCCCCAAGGGGTTAGGCAGAGGTGCCTGTAGTACACCCATCCACAATACGCCAGTCATGTTCAAGTCCCATGTAATATGGGCGAGTCTATTCTCATCAACCGATAACAAAGCCAGACTCCGGGTTGCTACTGAGAAAATTCAGATGGAAAACCTCTATAACACTTCAGCTGACCCGTGAATCGAATTCAGGACTTCATACTCCGCAGTAACACTTGCGACTACTAGACAAAAGAGGCAGTCTACAAGGTTTATGAGCGATATTAACTGCCACGTACATTAGTAGACGACCTGTCAACTCGTTGAGTAAGGCTTAAGGTTCCCCTAGTCGACGGCACGAACTATTTTGTGCGCGAGGTTAAAATGCATGCTATCTCATCCGACAACACGTGCGAAACAGGGTGATATGATGAGCAGTAAGAAGCTAGTTCGCGTACAAATTAGCACTTTTGCAAATTTGTATCGAAATGGATAATGGTTTAGGACGAAAACGAGCGCGCGAAATTTTATAAACAGATCTTTGGGAATCTAGATATCATGAAAAAACGACGAAATAAGTTACCTTGTATCCCTGTATTCCCACGGAAACGGGCAATACGCGGGTGAAACCGCAAGACATCCGCTAGACACGTGATAAAGCGAGGTGATAAAGCTTACCTGGCAAAGAAGGCGGCTTCGGGCAGCTTGTTACTCTGTATGAGAAGGTTGAGGCAGGATTCGAGGTCATTCATCATGAAGTACGACATGAACGAGATGTTCTCCACTTTCTCTTCAGAAGACATCTGCGCCACGTTTTGGAGAAGAGATTTGTCACCTGCAGACAAAGTATGGTTCAAATTCTAAATCACTATCGATTTGATGGCCTATTACAACTATAGTTATATTATATAATATAAGCAAAAAATACATAAGAATACATTGTACTGCTGGAACTTGTAATCGCTGAGCTCATTTTTCTAGATAAATTGGTTCACTGGATCTACTATACCTTCGCTTATGTGAGATATTGGTCAAATACGATCTTATCAATCAGCAGACAGCATAGAGCTGAAGGGTTATGGCAATTTAAACTTTTAAAATTAAATATTATAAGGATTTAATATTGTGCTTTTTCGAAAAGGTATAGTATATCTCTGTAAAAAGTCTGAAAGTTCTGATACAATTAAAACAATCTTTCACTGATACAAAATTAGACTATTGCCAGTTTGCTTAAATGCGTAATAATATTCAAAGAAAGCGCACACTTACATTTAGGTGTTTACGTTACTTTCACTTTAAGTTATTGCGTGTTTTACGCTGTCGAGTGTCTACTCGACTTTCGAACATATGAAGCCATGAACGCAAGCAAAGCAGGCGTGCACCATTCTTTGAAGTTACACAATAGCGGTACAGTTATATTCGCAGACAGAAACTAGCAATTTCAGAAACACCCTTACCAGTACTGGTAGCGAATAACAGCAGTGCACTGTAATCCTTGGCATTCTGGTAGCAGGTCTTTGTGAGTTCTGTGTCGGCGGCTGCCGAGGCCGCAGCCCCTAGGCGCGACCACCTCGCAGAGGACGACCGCGACGGAGCCCCCTCGGCCACTGCGGCCTCCTCAGCCAGCTGCTTGGCTCTCCGCAGCTCGCCCAGCGAGAGGGCCAGCTCGAACTGGTGCTCCGGCTCCGTGGATACCGCAAGAGCTTGTTGTTTGAAACCCTGACAAAAGAATAGGCATTTTTTTTATTATTATTATTATTGAGAGGCTCACGCTTGACCACCATCTCACCTGATGGTAAGCAATGATGTGGTCAACGGTAAACCCCGCTTGCCTAGAAGTAGCCCAATAACTCTTGACTTGAAGATTGTCAACTATAATTGTGTATTTTTTGGAACCTACCCAGATACATACAATCATTATAATGATAAACTTCATAAACATTAAGTTTATGCGTTTAAGGTTATACTTCTATTTTATTAGCGACTTTGAAATCTATGCCATGATGAGATGACAATAAATGCTGTGTGGTATGTATTATTTCCTCACAACATCAAGACACGTTCTTTTCTTTTTCCATATCCATAAATGGCATACACTGCATTTTGGCCTTTAAGTATCGCCAAAACGGCCGGTCCTGTTTCCGCATTCAGTTGATACCGACAAACTGCACCAAGTAGATCTATTTTGTGACTTGCCACAAGGAACAGTCTTGCTTCTGTTATACAGTTAATCCGCGTATACAAGCTAATCGATGAAGACCCCAGATGTTACCGAGTTCTGAAAAACTGTGGGACTGAGTAGTGCTAGCACGTATGCGTACGTTCAAAGTACATACTAACACTACTCAATCCCACAAATTTTGTATAGAAATAAGTGTGTAATGTTTGTGGTGTCTGGGATTTTGGTCCATAAGAGATAACTCGGTAGTTCCACATACTTGTTTCTCTAGGAAGTGCGCGACCCTCGTGCGATGCTCCTGAGGAATGGTGGGCAACACGCGGTCGGCGGTCTCGAAGTCGGCGCGCATCACCGCCGTCTGGTACTCGAGGACCGACAGCAGCAGCGAGTAAGACACGATGTTCAGCTCCTTGTCGTTTAGGTACAGTCTGCAAAACAGAGACTCGGTCAGACATGTGCAGGACAATGTGGGTACAGGTCAGATAGATAGAATAATCTTTGTTGTTCTGGTGTAACGAAAACTCGTAAATAACAACAATAGTTAGATAGGGTAAGTCGGAATGAATTGGTTTATAAATCATGAGTTTAGACATAAAGATTGATGAAATCACCAATCAGAAAATATACCTGATCACCTAGTATACCTTGGACAATCAGTCAGAATAACTTAGTAAGACTAGCTGATTTTAAGTCATTAATAGATTTTTGAATTATACAATTTCTTGTTGGCCAGTTCAAATTGAAATGGCCAGTATTCTGTATAGTCATGTTAAGGTCGTTATCTCATAGATTTTAATCATACCCGTCAAGTGTGCGTAAAAGGGTTAAAGCTTTTCAAAGTTGTAGGATCAAGAAGCTAAGTACCTGTTCTCCTTGGCGACGTATCCGAGGATGTACATAGTGTGGTCGAGGTGGGATATCGTGACGATCTCGCCGCCCACGTAGTAGTTTATTCTGTTCACGGAGTTTGTGTAGATAAAGCAATCGCCCACCCATAGCCCAGTCTTCACGATCTCGTTCACAGCGCCGACAACCTGGCGGGTAGACAGAAAATATGATGATACAAGGGAAAAAATTACAAACTTCCATTCAAACTGTAGAAACGAACGTTCTCGCGGGCGATCACCGACAAGATGGGCAGACCTCATCGAAACCTCTACGAAGTGTTCCTGAAGAGAAAGATGGAGAATCATGACCACGACTCCGCCAGGAGTGTACGACAAAGAAGCAGATGATTCAAACATTCATCCACGTATCTCAAAGAACGATTTAAGTTCCTTCATGACACACATTCTAGACATTTGAGATCATCGGAGAATTTGAATCTTTTGATGCCTGCTCATTCCACTAAGTTTTACGACAAATCGTTTACGGTCCAGGCTGTGCGATTGTGGAATGAGTTGCCGTTGTCAGTTAGACAAGCCCAGTCACTGGTTTCTTTTAAAAACCTGGTTAAAAACCATTTCCTTTCTCTCTAACGCTTTTCTATTCTGATCGAATCTCTGTCATCATTATTTAACCGTTTTTCTTTTTGTTTCTCTCTCTTTCTATAAATTTCATGTAATATTATGTATGCTTATATATAGGTTTATGTATAGTATTTATTATAGTAATATAATCTTGTATATATTTATGTTTTTATCTAATAGCAGTACACCGCAGACTACCCCCCTTTTTTATTTTAAGTCTTTTTTCAGTCCATCCAAAGGTTGTCTGGTAGATATCGCTGTCAGCGATAAGACCGCCTTTGTACCCGTTTTTATATGTTTTTCTTGTAATTGTTT
Source organism: Orthosia cruda (assembly GCA_964057195.1). Classification (NCBI taxonomy): domain Eukaryota; kingdom Metazoa; phylum Arthropoda; class Insecta; order Lepidoptera; family Noctuidae; genus Orthosia; species Orthosia cruda. The sequence continues at coordinate 37,334,847 of OZ059825.1, read as the reverse complement.
ATAATTTTATGGTGTACAATAAAGTATATTCTATTCTATTCTATTCTATTCTATTCATCCCCTATCTTATAAGATATGGAAAATCCTCTATATAACGAACTCTTGGGCAAACTTTTATGCTTCTAGATCCAGCAGTTTTATGTTGTGCTGTTTAGTATTACAAAGAATGTAATGGGCATCAACCCGCACCAGACACGCAAGGAGGATTACTGCCTGCACATCGCACAGAAGGAATGCCTCTCTGCCGGCTGTGAGACCATTTCGAATAAGAATCAATAATCTTGTAAGTATTTGGATCCTTATATTTTTGAAGTTTCCATTTATTCCTTTTTAACCCCCGACGGAAAAGAGGGGTGTTATAAGTTTGAGGTGTGTTGCTGTGTATCTGTGTGTCTGTGTATCTGTGTGTCTGTCTGTGGCATCATAGCGCCTCAACGGATGAACCGATTTTGATTTAGTTTTTTTTGTTGGAAAGGTGATTGTGTCGAGTGTGTTCTTAGCTATGTTTAAAAAAAAAGTTATGGGCGTTTTACTGTTTGAATCAGGATGTTTTCGCAAGATAAATGTGTCGGGGGTTTTTTAAATTTTGAAATTTTACTTGTATCTCTACCAGTCGTAATGTTATTTTCAATTAACAAATCTTCAGATTGCACAAGACCTCCACGACCTAATTCCACCACATCCCTTTCACTACCGTACTACCAGGACAGTACTACCCAATATATTTATAAACAAATTGAATTAAATTGACAAAAGAAATTTTACAAAACTTGTTGATTTTATTTTTATTAAAGTTTGTCTAACGCAGCTACTGCGCTAGACAAACTATATTATAAATAAGCTTATAATTGTAACCGTTGGACTATTTTTATACAATGAAGTAAAAAAATAGAGGCAATAGATAAGAGTGTCGAAACGGTTCGCTTATCACAACTACTAGTCCTTATCGCACCAATAAAAGAGTTCAACATAACTTTTAAATTATTTTACACGACTAAAATTGATTAGAGACTTTTATGTGTCATTTTAGTGACGTTTGAATCATTCTAAAGAACGTTAATCGGGATATTCACAGCTGGCTTCGTAACTTAAGCCGGGCTTACGTAACTGTGTCGTGGCTCGAGTTCCATCAATCAAACGATAACGAACTCTGTTCCAGTCTAGGTCATAACATAAAAAGTTTTGTAGCCAATCAACTGCGTCAGAAGGCGCCACGACACGACATAACACAGTAATGTAGCTCCAGCCTTACTGATTGGCTGATAACTACGAATCGACGAGTCATCGGCCTCACTCAGCACTGTACTGAATCCACCACATGGATCCAGCGCGGTTTGGTGGGCGTCAAATCGTTTTATAGCAGTAGTGAATTGCGCATGATCCTAGACAAAGCCGAAACCTGTGGACCATTGGACTTCTTCATTACATCTGTCAGAAATTCACAACTGGAATAGACCACCCACAAGCATCACTACCATAACCGATACAGTATCTCGCGTACCCGTCTTTTCCGCGACTTGGACCCGGTCCAGGACAACTATGCTCTTTAATAGGCTCTTTTCTTGTGCCGATCCCCACGTTCCTATTTAGCCACCCTTATCCAGATTCTACCCGCGTGGACTAACATAAAAAGGCCAGATTTACCAAACTTATGGCGATTGTTATTTTAGCTCGAAATGTGTTTTGATGGCGAATAATGAGATCTGACAGCTTCTTACTGATTTGCTTTGTTATATCGATCGTCACTGTCCACCTTACAAGTATCATGGTTAAAAGCGATCATAGCTTGTTCACAAAACGATCCACAGTGGTGATGAACAAAAAACAAGACTTCAGTAGTCTGTTGCGTACATAGATACCTCCCAGATTCTGTTGGGAAACATAAGCTTGGCATAATCAGCTTTTTAATGGTCCGACTGTTCATAGGCATGTCGCTGTTGGGAAACATAAGCTTGGCATAATCAGCTTTTTAATGGTCCCACTGTTCACAGGCATGTCGCTGTTGGAAAAACTTATTAAAATGTATTAAAAAAGCAAGTTGTTACCTCAAAGGCGTCTTCAATGCCGTCCTCAGTGATATTCGAGTTGGTCTCGCGGGCGCGCGTCACCACGGCCGCGTTGTACTTCAGCACATAGTAGGAGTCGTCAGTAGCCAGGCACACCAGGTTCCCGCTCTCCGACCAGTACACGTGGCGCGGCTGGATCTCGATCCTGCACACGACAACTGGTTGAAGGAGGTAGAACATCGCACGGCTGTACGAACGCACAGTACGCGAGCGAAGGCATTCACGGGTATAGGGAATATGCATGTATATTATTTATTTGCTAAATGAAATACTTAATAACTATAATAAACAAATATTAAAGTATTTTTTTTTATAATATCTTGTTCATTGACGAAGTTATAAAGCGTCAAAATTGAGAATTAGGATGAGAAAAGTCCGACGTTCCCTCTGACGTCAGATAGCATGACGTCCATACAAATGCCATAGAAAACCTTTTTTTAATTGCTATATCTCGTTCGTTTTTCGATCAATTTTGATTCTGATTTTACTATTAGTATTTTTATCGCTGGTGTATAAAAAATATTGTTTTAATGCATATTTCCTATTAGTTAAAAGACTCGCTATGAACTTTGTGTGACTGCACGTTTGGAGCTGTATGGCACGATTCATATATTGGTTATGCCAGTTTTCATATTACTTTTAATTGATGTTATTAGATAGACATTATTTTGCGCAGGGTAAATATATTCATCAATTTTAGCGCTGTCTATAACTATGTTTACATTTTGTGCAATATATGAAAAAATAAATAAATAATCTAGCGATAATATTAGTGGCCTCACTGTCAATGTCATCATAAGTACGTGACTCAAGTGACATTGTTTTTTTTAATCGACAAACAAATGGAATACATGAATTCATCAGATTGCTGGCTCATTTCACACAGAAGATGCAAGGTCAAATCTCGTAGCGAGAACTAAGGTACCTTCGCGTCGCGTAAACAGTGTATCCATAATGCTGTGCGCTTCACTAAAAATAATAAACAACAACTTTAATTCAACAAATAAACATGGGGGCTATGAAGCAGTAAAGCCTTGCAAATAAACATATAACAGGGAGTTATTGCAAGTCGTGGTTAAGTAAATATCTTAGTATTTTTTTGCCTACTTTCTGTTCTTATAGTCGGCCTCTTACTTTCTCAGGCTGCCGAGATTCGAATCCACGTCACCCGATTTAAAGTAGCATACCCTCACAACTCGAGAGAACCGTGCGGGCGATTATGAACATTGAGGTGCAACTGCGATTTTGACCCATGACTGTACGACACATGGACGCAATTCGACTGATATGCACTTGAAAAATACGTGTGTTATATCGCAATTTAAATTGCAGCGCACCATCGGGAAGGTCCCTAATAGTGCACAATATAATATAATTTGATGTATAATAATGTACAAATTGCAACAATAAGACGATAATCTTCGCTTTATGACACAAAATGTTTGTAAACATGTACATTATACAATTGAGTTATTTCATTCGCTAAGCTTGTTACGCTTGAAATTCCCGATACGATAAACACAGAATGTACATTTTATGCCAATAGTATTTACACCCAGTTTCGGTTGAACTCCTATGACGAACGAATTGATGGAGTTAGTCTTATAGAAGGGTGTGTGTCTCGGTGGCTGGCTTCTTCTATAAACTTGGACAGTAATTAAATAAGTCTAGTATAGTTTTGAAAGCACTTTTTCATTAAATTTGAATTTGTCTTTAATGCACTTGCAGATTACGGTTATATTTAATTGTGTCCGTGCCAAGGACTTTTCAAAATGTATTCCAAAGTGTGCAGAAATCGAATCCGAAACTTTTTGCGAGAACTAACCGCTCAGCAAGAATAACAATCTTATTTTGATGTGTACTGATTAGAAATAATTACAATATGTGTATTGTAAAGTCCTGTGAACATTGGTAGCGATTCACTACACAAAACGCTTAGCAATATTATAATGTCGCATAGCTTATACAATGGTAATGATAAATGTTTTATTTAGAAAGGTACACTTCCAAATAGTATCCGTGCGTGAATATGGCACATCGAGTTATATTTCAAGTGGAACTCAGTAGAACATCATCTGTCACGCATTTCTGTGTGTGACAGTTTCTAAAACAAGACATGCCATATTTACGGCTGAGAAATGTATGTATCAAGGCCCTTATTAATAAAAATCTCTCAGATATTCATTATTCAAATTATATTTAAATAAATTAATATAGAATGTGATCAGCAAAGGCTAAACAGTGTCAAGTTTTTTTTTTATAAAAAATGTGTCGGTGTTTCAAATTCGCAATGATTAGGTATTGAAGATGTCTGCTAGATTGTAGGAAATCTCCCTTTGCCTTATATTCAATTACACTTGTATATTAAAGAAAAAAAAGAAAATTAATTAGTGACTCGCAAAGGAAATAAAGATAACAGACAAAAAGGACCAATATTAATATTAGCAAACAAAATTGCAAAAGACCCGCCGTGTGCGGTTAAGAAGGCTTAGCACATGCTGCGAATAAAAAAGAAATACTAACTTAAATATTGGATATCGAGCAAACAGCTTCCATACCATTTAATAAATGTATAGCCAGCTGTTATTGGTAAACATTGGTTTTCACTATTAATATACAATATTGAATGGAAACTTACCGTCTGATCAGTTCCAAGTTCTCCCAATCGTAGAAAGAGAATGCTACTCCACTGATCGACTTTACACCCAGCATGAATCCTCCATAGATGCCTGGACAATACATCATCAGATTTAGCACAGATATTATGGTTTATCAAATAAGTTACGCACCGGTATTGGGAACAGGGACCAAGTTGCCGACGGTTAGGGCTGCAGAGAAAGGAACCTCCTAACAATACAATCCTTGTACCCCATTCTGAATCAAGGCCTTGATCTAGCCGCCTAACGAGAGCGTCCCAGACGTTGGTCGAGGCCCGTGGCTTTTAAGCCATTGGCTAACACGACTCTCGGTATAATGATCTTTGAATCCTTTAAATTATGCTTGGACTTATTATTGAATATATAGATCTATTATTTAAAATTACAAGTGATTTTATTTGAGAGACTGTTCAGATGTCTGCTTTGAAGATCATCAACTCAGTTACAGATAAACAAATAACGTTTAACGTACCTTCAGCTCCATATTCAGGCTTGAAGCTCTTTCTCTCTTTGAAGTTTTTGAACACTTTTATGGTACTAGAATTTTCAAGCGTCGCGTATTCTGAGCTGTCAAATGCCCAGACAAACTCCTGCGCAGTACCAAACGCCTTGTTTCTGAGTGCCATGGCTGTGTAGATGATGTACTCTCCATCGCCGCAGACTACCACGAAGCGACCGTTCGGATTATGTGCAATAGTTTGAGGGTAGATCTCACAGGAACCCATGTCTTTAGCCATTACGGGGACGCGTTCGCCATCTTTTATTTCTGTGCCTGCAAATTTTAATGGAAACGACATGATAAAGTAATTTTGAGACATACTTTTTTGAAATATCAAAGAAACTAAACGTGTCGGTAGTTACGAGCGACTGAACGGAAACCTTAGCTGTGTTTAGATATCACATTACAAACGGGCAAGTAATTCAATGGAAATAACTTAAGTTACCTTCAGGCAGCGCCTTCAAGTTCACTTGTTGCATCTCTGAGTGCTTGGCCCAGATGATCTTGCCTCCGTTGACGTCCATAGAGATGGCTGGCTCCTCGCGACCCACCTTGATCATGATTGTGCCCTCGTCGTAACTGGCGGGCACACAAACAAATACTGGATATGGATGTGTAAACAATTAATTGTATGTACGTATTTTTTTCGTTTGACATAACAGAACGCCTGTTAGGGCTAGAAAAGAAGTAACTTTTGACAGTTTTGTTATAAATTACATTAATTAAGAGCAGATCAATTGATAATACCAGGGTACTAAACTACTAATACAGAAACTTGGTAATAAGCTGCATCTGCTCATAAAACAGTAACCTTATGATTAGATAAAAGGTATAGGATCATTTTCGGTCACAAACTTACCCGATAGCCACATTGTTGGATCCATGCATGGAAGATATGGTCCAGACTCTCTCGAAGCCATAGTTTAGGGAAGATTCTAGCCTGTAGGTGCCGGCGTGCCATATCCTGATGGTGCCGTCCTCTGAACCAGTCAGGAGGATTGGAAGCTCTGGGTGAAATGATACCGCTGACACGTTCTGAGTGTGACCTGTGCATTGTTAGAAATTGAATGTTTGAATGAAAGTATAGAATACAAAACATTTATTCGATACAGGCAAAACACAACACAACAGCAACAACAAAACAGAGTTAAAGCATTCTTCATCATCATAACTTAGCTGGAGACTACTGTAGTAGTAAGGTCACGCAGTTACAAAAACCAGGTTTATGCCTCTTGCATTCAAAGAATGCCCGAAACCTTAAAGCCCCATAAAAAATATATGGTAATAGTAAAAAATATTGGGCACGTATTTTTCTTTTGACATATAAACATGTGACAACGGTATTATGCGTTGAAATATCGTGTGACGTCAGGCCGCTAGTACACTTTATACTGCCTTAGTGACGTCACAAGCCCCCACTCCTGAACTTTGATGCGTTTTAACATTGTCAATGTTCATTGATTTGGTAATGCATTAAAATACTTGTCCAATATTATTTGATAATCTCAATGACGGACTAAATAGAATTGTATTTTTCTACCCAGAAAACAATCCTATTGTTATTATTTTACTCACACGGATATAAGAAATTGCATCTGTTACATGCGTTGTGTATAGTACAAAGAGCACATAAATATTCAAAGAGATTCAAATAACAGACATTGATAATATTATTTAAATTGAATATTGGAGCGGCTTGTTTTCCAATTTGCATGTTAACCCTTGAATGCAGCAATTGAGATCGTTTGAGACGACAAGGGTTAAAAAATGCAGATTGTGCGTTAAATTAAGGAAGAGGGTTGTTTACCGGTTCCAACTTTTTGTTGGAAATAAATTCCTGTGATCAAAGTTACATAAAAGGTTGCAGTGTATTGTGTATTGATCTTGACTTGTTCAGCCAATTGTAACTTAGAATTGCAGACTCGAAGGTGACCCTTACATTGTGTGGAGGAGATGTCAAGGGCAAAAATATGTAGGCGCTCAAATTACACATTTCTAGAAGTTTAGCTGAATGAGGCTCCAGAAATTCGTTAAAGGTATTTCTGTCTGAACAATTTTACTTATAGAGTACTAGAAGGCTTTATGCTTGTGTATTGTTTTAGCCGAAAGGAGTCCCCTAACTTACCTAGATCTCTCCCCCAAGTCCTGTGCTTCACAAATCCAAGCATTACCATATCATGCAACATTCAAGCCTAACAGCAAACTACTCCAAACCATGTATAAGAATCTTTCAAGACTTAGCTGCCATGGTATTTAAAAGTATCCTTGGCATTATTTTACATCTGTTAGTTTCTTCACATTTCCTAATTGGAAGTTTCCACTTACTTTCTAATGTCTGAACACAAGTTTTGTTTTGGTAGTCCCAAATCTTGACGAGACGGTCGTCGGCACCGCTGATGAGGTAAGGTTTGTCTCCACCGTGGTAGTAGTCCACACAGTTCACGCCCTTCTCGTGACCTTCTAATGTGAAGTTCGAGATGGACGATCCAAGCTGCCACACCTGCACACATTTTCATAACGTTAAGAGCTGCCTTCATTTGCTCGATTCATCACAGTTTAGTATTGAAGTACTTAAATTTAAAGCAATTTATGCATCTCATAGAAAATATCAGTTTGGGGTCTTGAAGTTGAATCAACATGATTTAGGCAAGTTCCAGTAGAATTCAGTCTTAACCAAATGGGTAGGTCAGAAGAGTCTGTCCAGGTGCATGGCTCGAATCTCATCTGTAGTAGTGTGTACTTAGGGTATGGTAGGACAGACATATGAATTGGTTTTATACAATACGTAATTAACTAAATAAGGGAAAAAGCAGTTGTATTGGTAACAATTTGAAAAGGAATATACAGAAATAAATTGTAACAAAGACACCATGCATAAATAAACGCAAATTGCATCCTCCATCGATTTGACACAAATCAAGGAAACTAGAACACAGTTGAAATTATTATAATTATAATGGTGAGAAGCAGCACATGCTTACTTTGACGGTCGTGTCGAGGCTGGCGCTCGCGAATGTGTTGTTATCTTTGGGGTTGATAACGATCTGCATGACGTAGTGCGTGTGGCCCTCGAACACTTGCTGGCACGCCCAGTTGCGCTCCCAGTTCCATAGCTTTATCAGCAGGTCATCTGCAATAGGGGTCAATTGAAATGCCGTGATGAACAAATATGTGGACAATGTAGCAGATCGTTATGTTACGACTAGCTGAACCTCGCGGTTTCACTCGCATCTTTGATTACTACTCCGCTCCTATTAGTCATAGCGTGATGTTTTATAGCCTATAACCTTCCTCAATAATCGGGCTATCGAATAGTGAAATAATTTTTAAAATCGGACCAGTAGATCCTGAGATTAGCGCGTTCAAACAAACAAACAAACAAACAAACAAACAAACAAACAAACTCTTCAGCTTTATAATATTAGTATAGATTACAATTCATGATTGTCGGGTAGTTTGAGTAGTTTATGCAGCCCACCGAAGCTCTTTACTTTGATACTGCTCGTCGCATCGTTGAGTTTCTTGTGCTAAGTAAACTAGACTATAACTGATAAATGCTTGCACTGTCTGGTCAGGTCCACTCAAATCTGTGTGGTGCTCCTCTAAAGACCACCTATATATATGATTTTACTATTACATTAACTGTATGGACTAAAAAAAAGACCTTGGCCTCTATGTTTATTTCAGAGTTTTTTTTCAGAGTTGTCAGGTTTAAAAATGTTTGAGACCAGTAGCTAACTTGTTATGGTCATTGTAACTTCAGTGAATGAGAGTAGTATGTTTGTTTAGTTTGAGTGGCAATGGAATCACACACAATGGCAAAATATTAAATTTAAGCACACAAATACAAGTTCTTAATCCTTGTACAACATTAAAACCCTTTTATATTTGTTTTTTTTTATAGCTTCGCGTTTGTCCACTATCTTGCCTGATGTTAAGTGATGATGTGGTCGAAGGTGAAGCATGCTTGCCTAGAAGTAAACTATTCACTCTCGGTTTTATACAATTCAACTTAGGAACAGTTTTGCAGTACAAATTAGTTACTATTACTTAAGTGCAGCCTTCATGGAATTTAGGCATTACTAAGTTAGCATGTTTTTGCATTACAAATTATGTTATTAGCGATTACCAATTTTATGGAAACAATATACTGTATTTGGCATGAAAATAGCCTGTACCTGAAACCCGATCAATGCATTATTTTTACCAAAGCACTATTGATACTTTCAAGTGGCACTGGTAGGAAAGAAGATCGTATTATTGGTTGCAGTAATCTTCCTTCGATACGTACATACATAAACAAAACCTTGATTTTTTTTCCATGGGTGTAGGCAGATACTACAGAATGCCAGCTGCTACGACCCTTGCATACTCCTTTTGCTTCATTTACGTTCATACATCTAGTCATACACATACGCCGGTTACAAGTACTGCGCACCTGGCCTTTCTGAAGAACATCACCAATACGGTCCATATATGTATGTGTAATAGGCCTGTGGTGAATCTCCCAGCACAACTTACCGCTGCTTGTGAGGATGTATGGCTGTGTGGGGTGCACGGCGATGCACCGGACGTAGTCAGAGTGGGCCTCGAAGGCGTGCACTCTCTCCAGCGTGTTGTAGTTGAACACGCGGATTTGCATGTCATCAGAGCCTGTGATCACCCAGTTCTTGCGCGGCACGAACTTTGCCGAGCGCACCGGGAGGTCGCATACCTACACAAAGTCAAAATCCAATTATTTAATTCGATTAAATAACTGTGAGTCAAAAGTTCACACTTAAGTACCACAAGTGTCATGTTGAGACAAGGGTAAGATGCTAATAGTCACATTACAGGATGAAAGTACATAAAAGGTCAAGTAGGTACCTATCTAAAGTTATTTCAAAGCTTCAGTGAAGTTTGAGAGCTAGTAACTGACAAATTAATTACTTAGAGCATCAAGTGTATTTTATAACATACATAGATCAGATAGACTTGCCCAGATTTGAACCACTTTCAAATATTTTATGAATCAAGAGAGGTGAGCTCGAGGAGAGAGTCACCAAAATATATATTTTATAATTTATAACATTATAATATTAGATATTGTTACTTTCAACACATTATGATTACAAAAATGAAACTCATATTAAATAATGCACATCTCATTGAGGGTGGAGTGATAACAGTTTGAAAATATCCCATAGATGTTATGAAGCTCTGAGGAAACCGTGTTTACGCTGTAGTTTTTAAAATGAAACCTATAATTTTATTTTCTGCTTACTACAGTAGATGCATACTAGTTGGAAAAAAGCTGAATAGTTGAGTCTACATTTGAGTTAATCAACACAAAAGAAGATTTTCTACTTAAATGTGACAGCCTTAGTTATAGTAAAAAGTCTTATCAGAAAAATTAATAATGGTGCTTTTATTATTCTTACCGATGTATTCTGAAAGCATATTACATATTAACTAATGTCAATACATCACACATGATTGACTGTCATTATTTTGGCAGACATTTCACTACACTAACAAGATTATTATAGATTTACTAATCAGTGAGCTGTCTTGGGATAGTTGTTAAAATTCATTAAATTCAAGAGCTTTATTTTTTTAATAAAAATTTGATTAAAAATACTCAGCACTTGTAAAATCATAGTATCTCCATATTTAAAGTTTGAAGATTAATGTAGGCATATAATATTATTTGGCTTCTGCTTAGTGATAGTATTGTTAATTGAAGAGGCTGGAATGTTCACATAAATTTTTAACACTGGCATCTCGTATTGCAGTACATTCTGATTAGAGATTTTAGATTTCAACTTAACAAGAAAAGAAATATCTTGCCACCAATCTTGTTTGTATTGTGATTATATTAAAGTAGGTACCGGTGCTTAGTAGTATGTACTTTAACTAATCTAATTATATCAGATCATTATCTCTATGAAACACAAATATCAATTTATTTACATCATATTTTGTTAACGGTGAACTTATGGTTCTAGACATTTATTTGTCACAACAGAATACATATTATTCACTTACAATGGGAAACACTGTTAGGTAAGCAGTTTATAGAATATGCATAAGTAAATGTGTGACGGAATAGCATGGTGCAAAGTTTATGATAGAGTATAAAATTGTTAGCTAGTTATTGGCTGAATACCCTCGTAATTTAGTTTGTTAGGAACATAAAGACCAATTGACAAGAACAACAGGATTTGGCACATCAGATAGTACAGAATTCCTAAGAAGATTCTAATAGTAATGTCAAGATTGTTAGATGTTAATCATGGCTTAGAAGCCATAGGAAAATATAAATGGAAAGTTCCTAATTAATAACTGATTCAGTTAGTTTGAGAATTAATTTAGTGCAGCAGTTTGATTTGACTGAAGATATTTGCTAGATTAGCTATATTTGGGAACATCAATTCTGGATTAGGTTCATGCAAGAAATTAATTCGGATTGAAAAATTACAATTTATACCACCACATTTGACGATGCCAAGAACTACAACTATGTTATGATCCAGAAGCTGAATCTTGAATCATATAGGTAGATAGAATGTGAATCTGGGTGGAATTCGATTGGGCATAAGAAATAGTGTATTACCTCGAATCTCTTGATCTGTGAGTGTGTCTCATAGTTCCATATGTTCACATCACCGTTGTACAGCGAGCACAGCAGCCAGGGCTCTGTGGGATGCTGGTCCACGCACTTGACGCGGTCCGACCTCGCTGTCAGCTTCCTCTTGATATCCAGGCGCAACGGCTTTAGGAACATAGTAACAGTACACGTTAGCGGATCCGTAGAAGACACGACAAACACCTATTTCACGCGAATTACATCAACTGGAAGCCGACATTATACGAATGATGACACACTGCCGACAAATATACAACTACGTGGCGAAATTATGTCGGCACCGAGAAATATGGGCAAACACTCTGTTATGTTAATTATTGTGAATTTAATATAGTTCTTACCATTTTTAATAGTTAAAACATGAAAATTTATCATACAGGAACAGAGGAACTGTAGAAGTTTGACAGGGTGGGTGGACGTGTCACTATTTTTTTTTTCGTATGCCAACACGGTTTTGGATACGCATCTAACAATTTTTTTATCGGTAAGTATCGGTTTGCTGAATATAAGTAGGAAAAAAACGAGGATCATGCCCGATGTCATCATAATAACTTTACGCTGTTTGTATAAACAATGATTTCAGCTGTATAAATATGATTAAATAATTATAAAATTGTTTGCATTGTTAAGTCAATGTGTTACTAAAGTACTCTGTGGCGTTACTGACGCGGTAAATACATGGCTAGGGCGAGTGTAGCGAGACGCGCATTTAGTCTTTGGGTGGGGCAGTCTGGCCACAAGTAGAGACACTATGGAGATTTTATGCTCTCTCTGCAGTAGTAATAGTAATCTTTGTCTCTCTGTATCCTCATATCTACCACGATGAGCTTGGGCAATGCCATGTCATGGTGAAAGTGTAGGCATACTGCTAATTATACAAACAAAGCGTCGCAGAACAACACCTTGAAGGTCTGCCTCTGTAAGGAATAATGAGGATCAACTTTACACAGTCCAGGGGGTTTAAAACATTACTTGTTTTGTTAACACAAAAGCAAACGCTAGTTTTTACTATAATTTAATGTAGGTATTACAAACACAAAAGCCGGGTGACGTTACGTGTCGAAGGCAAACCGCGCCACCTGTAAATTGCTTTACCGCATCTCTTTCTATTTTCGGCAACAGATATTTTTTCGAAGCGTGTAGATACTGCAAAAAATATGAAAATATCGGTCGGCTGTTAAGAACGCTACTAAGCGAAAACGTATTTTACTCTTTTAATCGGGGTATTTTCGCAAGATATCGTGATTCGATGGATTGACGATCGAAGCGTTTTACTACATTGTAGATAAAATTATGTTTAAAGATTGTCTCGGCAGTTGGTTGCAAGACCAGTAACTATTTTTTTATCCTCTCTAGGCTTGCGCTATCACACCTGGTGGTAAGCGATGATGTGGTCTACGGTGAAGCACGCTTGCCTAGAAAAACCTATTCACTCTTGACTTAAAGACCCCTAGATTGTAGCTATCGGGAAACACAGACTCCTGCAGGGAATACCACTCCTTAGCTGTACGCATAATAAAAGTGTCCCCAAAACGTATTGTGCGCATGGGTGGGATGTCCACCATGTACCGATGATGCATCGCCGTGCGTCTGGTTGTCCGATGATGGAACGGGCTGGGCGGAAATAAATCATGCAATTCCATCGCACACCCCGAAATGTAACCGATAAAAACCGACAAGCTGGCAACTCGGCGACTATGTTCAAGGGTCTGGAGCTTTGATTTGACCAGTGCCTCATTGCCGATTTGTCTTTTGGCCCGCTTTTCGATCGACTCTAGAGCATCTAGCTGGTATTTGGCAGATCCGTCCCAGAGATGAGAACAGTACTCCATGCACGATCGAACTTGCGCTTGATACAAGTTGAGCAGCTGTTCCGGCGTGAAGTACTTTCTCACCTTCGCAAGGATCCCCAACTTTTTGGCAGCCAGCTGAGCCTTTGCTTCAATGTATGGGCCAAAATTAAGAGTCGATGTCAACGAAACACCAAGAAGCTCAAGATGGTCCGTTATTGACACGGTTACATCACGGAAAGTTGGAGCCTGGTGAAAAAAAGACACGCCTGTGTTTTAGCGGCATTAAGCCTGACCAGATTCAAACGCTCCACCATGGCCTCACGGAGAGACCGGATCTGCGGCCCGGTAGCCCGTGCGTTGGACAAGTATCTCTCAGCAACAGTGCTGTCGGCTGCATACCCAAAGGAGCCGGGTTTTAGCAGATCGTTAATGTGCAACAAGAATAATGTTGCTGAGAGTACCGACCCCTGAGGGGCCCCGGCATTAATATCCAATTGGTCCGACGAGCAGCCATCGATAACCACTCGAATGGGCCGACCTCTCAGGAAGTCTGCAATCCAATCACACAGACCACCGGGCAAACCGAATGTAGGAAGCTTACCAATGAGGCTTTCATGCCAGACCCTATCGAAAGCCTTCGAGATGTCGAGGGAGACGGCAAGCGCTTCCCCGTGTCTCGCGATGGCCTCACTCCATATGTGAATGGCATACGTACGCTAGAAGATCCCCAGTAGACCGATTTCGGCGGAAGCCGTATTGGCGGTCGCTAAGGATATCGTTAGTTTCAAGGTAAGCGAGGAGCTTTGTGTTAAGTACACGCTCCATAGTCTTACAGAGTATGGAAGTTACAGAGATGGGTCTGTAGTTGGCCGGGTCAGCTCGACTGCCCTTCTTGGGCACAGGCTGTACGTTGGCTTGCTTCCAAGCATTCGGCACTTTTCTCATAAGAAAGGCGGAATAGGCGTGTCAAGATCGGAGGCAGTTTGTGTCAATGTTGGAGTAGAACTGTAGAAAAAATTATTGTATAACTGCCTATATTTTCACTCGCTTACGTTTATCGCATCGTCCTATCTCGCTTACTATGCAGTATACCTACTCGATGACAAACTGTTTCTTGCGCAACGGTTCGCAGAGCCAACTTCAAAGATACAAAGATCCGCTTTGACTTTCTATATCGCTAGGTAACTGTCACTTGTTAGTGGTTATTAGCATAGACTTTAGATTAAGAACCTATCATAGACCTATTTAATAGTATGGACTCGAAATACCTAGAAAAAAAACGTGCCTACCTAAACCTTAAAATGGCACTTAAAATGGCTGCCGATGCTATGGTTGTGTTAATCACGGAACACACACACATTAATAATACAAAAAGTAAACAACAATTTGACAGCAGGACTACCACGAACACAACCACAAATGCCGGCAATTAACATGGCGAATATGGCACGTACTGACAGCTGTCACTACGTCATAACAAAATGTTGCCATAATGAGCAACAACTGAAATATTGTTGTCTCTTTTGTCAAATACGATTACTACATTAGAAGAAACGAGACAAAATGATGTTTCATATTCTGTATCGTATTTCACTCATATTTGTATAAGCTAATGTATGTATAGAATAATAGGGCGCCTCCATATTTTTTCTAGCTCAATGGTTATTAGCTTCAGTGTCAGAATCAATATCGGGTGGAGTCAGTATCGATATCGGTCAGAATGAGTATCGATTTCGGCAGAGATCATTAACAGGTTATTGCCGGTATTGATATAGAGTAGTACCTGTATCGATGACAATCGATGCAGAGGTGAGGGAATTTTTTTTCGAGTTCGCTTCGCTCGCTTTTACACCCGTGGCTCCCTCTTTTATGCGTCGCATCCACAAAATACATTTTATAATCGCATCTTGGGGGCCGGGCCCTTCATAGCCAAAATGTTTTGTATCTGCTCTCACTAATCATTGCATTCCGTTCAATGAATTTGTCGCCACTGAACATCGAATATTGCTACTATACATTCTGTACTTCTATCAAACTGAGCCAAAAGATGTTCTTTGTTGAGACGTGCTTGTTCAACCCTTATTCGGGCAATCTTTTTCAACAAAGTCAAATGTAAATGAATTCTACTAACCCACAAGAAAAATCCACTAGCCTACAAAATAAAATCAATATTTCACCACTAAAAGGGGGTCGGCGACCACCAGTTTTAGTGTAAAATTCCACTATAATGTGCTTTGACCTTCAATACCAGTCTGTGGCACAAAACAAAGGGATGGGCTTTATAAATAAAAATAAGTATTGATTTTTTATATTTTTATTACATTTTGTTTAAATATAATCTAGACCAACAATTCAATCTACATAGAATACAGAATTATTGATTAATATCATAAAGAGATACTATTGCATGTGTACCTATGTACGTGTAAGAAGGATGATTTCTGGAAATACTGTTCCGATTATTAAGGTTATTGCGAAAGTCATTTCACTCATAAAAAGCGACACTATGGGCCGGTTTTCTCAACGCAAAATCAATGTGACAAATGGTCAAACACGCGTTATCTAATGTGATTGGTTGAATTAATTTTCAACAGCCAATCACAGCAGGTAACCGGAGATTATTCGTCAATTACGTTAACTGCCCGATAATCGAGTGTTAAGAAACCGGCGGTATAGCTGCAATAGTTAAAGATAATGCCGCAACTTTTGGAGAATATATGAATAATCATAAACGGTTACATTAGCTTCTGTAGAGCCAAGAACAAGATAATAATATTAATGCACTTATAGAACTAAAAGCGACGCTAGTTCCATTGCGCACTAAAGTGGTTACTTAGTTATATTTATTTACTAGACTTAAATTACTACTATTATAGTGCACTATGTAAAATAATACGTAAATGAAACGATTACATTAGCTTCTGTAGAGCACCTACAGCAACATCAAGATTGATCATATCATTATTTCACTAAGAAAAGAACTAAAAGCGACACTAGTCATATTGTGCAATACAGTGTAAATAATAAGTTTAATAACTAAACCGTGGAATCGAATTAGAGAGATCAAAAATTTAAACAAATAAATGTCGCTGTCAAAGGGACAGTTCAGGGGTAATCAACATTTCCCTAGAGGTAGTAAAATAAAAAAAAATATTTACAATTTTTTTATTTAGTGTTTTTGGAAGAACGCTAAAGTAAGTCCTAATATTAAAGGTATGGTATATTGGATTTGGTTAAATTTAATTTCGATTTGGCTATTTTCTTTTTTCTTCTGTTCATAATTGTCAGGACAAAGTTTGTGTGTAAGAAAATTTTCATTTATTTCATTATTCAAAAGCACCCCTGCATGTTCGAGGCGTTTCGCTTGTTGAAAACACTAAATGAAGTGCAAATCTTTAAGACCACTGCCTTATTGCCAGTAGCATAAAAATAATTTGCACGATTTTATTTCAAACAGTTATATTTTATTCTTGGATCCTAGTTTAGTCATTAATTTAAGATATACCTACAATTTTAGCACTATGTTATAGTACTTCTCGACAAACTGCACAATTGAGGTTATTATTTTAAATTGGCAACACATTTGTTTACATTTTTGATCTCGTATTGAAATTTCTTAGTTTTAGTGTAGGGGTATAGAGATAAGTGCCACATACACTGCAGTATGTAAAATAATACGGTTAGAATAAATTGTAAAGGTTGACACTGGCAATTAAAATGTGGGCTCTTTGTATTGCCATACATTGCTAGATGTTGCCGGGACATTGCCAGATATATGACTTTTATTTGTAATTGGATTTAATGAAAAAAGATAGAGCTCAAGGTTCTTAAGAAAGTTTCTCCGCATCAAGGATTCGGTTCCCCATATATCCCTAATTATAAAAACAACCTGAGTAATCTATTTGAAAATAAATAAATTGGAAATAGCTTAGTATTACAAAAAAACAATTAACATATTTAAAATCAAAACAATATGTACAACACAATTGGTTAAACGAAGAGCATACAGATTGACAGGTTTCAAAGAACAATAGAAAATATGAAAACCAAGTTTTCATCAAGAAATTATTGAAACAAGTTTCCTCAAGCATACTCATACATCAGAAGACCGATGCAGAGGCTTGTGCTTCTGGATAAGGCCAGGAGACAAAGTAGGTAATCAAAAAGTTCTCTGAAACCTGTCTTCAATATGACTCTAGTTTTAATCAGTCAACAATATAATTAAACTACATGAAAATAAATTTAACAAATAACTTTGCTAATTCCATTGCTCACTAACTGAACTTAAAATGTTTAATTATGTTTCTCACACAACACACAACTGATAAAACAAGAAATAATATCACAGCTTGATAATCACAACAACGTGTAACAGAAGAGTCGCAAATCCTGAAAAGGTGTCATTGTGCTCATCAATATGAACAACTTTTACTATGGGAACTACCCCGAAATTGAGAAAAATATCAGTTGCTCAGCAGCACTAGCACAAAGTATTATACTGTATCAAAGACAGTACCTGGGAGATAGCTCTGCTCGGATGAAAATAGAGAAACCTATTAAAAATATAATAAAAACTTGATAAATCCTAGGATTTACAGTACTTAAGGCTTTTACAGTAACATACATATCAAAAGACTGCTCAAAACTGCTGCTGACACCAAAAGACCGCTCAAAACTGCTGCTGACTGCCATCATTAACTCTATAATCTAACACCTGTTCACGTTCAGTCTGTGAGTAAACTCGCGCAACACAAGTTCAGTTGACGAACAAGACAATAAAGCCAATCTTAAATTATATTAACAAGCTTATAACTACTACACGAGCTGTGGACAAAATAAATACGCATTGGAGGCGTAATAACCTGTAGGAAATGTTTCTTTCAAAGAAAAGCAATGGTATGAATGTTATTTGGTATAAAGGAAACTATATACTACACGGTAAAAATAACTGTGTGACGTCACTATGACGTTCGTCTCTCGCTATTGGCGCACGAGGCTCGGGTGGGGAGTGGGGTCGAGTGACACTTGATGTGCACAGTTATTTTAACCGTTTTATAGGTGTATACTGCCATAACGTAACATAATTTAAAGTCATCTGTGTAGATTCAGTCAGGAGGTTGCCTCGTAGTAAGGTTTTACTTGAGGTACAATTTGTAGAGCGTCACGGAGCGGCAATAGTGGCTATCCTGCTCCATGTAGAAGATCAAGTCGCGCAAGTTGATGCGCTTCAGCCGCGTGCGCAGCGCCATCTGGCTACGGCCCGCCTGCAACAATCACACGTATATCATCATACATTGACGGCCCAGCTACTGCTAGTGCTACGGGGCCCAGACATCTGTTACAGTCCTGCTTTAACGATTTTATTTATTAGTTTATCCTCGCACTGGAATGTCTTGCACTAAATGGAGCACAAATTACTTCAAAATCTGCTGCTTTCCAACATAAGAGTGTGTGTTTCATGATTTTTAATCTACATCAGATTAAACGATTTATCAGTTATATGACCAAAATACGTTATCATAGTAAGTTATCTGTAGTTTACACAGTAGGTAATGTACCTTGCCACCTCTTTCAACCGACTAGTTCAGTAACTGCTAGCATAGAGAAATTGATATAAGATTACGTACACTTCCTGATCCAATGGCGTGCGAGGTAGAGGCGATGGAGTCTCCGGAGCCGCCGGGCGCGTCGAGCCGGGCCTTCTTGCGCGGCCCGATGGCCTGTAGTGCCGTTAGGTTTGCTTCGCGCTGGCGGAGCTCCTCCGACTCAGCTCGCTGCATCTCTTTGGCTTTGGCCTTCAGCTTCGCCTGCTCAGGATCCTCGTTCTTAGACCTTGACTTGGCGGCTCGCAGTAGCAACTCCCTCTCAACGTCCTCGCGCTTCTTCTTGTCCGCACGGTCGATCTCTTCCAGGAACTTGAGCTGGCTTTTCACATCTTGAGTCACCTCATACCGACTGTCAGTCTGTGGGAAATGCAATGATTTCTGTACTGTAATCAAGACAAGCAGTTTAGCAGCGGTTTTTAACGGTTTTGAGAAGGCATCGAATTTAATGTAGGTACTCGCTTAAATGTTGCTTGGTACAAATTATATTATATGTACATTTGAATCAGCAGTTATCAGGAGGAAAATTATTGTTTTTTTTTTCATAAAATTAATGTCAAGGCCATATCGAGTTAATGTTGGAGTAGATATGACTAATATTCACATATTTATATTATGTCAATAAGTTTTTATCTATATGGAACACATTTACTTTACAAATTCTGTGTTTTAATTGAAAAAAACGCTGCACATCAAGGTAATAGCAAGTTATTTATTTAAGTTTGATTATAGGTTGGAAACCAGTTACCTAAAATAATTAATCAAGACAGGAAAGAATTTAATAAAAACGAAGGAAATGATAACATTCCCAGTTTCTAACGCCAGATCGATCATCAAAATAAACAGTACAACTATAGCAACAGAAAAATATAAGTGTGCATAGGCGCACTACAATTTGCAGTCCAGAATATGCGAGGTGCCACTGTAAGGGCGCGCTCCCATCGAGAGCTACGATAGGATAGATGGACCCCCTTTTCTGCAATTAGACTAACATTTGGTCCGTTGTGCGTGCAGGCCCTCTCTGTGAGAGAGAATGGTCTATAATCCACCATGCAGGCCCAGTGCGGGTTGGTGGATGTCACATGTCTTCGAATTTTTGGTTCTGATACATGCCGGTTTCCTCATGATGTTTTCATTCACCGTTTTGAGAGCAGTGGTGATAAAATAATTTCCACAAAGTAAAGCGCCTGCCTGGGTTCGAAGTGTCGAACCCACGACCTACAACTTGTAAGTCGCGGCCTTTACCACTGGGCCACCACTGCTCCGCCATAAGCTATCGAGAGCTATTAGGTAGTACACTCTCCTTCCAAACTAGTAAACTATTGTAATATTGTCATTTCTGCCTAACTTTATGGATCTAATTGCTGTCGCTTATTGAACTACCCAAATAAAAGTTGTAGCGCTCTTAGTTCTATTCTCAGGTAAAGTGAGCTGTCAATACATAGTTTCAGAAAGAACCGTAGTACACTTCACCTAAGTCTTTATAGTGACTTTACAGTTCAACAGTAAAAAATTACTGCTTCACAAATCACGAGATTCTCATCCTACGGATATTATTGGTTCATTATGCATCTGGCTGGTACTGGTGTCTAATTAGTTTCAGCCTAAATCTAAGATTGTCCATTGGATGCGAGACGCTCGGGAACGTACAATGTGGCGACACTTGTGGGAGACCTTTGTGCAGTAGTGGACGTCTTTCAGCTGAATGTGAGATTGTGTTATATTCAAGATAAGAATGCTCGGCAACATGCTGGTCCTGCTCCATAAGACAATCTTTAGTGTAGACATAATCAAACTGTTTAATTTGTATTATAGTCATAATTATAGTAACGCTTTATTTTTATTTATTTTCTTCTCTTTTTGTTTAAAAATATTTACTCGTACACTGTTCCGTTGTTGTTGAATTAGGTAATTTAACTATGTTTGCAATATTTGTAAGTATGTGAGAACCATGTTCCTATTTATCAAGTGAAGGATTTTACCTGTTAGTGCTTGTAATACTTTATACCTATATGTAGTCCTGGGTACATCGTCCTCACGTATATGAATTTATTAATGTATAATACATACGTAAATATTGTAAAAATCATCTTTTTTTTTTTAAAAGAATAAGTATGGAGTTTCTTGTGCGTTCTTCTCCATAACAAGCTACTTTTCCGAATGCACGGTAGAATCAATTTTTATTACTTGTAAATTTTATTTTTAACGTTCTAAAGTTGTAATAAACACCTTTGACTTTGTCTTACGAGCGATTCGATGTTAAAAGCTTGACATTTCGTATCACAAACAGGACCAGTGATTGTAACGAAATATTGGAAGTGAATGTTATTTCCACATCTTCTTCTTTTCTAATTGATATAGTTACTGTATGCACTGCTGAAAGTCTCACACATATTTTGCATGTTGATTTAAATGAGTCACTGATAGCCAAAGAAGATCTGATTTAATTGAATGCTAGCTTTTGCCAGCGGATTCACCCGCGTGGATTTCAGAAATTATCCTACGAGAACATACTACCGGGATAAAAAGTAGCATATGTCCAGTTCCAGACTATAATCTATATCTGTGCCAAATTTCATTCATATTTGTCCAGCCGGAGCGGTGAGGGTGAAGAAGTAACAAACATACACACATTCCAAACTTTCGTTTTATAGTATTAGTGTGATTTGGGTAATTTGCAAAGCGAGATGTTAAAAATAATCAGATTTAATAATACATTTTATCTACTCTACTACTAAAATTCAAAACGAGTTTATATTGGCATACTTTATAAACACAATACCGAAATTTAAAAAAATAGAATCTTATTATAACACTATTTCTCTAACAAAATAATGCTATAATAGTAGATTATTGCATCGAGCACAAAGTAATTTATTATTGCACCGAGCGTTAGCGAGGGCTCTAATCTAACAGGCACGAGGGCAATATAAATTACTTAAGGCGAGGTGCATAATCTGCTTTTCTTTCAACTATTACCTATAGGAATAGTAGATAAAAGAAACTCATATCAAACAGTTAAAATAGAAGTTTAATTATTGAAATTAAAAGTTATACTTGAGCAATTATTAAACGTAAGGTTAAAGATTTTCTATAACACTGTCGGCTTCATTTAGAATGTTTTCCGGAGTTAATGTGTCGCTAGATGATTCCATTTTAATTCGAAGCCGAAGCACTCAAAATCAGATAGTATCACACTTTATCGTTTCCAAAAATATTGTCAAACAAAATTAACAAAGTTCCCGCCAAATCACTTTTTTAAATTTCTTTCATTTTTAAAACAGAGTTAGCAGCAATCATTTTTTAAATTTGGAACAAGTAGGATAGAAACGAATAAATACGTACGTAAAAAAAAAGTATTGATATCGGCTGGCTTAATAGAGCTAATCCATTGAGATTGGCACCTTTTGGTGCGATTAAAAAATAAACTGTGCAATAATGAAATTTCATACATTTTTATTGCTCTAGAGCATTAAAGACTCGCTTTGTACTGAGTTTTTAGTGTGATTGTGATGAAATTAAAGCATAGTTGGAAGAAAAACATTTTTCAACACACTTGCTCATAAAGTGGCTCTAATTTCAACGCAATTAGGCACATAATGACACCTGTTATCAAACTGTGACTTTTTCATTGCTATTATTCACAAGTGAGTTATAGTCTTTTTTTTTATTTATTGGTTAAGTTGCTTTGTTCTTAAAAAAGTTTCGATGCAAATAAGATCCTGCTCAATAGTACAAATAAATTAATGTACCTACTTATTGCTTGCTCATTTCATGCAACTTCGTATTTAAATAGATAATTTCGAACTGGTACGTGTTTAATAATTAAATTTTCACTCAAATATAACTTTTGTTTTTCTCTGTAATAAATAAAATTTTAAATTCCCCATTTTGTACGTGGCTAAAACGCTATCTGCTAAAAACCAAAAAAAAAAAGAAACCTCATTCTTTTAGTCTATGGCCGATCGCCATTGTTAGATGCGCGCGCATAGGAAAACTGATTAATATTGCCCGCATTGCGAGAAATTTTTCACAACTCGTTTTCACTGTTGAAAATGATTTTTTTGTATTATTTTCTTCACAAGTGTGTTGAAAAACGTCGTATGATACACGTGTGTATTGATGATTACCGTCCTCGGCCGAGGTATTTTGGATGGGGACTATGGGTGATTAGTAGCCCCTGCCATGAGATGTTGAGTGTTCGACCCGCTTGTCTGTTACGGAGGTGGAAGGCGCACGACTGCGTTTTTGAGGGATTTGGTTTCAATGCATTTTCTGCATAATAGTGGCTGAGGTCTGAAAGTGCGATGGAAAGGGTGGTTTCAATCTCCTCAAAATCAGTGGCTTGGCAAGTTAACGCCAGGTCGTCTGCATACAGAAAGCGGGTCGTGTTAGGACTCACCGGTTGGTCATTGGTGTATATGTTAAACAGCAATGGAGCCAGTACACTGCCTTGGGGCAATCCTTCTCGGCGTCACTTTGGATAGGTCCCTCAACTACAGGAAAAATTGCGAAATTGTTGAGAGAAAGGTGCATGCCAGGAACAGCCTGCTACGTCGCCTTACATCCACAAGATGGGGAGCATCTCCCCAAGTCTTGCGAGCAACTGGAATGGCGCTCTGTTTCTCCGCTGGTGAATATGCCTGTCCAGTATGGAGCCGCTCCGCCCACTCCAGTCTAGTGGATACTGCACTAAACGAGACATGCCGAATATCCACTGGTTGCCTTAAACCGACTTTTAACGTAACTTTGGTTGACTTAAACCGAACCGATTGCTGTATCCACTTATTGGCATCGCGCCCCCGGAAGTGCGTAGGACTATGGGAAGCCGTATAGAAAAGGCAAAGCAGGAAAGTGACTCGCGCCACCCAATGCACAAATACACCTCGGTGCCCCAGAGGCTTAAAAGCCGAAAAAGTTTTCTTGGTTGCGTAAGTCCTTCTACCGGAAACGTCTCCACGGAAAGATGCGATCTTTGGCGAGAGAAATTTAAACTCCCTGATGATTTCCTAGAGCCATCGGAGAACCTTTCGCCAGGGCACGCATTGCCTTGGCAGACCTGGAAAACTCTGAACAGACTCCGCACTCAGGTCGGCCGCAGCAAAGACAATCTCCATAGATGGAGGTTCTTGGATGGTTCCGATCTTCGGTGCTTGTGCGGTGTCTCCCCACAGACCATGGCCCACCTTTCGTCTTGTGCCGCATGTCCTGTTGTCTGTTCACGTGAGGACCTTATGACTGCGTCGGCGGAGGGCGTTGCCGTGGCTGAATTCTGGGCCAGGCAAGGCATTTAACTAAAAAGAGTCTGTTTGTCATCGACACGCTAAGAAGAAGAAGACCGTCCTCGGCTCTCTTAAGACCCCCTCACCTAACGGCTCGGGTCTCAATGGCGCCTCAGCGGTAATCACCAACATTACACACTTGTACCATAATGTACTATTTTTCTATTACGATACAGGACAAATCCAAGAAGTTAATCACTATGGAGTTTCCATTAATAATATTTTTGTAATGCCATTTCATAGTACCTATTATAAAAAGATTTGATTCCAATTTTAACGCACGCACTGCGATTTTTATTCGCGCGAATTTTGTTACCTGTTCAAAGAGCTTACAATATTCGGGCGAATAAAATTCGCGCCGTGGCGCGGTGGATTCTTTGGCAAAACACGGATTTCTTGCGGTATTATTTTCGCACGATTTCTTTATCGCAATGCGAACAACTTCATACAATTCCATAGGTCGCAGAATCGCGCGAATAAAGATCGCAGTGCGTGCTAAGCCTTAGCGCATGGGCGGTTTATGCGGTGATGTGCTGGGTTTTGGCGCCATTCATACGTTTTGCAAGTTTTGCTGTACTGAATTTCGTGAGTTATTTAAATTATTGTTTGAAAATGTCTGATATCAGTGAATGTGAAGAAAATTTTACTCCGCCCGTTATTTTAGATGCGGCGAAGGAAATTTCTCTTAATTTATTACCAGCAAAGTCGAGAAAAGTATATGATAAATGCTATCACGATGTTATGGCATGGAAAATGCAAAAAGAGGTATTTAGTAGGTTCAATCCCAATTTATGAGTGTAGATAAAGTAGTGTATGAAACTGCACATATTAAACACACACTCATGTTTTAATACCCCTCATTATGCAACAGTTTCATAAACTACTATTATAAAATCTCCGCTCTTGCCCGCGGATTATCTCCCCGTTCCAACTGACCGGGATAAAAAGATGTCCGTCAAAAAAGTTGGGGTTTCTTGCAAAGGTGAGACGGTACTTGACGCCTGAACAGCTGCTCAACTTGTAAGTCGACAGACGGGCCAAGAGGCTTATTGGTAACGATGCACTGGTCGCGTCAGAGCCTTGAACATCGACGCCGAGTTGCCAGCTAACGGGTTTTTATCGGTTACATTTCGGAAAGTGTGCGACGGAACTGCACAATTTGATTCCGCCTAGCCCTTTCCATCATCGGACTACAAGAGGTACGGCAATGCGGCATCGGTACATGGTGGACCGCTCACCCATACGCACAAAGCGTTTTGCTAATACTTTACTTACTCCGCGGTCCGTCTGTCTGTCTGTATGTCTGTCTGTCACCAGGCTGTATCTCATGAACCGTGATAGCAAGACAGTTGAAATTTTCACAGATGATGTATTTCTGTTGCCGCTATAACAACAAATACTAAAAACGGAATAAAATAAATGTTTAAGTGGGGCTCCCATACAACATACGTGATTTTTTTGCGATAATGGTACGGAACCCTTCGTGCGCGAGTCCGACTCGCACTTGGCCGGTTTTTAAACAGTGAATATCACATATTACTATGAAGGTAGCACAGCGATGAATTTGGATATAACTTTTAACCCCTCGGGCGAAAGAAAAGATACATAATTATGGTAGTCCTTGATTTTATTATCAGCATTACATACAAGAATTCGTCAAATTGACATGTTACATACTTTCTGTATAGATAAAAAAAACAAGACGAGGATAAAGAAATCGCAAAAGCAACGTATAAATACATCGCAGGGCTGCTCAATGCATAGTATGGAAGTCATATGGACGCAATGCATGAAGTAGTACGCTCAGCAAATTAGTCGCAGTCAGGTAGTCATCATCATATCAGCCGAAAGACGTCCACTGCTGGACATAGACCTCCCCCAAGCGTCGTCACTTTGACCGGTCCCGCGCGTCTCGCAACCAGCGTATCCCTGCAACCTTCACCAGGTCATCGGTCCACCTGGTGGGAGGCCTTCCAACGCAACGTCTTCCGGTTCGCGGTCGCCACTCCAGAATCTTTCTGCCCCATCGGCCATCCGCTCTGCGAGCAATGTGCCCTGCCCACTACCACTTAAGTTTGGCAATTCTTCGGGCTATGTCGGTAACCCTGGTTCTCTTGCGGATCTCTACATTTCTGATTCGATCACGCAAGGAAACTCCGAGCATAGCCCTCTCCATCGCCCTTTGAGTGATTGTAAGCTTTCTGATGAGGCCCATTGTAACCGACCACGTCTCAGAGCCATATGTCATCACTGGCAACACACACTGGTCATAGACTTTCGTCTTTGAGACACTGTGCAACTTCCCGAACGCTGCCCAGCCGAGGCGGATTCGACGGTTGACCTCTTTCTCGAAGTTGGCCCTACTCAACTGGATCGTTTGTCCCAGGTAGACATACATAGTCGCCCACAACTTCAAGTGTAGAGTCTCCGACCTTAAAAGCAGTGGGTGTAACATGGGCATTCAGCATCACCTTGGTTTTGTCGATGTTCATCCTAAGACCCACTCTTTCGAGTTTTATTAAACTTTATGTAAAATGTAAGAATTTCATCATTGCAGCCGATAGACAACTGAATTTAAGCCTCCCCCAAGCGTCGCCATATCGACCGGGCCTGTGTCGCCACATCATCCGGCAAATGGCCGCTACATTAACCGGGTCATAAGGTCAGGAAAACTGTGGCAACTCACCTTTATCATATCGATCCTGTGCTGCGCGTAGGTTGCAAGTTTCTCCACGATCGTCTTCAATCGTTCTTGCAACGCGTGGCTCATGAGCATAGCCACTTCTGGTGCGCTCTCCTCCAGACCGTACCTGGCTGTGATCGTTTTGATGCGCGCCTGCATCACGCTCGGCGCAACCAGGAATTCTTCCCTACATGACCTGAAAGCACACTACAGTTAGAAGGAGTGCAGAAAAATCTCAGAATACGTGAATACGCGATTTGACCTATCAAATCGCAACAAAGTGAAACCAACAACGCATATATGAGGCATCATACCTGATTTGAGTCCCAATCATTTCTGTAGAGCCAAGGATCCTCTGGGACTCTTCGGCCAAGTTGACACCACCCATAGCAGCCACGTCGTTGATGTCGTCATCTCCCGCCATCTTGTCATCAACGAACGGTGTGGAGAACTGTCCCGAAGACTTCTTCTCCTTCTCCTTGAGCAGGGACTTGCCGGGGGTGAGCACCGTGGAGAGCGCGGCTGAGGCGACAGTGGCGCGGGGCAGGTTCGTCCTGCTGTTCACAGTCATCGGCTTGCCCATCTTGTTCATACCGACCTTCGCGTGCAGGGGGATGTTTTGCAGAACAGCTATTGTGCCGCCACTCTTCTGAGCCGGCTTCTGGTACAATCGCATTTGATTACACAAACGTTCCAAATTTCAAAGAAACTGTTTAGATACGCACACCAATACCCCAACTAATCTTCGAATATTAACTACAGTTTACGAAAAATTACTGTTATTAAACCGATAAGTTAGGTTGAGCGTGTTCGTATGCAAACAGTTGACAACAACGATAACTACCTCCGAACTGAAAAGACACTTATTGAAAATAAAAGTAGGCAAGTGCTTGGAAAGGATTAATATTGATCATTTACATACATCAAGAAACGAGTCGACACGAGAGAACGTATCACATGGAGGAGACTGTATCCATGAGGTGATACTGGTGGGCTCACGAGTTCCGGGCGGAGACCTCAATACTGGCAGATTTAGTCCAGCTCAGAAGTGACTTTTACCATAAAGATTGACTTTATTGCAGGTTTCGCCCGTTCTATGCAATTATTTAGAAACTGGCCAATTTGAGTGACATAAGACTTTCAAAGCTCATTAGTATCAATGCGCTCGTTTAATTTCATT
This sequence comes from Orthosia cruda, assembly GCA_964057195.1. Taxonomy (NCBI): domain Eukaryota; kingdom Metazoa; phylum Arthropoda; class Insecta; order Lepidoptera; family Noctuidae; genus Orthosia; species Orthosia cruda. The sequence continues at coordinate 37,306,456 of OZ059825.1, read as the reverse complement.
CTGTTTTGCTTGTCACTTCTTTATAGAAAGATACCTTTCATCGACGCCATTTAGGTATAATCTCGTGTCATAGTTTCTTGGAACACTCATGCAAATAAGATTAGATAGTTTACATTCATGCATGGGTTAGTACACACAAATACATAAAACATACTTTATGGAAGTATCCTACTTCGATAGGGTTTATTGCAAGTGCGAAGCGATAACGAAATATGCTGGAGGCCCAACTACATATTATAAGTAACTTAATCTCGTGTTGGATAGTAACTACTGCCAGATCTCTGGTTTTGTTCGTGATGGGTTTAGAAATTATCCAACCTGCCGAATGAGCACGGCCTACTGTGACAGGCTTGAATCACACATTTTTGGGGAGCAAAAACCAGCCTATCACAGAGGCCGTGCTCGCCCGGTTGGAACGAGTATTATTACCAAACATTTCTTCCCATTTCCATAAGTAATTTAGGTGCATGGGATACTTGTTGTTGTGGTAGCCTCATTTGGTTGTCCCATCTAATTAACGATCTTTAACTTTTGCTTACTACGTCCAATCATTGACCTGATCTTATTTAATTCTTCTTCGCTATTGCTTCAGCGAGCTGTAATCGGTTGATTCTATGCTCTATCATTGTGCGGGACATTAGAAACGCTGTGTCGTTTATGCCACAGCAGCCGTCAACAGTTAAACATCCACAAAGAACAACAAACTAATGTGATGACTCACATTATTTTATCAAGTAGGACCAGCATATACAGGAGGCCTGCTTTACCATTATTAAGTAAAATAGCAATTTAAAAGATATCCCTTCTTATCTCTTATATTTTCAAGCGCTCTTAGTCTGTTTCTAGTATATACGGAATAAATGAATACATATATAATTGAACTAGAAAAATATTCCACGAAAGGATTAAGCTGGGAGCGACGGATGAAACGGAATGAATCAAGCGAACTATTGGTACGAAGACACGAAGCATGGGACATGTTCTACGGAGGGCTGCCATCTTACTGGCTACGCTAATCGCATTGCGTATTGTCGTCACGATGGAAGTACACACAGTAAAAGCATAAAGGTCATGCAGCGCATGTGGACTGTACTGTTGCGACACCTATACGAAATAATTTTGCGACTGATCAAGGCGCAGTCTTTGCCAATTACAAATAGCCGAATGTTTGAGTCGGCGGCAGATGGCAGCCCTTGTATGGAGACGAACAAACCTCATGCTCAAACGCTGATGTAGACGGCTCAGACGCTAAGATATACGGCTCATACGCAGAGGCAGATAGCTCATACGTAGAGGCAGACGGCGCAGAGATAGGTATCAGAAGCGATTTAGGGTTGGTGCTGAAGATTGGGCCCAACAGTGGAGTGTGTAGAGGTAACTCCGGCGGCAGGAGTGGCGTCAGAGTGGGGCTCGAGCTATCCTCGTCGCGCTACCCAACACCCGCCAAACAACGCATTAGTACACGCACACAAGACATTACATAACAACTAACTACACACACACTTCTTATCTCTATATCTATTGGATCTGGTGCAGTTTCCAAAAGTATGCACGTCTCCGCTACCTGACGTATGAAATAGACTAAAGGCGATATTAGTGCAACGGTACATTTATCCTGTTTCAAGCTGCACTCAACACAGGAGCGACACTTGTTTCTCATGTATATTGTATTAGAGTCAATAGGATCAGTAACGGTAAACTGGCTGGGATTAAAAATAAACGGAAAAATACGGGGGAGTGTCGTTCCATTAAGTGTACACAACACATATTGTAGGTAGTGAATTTTTAATATTATTGTGGTTTTTCCTTTAGCGACATTAAAATGGATCTATATTAATGTAGTATGAACCACTTATTATATTAAACAAGCAGTTTATTGATTGCTCTGCTCAACATCAGACATAATCAAATAATTGAAGGAACAGGTTCTTTTTTTTCTTTGGCCTCTCGCAGTTCAATCAAAGTTACTGGTTAACCGGGCGATCCAGTAGATACTAAACAAGAGCCTCCAGGCTGGCACAAGGCACTGGTTATTATTTTTGACAGTTATATTCAAGGGGCGACTGCTAAACGCGTGTTCTTAGGATCGACTCACAAATTGAGTGTTTTTTTTTTAATTTATCAGGCCGGAATTTATTATGTGCCTTGTAAATGCCAAAAGTGACACTGGCATGGACATAACAGGCAAAATGTGGGTCTAATATTCACCACAGCCTACTCGTTCACGGAATACAAACGTGATGTTCTGTTAAAGTATTATTAAGAGAGAAATCAATACAGTGTAATAACAATTACACCGGTGCAGAATAGTTAGTAATACAAAACCATAGATAAAAAAAGATGAAACTTTAATCTCTCTGTAAAAAAGCAAGTTAGTGTTAGTCAACATGAAATCCTGATATAAAAGAAATCTTGAACATAATGAATGTACTGAAACAAATCTATATTACTAAATTAATATGAACAATTTAAATTGTACATTGTCAACAAGATTGCTTTTAATCTACCCATCACCCCACACACCACAATTCACAATACAATTTCTTCACACATAAGTTTAGCGACACATCTGTTGAAATTACGTCGAACGTCCACCATCTCGAAAATGAACCAACCGATATTTTTTTTTAAGTTTTACTTATTTCAGAAACTGCAGTACAAAAACATCAGTGCTGCCCTGGCTCTTGTACTAGTAAATCCTGTATCACAAGAGCCAAAAGGGGTTTGGTTGCTCATCTTGCGCCAGCCTGGTTTCTCACTTACGACAAAATGCGCTAACACCTGGCGTAAGCACGCCGATATGCCGTCACGTATTTTCTTTAACGTGTCGCTACACTTAACTCCAAAAGTATTAATTTATGTACAACGTGATCATATTTCTCAAGTCAAGCGAGACTTATCTCCACGTGTTTGTTCTATGGAACTTGTTGAAATTAATAGTCTATTACATCAAATGAATGCTTCTTTATAATCTGTGTCCTTTTTGTATCGAATGGGTTGGTAACACTGAATGTTGAAATATATAGTTCTCTGGTAGCCACCGTCGAATTAACTTGTTTTATTTTATTAATAGGTTATGGGCCCAGACCCATTTATTATAGTCAGTCAACGTTGTAAAGTTATAACAGTTAGCGTAGGAATAGTAAGTGCACAGTGGACGTTTGCGTGCGTTGTTATTATTGCGTTGCACGTGGTTAAAAAACGCCGCCGCAAGTGAGGTCGAGAGACATGGCTTCGAATTCGTTTATTGCAAATGTGCCCAAACTAAAAGGTCGGGAAAATTATAGTGAGTGGGCGTTTGCTGCCGAAAATCTGTTAGTACTCGAAGGAAAGCTAAATTTTCTCAAGACTGAAGGAGATGGCGCCAACATTGCGGAGGACGCCATGACGAAAGCCAAGTTGATCTTAACTATAGATCCGTCGTTGTATGTCCATATTAAGAGCGCTAACACCACTAAGGAGCTATGGCAGAAATTACAACAGATGTTTGACGACTCTGGTTTTTCGAGAAGAATTATGCTATTGAGGACTTTAATATCAATACGTCTCGAAACTTCCGATTCTATGACAAGTTACATTACTCAAATTATTGAGACGGGGCAGAAATTATCAAGAACTGGTTTTTTGGTGAATGATGAGTGGATTGGCTGTCTAATGCTAGCGGGATTGCCTGAAAAATATTTTCCAATGCTGATGGCCATCGAACATTCGGGGATCGCCATTACGGCGGATGTCGTAAAATCAAAATTATTAGACATGTCCGGAAGTGAGGATTCGACGGAAACTGCATTATATTCTAGAGGGCGGCAGCATGTCAATCAAAAATCAAACTCGTTCAAAGATGGCGAAACGTCAAATGTCAACAACAACAGAAATAAAGTCATCAAGTGTTATCGTTGTAAACAGATCGGGCACTACAAGAATAAATGTACACAAGTTCAAGATACAAAAACAAACAATTCAAATGCGTTTTCTGCCGTATTTTTAAGCGGAAACTTCAGAAGGAATGATTGGTATTTGGATTCCGGTGCGAGTGTGCATATCACGTCAAATGTAAACAATATTCGGAACACATCAGAAAACACGAGTATAAAGGAAATTACAGCGGCAAATAGAGAATTGATGTCTGTGTTATGCTCGGGTGATGTTGATATTGTTACAATCACGTCGAAAAGCAAAAATACTATCACAGTAAAGAACGTGTTATGTGTGCCTAGTGTTGCTACGAACTTGATATCAGTGAGTAAATTGATACAAAATGGAAACAGAGTTGACTTTCAGAAAGATTGTTGCTATATTTATAACAGTAGAAATCAACTGGTTGGAGAGGCCAGATTAGTTGATGGTGTTTACAAACTTAATGTGGAAGAGAGACACGACTGTTTATTTACGATATCTGACGGTGTGAAGAGCGAGTTATGGCATCGAAGAATGGGTCATTTGAATAGTGGTGACCTTAATAAAATGAAAGAAGGTGCAGTTGTGGGTATAGACTTCAAGGATAAAGCAGTTATTGATAAAAGTACATGTGTTGTGTGCTGTCAAGGGAAGCAGTCACGATCACCGTTCAACCATGTGAGCACGAGGAGCAGTGAAGTACTCAATATCATTCATGCTGACGTGTGCGGACCCATGGAGGTGACTTCAATTGGAGGCTGCAGGTATTTTCTCATTTTTGTAGATGACCACACACGCATGACCTTTGTTTATTTTTTGAAGGCCAAGAACCAAGTGTTTAAATATTTTAAAGAGTTCAAAGCTTTAGTTGAGAATCAACAGAATAAGAAAATTAAAATATTCCGAACAGATAATGGTCTAGAATTCTGCAATGCGTTGTTTGATTGTCACTTGGCTGAAGCTGGTATAGTGCATCAAAAGACCAACACATATACCCCAGAACAAAATGCAATTAGTGAACGCATGAACAGAACTTTGGTAGAAAGGGCTCGTTGCATGTTGTTTGATGCTGGACTAGACAAAAGTTTTTGGGCTGAGGCTGTAAATACAGCTGTTTACCTTAGGAATAGGTCCCCAGCATCAGGATTACAGAACATGACACCGTTTGAGCTTTGGACCAAGAGTAAACCAGATCTTAGTCACATCCGGATTTTTGGGAGTCAGGTCATGGTACACATCCCTAAGCAAAAGAGACTTAAGTGGGATACTAAGTCTGAACCACATATTCTGGTTGGTTATGCTGAAAACGTCAAAGGGTATAGGATTTACGACCCAAATAAGAAGTGTGTGTCTGTGAGCAGGGATGTCATAATCCAAGAAAACTTGAAGAGTAACATAGATGATAAGATATCAGTTTCAGTGGGGGAAATCTCTGAAACGCAACAAGTTAAGAGTGAAATAGATGAGCCTGTGGATATAGTCACTAGTACAGAACCTGAAAATGATACTAACCAGATGGATAATACTGACCAGGCTAATAACTCTATATTGCAGAATGTAGACGAGATTCCACCCCCGCAAGAACCAAAGAGGATCAGGAGGCCACCACAGCGTTATGGATACTCAAACTTGTGCATGCAATCAAATGCTGAGAATCAAAGTGATCCAGTTAGTGTCCAACAAGCTCTACGAGGCCCTGACAAAGACAATTGGGTTGCTGCGATGGAAGAGGAACTTCAGGCATTTGAAGAGAATGATGCCTGGATAGTGGTGAGTGAAGTGCCTCAAGGGAAAACGTTAGTGCAGTGTAAATGGGTTTATAAAAAAAAATTAGGTAGTGATAACAGTGTTCGATATCGTGCTCGTCTTGTGGCAAAGGGCTTCACCCAGAAACCAGGTATAGACTATGAAGAGACATTCTCACCTGTAGTGCGTCATTGTACCTTAAGGTTATTGTTTGCACTTTCTGTACAATTAGATTTAAATGTAACTCACTTAGATGTTAAGACTGCTTTTTTGAATGGTATTTTGAAAGAGGAGATTTATATGGCTTATCCACAAGTTGATTTAGATAGTAATAATAACAGGAAAACTGTTAAATTAAATAAAGCTATTTATGGACTGAAACAGTCGTCAAGATCATGGTATGAGAAAGTTGATCAGTGTTTGACAGAATTAGGCTTTAAAAGAAGTGATATAGAACCATGTGTATTCACAAAATTTCATGATAATGTTAAAGTTATTATTGCCTTGTACGTTGACGATTTCTTTGTGTATTCAAATTGTAAAGTAGAGACAGACAATTTAATTTCAGTATTGAGTTCCAAATTTCAAATTAAAGATCTTGGACAAGTAAAGCAATGCTTGGGAATGAGAGTAAATATTGATAGTAAAAATAATGTTTGTACTTTGGATCAGGAACAATACATTGATCAATTGTTAATTAAATTTAACATGTTAAATTGTAAAGAGGCTAGTACACCTATGGAGTTAAAACTAAATATAGATAAAAATGATAATGTTAATGATACTAATATTCCATATCAACAGTTAATAGGAAGCCTCATGTATTTGTCTGTGTTAACAAGGCCTGACATAGCCTTTAGTGTTAGTTTTTTAAGTCAGTTCAATTCTTGTCACACTAGCACTCATTGGAATTATGCTAAACGCATTCTCAGATATTTAAAGAAGACTAAACATTATTGTATAAGATATGTAAAAGGAAACTCAGAATTGTTGGGATTTGCTGATGCCGACTGGGCTAATAATGGTATTGACCGAAAATCATACACAGGGTATTGCTTTATGATGTCAGAAGGTGTCATATCATGGGAAAGCAGGAAACAAAGGACTGTGGCCCTTTCGAGTATGGAAGCCGAATACATGTCAATGGCAGAGGCATGTAAAGAGTCCATGTATTTGAGAGTACTGTTGTCTGAAGTTACTAATCAAGATGTATGTCCTATTATCTTATACAATGATAGTCAGAGTGCTCAAAAATTTATTGGTAATCATGCTTTACATAGAAAAAGTAAACATATGGACATCCGTTATCATTTTCTAAGGGACGCTGTCAGTAATAATGTTATAAATGTTAAATATATGTGTACTAACGATATGCCAGCTGATGTTCTCACAAAGGCACTTGGTGCAACAAAGCATTACCAATGTGTTAAAACCTTGGGACTTGTTATTTTATAAAAATATATTATTTCACGGTTTCATGTGATGTAGTGGGGGTGTTGAAATTAATAGTCTATTACATCAAATGAATGCTTCTTTATAATCTGTGTCCTTTTTGTATCGAATGGGTTGGTAACACTGAATGTTGAAATATATAGTTCTCTGGTAGCCACCGTCGAATTAACTTGTTTTATTTTATTAATAGAACTGTCAAACGTCATCATCCCAGTAAGTTCCTGCACAAATATGGTGTGTAACATACCATCTGGATTGCCGAGCTGGTCATAATAGGCTGCATGGCGCCAGCTGAAGGTGCCGGAATGTTGGGGAACGCGATGTGCACCGCAGGAGGGTTGATGCCTTCGATCACCAGCTCCTTCGTCACTAGCGATTGACGAAGCAGCGGCAGAGATTTCTATTGAGAAAAAAAAAAAAAAATACTTTATAATAAAGTGAATGCACACGTCATTTACACACTGTCAACTGGTTAAAATGTGGGTGTACCATAGATAGCCCAGTTGAAATCCACACAATAATTAAAAGCAAAAAAAAAACTGAAACAAGCTTTTAATGGACTAAAAAGTATGAAATGTAATATCGCTTGTCAATACATAACCAACGAGCCCAAACACGAAGGGAATATCATGTCTGGTTGAGGAGTAGCTAAGGCCACCTTCCGGCTGCATCATGAGCCAGCTCCATAGAACCATATTATTTCAATGTTTCCGAAGTAATACATGAGTATGCCAAGTTTCAGCTTAATCGCATTCCAGGAAGTGCTTGAAAAATAGATTAATAGTTGCCGGACACACATACGAAAGCAAGTAAATATAAAGCTTGTAAAATGGCTACAATCGAAAAGCATGATATAATTCTGATTTATTGTTATGTTGCATGGATCAGCTAGTGTCAATCCAAATTTGCAACTTCAAAAACTTGTGCTCGCTGTGCACCACGGGAACAGTTGCGATTTTTTTTGGACTGCTCTAAAAGTCAAAGGTATGCGTTTTTCACCAAACAAAGTTCCACCAATTCAGTGTTCAATGACCATTAAATTTGCAACAATTTAAGGCCAACCGCAGCTCTATAAACAATACAGAGACCAAGCTATGTTCATTCAAAAATTTCCTAGATTTCCATGCGTTTCGCACCTACCTCCAAGTGCAAAAGTTACTTGGGGTAGAGAAGGACCCCACCGAGTACGGTTGGGAAATGAGCTCCTGCGGCCTCGTCCCACTAGCAATTAACAACGAGGCAGCCTCCCACACCTCAAAATCATAGCCTGCAAATGTAAGAAGGGATGCAGGAGGGCTTGTACTTGCCTGAGACCTGGGCTGAAAAGATCGGTAAAACAATTTCCAAAAAAAAAAGGGCCAAAATTTTGGGGTATTGCACAGCGAGCACACGTTTTTCGAAGTTGCAAATCTAGAGTAACACTACCCTAACTGGCCCATACAATGGCCTATCTCTTCAAGTAAATGGCAACATGGCATTACTTAAATAGTAAGTTGATAAGGAAAAAGTAAGAACCTTATGTATTGTTGCTCTGTAGCACTACCTTTAAATATTTTTTACTGATAGGTTCACATTTGACCGCTATGTCACCTAAGGAAAACTGTACTACCATATGCCAAACAGGATGAATCAGTTCGGTACAATCAACCGTTACAAGTCCCCACTGATACACACTGAATTAAATTGTAACAAAATCCTCATCACTTATTGAATCTCTGCTTATATAATTATATACTATGTCACCTAAAAATCAAGTCCACTATTTAATTGTATATTCACTCTAAGGCGGCAGCCGGCAGTCCCTGTCTATCCTTATATAGTTTATTGGCAATTTATCTCTCCTTGAACCGCAAAGCAGCGCCTACCTACTAGTTAATATCACACCCTTTTTTTACAAACCTTCTTCTAAAAAGACAATGAGGCAAACTGTGCCACCATAATGTTAAACAGGATAACTCAGTTCGTTACAATCAACCGTTACAAGTCTCTACTCTGATACACACTGAATTAATTTGTAACGGAATCTTGATCACTTATTCGATTACTAGCGACCCGCCCCGGCTTCGCCCGTGACAAATTATAAACAAAAACCTTCCTCTTTCCTCATTTTTTCTATTGGTAGAAACCGCATGAAAATCCGTTCAGTTTCCGTCCGATTTTATATGTAGTGATAGCATATACTATGTCGCATAAAAAACGGGCGCCAAGGTCGCGGTCCCTGTATAATCTTGTAGATTGAATTGCAGTTTAGCTCATCTTGAACTACAAAATCCTGTCTTATCTTTAGTACTGTTTTATGTACATCCGCTTTACTATATTACCATATGGCGAACAGAATAAATCAGTACGGTACAATCAACCATTACAAGTCCCAACTCATACATACTCAAATAATTTTTAACAGAATCCTCATTGCTTATTGGCAAAATTGTCCAAGGTTTTTTTATTGATTTGTCAAATAGGGTTCATATTTTTATCGATTCACTGGCTCTACGGATACAATCAGGTCACCTTTAATTAATAATGAAAATGTAACTAACCTTCAAGAAGCCGATGAGGCATGGCTGAGGGCTAGCATTCAGGAGCCTCTCGAGTCTGTCGCAGAACTCTTCAGGCTCCACTTGCGCATCGATCAGTTCCTGAATCAGGTTCCTCACGTTGCGCTCAACAGATGGTGGCTCCTTGCTCGATAAGTCTAGTAGATTTGCTAAGAAATTCCTACATTTTTCCTTGGTATTGTCCGATGGTTTCTATTGAAAAAAAAAAGAAAAAATAATATAATGATACCAGCAGCATTATATATAAAAAATATAGTTAAAAAAGACAGCCTCTTTATTACCAATATCTCTGCTATGTTCTAGTAAATTCAAGGTGATTAGTAAGTAAATTCAATGAGTTACTCTGGATCAAAAACACAATTTGCATGTTTATCTCATTTATGTATGTTACATAACACAGCAGTCAAGCAACACATTTGCATGCTAATGAACATGTTTATAAAATATAAAACAAGATTAACGTGTATGATAGATGCATAAAAATAAATTAAGCAAACTACAAAGGAGTATCATAGCGTACTGTAGTTTCTGTCGACGACGAAACGTGCAGGGTTTATATATGTTATTTATTTCAAAGCACAAGCTAAGTCATTTCTGGAAGTGTATCTTGAATTCTTGATGGTTTGGCAGCCCCTACCAAGTTACCAATCAATCTCACACGTTGAAGAACAAAAAAAAGCATTTTTGCACACGCTTGTTATTACAGTGTGTATCAATAAAAAAACATTTGCAAAAAAATACTACCGACTTCCAAATACAAAACTACAATGTGAAAAATAACAAAAAAATTTGAAGTCGGTGTCTTTCGTAGGTACCATTTTTTTGCGTTATGGACACCGACTTCAAAAAATTAAGTTATTTTTCACTTTGTAGTTTTGTATTTGGAAGTCTGTAGTATTTTTTTGCAAAAAGTTTTTAATATTTTACTTTTTAGTTGTACGTACCTAATAGGCAAGTTAGTAAGGGAACTATTTCGACAGTTTCGACAGAATAGATTTCATGAAACTTGAACATAACCGGTGAAATGAGAGATCTGCTTACCCCTTAAGAGCGAACTGGCGTGATGTTATGTTATGAAATGTTATAAACAACAAACAGACATGCGATTGCAGCAATCCCGAGAGATTTGCCGTTATTTATTGAAGAGTTCTGTTGTATATCTCCGAAGTTCTTCATCAGATCTTCACAAAATTAAAATGGGACCAATTTCGGAACATACTTTTTCAAACAAAAAAAGAATTTTCAAAATCAGTCCACAATTCACGAAGATATCGGTGAACGTACAAAAAAATAAAAAAAACAAACATGAAGTCGAACATAGAACCTCCTCCTTTTTGGGAAGTCGGTTAAAATGATACACCCTTGGTGCAGTGCAGACCGGAGGACGCACTTAATCAACTTGAAAGTATATACATTTGTTAATATTCTTTTATCTTAATAAATATAAATAATAAATTTATTTAAAAAATGGGAGGAAATTACTTAGGCTTAACACGCATTGCGATTTTTAGTCGCGCGTATTTTTAGTACTATTTCAGCGCGATATTTTTTCCGCAATGCGTGCAGCTTCATAAAATTTCATAGGTCGCAGAATGGGCAGAAAAATTCGCGGGCATAAAAATCGCTAATCACTTGAACAGGTCAGGAATTAGATGAATAATTAAAACGCTATAAATTAGATATCCAGACAGAAGTAGATAGGTATACGAAGGTAACGAAGGGTTTGATATTTACCGGCATCGCTGTGCGAAATGATGGATATTCTGGTAAAAATTCGGACATTAACGAATTGTCGGCACGATTGGGACACGATATTTCAAACATATATTCATGACTCTCCATTTTCGCGTCTGCGTCTATTCGAGGCATCTGTCACATTTTTTTTTCAATACTTCATGTTTTGACATGTATTGATTAAGTAGATTCCATAACTTAAACCTAACTCAAACTACTTAGATAAAACTCTCTTTTAGGTAATCATTATGTACTTAGTTATGAATTTAAGATTATTGATATAGTCTGTTTTCACGTTATCAACACAAAAAAACTACTATTCCTACCTATGGGAAGCAATTAAATTAATGACGCTATTATCAGTTTGTACAATGAAGTGCGGAAAATGCACTTCGGAACGTTAACACGAGGGAGTTCCTCGTGCCACTCGGGCCGCACGGCACCACGCATGCGCGGCGTCGCGCGGGCGTTCTGTTTATTTTGATGGATGAATAGATGTAGACACATTTTTATTTTAGAATTGGCTTGATTGGTGGATCTAACGACAAATAAAATATTACTTAAAATTAATTTAAGAGAGCGGAATTCTTTTGTCCAAACACCATACCTAATTTAAAAAAAAACCAGCCAAGTGCGGGTCGGTCTCGCGCACGAAGGGTTCCGTACCGTTATCGCAAAAAACGGCAAAAAAACAAGTTTGTTGTATTCTGCTTTTAGTATTAAATTTTTTGTTATAGCGACAACAGAAATACATAATATGTGAAAATTTCAACTGTTTAGCTATCACGGTTTATGAGATACAGCCGTGTGACGACCAGGGTCCCGTTTTTACTCTTTAGGTACGGGACCCTAAAAAACCCCACGTCGATGGTCGACGACACATTCGCGTTTCATGTTTACGTTACATTTAAACATATAAGTGTTATATATTCTTGAAATCACCTCTTTAAACCTTTTATTTTGATACCCCCACGATGGCTATGGAAAAAGAAAAAAAAAATCCTTCACAAAATGGCGCTCAATATTTTTTTTACGACACCGACTTCCGAAACGAAAGTAATTTTGCACTTATGTTTTGCTTTTGAAACCAGTTTTAATTTTCATTATTTTTTAATTTACTTAGAAGTCGGACTTTTTTATCTCAAGCTTTTTACTACCTATTAGCAGACACGCTACAATCGATCATCTATCAAAACAGGAAATTACTACAGGAAACTGAAAAGCGCTTTACTATTGAAAGGCTGAACCGATTTTCATCAAACATAGCGAAAAACACTCTCGACGCAGTCGCTTTAAAAATAAATAAAAAAGAAACAGAAATCGGTTCTTCCGTTGGGAAGCTTCGAAGACACAGACAGACACACATATAAGTTAAAATTAAAATACCTCTCTTTCTGAGTCGGGGTTAATAACAGAGGGTTGTATGTCACACATCAGGCGCACACGTGAGGTGACGTCATCATAGGTTAATGAAATCCTGCTTCAAAATTAGCAGACCAGGTGCCGGGCGAGCACGGCCTCTGTGACAGGCTTGAATCACGGTTTTTGCTCCCAAACTGTGATAAAAATGTGTAACCCAAGCCTATCACAGTATGCCGTGCTCGCCCCGCTAACCTATCTTTTGCATGCTTAACTTATACTGTAGCTAGCAATCAGTCTCACATTTATTTATAGCGGATGAAATCTTAAACCATTTTCTCGGTTACAAATATGGCACCAATAGATACACCAAGCTTCTAAAAACTTGTTGTGCAGCATGTCCAAATCAGTTGCGTCAACCTGTGTAACTAGCGGACATCGTGTAATAGAATAAATGCTATCTACAACAAAATTTAATATATTTTGTAAGGGTGAAATGTTAGCCTGCAGACTAATTGCGTAAGTGAATTCGGCAAAGCGAAGAATTTAACGCCATCAATCGACCTATCAAATAGACGGACATCTACAAAGCGTCTTTCATCTCGTACGTGATTGGTCGATTGATGGGATCAAATCCTTCGCCTTGCCGAATTCATTTACGCAATTATGCTGCTGGCCATAATCAATGAAGATGTCCAGGCCATTGTGCACTCTCACAAAACTGTGTATGTACTCAATGGTCTGGACAAATGATGAAATTGGACTTACAATATGCGTCGTGGCAACTGGCTGTTGTTGAAGTGTTTGCTGCGGAGGAGTGGCGACCGCGACACTGGGCGCCGACACGACCAAGGGCGCTGCTATCGGCGGGCCGGGCAACTGGACGGGCATGGGGCCCGGCGCCGCCACGCTCGTGGACACTGTCGCCACGCCGGGGTGCTGCGTGAACAGAGCGCACTTAATACGCCACGACTTTATCGACACACGCTATGCATGCTAAGCAGGCCGTCACGAATACGTTAAGTATTCATTCTCAAGCGGTAGCAGGGTAGGAATCAGTATGTTTTAGTGTTTGACGCAAAATCATAATAATTATTATTTGTTTTAGTTTACTATCAAATAGCCAGAGAACTGCTTATTATTGGGTACAAAAACAATATATTTAACTTTGACTTAAGGTCAATTTAGCAAACACTAGAAACAAAATTGGAATCAAAGCATTATTAAGTTAATGGCTGCAGCAAAGAACGCACGCGAGCGAAAGTGCGCGAATCGGCCGCGCTAGTCGCCATGTCGCCCGGCTGTCATGTTTGCGCTAATAGTGCTAACACACGTCTGGATTTGGTACGGCCGTACAACGGATTTGTGGGCGGTGTTAGTCCGCTCGCCGTACCATATCCGCGCGTGTGTAGTGTGGTCCGCCGGACATTATTATTATTAATAGAGTCCGCCTTGGTCCGCTTGTTTTCACTTCGGACATGATCTGCTCCGTACCAAATCCGCGGGCTTATTACGTAAGGAATAGCAAGCAGCATTATTTGTGCAATTATTGCTAATTGCTGTTTCATACGTAATAAGCCTGCGAAATGTGTGTACGGTGTCGGCTGGTTGGGCCGTACCAACTACGACCAGCGTTGAAAAAGTCCCCGATTTATGGGAGATCTACTGATTTTAATTATTGTTGCCCGATATTTTTACATTCAACTTAGTCATAAATAAAACTGTAAAAGAATGATCTAAATACGGCAACACTAGAATTTGTGGGCGGAGTTAATCCGACCGTAACATAATATCGCACCTCCGATAAAATAGGGTTACAACTCGAAAAACCTGGATTTTGAGAAAAGCGAAAATAAACTCACGGATTTGTTAATCAGTCTTTATTCTTACACTATTATTACTATGTGATCAAAATTATACATACTTAAAACTTACAAAAAATATGTTTTAATGGCATACGCTGTTTTTCAATTTTCCTGAAAAACAAACCTGAAAATTACCAATTGTAACAGTATTTTAGATAACTATTCGAACACAAGCTATTTGTATGATACAATACAAAATGTATCACTTTATTACAGAAATATTGAAATTGTTTAATTCAATCCTTTAACAATAAACTGTAATAATTCGACTTGTAACTGTTCATTAGACAAATTGATGTAAGCAACAAGATTTTACCTGCCTGAAACACTGTTATTTTTCAAATTGTAACACTATTTGTCTCAACAAACGCACGTCCACCTTTCATAAAAATAAATGTAACACTAATTGAGATCATTCTGGAATCAAAATCTTTTAGTCATGTAGTGTTACAACTCCACCTAGCGGCGAGTTTTAATGTTACAGATGTAACCATTTTGGAGAAGATAGATGATAAAATTTTAAGTATTTCTGTATCTTTAACTCAAAGTTCGACTTTTTCGAGTTGTAACCCTATTTTATCGGAGGTGCGATATGTTACGGCCGGACTAGCTCCGCCCACAAATCCGGACGTGTGTTAGCACTATAGCACTATAACACTACAACTAAAGAGTTCATAGGTAATTAGATTAGTATTATAATATACACAATCATGACGAGTGTCCAATTAGATTCTTACCTTGTTAAAATTTAGAGCATGCACCTCCACCAGTATGTTATATGCATGATTGAGACTGAAACTGGACAAATACATCTTCTCTATCAGGAGCTGCTAGAGCGAATGTTGAACATTGTCCAATTTCTATGGGAGCGCGGGGTGAGTAGCGAAATGGCTTTGCCTACTTACTGCCGGCACGGTCGACAGCCGGATGGTCTGACCCTGCGGCGCCGTGAGAGCGCCGGGCGCGGGCGCGGGGCCCACCCTCAGCAGCTGGTATTGACCATTCTCAGTCTTTAACAACAAATGACCCTGCTGCCCCGGTTGTAGACTCTGCAGAGTTTGCAGCGTTATCTAAAAATGATAGCCTAGTTTCAATTTTACTGAACTCATCCAAGCCAGTTCAAATTTGTTTGATTAAATACAAAAATTTGCTTTGTGTTCCAATAAATAAAATTTGAGAGTATGATTCTAAAGCAGGTCATTTGTTAGATATAACACATTTAGTGGATTAATTTAATTAACATTAATTTATGTTTGTGTAACATCAATATTGATTTATAAACATCAAAACTGAGTGTGGGGTTCACTGGAATATAGGGTTAGCATGGTGGAAGCTTGTGTTTACCACAGTCATTACTAAATTATAGTGAAATCCCATTTAGCACAGATAAATTATATGGCACAGTTTTAGCACATTTACAGTGCTTTGTACATGATGAAGCATTATAAGCCAACATTCCATGGCTCAGCATCTTTACAGGATTCATGAAGTAATGGAACACTGGGGATTTCATATCAATGCCAGAATATAAAATGAGTATAAAACATACTCGCTAGAATTTAAGTACTAAATGTAAGCACTTGAAGCACCTCAACTGATGATATTTTAGAGCTAATGATCATATTTACACAGAAATCTGGAAGACATTAATTTATCAATCCCAAGCTAAGAGTTATATTTGCTCATTCTGCAACAATATTAAATTGGTCTCTGCAAATGTACATATTATTTATAAAAAAAAACCAACAGGGTTTGGGTTGTGGTGACTTTTAATATGAAATTTCTTTGTGCTAAATCATAATGAAATTAGTTTGTTTTGTTTATTTAGGTAAATGAAGTTTGCTGATTTTTTGAAGTTTTAGCTATTAAAACAATGGATTTTTTAAATTGTAGTTATGGTTTGCAACTTATACTATAAAAGGCTCTAGTTAAGTTTAAATCTTCAATGAAATACATACACTAGAAAAAAAAACTAAATCAGGAGTTGTCAAAAAATTACTGAATTACTGATTTGTGTTATTGTGCACAGAAGAAAGAATATGCCAAAGAAATTTCATAATAAACAGATACAATGATAATTACAGAATGTTATTAAGCACATTTGCAAGGATACTTACTCAAAATTAATAACAAATTTTGCAGAGCTCAACAAATACAGTATCAAGATAACTTGTAGTAGAGTCAATGAAATAAGAAACACTGTACACAAAATAGTTGGACATTTACCTAGTATTCATTCATGTTCATAACATGGACTATGAATAGATTTGTAAATAATAATATTTTCTTGTTTTTAGATACAATACTAGCTTTTAATATTGTTAGAAAAGTAAAGGCGTATCAATAATTTTATTCACAAATTCATTTATCAAAATCTAAGTGTAATAAAATAAAACACATTACTCAAGTAAAAAAGAATTCATATGGCTATTTTCTAGTAAGGGCATCATGTTTTTCATGATGGTTAAATAAAATAATATGAAAAGCTTATTAAAATAAAATAATATGAAAACCATCAACATAGTTGCAGTTCCTTAATAAAATTATTCATTGACTCAACTATAGCAAAATATGTATTGATAGATTGACCATACATGCAACATGAAATATGAGTAGAACATTTATATTATTCAATTGTAGTGTGTGTGAATTAGCTCATCTCAAGAGTGGGTGTCAATGATAGTGATGATGATTAAATGACCAGCAAAGCAGTTTTTACAGGCTTAGAACAATAAAGCTCTACAGGTTGCTGATCATTTAGAATTAATGTCAATTAAAAGTGAAGGATGCAAAGAGCCCAGAATTAATATTGCTGCTTTATAGGCATATTGTATACAAAGCATGTGTTTTTACAGAACAGTGACAGTTAATAGTGCAAGTTGAGACTGACAGAACATTGCAACAGACATAACAAACCTGGTATAGCAGACATGTCTATACTCTGAGTCTTGGTACAGAAAAGTTTACAGCTATTAGTACCTACACTACAGGTATTACTTACAGTGTGCGGAGGTTACACTCATCACAACAATCAGAAAACTAGATCATAAGAGACAACATCAGATTTACATCCCACATAGACAAGTGTGTTCCGTCAGCCTCAAAATGTCTGTACAAGAGTTACTAAATGATAATAGTTACTAAGATACTGAACAAATGTCTGTACAATTTTGATAGACTGACACTTACTGGAGCATTCGCTCTCGTACCAACAACTTGAGGCGTACCAATCACCACTCTGGGCGATACTGTTGCAACAGACTTTTGAGCAGCCACTGCGGGCGCTCCAGGTCGCATGTTTAATATTTGAACATTGGGGATGATAGTAGGCTGCGCGGAGCCTAAATTCTGTGTTGTGACTACAACGTTCTGCGGGCCAGGCTTGTTCAGTGTCATCCCATTAGAGATTGAAGCAGGCATGCTAGAGTTCACAGTCATTGGGACAGTCACCATTCCAGGCTGGATACCCACTTGGCCAGTATTTGTGCCCTGCTTAATGACGAGAGGAGGCTGCATGGCGATAGTTTTGCCCTGCTGTGGTAGCACGCCGCCGGCTGACACCGCGTGTAATATCTGGCTCTGCGACGGCTGTGCGATGAAACCGCTCGCCAAAGATTGTACAGGGAGTGACACGCTGCCGTGGGGGCTACTCAGATGTTGCGCTTGCGTGTATATCACTTTCAATGTTTCATTAGAAAGAGGAGCACCACCACTCAATGATAGAGATGTAAATGTTGGTTGTGTTGATGCTTGCACATTATTGAAAGAGACACTTGAGTTCGGCGCAACAATATTAGATTGAATGCTGTTCACTATTCCACCAGAACTAATTTGGTCCGTAATATACTTCTGTCCACTTTTAATAGAGCCCGCATTTGAAGTTATATTACAATTTTGAGACGAAATAACATTTACATAATTGCCATGTGAGGATGCCGGCGGAACGGACGTGACTAACTGATTTTCTAATGAGCCCACAATCGCGTTAACGGCGTTCTCATCAACGTTTGTGGACAGAGCTTGCTCTAAAAACTCGGCTGACGCCATTTTATATAAATCATCGGGTACGGTTAGGGTTGGGAATAAACCGGACTAATCGGTAAAAGTCGGTAAATCGATTTCTATGTGTACTACTACCAACCGGACTAACAAAATCCGAAAATTATGGCAGCATTAATAGGCAGCACCGTTCGAAGTTTATAAAATGTTTTATTTTCTTAAATTAAATTAAGTTAAGAGCTAAATAGAAAAAACTGAAGAAGCCAGAAATTAATGAACTATCACTACTTCTTCTTCTTCTTTCTTTTCGTGTGAGGTGTGGCCACCTCTGGTGTCAGAGTTAATTAAGCCGCCCCTAGGAAACCCCACAGGCCTCTGACTTGGCTATTTCAGACTTACATTATAACTATATAAGCCCAGTTACTATCACTACTGTGGGTGGTATATTCCCTACTGCATAATACTGCCACCACTTAGCGCATTCGAAATGTAGTCAGAGCCAATAGCCAGATAAACTGGGTCCTTTGCTGATTCAAACTCTACTAGATGCTGCTGCATTATTGTTTACGACGCGATGGGACATTTTTGGTGTTAAGAATACTATTCATTAGTTCGCGATTGACCACTATCTCATGATGGTAAACGATGATAGACTCTGGCTATTATAGTAGTCTGCAGTTCTCTTATTTGTCATCTGTCACTTTCGTGGTACTTGAGCTGTCAGATTGCTTACGCTGTACATTGTTTTAAACCCAATGATATTCAAATAAACAGATACGTTATACACTCACAAAACAATTGAAAAAAGTGTTCCGCGCAGCAGCGGCAGCACACATACACAGTTTTCATTCATCTGATATTTCACAAGTCGAAAGGGATGGCTTGATAAAACCAACAAGAAAAAAAGAGACAGCTAGTGTTTGTCACTTGCGTGTGAATGTAAACAAACATTATTCTGACCACCAATATTGTTATCTTTTTCTAACCTCCAAATATTAGGAAATAAAATGAAATAAATTAGCAAATTGAGGCGTATTGCGTACTTACATATAGTATGTGATCCCTTCTATTTTATGTACTTTGGTATCATAATTGGTACAATTTCTAAATACACACGATGGCATTTTTTTATTTTGTTTTTGTTTCAACAAAGCCTTTCGCTCTTCGCCATGCGTGACATAAACTAAAGACTAAAGGTCACAATTGTGACCTATTCGAGTCTTCACAATGCGCGCGTTCATAACATATCTGTTTATTTGAATATCATTGTTTAAACCTATTAGAAGTGGATTGCGGGTGTTAATATATTACATGTTAATATCATATGCTTTTTTTGCTTTGTTATGAAAATTTCACGGTGTCAAAGAACAGCACGATGCAGCAACGTTGACGTAAACGTTGAGCTAATGATTTTGATAATTTACCTTTTGATTTTTGAATAATGATTATCTATGTTTTTTTACTGTTCATGTTATATACATGAAATCGTGTCAAATTACAGCATTGTAACGCAAAACAACAAACATTGTGGTTTCAGTAATCACACACTGAGATAAAGGTCACTCATAGTGATAAAACTGTGTCACTGTACTAAAGTGACTATCCTTTACCAGGAAGGAATCACATAAATATTATAAAGGTGAAAGATTGCGAGTGTGTGTGTGTGTTTGTATGTTTGCTACATGTGTTTACATCTTCACGCTCAAACGGCTGGACGGATCTGGATGAAATTTGGCACAAAGATAGATTATAGTCTGGCATAGCACATAGGATACTTTTTTATCCCGGGAATATGTTCACTTGGAATCATTTTTGACAAGCGGGCGAAACCGCTGGCAGAAGCTATTGAGAATATAACCAAAATAACCTATCAATAACGCCAAAAAAAACAACTTAGAAAATCAATGTTCATAGTACAGACGGTGTTACCTTCTCCAAATTTTCGGTTACACACATTTTTTGAATGATGCAGAGTTATAATAATCTTTATTTATATAAAAACAGATTGCAGTAGGTACATGTAACAGTTTTACAAAGTAGGTAGTTGTAAATTTCTGACAATCAAGTGGGTGACGTGCTGTCCTCCTTGCTAGGCTATAAAATAGCCTGTATTAAGGGGCTGTATTCGAACAGTTGACAATCGACATCTGAGGTTCTAAGCCACGCCCACTGTCATTGACAGCTTAGGGTAAAACTTTAAATTGGAGCGAAAAGTATTTGAAAATTAAATTCACAAGGCCGACCACAGAGGCCCGCATCATAAACGGACTCTTCCGATAGTTTTTACAAAAACATTACTGCGAAAGTTCTTATTTCAAACTGGCGGCTGGCATCTGACATCATATCGTTCACTGTTATTTTGCCTATGAATGCAACCTTATTGCTACGAAAATAAAGATCACTAAAATAGGTAATCTGGCTAGTGTCATACGAGTCTTTGCCGTGCAAATTGAATAAATATTATAATTATGTCTGCTTCTATGCGACTGCCACATATAAGAACACAGTACGTTACATTTTTTTATATTGGTTTAATAGCTAGATAATTTATTTATATTATTTTAATGAGTTTTACTATACTGAAATGGACTGTACAATATTAAACTGGAAACATTAAATTTGAATTGAGATTTGGTGCTTTCAGTAATCAATTTTATCATTATTTACAATAGGAAAGTCACATAAAATTGTAAAGACACCTTAAATTAGCAAATATCCAAAACTTACTAGGTTTGGAATTGTCTTTTTTAGGCATGTTTAAAATATGCAATAGAATGTATGACGATATTAATATCATTTGTACAATTAGTAGGTTCATATTCCTTGTTTAGTATTCTCTTGAAATCTTAATATATCATTTAGTTACTAATACAAGATGACTTTCCGCTCTCCTGGAATATAATAATTACAAAGCACTTACTGGGTTTTGATATACATCAGCCCTCTGTGGTGAGGTCACGTGGTGCCGCTTTTCTGTATATTAGAGTTAAAAACAAATAGACAGGGCGCAAAAAACACGGTCATGTAAACTTTATCTATCTATATAAATAAAAAAAACCGGCCAAGTGCGAGTTGCACTCGCGCACAAAGATTCCGTACCATTATCGCAAAAAACGGAAAAGAACACGTATGTTGTATGGGAGCCCCACTTAAATATTGATTTTGTTCTGTTTTTAGTATTTGTTGTTATAGCGGCAACCGAAATACACCATCTGTAAAAAATTTAATTGCCTTGCTATCACGGTTCATGAGATACAGCCTCGTGATAGACAGACAGGGAGATAGACGGAACCCTAAAAATGCTGTATGTGATTGTAAGCGTCTTTTATTGTTTGTTATATATCAATCAATCAATCAATCATTTATTTGCTATAAGTATTGGTACAGTGTAGGTGTTTAAAGATAATATAGAAAGAAAGAAAATGTTTATATGCGCCAGGCACAACGCATGCCATAAAAAAAACCGGCTAAGTGCGAGTCGGACTCGCGCACGAAGGGTTCCGTACTTGTTAAATTGTGGTTTACGATTTATGACGTATTTAAAAAAAACTACTTACTTGATCTCGTTCAACCCAATTTGGTGGAACGGTGGAAGTTTACATGGTAATGTACATCATATTTTTTTTTTTGTTTTATCATTCTCTTATTTTAGAAGTTTCAGGGGGGGGGGACACATTTTACCACTTTGGAAGTGTCTCTCACGCAAACTATTCAGTTTAGAAAAAAATATATTAGAAACCTCAATATCATTTTTGAAGACCTATCCATAGATACCTCACACGTACAGGTAGGATGAAAAAAAAAATTGAGCTTCAGTTTTTTTCTATTTTTGTTTGAAAATCTTAATGCGGTTCACAGAATACACCTACTTACCAAGTTTCAATAGCATAGTACTTATAGTTTCGGAAAAAAGTGGCTGTGACATACGGACGGACAGACAGACAGAAATGACGAA